>CM065132.1:26130000-27330000 GCA_033026305.1 Cirrhinus molitorella | reverse complement strand
AACGCTTTTAACCATAGGAAAGCGAGGAAAAGAGGGAAAACTTGTACAAACTTAAAAACAAACAGTTGCTATACACTGAAATGCTGCTAACTTTATATACGCAAAGAAAACAAAAATAACTTTATTCAACAATGTGTCTCAATTATGGTTGAACCACTGATGGCAAATGGACTATTTTGACCATGTCTTTCATACTTTCTGGGCCTTGACAGTTTTATTTACTTGGCAGTCAATGGGACATTTTCAAAGCTACTAGTTTTCATCCAAAATATCAAATTGTGTTCCGGAGAAGAACAAAGCTTTCACAAGTTTGGAATGACAAGGGGGTAAGTGATTAATGACAAAATTCTCATTTTGGGGTGGAGTAACCCTGCAAACATATTATGATATTATGCTTTAGTACAGTAAAATAATAATAATAATACATGCAGTACCTTTAACTAGTGTGAATCTTTCAAAACAGTTCTCATTTTCTGCTTACCAAAGGCTGCATTGATTTAATCCAAAATACATTACAATCAGAAATATTGCAAAATATTAATACAATATAAAATAGCTGTTGTGTATTTTAATACATTTTAAAATATAATTTACTGCTATGATCAAAGCTGAATTTTCAGCATTATTACTCCAGTCTTCAGTGTCACAGGATCCTTCAGAAATCATTATAATATACTGATGTGCTGCTCAAAAAAACATTTGATCATCATCAATTTTAAAAACATTTGTGCTGCCCAATATTTTTGTGGAAACTGCAATAAATTTTTTTTATATATATTCTTTGATGTTTGCATGATTTAAATAATGATTTGAATAGAAAATTCAAACAAACAGCTTTTTTTTTTAAACAAACATTTTATAACCATATAAATGCCTTTCCTGTGGCTTTTGGTCAATTTGAATAAAATATTAATTTACTTTATTCTGATTTTTTTTTTTTTATAAAATTTAGATTTTTAGAAGGCACATCAACTTTTCACATTTACAACTCTTATGTGTTTGCTGCATAAAAACATGGGTCGATATTTGCAATAATTTAACCATAAACAACTGAAACATTTATTGGAAATGCAAATTCATTCTCTGCTATGAGGTGGCGCTTTAGGAGCGCAGAAATATTACGGTTTCCCTGGAAACCGCTGTACACAAAGCAAATTTTATCAGGCATTATCGGTAAGATGAAATGACAATGCAAACAACACGTTTCTAAAGACACGCGGTTCCCTTCAGATACATTCATGTAAAGACATCCGTGCCGCGTTTTGACTTTGAAACAGCGTGCATATGTATTCAGTGACATCATTCCCTTTTGAAGTTCAATACAGCCCTATCGCGATTCTTGTCTTTTCGTCCCCAACTCTTAAAATTATAATTAAGACTTTCTGATACTATTTAACGTTTTAATTAAACTTTTTATGGCCTTAAATACTCCTCATTTAAGTTGTATACCATTTAAGGACCTGCAGGAGCCCTGTATTTTAAGATAGCCCGTCAGGCAGGGCGGAGAAACATTTTGGTAGCCGACTGGAAAACAATAGCCCCTGGACGTCGGGCTAGCGATTTTGCGAGCCCTGTGTCACATTTCAAACAGTCCTAACATGGATATTTTGGACATGTGCCATGCTAATTGCCCTATATTATTTGATGTACCTTAGAGAAGATTATAAATATGATAATTCAACACCACAGTATCACATCGGATACCATCGCTGTACATGATCCCACCACAGGAAAAGCAACAGAAATAAATGCTTCACATTACTGAGCCTCACAAACTAGACTTGAACCTGCATCACTGACATGAGCACCACAGCACAACACGCCTCAAGACCACAACCTCAGATTATTAAAAAGGAAATGAAAAGTCGTTCGCTATGTTTTTTCTTAATACATGACGATACCGATCCAATCCGATACCAGCAGAGTTTTTTTATATCAGTGATGAATTTCTATACTTCTGTGTTGACCTGATCATCACTCTTTTGTGTGTTAAACACAATCTACTACATATAGACAACTTCATTTTAATGAAAAATAACAAATTAAAAATATATAATCATAATCTATAACAAAAGTACTATTATAAACTAGGTTAGTGGATAATTCAAGAGCAAAAGATACTTTAAAGAAAAAATCACGTGTGCACAATCATTGTATAAAATCTAGTGAAACATTTGTATTTACAAATAAAAGTGAATAATTGTACGACTAAATCTGGTAAAAAGTTACACATTGCTCTTTGTATTGCTGTGCATATGCAAATGCAAATTAAAATGCATAAATTGAAAAACAAGCAAATGCATTTATATATAAATATATACTATAAATTAAAAAGACATTTATTTTAAATGTATAGCACAGTAATGAAGGCGGCAACATACGATCGATAGGACAGAACAAGAAAGACTATTAATCTTTCACTGCGCAGAAAAGTATTATAATACAAAAGGCTCCAATACAGAGCAGGACAAAGCGTTTATGCGCATCCGTATTGAAGCAACATGGAGTCACAGCGCACAGGCTGCGCAGCCCTCCAAATCTACGTAGAAAAGTTACAAAGGAGAGAGATATTGATAAGTAGTTTATTAAATCTGTGCATTAGTTTGAGCCTTTTCTTTTAACAGTTTTAAACCTCAGTTACTGTGCGCTCTTGAAAAGAGTTTCATTGATTTGACTATAGTAACCGAACGCAACATGCAGTTTGAATAGAGGATGACAGACAGCCGCAGCGGAAAGAAGAGTTTATGTGAACTTGAATATAACATATTCATCTGTACCTCACATTGAACTATGGACCAGCTTCAGAACGCTTGAAATATAGTGCACAAAAACTTTATGGAGCTTTGTAATGTTTTTGTGCTTTCGTGGGGCTCAACAATAACACAGAATAGTATAATATAGAATAGCACAATATCAAATTTGGATCGGTCTCATATGACCAATCCCCGATCCAGGAGAAATGCGAGTATCAGAGCCGATACCGATGTTGAGTATCGGATCAATGCATCCCTAGTTGCACTTCTAAATAACAGGTTCTAGGATTTTGCACAATATCCTAAGTTAAAATTAACTGCCAATGTGCCAAATGAGAAGAAAAGTGGCTCCGGTGGGTAATTATAGGGTTATTTTATTTACGTGACTGAATCAAATCAAAAACAGAAACAAACTGCATTTAAGAAAACATCTGTCACAGCACAGTTTCTGTCTGTGAGACATATTTACGACTGCTAAATTCTCAATTGGCCTATTTGAAGGTGTGGCGAAAGGTTAATTTCGGAGGCTGCCTGCAAGTCTCAGCAGAAAGACACAGAGTCTGTCTCTGTGTGTGTGTGTGTGTGTGTGTGTGTGTGTGTGTGTGTGTGTGTGTGTGTGTGTAAACACACACTCTCCCGTTTCTCCTCTCACTCTTTAACCGCACTCATCCTGTGCTGCTCTGACAGAGACGTGTGAGAGAGATGCAGGTGTCATTAAGACACAACACAAACTCCATCAAGCTTTTCAGTAACACTCATTTCCTTATAAAGTCATGTCATTAACAGTGAATTTCAGTGGAACATAGTATAAAATATTCATTATATTTGTATTACTCAGAATCCGGGTTATGACACTTCTGTAGTAACTACAGAAACTACCATAGGTTTTTAGCAAATTTAGTAGGTAAACTTAGTTTTTTAACAATATTATATTGATTAGGGTTTTCAATATGACTGAAAATCTAAAATAAAGCCATAAGTCCAATGAAACCATGGTTTACAGTGATTTTATAGCAGCTACGGGTCTCTGAAAAACGTGATGTGGTCTTCACAAGGGTTATTACTTTTTACAAAATACATACATATAGCTACATCTAGCTGGCAAGGTTTCTTCACAGCAACTAAAACGTAATAATTTAGTGATAAATAAGAATCTTGACTTCCACTAAGCAATGGAGCTCTTTGTCAATGTTTAGCAGAACGTCTGGCAAGCAACACAAACACAGCAACGCAGAAAACATACCTCAGAACTATTTTTACTATTTTGTTTTGTTTGTAACACTTCCGCTTGGGGACCAATTCTGACTATTAACTAGTTGCTTATTAGCACGGACATTACTAGCATAATGACTGATTATTAGTACTTAAAAAAAAGCACATATTAATGCCTTATTCTGTATTAGCCCATTGTACATCTCTTAATCCTACCCTATATATCCTAACCAAAATACCTTACTAACTATCAATTAGCAGCAATCTTTCAATAAGCAGCAATTTATGAGTTTATTGAGGCAAGTCATAGTTAATAGCTAGTTAATAGTGAGAATTGGCCTTAAAAAAATAAAGTGTGATCTTTTTTTTTTTTACCTAAATATTTCTAATACTTAAAATTCAGTTCAAATTCTTAAAATCATGAATTAATTAGCAGTTTAAGTTAAAATTAGGAAACTGTTAAAACTATTCCAGAAGAGCATGACGAATAAATGAAAACCACATCCGTTTCACAACACTGACAGTTAAAAAACTAAAACCTTCATTTAAGCATTGTTCAAACCTTGATTATTGATTTCTGTTCTTGTCAAATCAGTGCTTACCATACATAAAGTAACACTTAAATAAAAAAAAAGGACAGAACTTTAACTCACATGATCATTAGGGCTGGGTATCGATTCAGATGATTTGATTCGATTTGATTTAGATTTGCAAGCTCTCGATTCTATTCTCATTTTTTTTTTTCGCAATTTTTGCTTCACCGTTTTCGGACATGTGAGCTCCAGAGTGTCAGCAACTGTTTTGCACTCATGAATACTCAAGACAGTGCCTCACCTCAGGCCAGATCTTCTGGATTTACCACTGGCTATGATGTCTCTATAGTGGTTAAACACGAGATATATTTTATTTTAGTTAAATCTTTGGTCTCTATTAATCTATTATTTGATCCAGAGCAAATCGGTTTGGCAAAATCTCATCATGTTTATGTAAATTCAATGCTTGTCTATCAGAGCGCTGCCTTTGTACTTTTGACTGATTATAATTTAATATTATTATTATTATTATTATTATTATTATTATTATTCAATAATTTCTTTTATAAATAATAGTAGTATTTGATAATAGTGTTTAGTATTGAGAAATCGTGTGTTTTTGTGATGTAATTTTAGTTACATTGGTCTGCCATTAGATGACGATAGTCAGCGGTAAAGACTTTTATACTGAAAAATAAACACCATTTTAAACAGAAGTTATTCTTAGTTTCAACAACAGCTTGATGCAGCTAAACAAATGCACCGAGCAGCGCTGTCATCAGAAATCACCCTTAACAGATGAAAGGATATTAATCTTACGACAAAGATAATGCTTTCCTCAGCAGACATTCAAGCTAATGTTTATTGTTAATGAGTCTGAGCTGAAGAATAAACACCGTTTTCAGATGCAGGTAATCACACTCACCCAGTCCATCCCTCTCTCATAATACTCTACTACACATAATACACTGCTTTTACGACAGTAATACAATAAGCTTTCAAAGGAGCAACTCAGCGTTTTTTTCCTTTACTAGTTCTTAAGTGACCTTTCAAATTAGTAACGGAGGCTTGGGCTCAGCTGTTAAACTGTTGACTTTAGATTTGAACCTGTGGCAGAAGTTAGTAGTTTTGAACAAAAGAGTTTTTAAAGTACCTCAGTTGTTATTTTGTTTATGCATTTACACACTTGTGCCATCAAACTGCTGTATAAACGCAATATCACACTCGGAGACATGAGATATTGCTGTATATTGGCATGCTCTAAGGATATTAATTATTGATATGTTATTACTATGGGAAGTTAGGATGTGTAAAATAGTGCATCTGTATTCAGATAGGCATTTTTACGGAGCCACTGAAGAGACATGGTTAGCCGCTGGCTAGTGGTAGGCTGTTACATTACAATACATAAAATTTAACTTACCACACAAACAGAGCAAGGGGAGATGACTGATAGGATGAATGATTTGCAGATCCTGGGTGATTCTTATCTTGTAAAATGTGTGGCAAGTACTGCCGCTCTGTAGTATAAACAGGATGTGTGATCGCAAATCTCCAAAGTGACAAACTGGTCTTTTTTGTATCAAAATACAGGTGCTTTGACATTCAGTGTGCACAGAATCGATTTTTAATCGAATCATGACATCAGAAGCTTTGTTCGTCTTCGGAACACAATTTAAGATATTTTGGATGAAAACCGGGAGCTTTTTGACTGTTCCATTGACTTCCAAGTATATACCGCTGTCAAGTCCCAGAAAAGTATGAAAGGCGTCATCAAAATTGTCCATCTGCCATCAGTGGATCAACCATAATTTTACAAAGCTACGAGAATACTTTTTGTATAAAAATAAATCAAAATAACAGCTTTATTCAACAATTCTTCTCCTACGTGTCACCATAGTGCCATTTTGCAGAGAATCCCCTGGACGCAAACAGCGTACGCTGTTCTGTCAGCTGCGCCATGCGGATACAACGTTTACGTTCAAATCAAAGCATAAATAAATGTAGAAAGGTGTCTGTGTGTTGCGGCTGACAGAGAACAGCATACGATGTTTGCGTCCAGTCGATACTTTCCAAAATTACGCTACAGTGACGTGGAGGAGACGAATTGTTGAATATTTTTGTTTTCTTTGCGAGAGAGGAAAAAAAAAAAAAAAAAAAAAAAAAAAAAGTATTTTCATAGCTTTGTAAAATTATAGTTGAACCACTGATGGCAGATGGACTATTTTGATGACATCTTTCATACTTTTCTGGGGTCTTGACAGTTTAATTTCCTTTTAGGACAGTCAAAAAGCTTGCCTAAATAACTGTTAAGAATAAGAATAAGAATAACTTAAATAAGAATCGGTGCATATTGAATTCATAGAGGGTAGACCAAGCAGTGTTTTACTTTTCCTTTTTATTATTCAGTTCCTAAACTGATAATGAAATGATTCCACTAATGTAAAAATGTCATTTTTATGTAATGCTTGAGTAAAACATTACAGTTCACTTTCAAAATTGTTGCAGGGCTGCTTTCTTCTCGCAAAAAGTGAAACATGTATGCTAGTTATATCAGAATCAGAATGAGCGTTATTCCCCAAGTGTGCGCAAACACGAGGAATTTGTTGTGGTTTTACAAGAACTCTTGATGATACATTCATACATATAAATAACCATTTATATATGACACAAGATAGTTATAGAAGTTCACCAGAACTGACTCAGTAACAGCCGAGTCAAATCATTTCATCTGAGCATGTAGCACTTTAAGCATTATCGTATTGCATACTGAATATTGCATTATTTAATGAGTTATCGCATACCACATTTTTCTTATATCAATATTGCACAGCTCTATCTTCTACCAATATTTTTAGTATTTCAACATAACCTGATATAAATCTTGTGATTTATTCCTTGCTTTGATGATCAAATACATTATGTAACTTTTTCTCAAAATCATAAGATCAGTGAGCAACCTGACTGGCATTTTGTTTGACAGATATTGTGTAAGATGTGATTAAGTAATCAGTCATAAGATCAATTGTCTTAAAAATGTCCTTAATGATGAGACCGATGAAGAAACCAGTCAAATCAGATGCAGCACTTCAAATCTAAAGCTATAAAGTGAAAGACTTGCACCGGTAATTCAGTATTCTTCAGACAAAACCTTTTACTAATCAACTTCCTAATCAAGTGACCCAAACATATTTAGAAGTAGAAATGTGTCTAATTCCTTAAATTATCACAAAGTTTTAGTTTAGTGATGTTAGAAGAATGTTGTAATGCTAACAATGAGCCTTTATATGTCCAAAGATCAAGGTCAATTTGCTTTAATGTGTTCATGATGTGAGAAACCATTTGGTTTATACAATCAAATGAGATGACATAGCTTTCACTGGTAAAGTAATACATATCAGTCATCTCTAAATCAAGACGTTTAACATTTCAACTCAAGCACACTTCTGAAATGACCACTAAAGACGACTTTCTGACCCAAATCCACATGGACTAGATCAGTCCCTCTTCAAAGATACATTCCCTGATAAACTTGACCCATCAGAATTCACAAGAACAAAGTCCTTGCATAACACCCAACATATGACCTCAGACAGCAGATCGAGATACCAATGTCCATATTTGCTCCATCTGTTTCTTTTTATATGATAAAGTTGGGGAGTACAAACACAACAGTCCTGCGGAGGAAGCCCCTCTCTAAGACACACAAAGGAGGTTGGCCTGAGATAGGAGCTCAGGCTGGGTGCGAGAGAACTGCTTGACAATTCCAAACAGGGCAGCAGGAAACAAGACTGCACAGCACAACCGAGAGTCTTCCTGTCTCACAAACACACAACACAACGAGCCGCACACACACCTTAAGAGAGTTTTACCACAGGAACATCCAGGAAAATCCATCAAAATGAAAATCTGAGAGCTCACACACTTCAAAAGCGCCATTTGTCCAAACATGCGAACAACTTTGGTTACAGCGAGCTTTATTAACAGCTGATTCTGCGATATCCGAGCGTGAAATAGCGAGTTTGTGGGAAAGTTTTGGTGTAGATCCATCTCGGCTTACAAACCAAACGAAACATTCATAAGTGAGCTTATCTGACGCGCTGATAAGGAGTGACCCGCTGATTATCAGTCAAAATAAAGAAACGTATTAGCACGATCACTGGAGCAAAGAGACCAAACCGAGCGCATCTGAACTCGATGTGCAAGTTCATATCTAGACGTCACCTCTAAGCAGTCTGCCAACAAAAGCGTTATGCAAATAGAAAATGCTTGGAATGATTTTAACCGGTACATACAGTTAAACAGCATTCCAAAACATCTATTCTTTTATATTGATATTTCTAAAGACCTCATGTGCTCCTTGTGCCGTTAATTTCCTTTGAAAACAAAGATGTGGACTAAACGTCACATGAAGTCTGGGAGGATAAAAATAAATGTAAATGTCTACGAATGTATACTGTCCACAAGGTGGGACTCCAAAAACATCAAAAACACAATGTATTTGTGACAAACAGGCAGAGCTGGGTAGATTACTTACAAATTGTAATCTGATTCCAAATCACATGACAAAAATTGTAGTTAGTAACGTAATACATTACATTACACAGTTTAGCTAATATAATCTGATTACTTTTAGATTACTTTTGACCCAACTCATTTATCGCATTGATTTAAATAGAATAGGATCTTGTACGATATTAACATAAAAATACAAAATTTGTTGTTTACAACATAACGTGTACTAAACCTTACATTACATCAACGTTTCCCAAACTGTTGTTTGTGAAGGAACTACAGGGGTGTTAAGAATTTAATGAAAAGCTAATATTTAAATCATAAAAAATGCTAAATTAAAAGAAATAATTTTAAAATCAATTAAAATATATATATATAAAAAAATGCATAACAGAGAACCAATGAACATGCAAATCTGATGCTTAACTATTAAAATCTCAGATCAGAGGAAAAAGTTTGTGAATTTAATGTGTTTGAAATACAGAAATACATGATTAACTAACCTACTGAGTGACAAAAATGAATGTGTTCATCATCAGTTGTTAATGCATGATGAAACGCTTAAAAATTAAATGATGTTTGTAAATCAGTGGTCAAATGCTGTAGCCACATGACTAATGACTGATCTTTGTGTGAATGTCCACAAAACTTGGAAGACTTTCTGAATGTATAAGCAGTAGGCTATTTTAGAAATGAAAATGTAAAAAGAAGAATTGGGGATAATTTATTGCTATTGTGTAAATAATATGTAATCATGTAATGCATAAAAAAAGTAACTGTAGTCTGATTATGAGCATTTTAAAATGTAATATAATCTAGTTACAAGTACTTTTGGAATCTGGGGCCAGTTGCATAAACTTAGCCTCTATGTTAAGACAGTGTCTTAAGTACTATTTTGACCAACTATCAGTTAACCAAAGGGTAATCAGTCTTATATTTTGGATTCAACTTACACTAATCTACATTTTTCTGTAACTGAATTTTAAAAAATATGACCTTAAAGAAAAAAATAGCTGACTAACTTTTTAAGACTAGTCTAAACCTTTTATGCAACCGGCCCCTGATTACATAATCCAGATTACAAGCAATAAATTACTACCCAGCTCTGCAAACAGGCAATTGATTCACAGCAAACTAAACCAAAACTTCACAAGTAGTGGTTAACTACTTGTAAATTTGAGTGGTTTGCTGAGAAATCATATCTCCCTAGTTAAAAGTACCATGCAAATATCCAAAAAAACCTTAATCTCAGACCTTAGACCTCTTCTGACTAGAAATGCACCAACCGAAAATATTCTTCCAATGCAAAAATGTACATTTCGGCTGAAGTGACTGATTAAAACAGTCACATTTCATTGGCACTTCTCCTATGGCGTATTTTGATTGCGTCAACTTGAGGTAAAACACGAGAGATGTGTGATCGCACTTTATCATGACCAGAGAAGATGTCAGACTATTTCCCAAATGTTATTTTCGTTTATAGACTAAATGGACTAAATGATCATTTCAGTTTCAGTCCAAAATAATCAGTTCATCATGACTTTTGACCTATGAATTTATCATTACTGGGTATTTTTAAAAACACGTTTAGAGACGGCATTTATAGCACTTCAAAACGATTCAATATGTGACCCTGGACCACAAAACCAGTCATATGGGTAAATTTTTTGCAATTGAGATTTATACATCGTCTGAAAGCTAATAAATAAGTTTTCCATTGATGTATGGTTTGTTATGATACAAGAAAAACAACTATTTGAAAATCTGGAATCTGAAGGTGTAACAATAATCTAAATATTGAGAAAGTCACCTTTAAAGTTATCCAAATGAAGTTCTTAGCAATGCACATTACAAATCAAAAATTAGGTTTTGATATATTTACAGTAGGAAAGGTACAAAACATCTCCATGGAACATGATCTTTACTTAATATCCCAATGATTTTTGGCATAAAAGAAAAATCTATAATTTTGACCCATGCAATGTAATTTTGGCTATTGCTACAAATACCCGTGCTACTTAGGCCCAGGGTCACATATTTTTAAGCAGAGCTTAAATACCTTCATTTTCATTACTGTCCCAGAACTGGAATTACAATTTTAAAGTATGCTGATACTTCTATATCTTTAATCTGATATCTGTGCAAATTTCCTGTGACCGTGAAAGTTCTCATCAAGAGTAAAAACAGATAAGCATATGCTTCATAACACGCAATTAAAGCCAATTAATCAATTAATTCACACCTAAACATCGATTACTTCAATAACCTCACAAGCCAACCATAAAATGTTTGGTTTATTCTTACAAACAGCAGAGCTGCTTTGCTAAACGTCTCATTTAAGAAGGTCACATATAACTTCAGATGCACAATTACACCTCGGTGAGGCTCATTGGGTGTTTTTTTTTTTTTTCTCTGTTTAGTGTGGCTGGTGCATCCGGAGCAAAGCGCAGCTGTGTGTAAGACATCCCGCCGCAGGAAAACAGCAGCACAGATGGGCCTGCCCTACAATCAGCCCTAAGACGAGCAGCATACTAGTGTTAAACCTGTTAGCGCACAACCCAATAACCTACTGCTTGGCCAAAACAAAAAGCATGATCAGAACAATTCAATTCAGGCCAGCAAACAAAAATCATTGAGATTCCGAAGGCTGCAGAAAGCAAAATTGTCATACTTTACGGAAATGTCAAAATAAGTACCTATGAGAAACCATACATAATGCGCTTCTGTCTTTTCCACTGAGAAAACTAAAAATAAACTGTTGAATAGCTTTGCATGAAAACATTGACAGTGCAGGTTTGTCATTCATATATGTGCTTTTATAAGTATGAACCTTTTATAAGTATGAACGCATATTTATTAACAGCTAATGACCCATTAAAAACCAAAACTGTGGTTATGAATTATGCAAATGTCTCACCAACTACCCTTTTCTGAATCCATAGTGCCAAGCACTAATTTAACCTAAATTAAACATCCAAAAAGCAAGGCGTAACTTACTCTCGCCCTCGATTTTATCCGTCCCCCTGGTCCAGATAATCTGCCTGGTCTCGAGTTTGACTTGAAACGTCCTTCTCTCTGGCCTTTGAGACTTTTTGGAGTAAAAGAGCGTCAATACGGTGCCCAACTCCAGATCCCGGTAGAGATTGTTCACCTCGGTGTCGCTCAGCGTCCAGGGTACAGGTCCATTGGAGGAGAAGCCCGCGGTCGCAGCCATTTCCCCTGTTTGTTCTTCAGTTCCTTTCCGAATAATTCACAACCTCCTGGGCCTGACGAGGACACCTATGAAAATAAGGAAGAAAAGGGCATTAGAAAAATCACAGTAGTATAATACAGTAGTAGCAGTGTACGCAGCATATACATCAGTTATGAAAACACACATAGTCACAGAGGCCTGCTGTAAGATGCATCCACATGTGTCCATTTAACTTGGATTTACTGGCTTTTTGATGATTTTATAGAGAGATTATAGACTAGAGAAATGCCTTATGTGAATAGGTAAAAGTCTGATACATATTGATAATCAGTGCATGGAATGCGTTATTATTATTATTCTAATAAAATAATGATATATAAACGAACACAGATCACAAGAATCCTTCCTCAAATGTATAACGTTACTCTCATTTGAAGTCTAGTATGTGTAAATCGGATTAAAGAGTTGATCTAATGTTATTTAGCTAATAAACAGTCAATAAGACCACTTTACACAAATGCAAACAAACAAACAAACAAACAAAAAAAAAAAATCACTGATTCTTATTAATAAGATTAATATATATTAAAAAATAATAATAACTACACGTTCCTAAAATGTTTTTGGCACACCGATCATATTCGAAAGACTATACGTGAGATGTAATAGAAAAATCGGAGCGTGTAATGTTATATTGTTTGCAATGATAATAATAACACAGGTCTGTTTTGTCTTACCGTGTATGGATGCAGCTGGCTCTCTGGGACTCAGTAAAAGCAGAAACACAACATCCAGTCTGTCCGCAATCTCAGCAGCGCTCATGTCGTCCTGTGCTCATGATCAGACGCGGGTTTGGCGGATCTGAGTGGCGGCCGCGACGGTGTGATCGAGCCGAGTGTGAGATCTGCTCTCCGCCATGAGTTGATGTGTGAGAGCCCTTCCCCCATCAGCCGATCCCTACAGCACAGCACAGCACAGCACAGCACACGGCCTCTTAAAGACACAGCGCCGCTCTTCAGCCACCGCTGGGCGCGGAATGGAACACTAGCGCACTGTGGACTGTGGACTCTTGTGTGCTAAGTGTGTCAAATAGTATGCATTATGGCTCTTTCAAATAGTGTACTACTACAATACCATACTTACTATTGCTGACAGTTACGCACAGTATTTGAAATTTCTGTGTGAATTGGACACTCCGGTGACATAGGCAACATTTGGAATACATAAATAGTGTTAACAGTGTACTACCCAGTATATTTATTTAAAAAAAAAGTATTTGAAACACTCAAATTCATTGTGGTTATGTTCAGAATGGAATATTGGTCAGTATGTACTGTGTACCATGTACTAGTTTAAAAGTGTTTAAAACAGTAAACTTTATGGCTGTTTGAAATAGCATACTACTATAATAAACTTTGTACTACCTATTATTTTTGTAAAACAAAAAAAAAACAAAAACAAAAAAAATGACGTTATTTAGTGTGGTTATATGTTTAGAATGGAATATTTTTCAATATGTACTGTGTACTGCATACTAGATAAAAAGTTTTAGTATGCATTATGGCTCTTTTAAATAGCGTATATAAATTGGACACTCCGGTGACCTAGGCAACATTTGGAATACATTAATAGTGTAAACAATGTACTACCCACTTTATTTTGTAAAAAAAAAAAAAAAAGAAAGAAAGAAAGAAAAAAAATATTTGTAAAAAAGTATTTTAACTGCATACTAGTTTAAAAGTGTTTGAAATAGTATGCATTATGGCTGTTTGGAATAGCATACTACTATAAAAAACTTTGTACTACCTACTATTTTTGTAAAACAAAAAACAATGTCTTATGTTATGTAGTGGTAATGTTCAGAATGGAATATTGTTCAGTATGTACTGTGTACTGCATACTAGTTTAAAAGTGTTTAAAGTAGTATGCATTATGGCTGTTTGGCATAGCATACTACTATAATGAACTTTGTACTACCTAAATTTTTTTTGCAATTAAAAAAAATCTGTTATTCATTGTGGTTATGTTCAGAATGGAATATTGTTCAGTATGTACTGTGTACCGTGTACTAGGTTAAAAGTGTTTGAAAGTATGCATTATGGCTGCTTGGAATAGTATACTACTATAATAAACTTTGTACTACCTACTATTTTTGTAAAAAAAAAATAAAAATAAAAAAAGTCTAACATTATTTAGTGGTAATGTTCAGAATGGAATATTGTTCAGTAAGTACTGTGTACTGCATACTAGTTTAAAAGTGTTTGAAATAGTATGCATTATGGCTGTTTAGAATAAAATACTACTATAATAAACTTTGTACTACCTACTATTTTTGTAAAAAAAAAAAAAAAAAAAAAAAAGTGTAATGTTATTCAGTTTGGTTATGTTCATAATGGAATATTGTTCAGTACTGCATACTACTTTAAAAATGCTTGAAATAGTATGCATTATGGGTGTTTTGAAAAGCATACTACAATTCTATACTTACTAATGTTGACAGTGTGTATATTACACACAGTATTTGAATTTTCTGTATGAACTGGATACTCAGGTGACCTAGGAAATAGTATACATTATGGCTGTTTGGAATAGCATACTACTATAATACCAAATGTGTGCTTTCTACAGTAAACAGTGTGTATACCATGCACAGTATTTGAATTTTCTGTAACAAATGGACTCTCAGGTAAACTAGACTTTTTTTGTTGGTGTTTTGTGTTTTGGATTACAACACTAGCATACTCCTTAATATACATTGCACAGTGTACTGCCTACTATTTTGTGTAAATATATATATATATATATATATATATGTGTGTGTGTGTGTGTGTGTGTGTGTGTGTGTGAAACAGTATTCAGTATGGCTACATTCAGAATGGAATACTAATTGCTTGCTGTTCAGTATGTACTGTGTAATGCACACTGTTTTTCAAAGTGTGTAAAATAGTATACATGCCTGTTTGCAGTAGCATACTACTACAACATTGTATTACTGTTGTTGACATTGTGTATTCTATGCACACTATTTGAATTTTCTGTATGAACTGGACACTTAGGGGAACTAGACTGGAATACAAAGCTAGCATACTGCTTACTACATTATATTATTAACTGTGTACTGCCTACCATTTTGTGTAAAACTAATGTAAAATACTATTCAGTGTGGTTATGTTCAGAATGGTTTAGTAAGTACTAGGTAATGAACACTATTTCTTAAAGTGTATGGAATTATTTGCATTATGGCTGTTCCAAATATACTACTATAATATCATACCTGCTGTAAAATATAGTATGTATATTACGCAGTGTTTGAATGTTTTTGTCTGAACTGGATACTCAGGGAGACCTAGGCTGTTTGGAATACATAACCAGTGTACTGCTTACTACATACTACATAGTATGCACTGTATACTGCCTACTATTTTGTATAAAAAGTATGTGAAACTGTTATGTATGAAACAGTATGGCTATGTTCAGAATAGAATACTAGTCGTTTACCATTCAGAGTGTACTGTGTACTGTGGAGTATTTCATAATGTGTGAAATAGTATGCATTATGGCTGTTTGGAATAACATACTACTACAATACTATACTTACTATATTAGCCTGTGTGTATATTACGCAGTGTTTGAATTTTTTGTCCGAACTGGATACTCCGGGTGACCTAGGCTGTTTGGAATACATTACCAGTGTACTGCTTACTATATACTATACAGTATGCACTGTATACTGCCTACTATTTTGTACAAAGAGTATGTGAAACTGTTCAGTATGGCTATGTTCAGAATGGAATACTAGTTGCTTACTTTTCAGTGTGTACTGTGTACTGCACAGTATTTCTTAAAATGTGAAATAGTATGCATTATGGCTGTTTGGAATAGCATACTACTACAATACTAGGCTTACTGTAGCTGCAATATATAGTATATTATGCTTGGAAAACGATACTAGCATACTGCTTACTATATAATGCACAATATGCATTGTGTACTTTCTACTATTCTCAGTGAAAAAAAAAAAAAAAAGGATTCAGCCTTTGAGTATTAAGTGTGTTTATGTTCAGAATGGAATACTGTTTGATTGTTGTTCAATATGTACTGTGTACTGAATACACAGGTGACCTATACTGTCTTGTAGGTACTACATATATTTTGAAACATATTTCACAACTGTTAAAAAGTATGTATTATGTATGAATATGAAATGTGTGAATAAAATTAGAACATACTACATCCGCCACATTGTTACTGTCATGTGACCGACCAGCATCAGTTACATTTCTACATCTTGCCTATTGTTTTTCGAATACTATCAATTTGGCGTACTGTTTTTCATACTATGTAATACGTATATATTGAGACCCAGCGTATGTTAGAATAAAATACTAGCATACTGCACAGTATGCAAGTTTGTACATTTCCTACTGTAAATACTACCTATTTTGTGTAAAAAAAGTACCGTGATCTGAAACATTATGCAGTAGTTGTGTATATAGTGAAATACTAGGACATCAAATGAAGTCATTTTACATTTTTTATTTTATTTATTTATTCATTTATTTATTTATTTATTGTTCTATTTTGGTAGTCTGATCAAGATATTAAAAACTACTTCTGATTCGCTTCTTACACTGGAAATGAAAATCTTTTGAAGTGCACCGCATGGCACTTTTTATGTCATGCAGTGTGCTCTACATACTGCACATACTAGCAAAAAAGAAAAGATGATGTTGCACTTTAGAGCAGACATCAGAACTGCTAACACTCACTACTGGAATGATGTCAGTGGAGGAAAGGCTCAGTATGCTGACTTTTGAGAGGAAACAGCTGATCACTTTATGAATTGACAGCCTGTCCACTACTCTTCAATGTATTATGAAAATTTCTAATTCTGAAACTCCTTCCAAAGCATAACTTTATACTTTTTTTTTTTTTTTAATGTTTTCTCAGAGAACAGCACATTCTGCAAATCAAAACTGGTGTGCAGCATAATGTCACAGCAGGCATACATGCAATTGCACAATGCCCTCATAGGAAGAGGTTATAAACCAAAGCCGCAGGTGCAGATCGCTGCCTTCACGGCGCATACATGCATGTCAAGCACAAGACACGGAGGATGTGGGTACAACCTTAAAACCTTTATTCTAGGCATGTAATGTTAATAAACAAATGTTTCAACAAGAAAAAAAACTCTTTAGATTAAGTTATTCCATAATCCATATGTATATATATGTCCTTTTGCTACATAAAGCACTAGTCGTTTTTTTCTTTCGTTCTATTTACTTCAGTTTCCTGAATTTAAGACCCAATATCATTTAAAATACATATACATTTCTCTCTCATCAAATTACTGTATGCACTGTCTATATGAATCAACAGACTTAAAAATCAATCCTAAACTAAACTTGGCTTACACTAAGAGTTAAACTGTCAATAATTACACTGAATACATAACCTTCACAAAAGGACTGTGTAACCTGATAATGTCCTACAACACTAATGCAAAGCAAAATTAACATTCAAGCTTACACTGATATACTGCCCAATAAATTACAGAAAATTAGGAAGTGTTTAATGGTGTTATTAATCTCGTATATAACATTTACAACAACGGCTAAGCTTTAACCAGCAACCATGTGACTTCGGTGTAATTTATAGTAGTTTAAAATATACAACAGGCAGTCCTACAGAAATGGCCCTTTACTCGGTAGGTATAAAAAATATTTTCTTTAAGGTACGTTTTTTCGTACTTTTTAAAATGTGGTATAAAATAAAACACAGCTGTAAACTTAGGTGAAGAATGGATCAATATCTATGTTTTTATCTATGCGCTTCTTAAAAACTGTAGGCAGGTTTAAAAGACTTCAGATTTAAAAAGTACATTGCCTAATAGATGTCAGAAATATATTTTTCTATTGACAGTGCATATAATAGACTTTCTCAGTTATGGATTCATAGTTTAAGGACTTACAGACTTAAAACACATTTTCGTATACACTGTAAAAAACAAAAAACAATTTGTTGAGTTAAACTTAAAATAATTTGTTACCCTACTGCCTTAAAATTTATGTTTAAATTTTTGACAAATACGTTTATTCAAGTTGAAATGTTAAGTTGTACTAAGTGACAACTTAGATATTCAAGTTGACTAAACTAAAAAATTGTTAAACTTAAACTGTTTGTTAAACTTAACAGCTGTGTTTGTTACTCAGCTGCCTTGAAATTTAAAGTTGAATCACTTAGTAAAATGCAACATTTCAAGTTGACAAAACTTTTTTCGAGTTGACTGAACTTACAATTTTTAGGCAGCCAGGTTTTTTTTGTTTTTGTTTTTTTGTTTTTTACAGTGAATCTGGCCTTGGACCACAAAATCAGTCATAAGTAGCACAGCTAATGTAGCAATAGCCAACAACACGTTGATTGGGTCAAAATTATCGATTTTTCTTTTATGCAAACATCATTAGGTTATTTTGTCAATTTCCTACTGTAAATATATCAAAATGTAATTTTTGATTAGTAATATGCATTGCTAAGAACTTCATTTAGACAACTTTAAGGGTGATTTCAATATTTAGATTTTTGCACCCTTAGATTCCAGATTAATATCAAATAGTTCTGTCTCAGCCAAATATTGTCCTATTTATTCACATAATGACTTCTTTATTCAGCTTCAGATGATGTATAAATCTCAGTTTCAACAAGAAAATGACCCTTATGACTGGTTTTATGGTCCAGGGTCACTAGGATAACTAGTGCTGTGCAACATATAAATAATTTCCTTGCATGAAAAACTGTTACACCACCGCAAATGCACATAAGAAAAAGAAATGCTAAACAGGAATTATGACTATCATTAAAATCATATTCTTTTGGTAAAACACATTTCTTAACACACAAAACAAAATGTACATCCCTGATAGAAACATTAAAACAAAATGTAAAAAAAAAAAGGGAAAAAGATTATATTCACATTTTGTTGCACTGCCTCATCATGACATTAGTGCCTCTGATTGCTTGTCAGCTAAAAACATTTTTCCACTCGCTTTTATACACAACTTTTTCATTAAATTTCTTTCATTTAAGGATTCCAGGGGTTGCGGTATTTCATTATGTTTTTTCTATGAAAACATACAATTCAGCAATAAATCAGAAGGCTGAAACAAAAGGATACTAATAATCACTACCTGATCTCATGACGAAAACGTACCTGTGGGAACTTGTATTTCGCATCTTGCGAAAATTTTCCCACAGGTATGTTTTCGTCATGAGATCTGGTTGAATAATCAAGGCGTGATATCAAACGATTAAAACATGGTGTTCACCAAGGCTTAGTATCAGGCCCGCTTTTGTTTCCAAAAAGGCAGTCTGGTTTAAACAAATGATCTCTCAACTAATTTAGACCCTCATTTTGAGAGAAACTACTGGCTTGTTCTGCATTTATTTTTACATTATCTTGCTAAATCTCCTCAGTAAACAATTCATCAAAATAACGATAAAATGAATGCTTTAAAACTCAAAGTCCTCATCTGTCATGTCGATAGCCCAGGCAAACTTTTCTCGCTGTGTTTTGTTGTAGATCTTCTCAATGGGAACTCCCCACTTTTTGCACCTGTGAAGGGAGAAGAGTGGTAAACAACACATCGACACCTTTAAAGTTGTCCAAATTAAGCATACTACTAATCAAAAATTAAGTTTTGATATATTTACAGTGGGAAATGTACAAAATATCTTCATGGATCATGATCTTCAGTTAACATCCTAATGATTTTTGTCATTAAAGAAAAATCGATCATTTTGACCCATACAATGTATTTTTGGCTATTGCTACAAATATACCTGTGCTACTTAAGACTAGTTCTGTGGTCTTGTATCGGCCGGAGAAAGTTTCTTTTACAAACACTTAGCGTGGGTAAAGGTAAAAGGGATATTCTTCCATGATTCCAAAACAAAGAGTCCTCCCATTTAGAAACTGGTGAACGGGCCATTGTGTCATAGTAGGGAGTTTTCCAAAAATAAGCTGAGAGGTGGGCTGTTGACAGTACACACAGAGGCAGAAGTCTGGTCCAGGCGCAGACCCTTTTTGGGGCCTAAACCGTTACTATTCCCACCCACGGACATTATAACAAGAGGAAAACTGCTAGAGCCTATTGTTCCCGCCTGCATGTTTTTCCCCTCTTCACTTTGAAAGGAAAACCTTACAACTATATCCACACTCTAGTGCTTTCTGCATTAATGCAACAGTAAAAGTTAAACTACTTGAATGAACTCCAACTTCCCAAAGTCACTATGAACAGAGATTTCTCTTACCAGGCGACTGAGATTCGCGGGTCCAGGTAGTTGAGTTTAGACGTGCCTAATGCAATCTGTTTATTCTCCTCACGATCTGTGGCCTGAACCTCCAGCTTCATCAGCTGTTCAGATATCCTCTGCACTGCCTTCTTCTTCGTCTCCACCGCCCTCAACGCAACAAACAAACACACATTTATTAGAGAAAACACGTACACTACTAGTCTTTTTAATATTTTTTTAAAGAAGTCTCTTCTGCTCACCAAGCCTGCATTTTTTTGATCCAAAGTGCAGCAAAAAACATTAAAATTTAGAAATATTTGTACTATTTAAAACTATTTAAAAATATTTTAAAATGTCATTTATTCCTGTGATTTCAAACCTGAATTTTTAGCAACCTTACTCTAGTCTTCAGTGTCACATGATCCTTCAGAAATCATTCTAATATCTAAAATATTTTTCAAAGAATCCTGAAAAAAAATTACTCAACTGTTTTAAATATTGCTAGTTTCTTAAGCAGCAAATAAGCCTATTAGACAGATTTTTTATGGATCATGTGACACTGAAGACTGGAGTAGCTTTGATCACAGGAATAAATTACAGTTTAAAACATATTCCAATCAGTTCTTTTAAAACATAAAACAATTCTTAACAATATTACTGTTTCTGCTGTATTTTGGATCAGATAAATCCAGGATTGGTGAGCAGAAGAGACTTCTTTAAAAAACATTCAAAATCATACTGTTGACTGGTAATCTGTCTTTATACCTAATTTTTATGACCTGAATATGTTTTTGAATGTATTGGATCAGTTTTCAGATTTTCAGAAAGTAAAAACAGAATGTTGAAATAAAAGACTGCTTACTTTTTACTTTTCTCATCGTGAAGCATCTTGGCATCAGCTTTGGCTGCTTTGAGTTCCTTCTTGGCAGCAGAGAGCTGTTTCTTTTTCTCATCTATCTGCAATATCGATACATCGTTTCTGTTAATAAATGACAGCAAAAAAGTCCATAATTGACATTACTGATGGTGATTTTAATCATCGTACCTTGCTCTGTAAATTGTGCATGGATTTCTCAAAGGTTTTTGGTGGCGCCCTCTGGTGGTTGCAGAGAACAGCTACAGCGCGGTTTGCTCTGTTATATGACAGGATCTTCTCAGGGATGTTTTCATCAGCTGTAACAGTTAGGATAAAGTAGGTATGAAGTCATTGAATGAGTTTAAAAACTAAAATAGCACCTATAGCAAAACTTCTAGATTGCTTGGTTATTACCAAATAATGAATCAAGTTCACAGACATGGACAAAAGATGAGAGAGACTCACGGCTGGTCAGTTCTTTGAGCTGCTGTTGGAGGGTAATGGACGCGTTGTAAGTGCGAAAGACTTTTGCTGTCAACCCATCCATCAACTCCTGGAGATGTTTATTCAGAATTGATGTCTAAAGAACAGAGCAGATGGTGCACATCACTTATATTTTCTATGCACATTTCTAAATGATCAACACAATTAAATCTTCACTGAAAAACCTGTTGCATACAATCTACACCATTCCCTCTGTCGTCTTTATACTTTTTAGCAAGTAAAATCTTTTTCCGTATAATTGTAAAGGTTGTGGTTCATGTCTTTTTGTTGTGAAACTTACTAATATTTCAAGATGAACATTTATTGGAATTAAGCAGCTTGGGTTCACCTGATTATACATACTTGCTTTATCACACTTTGAGGAACATTTATTTGTTCATCTCTCAATCATCGCTGTATTGCATTTCACTATATGTTTTGAAACTTTTTGATCATCAAACTAAGCATTTATTTATCATCTTACTAAAACAAATGAACAAAATAGAGTGGCAACTCATATATACATACAGTGGAAGTCAAAAGTTTACATACACCTTGCAGAATCTGCAAAATGTTAATTCTTTTAGCAAAATAAGAGGGATCATACAAAATGCATGTTATTTTTTAGTTAGTACTGACCTGAATAAGATATTTCACATAAAATATGTTTACATATAGTCCACAAGAGAAAATAATAGTTGAATTTATAAAAATTACCCTGTTCAAAAGTTTACATACACTTGATTCACAACTGTCTTTTTTGTTTAGTTATAGTTGTTAATGAGTCCCTTAAATCATTCAGGTTCCACAAATTCTTTGTTTTCCAGCATTTTTGTGTATTTGAACCCCTTCCAACAATGACTATATGATTTTGAGATCCATCTTTTCACACTGAGGACAACTGAAGGACTCATATGCAATTATTACAGAAGGTTCAAACACTCACTGATGCTCTGGAAAGAAAAACTATGCATTATGAGCTGGGAGTGTAAACTTTTGAACAGAATGAAGATGTGTGCATTTTCCTTATTTTGCCTAAATAGCATATATTTTTTTATCTACCCTTCAGAAGCTACAGAAGGTACTTAAATGTGTTTTATGTGAAATATCTTATTCAGATCAGTATTAAATAAAAAATAGCATGCATTTTGTATGATTTTGGTCAAATAATTAACATTTTGCAGATTCTGCAAGGTGTATGTAAACTTTTGACCTCAACTGTAAATACCAGTATCTGCACCAAATTGCATCATCATTTTGCTCAATTTTGGCATATGAATAAAAAAAGCTAAGGGTTTTTTCCTTGACTATGAGCTCTATATTCTTACCACATTATATATTATGAGCCATAAAAGCTGATATATTAAATAAAGAACAAAAACACATGCAAACATTTTTAAAAAAGTTTGTCTTAAAGTTCACTAAACTGCTACATAAAAAATAGATTATTTAATCTGTTAAACTTTACAGGGTTAAACAAGACGCACAATAGGAATGATGATGTTTGTGGTGAAATGTAGTATGAAGGTCTTACATTGAGTCGGTCAAACAGATCATCTTTTCCCTGCTTGTTTTCAAGGAACAACTGAAGGTTTTTAAAGACCTAACACAACAAAAACAATTTATATTTATTAGTTATAAATATTGGAGAACAACTTCAAGCTCCCTCCCCATCATCCAGAAAAATATTTTAAATATAATCAATATGCTCACTCTTTTCTCCACGGGGACTTTGTTGTAGTATCGGATGGAGTCTTTTCCAGGGAAGTCGAACTCCACCACAAAGTCTTGTCCGTCCATCTGAGGGTGCAGTCTGATGTGCTCCACGCGCAGAGAGCAGCAGCCCACCGTATCTGCCGTCTCCCCCTCGTCCTTCTCATTACCAGCTCTCAGAGCCAACTACATGCAAACACAAACACACAACACTGTTAACTCTCAGCACACATCAAGAGATTTCAGTGCACTATAGAGTTAGGAGCCAAACAACTTGAGTCGTCCTGATGACCGCTAGTATGAATTACACTGTTATCCAATCGTAACAGGAACATTAAGTAGAAATCAGCAAAATATATTAACAATAATAACATACAATAATATTTATTTCAATAACTTATGACTTTTTTAGTTTAATAGGAATTATTGAACAGTTTTTTAACCCATTCTTTGTCCAATAAATATTAAAATAAAAAAAAGCTGCAGAAAGAACAAGCCGAGCTCAACATGCCCCAACATTGCTTAGTTCTTGGCGAGTTGTGCTAAACTTCGATTCCTTTTTCTTTAGACATTGTTTTTCGGGTAACAGTCAGATAGAAACGCACTTGTCCAAACGCAACTTGTTGAAATTTTAAATAATTTATTGTACAAAAAATGAGCTACAAATGATGACAAAAACTGTTCCATAATTTCTATTAAATTCAAAAGATATCGAAAAAAATCCATCAAAGTTATGGAAATAAATATTATTTCATCTTATTTTGCCAGGGGCACGCAGTGCATGCGGTTTATTTCGGTTTATTTTCCTGACCGACAACCGACGCTTGTTAACTGATTAATCGTTAACTGTCAAAAATTAGAACATTCAATTAGATTTCAAATAAATGAGAATTTAGTAGATGTGTAAATATCAGCACAAACATCAGAATTCACGCATCGTCATCACAGACCTGCGCGCTTCTATGTAGAGAGAAAAACACAATAAAACATCAATTTTTATTGTACTCCTTCTAATAAATAACTTTTAATAGAAATTTATTTCTCTCATTTTTTATTTGGCTGCATGACAAGTCTACATCGAATTCTGACATTTTTGTGACCGCGCCACAACTTCAAGGAACGAATAATGTAGGCTATTATTTTTATCTGTATCACAGAAGATAAGAATCACAAAAAAAAAATCACAGAAAGGAAAACATGCAAGTGTTAGCGCCGGAGCCTCTCTCGTTCGAAACATTTGTATTCGTGCTATAGGCGCCGATGTTTGTTTTTGCTGGTGGATGCTCAACAACAACTCAGTAATTTATTATACTGGGTTTTAGTTTTTTTCTAGAGTATACTCTATGGTGCGTTTGATAAATTCATTACACAAAATGTATCCTCCGAAGTGAAACGCACGTAATGCAAATAGCCTACATTAGGCTACTTAGTAACCAACACACATTCTTTTTATGAGGGCTGCGGTTCACTAAATAAGTTTATTTAATACATACTTGTTTACAGAAAGCACTTACTCGCGCGTACACAAGACAAAGTTTGAGGGCGCACACATAAAATCTGGGAGCGCAATAGCCACGATCTATATGGGAGCATGCCCGCTGCAACCCGAGAGATTCGTGCTGGCACCCTCTCCTTTTACAATAATGCACTCTTGACATTTGCCATTAAAATAACGCCAAAAACCTGCCTAAATAAACTATGAAAAGGAGAATGAAGTCGTACGAGCTACAATCCACTTCCTATTGGTGAAAATGAACCGAAAATATCGCGTTTTTTTTCTGCTCAGTGGGGATCGGCGCATATGTATGCCAAATAGAAACAGAAAATCGACAGCATTTTTATGAGACCAGACTGCTATGGAGTAACAGTGAGAGAGCGGTTCGAACGAACAGAACAGAAATAAGTAGGCCTATAATAGGCTAACTGCTGAAATATTTGCCGGGCAGACATTTCTTGGGTCAGTCTGAGCGCTCATGGTATGCAGAGTACTTACAGCCGTACACCTGCAAGCGCCACTGTCACACCGCATATGCTGTCCTGTAACTTTTCAAAAAAAAAAAAAAAGTGCGGTGATGACGGTGATGACCTGAACAGCGCGGTTGGCATCTCATTACCGCGGTAACACGATAATGCGGTTATCGTCACAGCCCTATCTGCATTTAAAGTCACACCAGAGGTGTTCAGCTGGGATTATGACTTGGTTTTATGCAGAGAGGAGTGATACAATTACAAAGTGTCAACTAGCTGTTGGAGTTCTGATATCACTCTAATATTGCTATCAACCAATCAGATTTGCGGACCAGAAACAACGGTTGTATAAATGCTAATAGGCAACTAGTTAATAGTGAACAGTGTTCCCTAAAGTGTTACCAATTACTTAATAAAAAAGGACAGATTAAGGCCAATAACTTAGCACATCTATTACAGCCTGTGTGATTAAGTGAGACCTTGTCAATGAAGTAAAGAGCAACAGCTCTCTGTCTGATCCTCATCTCTTTGCTCCTCCAGTCCTCACGGTACTGCGCTCGGATGCGCTCCACACACTTCTTCAGCCGACGCGCCATCTCGTACTTCTGCCAGTCCTTCTCCCCCTGAGACACACAAAAAAGTCAAAAGTCACTGGAAACTGTACCGAATTCAATGAACTGATTCAAAATCAACTCAACAAATAATTAAAATCATCACTCAAAAGTGTTGTCAAAAGTACATTGGCATATTATTATGCAATTTTTAATAAGCTCTTTTTTAATATGCTTTTACTAAATATGTTTTTTTACTATACACTACAATTCAAAAGTTTGGGGTCAGTAAGCTAAGCCAAGGCTGCAGTAATTAAAAAAAAAGCAAAAACAGTAATATTGTAAAACATTATTACAACATAAAATAGCAGTTTTCTATGTTAATATAAAATGCAATGGATTGCTGTGATCAAAGCTGAATTTTCAGCATCAACCAGTCTTGAGTGTCACATAATACGCTGATTTGCTGGTCTAGAATCATTTATGAGTATTATCAAAGTTAAAAACAGTTGTGCTGCCCAATTTTTTTAAGGAATAGAAACCTTAAGCAGCATTTATTTTTATTATCTCTAAAGTGGTTACTGTTAGTTTTGATTCATTTTATGCATCTTTTACTTTCGAAGTATAATGTAAATACATCAAATATTCTCCTTTTTGGTCGGTTTGACCAAATCACTACGTGAAAATGCCTTAAAAGAATGGTTTCTTCACAAACGGAACATCACTTGTATGAAAATAAGTGACTGACCAATATATTGGGCAGGAAAAAAACTATTCTGATATTTAGCGATTGTGAGATCACTGGCTCATCACTTCGTCTTCTTCAAAAATGGTTTTCAAGAAGACTGTCATACTTTAAACCACCAGTGTTCTCATTATAATACACAACCCACAGGTTCTCGGTATGATACATGTCCTTATTTTGTGAACAAATTATGTAGGACACATACAGTGTTTGCTGCTTCTGACCTTGATTCTGGAGCTGGGGTTGAGCATGATGTATTTGATGGAGCCCTGAATGTTCTCCGTCCACGACACCAGCCATGTGACTTTATTGTCATGACGAATATCCTTCCACCTGGTGCCTGGCGGCGGTTTAGGGTGAACCGAATCTCTGAGAGCAACAGACAATGTATGACCACCACATTCACTTTAAAGGTCATTTTACAGTTTTACTGCTTGCTGAAAATGTTTTTGTTTTAACATGACAGTGAAATCTAAAGTGGAAATGGACATTCCTTCTGTTGAAGATCCGTATGAAAGATGTTATCAGAGTTTGAGCATGACACATCTGCTGAAGCAAAACAGGATCAGGCCGGCCACAACACTCACAGGAAGCGGCCCTCTGACACACTCTCAGGATAAACAACTCCTCTATGACCGGTGAGCAACAACAACAACAATAGCCAGCTAAATATACGGGCTGCGCTCGCACGAGCACTGAGCACCAACAGTTCATTTCAGATCCAAACTCTCACCTCTCTGAACTTACATTTACTAGAGAAACAATTCCTCCGGCCAAGTGCTCAGATGTGCACAATCAATTCCTATGATCATTAACCCCTAAACTAACCCTTGTGAAAATGAAATGTACTTAACTATATTATATGTGTACTTGTAGTGTACTTCAGATCTGTACTTGCAGATATGTTAATGACATAAAAGCCCACTTGAGTGAGTGAGTTAAAGAGAGTCACTTTCATGACTACTTTATGTTTATCAACTCACTTAAGTAGTTTTAAAAAGTGCTCTTTGTATTAAAATTCAAATTAAACATTTTATTTTATAGCACTTATTTTGATATGTTAACTAACATACTAAAGCACATGTAAAGTACTTTTTAATTTAATTTAAACTGTAGTGTTATTTGGCATTTCATTTAAAGTATATGGAGTTTAAATGCATTAAAATGCAACTTTTACCCTTTAACTGTCACTCCCATTTTTGAACATACAGTTGAAGCCAAAATCAGTTGCCCCATTGGTAATACAAATAGAAATAAATGTATAACCAAGAATTTAAAAAAGTCTACTGGTCAAAATTATTAGCCCTCTGATGTTAATAGTCAATAGTGTATCCCTTTTGCTTGATAACAGCCTTTAGTTGTTTGCTGTAGTTCTCAACAAGTTCTAGCTTGGAGGTATCTCTTCTTCAGAAGTGGAGTCTTTCTTTGTTCGGCAACCTCGCAGTTCATTCTTGTGCAGGGCTCTAGTGACTGTCTTCGTTGAGACATCGATTCCAGACTTGGCTAGGTCATTCACTAGTGTCTTGGCAGTTGTTCTTGGGTATTTAGAAACCTCTCAAAACTTTTCTTTCCAAAGTTTTTGAAATCTTTCACTTCCTGCCTCTGCCGGTCTTGTTCTCCACTGTGTTGGTCTCTTTAAACTTCTTGATAATGCATCTCACTGCAGTTCTAGACACTTGAAAATGCTTTGATAAACGTGTGTATCCTCCATTTTTATGAGCATTAACAATTCTTTCTCTCAAGTCCAAACTAATTTCATTTGTCTTTGCCATGATGACAGTGCATATTATTTTACTAGTTGTTTCGCAAGATACTAATTCTCAGCTTAAAGAGCAATTTAAAGGCTTAACTAGGTGTATTAGGTTAATCAGGCAAATTCGGTTAATTTGGCAAGTCATTGGACAACAGTGGTTTGTCCTATAGCTAATCAAACTAATAATTTCTTAAGAGGGCTAATAATATTGACCTTAGCAGTAGACTTTCTCTAGAAGAAAAAAATAATAGAAAAAAATAATGTGAAAACATTCTCTTGCTCTGTTAAACATCACTTTGGAAATATTCTAAAAATAAAATGTCAAATTTCACAGGGTGCTAATAATTTTGTCTTCAACTGTAGATGTGAAAATGCAGCATTCAAACTTATTTTTTTATAATTCATGAACGAAAACATTTTGTAATATGATTTTGATGTACATTTTCCATGGTAATGCAATGTCTGTTATAATGGTTTTCAAAGGATCAATTTAAAGATTTTATTATAAGTGATTTATAAGTGATATATAATTTCTTATGATTTCTAAAGCGTGATAGGGAAAAAGGCAATGAAGAAAGTCTTTTTGTGAGAACTCCTGTTATGAAGTAGATTTTTGAGGTGCACTCTTGTCATAAATTAATCTATTACTTTTCCTACATAATTTGTAACACAAAAAATGGTAAAATATCTATTTAGAAGTCTTAGACCTTTCCAACGATATATAGTTCGTCATGATTAAATTAGGATTTATTTGTAAAATAAAAAAAAACTTAGGTGTCCCACTGAGGGGATGGGTGACAATTAAAGGGTTTATCATTACAAATGAAAAATATATTACAAATATATTTAAATACTTAAAGTTTCAATAGAAATTACATTTAAGTATATTTTGGTTACGTTAAAAACAGACGTTTATTGTCCAGTTCAAGCACATTTCAAAACCAATTGATAGATGCCCGGCTCGGCGAGTTGGAGGGCAAAACATCCATAGAAGTGTAGTAATTGTCAATTTTCCATCTGTTTCACAACCACAAATATTTAAATCTCCTCTCAAAAGAATAAAACAAACACATGTGAACAAAATGCAAGTTTTGACCATTTGCAATCTATAACAAGCACCAGCTGCAATATTTAAATCATTAAACAGTGAGACAAAGCGGTGTAAAAGCAATCAAACAGTACTATTAAAAGATCAAATTCATTAATCACTATATTAATGATTCATAGTTTACACAGGCAAGCACATGAGGTCAGAATATGAACGCAATCCACTTAATGGTTTAGTGTTTTCCTTATAATGGCTTTCTATGGGAAACCATTTAACGTGAAACTTTGCACATTGCATTTATATTCCAGGTTCATCTGCTTGCCTGTACAAAACATACATCATCAATAAGTTATTTACTGAACTTTTCCTTTTAATATCTGCGTTGTACTACATTACTACTTGATACAAAAAAAAAGCATAAAAACAACTGGGGGGCAGCGGAGCAAATTTTTTTTCGTTTTCGTATAAACTTGTGACGTCGCAGGAAAACTATGAATAGAAGTAATAGTGAAATGAAATATAAAGATGAAGAGTTCAGATGAAAAAGCCTCAAAATCCATCTGATGTTTTTCTTTAAAAAATGTAGTTTTATCAGACTCCGATGTATAGGTTTCTATAGATAGATGGATAGATGTAATTTATTCCTGTGATCAAATCTGAATTTTCAGCATCATTACTCCAGTCTTCAGTGTCACATGACCCTTCAGAAATCAGTCTAATATGCTGATTTATTATCAATGTTGCAAACTGTTGCGCTGCTTAACACTTTTTTCAGGATTCTTCAATGAATAAAATGTAAAAAAAAAAACATTTAGTCAAAACAGAAGTCTTTTGTAACAATATACAATAATGTTTAAAATGTGGGATCAGTAAATGTTTTCTTTTTTTCTTTGTTTGAAAGAAATGTATAATTTTATTTAGCAAGAATGTGTTAAATTGACCAAAAAGTGATAGACTTATTATTGTTAAAAAAAGATGTATATTTTGAATCAATGTTGTTCTTTTTTACTTTTTAATCATCAAAGAATCATAAAAAAGTATCAAAGGTTGCCTGGAGTAATGATGCTGAAAATTCAGCTTTGCATCACAAAAATAAATAATATTTTAAAGTATATTAAAATAGAAAACTGTTATTTTAAATAGCAATACTATTTCATAATATTCTGTATTTTAGATAAAAAAAGGCAACTTTGATGTGCATAAGAGACTTTTGGACAGCAGTGTTTTCACCTTTGTTGTAACTGCATAATTCCCATACATCCATTTGTGCAATTTAATTGTTTTTACAGTGAAAACAGTAATAACACTGAATAATCAGGGACTGACTTGCTGCAGTTGATGATGATGTCCTCGGGCCGGATGCGGCGTTTCAGTTTGCCCATTTTAGGATGATCTCCACGGCCGCGGAACAAACCCGGCGGCTCGATCCGAAAGTTACCGATCCGCTCCCTGTGATTGTCCATGACACAGTATCCGTACTCCTGCAGAATGCGCTCGTTCTCTTCTTTGATTTTCTGTGGAAACATGATGAACTGTGTGTATTATTCTATGATCAACAGCATGTGTGCTTGTGCTTGTGCAGATTCAGGTGCAGTGACACACTAACCTGTTTCTCCTCTTTTGACATCTGTTTTCTGGCCTCGGATTGTGCTTTAAAATACTCGTTCATCTCAGTAAAGTCACACTTCTTCAGCTCTGTGATCTTGGACTTCTCTTCTGATGTCATTTCCTTACAAAGAACATTTGTGAGACAATATTTCTTTGGAAGCAGTGATTTTAGAGAAGTAATGTTTTGAAAAGTGTATTACCTTCCTCCAATCTTTAAAGAAGTTCTTTCTAAATATATCTTTAGTTGTGTACTCGTGCTCAAGCATTTTTGCATAAAAAGTGGCCACTTCCTCTGCACCAGGGCTCAGTTTCATGGCCTTTCCTGTGAACCACATGAGAATTACCTCAAAATTTAAAGATCACTCATTATACATGCTAATACAGTTTTTTTAGAAACTGACGCATAATCAATTTGACCAATACTTTTGACTGATATTCAAGCGCTAAAATCCTATTGTAATCGTTAGAATAACTAAGAATCAGCAATCTCCACGTAAAACCAATCGCGCAGACCAAACGGTAAGTTGTAGAGACTTAAAACTCAGAGGGATGGGAGTACTCACACTGCCTACAAGGTCACGAAAACTCGTCCCAATCGGCCTTTTGGCTCACACTGGACAAAACGCATGCCTCAGCTTTGATCGTGAGCCTGACGATCAAACGATACCTTTTCAGGTATTTTGGATACTTTTGCGAAATAGTCCTAGTTTTTCCCGCCCGAGTGGAACCAAAGCAGTGCAGACAGATTCTTTAGAGAGTGAATAGCAATAATTACCCAACAAAAATTTAAATTTAGACTCATGGTCACAAAGGGACAACAAAACTGTTTACTTTTAGTAAAACGCCTATAACTCCAGAACAGAATGAGATATCTTCTCCAAACACTTATGTAAGAGCTTAATCTGAGGCCATTGGACAAAAATCGCAGAACCTGGCTACTTGGTGGCACTATAAGAGGGAAACACATAAAAATTCATTTAAAAAAAACAACGCAGCCAAAAAAGCACCTACTCAAAATCAAAAATTTGCCTTCCCATTATGAGGTGATATTTGATTTAAAGGGAAATTTTGTTTTTACCTTTGTAATGGCATTTTTTGGCAACTCTATTAAGAGTATGTCATCTTTTATGTATATATATATTTTTTTTATGTTTTAGTATTTTAATATGTTTAATAAGGCTCAGAGGTGGCATGATTGCAATCAAATTTATAAATTCATGTTGAGATTAATGTTTTAAATATAAACTTTTTAATACACAAATACTGAATGATTTAAATAACTTTAAGGTGGCGTCAAGTCACTGATTTAATTACTGAATCATATCATTCATTTGATTCGTTCACACGGCTGATTCATTCAGGAATAAAGAAAGTGACTGCCATTATGAAGAGGAAATGAAAAGGAAACGGAATCAATGACTCACTAGATTCTTTAAAAATATGTTCCTTCATAAACGAAACACTGTTGTGCAGTGGCTCAGTTGTGACTTTGTTTCAGAAACAGAGCAAAATCAAGCAATTTTGTTATAGTCAGACAATGTAAGTCACTTAATATTAACTTCATGTTTATTTAACTGTTGTATTAAATTAATATCTTATTTACAAACTCCCTTACAAATCATTAAAAGCTGTTCATCGCGATCTCACAAAGGACCATTATAATCAACGAAGCTCTCTACACTGCACAATGAATCTCTTATTTACACTTTGTTTATGAAAGGATTCATGAGATATGTCCGTGATACATTACTCAACGTTGCAAAAACACGTAGAAACATTTGAAGCTCCCCTCAAAGCAAACACAAATATGCTGATCGGGTCAGTCGCACATGGTGCTCCTAAATGTTTTTTCATAGTCGCACGCAGTACTTTTCAGTCACAAATGGGACTAAAATGGTCACACTGTAGAGCCCTGAGTCTTGGTACAAAGTGCCACCTGTGTCTATAAGGACATTTGCATATCTCAGGAAAACATGTCCGCCACTGGGCAATGAAATTTGAGCACCTATTAGACAAGGTTAATGGAGGCCAACTGGAACAAAACTTGGTGGGCCTGTTTGACTCATGGCCTCAAAGATCTGTGAGAAATCTGAAGGAAATCGGCCACTGGGGGGTGATATCACAGAAACAATGTAAATAGTTTGCTTGTTCACACCTACACATGATATTTGTATCATATGATAGAACTCCTCATTCTGCTGTCAATCAAATTGTTTGTTAAACGATTGCGAAGATGTAAAAAAAAAAACTAGGTTTTTCACTCAATCTTGAAAAAAACACTGCAGTACAATTCCCTGGACTCTCTAAGCCAATAATTATCAAACAAATGTTGAAATTTACCCTTTGGGAAGCTATAACGGCGTCATTTAGAAAAGGGGCCTGTCCAAATGTACCCAAAATCCTATAAAGCCCAAAGGAGGCAAGACAATGTTGTCCTAACTAGCGCTGAATTCCTGAGGTAATTTTATGTTTTATGTTACTCTGTTTGCTGTGTAATGTCTGTTAGCTTCTCCACAATGTTGGCTGCTATTTCAAATGCGCAAGCCCTTTAAATTTGAATGAAGTCTGATTAGCTGTCAGTGTTTTATCATTCATCAGCTGTAAAAAAAAAAAAAATTGTTCTGAAAGTGCTCCCAAAGATGTTGCCCTGTATCATTGTTATAGTTGTGGTGTGAACTCTGCTATTCGCTTAGGTTTGAAACGATTTTTAGAACGTTATCTTTATAGCTATCTTTATCATTCTTGGTGTGAACAGGCCATTAAGGAAAGTTTTAAGGTTATCTCTTTTCAAAAATACCAGGTCAACTGATAAACGTAACCATCTGGAGTGTCTCTAAAACAATCACACCCAAAACAGGCCTTGGCACTAAACATTTAAAAGGAAACAGCACTTTATAAAGGTAAATTAACTTAAAATACTTCCAATACTGTTAGTTAAAAATCATTATAGGTCAAGCTGTAATTATTTTAGGATAGTACTGTGTAGTATTTTTGAGTAGATTATGAAAGCGGACAGATGGTGGAGTCAAAGGTCAGCACTCCTCACCATCATAATAAAACCTGATACGGTCTGGCAGGGGTTCATATGGTGGGGGAAACACAGGCCCTTTATGCTCCAGAAACCTCCATTTGGAGCCATCTGTGTATTTCTCCTCTTCCCACCTGAGAAACAGATGAAGACAGACAAATATTGCATAAGAGACAAAAAGCGAGCAACATTTTACATTTATTTTTAAGTACAGATTTGTCTCAAGTATGTCTCACCATTTCCACTTCTCCTCCGGCTCATTTTTGGCTTTCTTCTTCCCTCCAGTGGTGTCTTTCTTTATCTCTTTTGTCCTCTTCTTTGGTTTCTTTTCCTGGATGAGTCAGATCTGACATGAGTAACAGTACAAAGCCAAAGTGAAGGTGTACACAGTTTAGGAGAAAGAGTGATGTATACCTCCCTCTTCCCATAATCGCTGTCATCATCCTCCTGTTTACGTTTTTTTACTTTCTTCTCACTTTCCACTTTTACCTTTTTGGGTTTGTGCTCATACCTGCTTTATAAACAGAAATCAGTATGTTTTAGCATACATGTGCATATGCTGAGGACGATGGGGAGAAATCCTACTGCACATACTCATCTTCATCCCGCTCTCTTTTGGGTGCTTTCTCATGTTTGATGTTGTGATGATAGCCATTGTCCTCCTCCACTTTAATTGACAGAGAGCTGAAACAAGACATAAGCAGTGGGATGTTATTTTACATTATTTTATATAATTACTTTTCTAAATAAAAATGAGGAACATCACTTGTCTTACCTTACAAAGCCATTCTCTTTATCTCGATACTTCCCATCAGAACTGTGAAACTTCATAGAAATACAGAAACACAACAAACACATTCCGTTCAAACATATTCAGAGAGACAAGGCACATATTTCATTCATTATATTTTGTAAGTCTCTAGTATGGCACAATTAAATCAACCTTTTCTTCCTTTTGCTTTTCTTTGTGCTTGAGCCGCTCTTTTTCTTTCTCTCGATGCTTCTTCTCAGAAGAGCTTTTGTGTTCACTGTAAAACAAATGAAAGAAAGATGGGTTTCTCCTTTAGGACAATAGAAAAATTAATCTCCCATGAATAATGCCATCCAAATGGGCACCTCTGCAAACTATTACAGCAGATCAATATACCAAAGCTGAAAAAGAATAAAGGTACGAGTACGAGAAGGAATTATGCTTTCAAACCTCGAAATAAATGGCAGAATAACGAAAGTAATAAACAGAATCACCTGTTGCCGCTCTTCGAATTTTCTCGCTCCTTGTCTCTCTTGTGCTCTTTGTGGTTGTGTTCTCGCTCTTTATGTTTGTCCTTGTGTTTGTACGAATCTGAGCCAGAAACAATAAAGCTTCTTAAAGACTTCCCAAACCAGCGACAAAACCAGATTTAGATTTTGAGATGTTAGAAATATCAGTGAAATTCATTATAACCCATTTGAAGGTCATCCAAAAAGAGAAATTTCCTGAGCCTCAGGCGATGCCATCTAAGATGTAGATTGTTCTTCAAATGTAGCAGTACATCACTTGCTCAACAATGGATCCTTTGCAGTGAATGGGTGCCGTCAAAATGAGAGTCAAAATAGCTGACAAAAACAGAGAAAAGAAAAGTTGTGTGTTTGTAATAAGCAACTCCATCAAGATATCTTTAACTTCAAACTGTTGCTTCCAGCTCAAATATGAGTCCTCTATCTATAATCTCCATGGTCTGAAACAGGAGAGAAATCTGCACAGATCAAACTCAGTTTACAAATATATGGGTGTACTTTGTTGTGAGACGACAATAGAAGATGGACTTTTTCACTGGAGGAAGTGTTATTATAGATTATGGACTTACATTTTAGCTGGAAGAAACAGTTTGAAGGTAAAAGCTTTTCACATCCCAAGAAGGTAATTGATGAACTAGAGTGGTGTGGATTACTTGTGGATTATTGTGATGTTTTTATCAGCTGTTTTGACTCTCATTTTGACGGCACCCATTCACTGCAGAGGCTACATTGGTGAGAAAGTGATGTAATGCTGCATCTCTCCAAATTTGAAGAAGAAACAAAATCATCTACATCTTGGATAACCTGGGCCACGAGAACATTTTCAGCAAATGTTACTAGCACTGTGATACACTCTTAACGTCATGCAAATGTATGTGATATGTTATTACTCGATTTAGCATTATGTAATTGGCATGAATGAAACTATTACACACTACACGATGCTATGTGTTATAGGATTTTAATCTTATGACATAACTCCTTACTAACAATAAACTTTGGTACCCTGTTGCACCATGTAAATACCATAGTATATGAGTATGGTAATCATACATTATAAGGGTATATATACTAAGTGCACCCATTACACTTTTAATTAATATTTAATTAGTTTACATGTGGGAAAAAAAAAACATGGACAAAATAAATCAGTAGTTGATTTTACGTTTAAGTCTAAAAGAAAATAAATAAATAAAATGGGACAAGTCTAGCAAGTCATGTCATGTTAAACCCACAGTATTATTAACTGATGAAATATTTATTTTTATTTGTTTCAGTTGAGAAAACAACCAACAGCCCCAGATAACATTATAATAATATAATGTAATTCTTTATCATGTAAATTTACATTTAGTTATTTAGCAGACGCTTTTATCCAAAGCAAAAGACTGCGTAGGTTTTTTTGTTTACTTGTTTGTTTTTTGTTCATTATGTAATAAATAAAAAGAAAACAAGTAGATACACTGAGCAAAATTATAAACGCAACACTTTTATTTTCGCCCCCATTTTTCATGAGCTGAACTCAAAGATCTAAGACTTTTTCTATGTACACAAAAGGCCTATTTCTCTCAAACATTGTTCACAAATCTGTCTAAATCTGTGTTAGTGAGCACTTCTCCTTTGCCGAGATAATCCATCTACCTCACAGGTGTGGCATATCAAGATGCTGATTAGAAAGCATGATTATTGCACAGGTGTGCCTTAGGCTGGCCACAATAAATACGACGCTGTCATATACGCCAATCCAGAGCATCCCAAACATGCTCAATGGGTGACATGTCCGATGAGTATGCTGGCCATGCAAGAACTCGGATGTTTTCAGCTTCCAGGAATTGTGTACAGATCCTTGCAAAATGGGGCCGTGCATTATCATGCTGCAACATGAGGTGATGGTCGTGGATGAATGGCACAACAATGGGCCTCAAGATCTTGTCACTGTATCTCTGTGCATTCAAAATGCCATCAATAAAATGCACCTGTGTTCGTTGTCCATAACATATGCCTGCCCATACCATAAACCCACCACCACCACGTTCCACTCGATCCACAACGTTGACATAAGCAAACCACTCACTCACACGACGCCATACACACTGTCTGCCATCTACCCTATACAGTGAAAACCGGGATTCATCCGTGAAGACAACACCTCTCTAAAGTGCCAGACACCACCGAATGTGAGCATTTGCACGACGACGAACTGCAGTCCGGTCGAGGCCCCGATGAGGACGACGAGCATGCAGATGAGCTTCCCTGAGCCGGTTTCTGACAAATTTGTGCAGAAATTCTTTGGTTATGCAAACCGATTGTTGTAGCAGCTGTCCAGGTGGCTGGTCTCAGATGATCCTGGAGGTAAAGATGCTGGATGTGGAGGTCCTGGGCTGGTGTAGTTACACGTGGTCTGCGGGTGTGAGGCCAGTTGGATGTACTGCTAAATTCTCTGAAACGCATTTGGAGACGATTTATGCTAGAGAAGTGAACATTCAATTCACGGGCAGCAGCTCTGGTGGACATTCCTGGAGTCAGCATGTCAATTGCACGCTCCCTCAAAACTTGCAACATTTGTGGCATTGTGCTGTGTGATAAAACTGCACATTTTAGAGTGACCCTTTAGTGTGGCCAGTAGTGTTGTCACAATACTAGAATTCCCAATTTCGATACAATACCTAGAAAAGTATCGATATTTGATACCATTTTCGATACCATGGGGAAAAACTGCTGCAACATTAAGGCCTTAATTTTTGCTTTTTATTAAAAGATAAATATAACAAGGCTGGAACATGAAAATGAGCCTGAATGAGGTATATTTTTACATGAACAAAAACATTGTGCAGGTCACAAGCCTCTATTTCAAGGCAATAAAGTGCAAAAATAAATAAATACATAAAACATCACAATCTTTTGTATTTTCCAGAAGAAAAAACGATTTTATTACCACTAAATACATGTTAATAGAAACTAAAGATGTTATTTGGAACTATCCATAAAAACCTAAATTAAAAAAAACTTTTTAAAAAAACAAAATTTGTGTTTTGTATCCTCTATTCCAAGGCAAAAATGTGCAAAAATCTCCTGTTAATACATTTTCTAATTAAACGAACCAGAGTTATTATGAACAGCACTATTTTATGAATTGAATTAATGAACTGATTTCGATTTGAGATTTAATTAACATAATCACTGATCAGCGTGTAGATCTCTATGGTAAACAAAAGTGCAAACGTGCATCACACGCTCACTGTCATTACACAAGGGTTAATTATTACATAATTTTATAGTATTCCCATGTCAGATATTGTCTGACATTTCTGACTCTAAGGCGGATTGTATTACAATACAATTACGGGGCAAAACAGAAAAACACACCTCAAATTGTTTCCTGAAAAACGCCGGGCTCACACTGTGCGATTTTTAATAGTCTTTTACGATTTTTGCTTGTCAGACTGTACGAACATGATGATCATGTCACACTGTGGGATCTCAATTGTCATTAATGTCAGGCTGTACGACAGTCGAGACACGGTAAAACGGGTGCGTACAAGAAAACCTGTCTGGAATTTTACATCATCAACCTGTACATGTTCAATGACCGTGAGCAACATTACATGCAGGGCTGAAATCTTTAAGTTTATGAATGGCGGCATATTAAAGAATAGTGTAAGCAGCACTACGCACCCAAATGGAAACACTGGCGCAACCGGTGTTTATCATAGCAAAGGCAGCATATCAAATGATTTCCGTGAGCGGCGGACGGGAGTGGCGGAGTTTATGCGTATAGAAGACATTTGTAGCCGGTCGTGAAGACTCTGCACTCGCCATCTTTCAATATTTACCATATGCACATGAGCATAGGTGAGGGGACTCAGGGCTCTGTTGGCACTTCATTCACATGCAGTCAGTGTGTCAGCTTCGGAGAGAAGAGAGATAATGTGAAAGCGTGGCTGGTAGATATATCGATACTGTTGGACATGAGTATTGGAATCGTTTCAGATTTTTTAGAATCGATACATATTGAAATATCAATATTTTTGACAACGCTAGTGGCCAGCCTAAGGCACACCTGTGCAATAATCATGCTGTCTAATCAGCATCTTGATATGCCACACCTGTGAGGTGGATGGATTATCTCGGCAAAGGAGAAGTGCTCACTAACACAGATTTAGAAATATGCATTTTGTGTACATAGAAAAAGTCTTAGATCTTTGAGTTTAGCTCATGAAAAATGGAAGCAAAAATAAAAGTGTTATAATTTTCAATGTAGAATAGAAAAAGAGTAGAGAAAGATAGTGTTAGAGGAAAACAGGTTTAAGAAAACAAGCAGTTCGAAAACAAAAGAGTGCAAGTCTTATAGTTTTTATAAAAAAAGGAAAACATTAGATGAAATAGAAATAAAATAGAGAGTGCTAGAGTTAAATAGTAACTAATAAATATAATAAATGTATTTGAACTTATAGAAAACAAAATGTTGCAATAAGATAATTTAAAAAACTTTATTTGCATAAAATACATTAAGTATCTGTGATGTGCATGCATCACAGAATTAAAATATGCTTACTGCAGTAAAACAGCACATAAGTGATTTGGTCATGTACAAACACATTGTGCTGTTCTCATTCAATTCTTCATGTGCAACCTGCTTTTGTGCTACTGTATCATTTAAGAGCACCTAAAAAATGTAAGACCACCATGAAACATGTAAAACATGATGCTTTGGCAGTGCACTAGATCGTGAAGCCAGTCCAATGACTGCATGGGGTTTGTTTGCCAGCTTATAAAACTCATCTTCCAATGTCAAAAGCCACATCTTATCATAATTACATTTAATTACACATATACATCAATATATTAATCTCTTACATTTACTTAACCCTCTAGTGCTCCTTGCGTGGCGTCCAAAAATTAATTATTATTATATTATATTATTTCAATTAAATGAATGCACTATATTTTAGTTTGATACTGTTTTTTAATTAATATTTTACATTTTAGGAGATAATATGGTATTAAATCATATTTATGCAATAGTTTTAATTAATTTAATGAAAATGCTCCTTGAACTGTCATAAATCTAAAACGGTTTGGAGAAGTTAAAAAAAAAAAAAACACTAGGCAGATTATTGCTGAAGTGAAAAAGTTTTAAAAAGTGAAATTAACAAAATTTAAAGTTTGTAGTTTATTCTTATGAAAAATGCACACAAATTATGTTTTTTTTCCGTGTATTGTGGCTGATACAGAACAGCGTACGTTGTTTACGTCCAGTGGATACTTTCCAAAATGGTGCTATGGTGACATAGAGGAGACGAATTGTTGACTAAAGTCGTTTAGACTGCAAAGAGTACAAGTGTGGCATTTTCCCCAGAACCATTTAGCCTTTCCAAATCTTGCCTATTATTATTACTATTATTATTATTATTATTATTTTGCATGTGCATCCTTTACAAAGTTTCATACAATTATGATGAAGTAAAACATTCTAATAAACCAAAACTTAAATATTTTGGCCAAAAAACACAGAAGAGCACCAGAGATCATATACAGTATTCCAAAAATTATATATATACTAGAAATAGCTTAAATAATGTAGCTTCCTGTATGATCATTGCTTAACATCAGTCCCAACTTCGTTTTGGCTAATCTAACAGGCTTAAAATGAAACTGTAACTCAAAGTCACAAATAGCTCAAAAGAAAAGAAGCAAAAAAATAATAATTAAAAAAAAAGCTTTTCCTGCTTTTCATTCTGCTGTTTAGAGTGGGCACAGTATGTAGGCTTATGGGTGACCTGATAGCATCACTGTACCACCACAATATACAAGTTTGTTAGGCAGTTTGAAAGGGTGTTTAGAGAGTAATATCAGCATGCATGAGCTTCAACAGGGACTGTAAATTAAGATAAGAAACTGTAACGACTGCAGACAGTGCAAATACTCAATAAAAACTGGAATCCAAAATTCTCTACTAAAAACAAACAACAGAACTGAACTAGAAGAAACTATTTAAGTACATACTATTGTTTTGTAATCTGTCTACTTCTCTCTTGCTCATTATACATACGTGTGTGAGCATGGGTACCTCTATTGAATAATTACCATATTCATATAACTCAAATCATGATATGGTTAGTATGGATAACATAGTGCACACCAGGACAGATGCCAGGTATACTATATACTACATTACAGTACTTTTATGTTAATGTTGCTAGCAAAACTACCACAGTTAGTTACCACAGTTGTTGCTGAAAGAAATAACAGAAAGATAACAAAAGCTTCTTTTCATATTAATGATGTATTATGATTTTACAGTGACAACTGGGGTAGCTATGGTATTTTAGTAGGAAAACATCTGGTTACCATTAGGGGCTAGTAGTGCGAGTGCCTGTCTGTTACATGAGTTATTATTGCTGCTGTCCCTCATAGAAATGCTGCTTATGTTCAGAGAAAAAGAAAATGGCGCAGAGACTAAGTCCTCACGCATCCTTCCCCCACTTTCAGCGCCCAAATTCAGCCCGTTACCCTTAAAAATCGACACGATGACAGTCGTTTTCCGCTAATCGATCTACTTCTCTATACGAGTGTGATCTCGGTGTGAGGTATTTGAGGTGTTAAGTGTGATTTTACAGCGCTGTTTTTGAACAATAGACGGCAGAGAGAGCGGCGGACGGACTTAGTCTCTGACGCCATTTCTGCTACATCTCACTGTAACTGTCATGAGCGCTTCATCACTTCATACCGCTGTAAATCAGCACTTACTGTAGTCCACAGACCCCGACTCCATCTGAAACACACATTTATACAACATTTAAACATATTACGTTACATGTCAACAGCACAAACGCATACAATAAGGTGATATAAGCGCATAAAGTTGGCGTTGCGCCATTCAAATTTTGTCCTTTTACGTGCAACCTTAACTTTTCGTTTGCAAAGTTTGCTGCAATGACGGATTATTTTTAATGCAAATATTTGCAGATATGTTCTGCGAGAATGGCTCAATAGAGAACATGTTTGAAATTGTTACCTGACGGTGTTTTTGTGCATGATCTCCACTCATGATGATGAACAATGTGATGATGAAGGTATTAACTGTAAATAATAAAACTGCCGGTGTTTTAAAAGCTGTAACAGAATGATAGCTGAGTTCAGTCGTCGAGCAAAGTCTGACTGTACCGCTACTGCGCATGCGCTGCTTGCGTTTGAAAAAACACCGAGCACACGCGATTCCTACTCTTTAACTGCTGTCAAACCACAGTATTATGCAAATTTTACACTAATCTTAACACATCCTTTGTCAAGATCTAAAGCAACGTTGTATTTTAAGTCTTATGAGTTATGACTCCAAAATGTGTGTGTGTACATGGTCAGCGGCGTGCACAGACCTCTGGAGGGGCAGGGGCGAAATGACGTTAAGGGGGCACATTCGGGTCCCCCCTCGGTTGAAATTGCGTTTCGGAATTTTAAAATTTCAGTTTGTTTTTTTTTAAAGATTTTATGTCAAAAGTCTGATAAAACAAACTTTCTATAGTAGTGATTTTGTATTCAAACACATAGGTTTAAACACTGTTTAACTTAAATGAATGTCCTCTAAACTAAAATGTGACCCTGGACCACAAAACCATAAGGGTACATTTTTTGAGAAAATCGAGATTTCTACATCATCTAAAAGCTGAATAAATAAGCTTTCCACTGATGTATGGTTTGTTAGGATAGGACAATATTTGAAAATCTGGAATCTGAGGGTGCAAACAAAATAAAAAATAAAAATTCTAAATATTGAGAAAATCACCCTTGAAGTTGAGAAAGATGCAGCTCTTAGCAATGCATATTACTAATCAAAAATTAAGTTTTGATATATTTACAGTAGCACATTTACAAAATATCTTCATGATTTTTACTTAATATCCTAATTATTTTTTATCCTAAATTTTAATCCTTTTTTTTAATTTTGAATCATACAATGTATTTTTGCCTATTGTTACAAATATCTCCACGCTACTTAAGATTGATTTTGTGGTCCAGGGTCATAAATTATTATTAGTTAGGGCTCCAGGCACAAAAGTTAGTGGAACGGTATTGCATTTGTGCTGTTTTTCCAATTCTTTTTCTGCCCTAAATGTGTCTGTGCCTCTGCCTCAGAGACCGTAGGCTATAGGCCCTGTCCCAAATAGCGCTCTTCATGTGCACTTGCATTCTTGCTGACTTATTGAAAAACAGCTTTTTTTCACAGTCATTCGTGGCCCATTATCTAGTTTGTGTAGTATGCACCATCTAGAAATACTAATAACAAAAACACCAAGAGAGTGTAAATTATATTGTAAACTATTATAAATTATAAACTATTTTGGGTTGTAGACCTATAATGACCTTCCCGGTCACCAATCTGTGATCTCAGTAATCTCACCATGAGCTAACAGGATACTCATGATGTGGTCACAATGTGAGGTAACTCACACTGTGATATCATTGTGTTAAACTCTTATTCTGTTAGTTTAGTGTGAGTTCAGTGTGATTTAATATTTCTCTAATATTGGTCAGTTATATCACAAATATCATATAGAAGTTTATTCAGTTTCCTTGTTTATTTTGTGTTGTACAACTGTAAAGCACCGGTGACTGATATTTGAACATATCAATATGCCTCCTCTCAACCTGTTCAATATTTTAAGTTCACCATGAGTTCACATATTACTCACACATTGATTATCACAGTATAAGAATGGTGTGATGTCACTCTGATCATCACATGTTGACTGGGTTTTGGCCTAATTCTGGGGAATACAATATCCAAAATTTCAAGAAAAGTCCAAAAAAGTGAGAAAATAAAACATTTCATAAATTTTTTATCATAGGGTTACAGGAATTTCTAAATGATGAGGCCATTTACTGTATATCAATGACAGTTAAAGGCTATAATACCAATGTTGTCCACTAGAGGAAGCCACAGGAAAATATTTTTTTTCTTTTTTCTGTGACCTCTAACATGCTTAATAATTAATAGTACAATCATTTGACATAAAACGTATTTGTCAGTTGCTGGTTAGGGTCAGATAGTAAATGTTGTCCCCTACTGTTAGGGTTACAGTAACTATTTTTTAACTGTTTCTAAAAATGAATGGATGGATGGGTTAGAGTTAGATAGTGACTACATTTTTCTTTATTTTTTCTTTTTTCTTATATAAACTGTACTTCTAAAGAAAGTAGAAAGTACAAAGCAGTGAGCCTTAGGTAGTTATCAATTTATTTATTTCATTGTGTTTACAAAGATAGACTCACCTACACTTTTCACATCATGGTACTATTGTGTTTTCAAGCAGATTTCCATGTAAATAAATATCATGGCGCTTGAATTCCAGTTGGCTCTCATGCAGCCTCAGTAACATTTGTGCAATGTTCTAAACAAAATCTCGTAGCTTATATTTATATACATTTTGTATTATACGTTTTTGTTGATTCCGGAGATCATTAACAAAATAAATTGATTTTTGTTTCATATCCTAATCAGAACTTTACAACTAAGATGGGGTTCTGTGTAAAAATAAATAAATAAAATCCACTATATTCCATTGCTAGCTCAAAACACGACAACCATAAAGGTTACAATCAAACTTGTCATCTGAATGGTTTGGTTAAGCCCTACAGTACATTTCATTTGACTAATTTTCCATTTCCAATTTTTTTCAAAAACTCCTTTTATCAAACTTCTCGGCGATGAATCAGATTTGTACGAAATATGGGACACAAGCCACGACAAAACGCTAAAATAATTTTGACGTGCTTCAAATGATGCCGATAGGGAGCGCTACAACTGAAACCTATCATAACCATGTTTAATAAGACAATATCTTCAGTCTTCTGGGGGACATTTCAGGACATAAATTAATGAACCCACACTACCATAATTTTAGACAAGAGTCAGCTGTAATACAGGTTGAGTTTCATATTGACTATGTCTGCCTGACTTATTAATAATCTTGCACAGAAGAGTCTGGAACATTTATAACTTAATGGTGCAGAATAAGATTTGATAAATTCAAATAAATTCCTGGGTTAACCAGAAATGTTAATTAGAAAAGTACGGCTACATAAAATCCAAACTCATCCTTACTTGTCCTATTCCATCTCATCTCCTGCAGTTGTACCTGCACTCACTCACATCATTAACACAACCCTTTACACAGGTGTTTTCCCCTCCGCATTTAAACAAGCTCTTATAACTCCTGTACTTAAGAAAACCCACCCTAAACCCATCTCTTTTAGAGAACTACAGACCAGTTTCCCTTCTTCCTTTCATTGCAAAAACACGAACTTGAACGAGCGGTGTTCAACCAAATCTCTTCTTCTTACACAGAACAATCTCCTGGACAGCAACCAGTTTGGTTTCAGAAGTGGACATTCACCTGAGACTGCCTTGCTCTTAGTTGTTGAAGCCCCAAGACTCGCAAGAGCAGATTCTAAATCATCAGTACTTATCTTGCTGGATCTGTCCGCTGCTTTTGACTAGCTTCACTAGCTTCTTTCTACACAACTGACAAAAAAAAAAGTTACAAAATAAGAAGGCATCTAACACTAGCTTGCTTTTTCTTTATTCTATTTTCTTTTTATTACATTAAAAAAAAAATCTTGCTATATTTACTGTGTTACTGTGTATGCTGCTCTTTTGTTGATTTTGATTGCTTCCATTGTCCTCTTTTGTAAGTCGCTTTGGATAAAAGCGTCTGCTAAATGTCTAAATGTAAATGTACACAGTGCATGTTCCTGCGTGTGAAATGTGACACCCCCAAGTAGTCCTACACCAAAACATTCACTTAAATAAGTATATATAAAAAAAAATAATAAAAAAAAATTATTTGTCCTTATTTTTATTGAAGGACCATTTTAGTTATTTTTAAACCATTGCGAAACATCACTGTGGGTTTGCCTTCAATATTTCTCTAAACTGCAGTGAAGGCCATTCATCACTGCCATCTATATGCATACAAACTTTAGTAAAAATGTTCAGCACATTTATTTCATTTCATTCATAATGTAAAACCTTAAAACTAACTATGCAACTACAGTGAAAAACAAGCATTTAGAATGAACATGGTGCCACACTGTGTACAACCAACCTAACAACGAAAACACACAAACACCACTGATATATAAATAAAGGAACAGATAAAAATGGACAGAGTGACGAGACAGGAGAGTGTTCATATCTCCTGAGAATCTGTGACGGGACAGCTGGACAGAAGAGAGTCGCATGCCTGCAGTAAATCCTCCTGGCAGCGCACACAGATGTCCTGACTGTACCAGTCGCGCGTCGCCAGAGTGTGAATGGATGTGGAGCTGGAGCCGCATGACACCAGAACCAGAGGAATCCTGAAACAGAAACAAGAGAAGACCCGGAGATCGGCTGAATGGAATCAAAAACGCTAAAACTCATTTGTTTAACTCTAGGGGAGTTGGACAATGAGCTTATTTTCAAAAAAAGTGGAGTGTTCCTTTAAAAGATGATGCACACTTTTAGAAAAAAATTACTTTCTAAAAAAAAAAGGTAAAAAAGCCAATTTAAACTTATTGAAAAAAAAGAAAAAAAAAAAAAAAAAAAAAAAAAAAAATGTCCATCACTGCTGTGAACTAACCACACAGAACATGAAGAACATCAAAAACTTTAGGAGTCAACACAGTAGTCCTTAAGCAACACACACACACACACACACACACACACACACACACACACACACACACACGGCAAAATATTGTTTGATTATCGTTAATCAACAAAATCCCAGAAAATATAAAGATATTTTGTTGTCAAAATTGCACAACCCTATCGTTTACTCACCAGGCTGAATTCCAGGACCAGCGCTCATGCCAGAAGTTCCTCTGGCTTTGCTCACCATCTTTCATCACAATTTGCTTGAAGAAGCTCAAAGGAAGGTTGACGCAGCGCTTGGAGGGCAGACGCATCTGATACAGGGAACAGATGCAAATGAACGTCCAGAAAGCAAAAAAAAAAACATGATTTAATACCGGGAGACTTCAGCCTACCTCTATACAACACCCAGGACACACAACCCTGTGAACACACAGAAGAAACGTCAAAAGACAGACGGTTTCATTATAAACACTTTCAGAAAAATTAGTGATCTGACCTCCGGCACAGAGAGCAGGTGTTATGCCACGTGAAATACAGGCTTCTCATTGCACAGCAAGAACAAACCTGAGAAGAACAGATTTTAGATACTTCAGTTGACATTCACTACCAGTATAGTTATTGAACAGTAAGATTTTTAATGTTTAAAGAAGTGCATTTATTTGATCCAAAGTACAGCAAATAAAGTAATATTGTGAAATAGCTCCATTTGAATATATTTGAAAATGAAAAAAAAAATAAAAAATTTAAATTATATTATATTATATATATATATATATATATATATATATATATATATATATATATATATATATATATATATATATATATATATATATATATATATATATATATATATATATATATATATATATATATATACACATACACACACACACATACTTTTGACTGGTAGTGTATATTAGGATCCTGAATGTGGATTTGAGGAGTTCTCACCCGCCAGTCCCGATATCTCTCACACGACATATCCTTCACGTCTTTTTCCTCAGAACTGTGCATTTTCATGACATCAACGATCGTTGTGAGAACAGACCCCTTGTTTCTGCTCTTAACCTTCAACAATACAGAGGATTTGAGTAACATTATTTCAGGGATCATTACTTGGAATTCTGTTAAAACCAAATGCTTGTACTTCTACTCCTATTTAGATTTACAAGTTACAACAAGGTAAATAGGTTTAAATCCATTACAATTTCATGCAAGCTTAAATGAACAAAGCATGTCATATGATCTTTCCTGGGTGAATTATCCTTAGAAGTGTAAACGGAGAAGTATAGTAATGCAGTTTTTTTTTTTATTGTTTTTCCCTTTAATAATCAGTGTAGATTAATAAACTAAAGTCAAGTATGAACAGGATTCATGATTAGTCTTAATACTCTAAAAATCACTATATATTCAAATGTCAAAGCAGTCAAAGTCATTTGCTATTAATTTAGCTGAAAATGTTCAGGTAATATGATTTTGACAGTCACAGCGATAAGAAAATCATCATGACAGGTTTCTTTACTAAGTTTGTGCATAAAATGAGAATCTCTATTGTCTCTTGTTTTCCAAAGCCAACTTAAAATCTTAGAAAAGTGTTTACAGTTGAATGTGGATACTTGTATTCAAAGTATTTTTGGGTTATCAGTACTTTCTTTCACTTGCAACAGTATAAGATCCACAATAAGAACCTGGAACTTTTTAATAATCTATTTTATATACAAGTTCACCAAGAAATTTGTGTTGGGCCATAGAACATGCATCTAGACAAAGTGACGCACCACTTTGAAGAGATCCCTATTGCTAGCAAAAGATCTGGTCCGGCGCTTTCCTGTGCAGAGTCTGAAATCTAGGAGAGATTGTGACATGACAACGTTTTAATACAAGAAATTGAGAAACGTTTTTGTGGGAAAATACCCTCCACATTTAAGGAAACACCTTAAATCAATCTCAAAATCAAAAGAAAAATATCTTTAAATTAGACTAACTTATAATACCCGTTAGTAGAGTATTGAGATTTTGGGAATTTATAAGTTAATTGGCTCGTGTACTTAATCGTTAAAAAGCAATTTAAAATCATTTTTTGGAAGTCAATGTGACAGACGTGATCTTGTCAGGTTCCTCATTTACATTATACCAAGCAGCAATAAATGTTGATCTGACCTGTGAAGCTGTTATCCTGCGCATCATTTCCTGAAACAACAGCTTCCTTCAGAGTCAGAGAACAAAAACAACAACATCATAAACTGCAATAATCTGTTGTAAGTGCTGCTAGAAGTCTGAAGAGGACTCATACATCTGAGCGTATCCTGTGAGGAGCTGACTTCAGAAAAGAAGGGTCTTTGGCTTCTTCATTAATAGTCAAGCCATCTGCTGTTTAAACGAAAAACTTTTCAGTGATTTACAAACTTAGAGGATACATAAGTCATGATATTGCTGAAATAAATTCACCATTTGTTTGTGAATAAAGTAGTAACAATAAAGCCCAAAGTTGTGGACAAAAAGGTTTCTGTACGTTTATAGTTTGGTTCAGTGTTGTGCGCCAGACGTTTGCAGTGGTCGGTTGAACGAATCTCCTCCATCAGCAACTCATGCAGACTGATCTGCTCTTTGGGCTTTAAGCCTATCTTACGCTCTGATGCCTGAAAAAGAAGACATAAAGAAGAAATCTATAGAAATGCAAGGCAAAACCTGTTAGTTGAGAAATGTGATCTGCCACAAGTAAACATTCACAATGGATCAGATTACATCTTTATATGACAGGTTGTTGGAGGGAAGATTTTTTTTTGACATTAGCTAAAAAGGAAACAGTTTTGGGAAACACATTTTTATAAAGTCAAATCAAATTATTCAGACACCAAATATAATTAGAATTTTTTTACCAGTGGGTGCAGGACACTATAGTTAAAGAATGTGAGGGTAGCAAAATAAAGTAAACTGCGACATATTACACCCAAAAATTCTTCATACAGTGGACCACTAGTAAATTTGATTATTTGGGATCAAAATTTGACCTGACCAAGGGAAAGTTTTCTGACATTATCAAGATGAATTTGTTCTGACACAGTTTAACATGAGTAGAGGACGACAGATGTATCCGTCTGCCGACAGTTGATTAGCGGAACTATCGGTTATCTGCAAAAATCCATGCGGCTGAGAAGGCTCCGCTGTCATTATACAGTGTGCCATAGATATGTATAATGAGAGCAGCCTCTAGAGGTGGAAATCACTGACAACACGTGCTGTTTGTTTACACACGTGATGCTGTGCACTGAACAGAGCGGGACACTTCAGAGGTGTTAGTTGTTACCATTTATTTGCATTAGTTTATGTCCAGCTGATCACATTAATGCATTTGTTAGCCAGCAAGTTGCATATTTAAAGCTAGTGACGTGAGAAAAACTGTTCATTCACCCGAAAGAAATCCTGTCGCATCACAGAGCACCAAGAGTTTTACATTAAATACATCATATCTGTCCCAAATCAAAGTAAATGTACATAAAGATTTCACCATGGGCTGTGCATATTGTGCATTTTTTAGCAAAACATTTCTCTCTCTGTGGCTCTGATAATGGCTGTAAGTTTTATTTAGGGAGCTATAATATAGATAATGCTTTCTCTTTCCATTTGCTCTGTTGGTTTAAACACCGAACTTCTCAACTATGCCGCTTTTTGATCATTCTTGAAGTAAACTTATGTCCGTTTGGTGATTAAATAAACAGTTTTAGACCGTCATTTCAACTGAATGTAACATGTCCGGTGTGTGTGATAATTTATATGAGATCTCCTGGACTAAAATGTATATTTATATTATATATATTTTATTATTAGATATTCATCTAGAATAGAAGAATAGGATACAAAAATAATGTAATTTCAAAACTATGGCTGTTGTGTAGATGTTTAAAGATCTTTAGCTTGACTGTTTATATGAAACAGTAACACTTCACAATAAGAGTCCATGTGGAGCATTAACTAAGATTGCTAAAAGCTGTAGAATAGAAGTATTGTTCCTTGTTAATGTGTTAATTTCAACATTTACTGATACCGATATTTTAAAGTTGCTTTTGTTAACATTAATGAACTATAAACTTACTTTAAATGTTCAATATAATTAATACATTTTCTTACAAAGCATGGTTCAGTCCCTTTTTTTTATTATTAAATAGTACACCACCATTTTAGTTTCCATTCAGTAAGCATTTTAAAAACTATTTCGTAGATTAATCAGTATCGGTCTGTGTGGTTTAACCTAGCTATTGTTACTGGTAAAATCCAATATCGGTCGACCTCTATTAATGAGTTTTATTACCATTTTCCAAACTATAGCAACATGGCCAAAGAGCGTCAATTTTAAGTTAAGACCTTTAATTTTTTGGTCCTGCCAATTTGGCTTGACTTTGGCCAAAAGCAAATTCTCACCGGTCGCAACTTTGGCCGTGAGCGGATGAACTCTAAAAGAGTCTGGTGAGGGTCTAGTTTTCTTTGGCCATCTCCTACATCCTGTGGATGCCACAACACACATTCAGACAACAGACAACCAGTCCAGTAAAACTTCACTAATATCATAAAGTAAAAAAAGAGAAACATTCAAACATGAACAAAGCCTGACTGTACACTTACCTGAACTTTCCGTAGTGTGTAGCGTCTGCACTGGATGTCCCGCAGAAGCTGATTGAATGGAGGGGTCTCTGCAGGCAGTGGGCATTTAGTGACAGTCACTCTCTTTGCTAGCGGCTGCAGCGCCACACCTCTGCTCAACTCATCCACCAGATCCCTCCATGAGGACACCTACAGTCCACAACACAAACAGGACACAAAAAAGAAATCTTTACTATCATCCTTTATCAATTTAACACATCTTTGCCAAATAAAAGTATTAATTTCTTCAAAAGAAAAAGAAAAAAAGACTGGCCCCAAACTTTGAATGGTAGTGTATATTGTTACTCATTATTTCTATTTTAAATAAATGCTGTTCTTTTGTGTTTTACTTAAAGAATATTTAAAAATAAGAAATAAAAAAAAAGGTATCACAGATCCAAAAAAAAAAAAAAAAAAAAAAAAAAAAATTAAGCAGCAGCACCATTTCCACCATTGATAATAAGTCAGCATATTATAAAGATTTCTGAAGGGTCATGTGACACTAAAGACTTGAGTAATGATGCTGAGAATTCAACTTTGATTGCAGGAATAAATGCTATTTTAAAGTATAATAAAATAGAAAACCACAATATTAAATTGCTATAACATTTCACAACATCACTGGTTTCTCTTGAATTTTTAAATCAAATGCAGCCTTGATAAGCAGAAAAGACTTCTTAAAAAAAAAAAAAAAAAATTCTTACTGATCTTTTAAAAATGTTATTTTTTTTTTGCAATGCGAGATGACAATTAAACAGTTTGCATCAATTGTTGATAAATATACAGTGAGTATTTATTGCACTGAATTTAATGTCGGATTTAATAAAAACCAGTTTGAACAAGATGCAATCCAATACAGAAATGGGATATGAACACAATTTCACTTGTAAAAATAGTAAAGAAAATTTGCAGATTAAGTACAAAATGGGCTTAAGTATCATGAAAACAATAGGACTCATTTCTTTGTACGATTCCCCCAGGAACACATAGTAAGCGTGAAATTCATCATCGTCATTTACTTTTCTGGACTGACAAAGTGGACATTTTTGATGCGATGATTGCTGTACTGCTTACCCAGTCTGTGGTCACTTGTGCAACCAGTTGGGTCTCAGATTCAAATAACTTCTGCAGACTCTGAGAGAGAGGGAAAGAAAAATAAATATTTATATATTTTATGGGTGACTGACATAAGGATTTGAGACAGGCCCATTTAAAAAAATAAAAAAATAATGCTGTGTACACAAATTCATATGAAAATTTTAGCTAAGTGACTTGTTTTTTCATCTAGTTGAATTGGCTGTAGTTTTAAATGTCATGTGGTGCGAACAGGATTTATATTCAAATTAATTCATTTCCTTAATATGCTTAGCATTTTTTAGATGTTCTCAGTAACTAAAGTATTTAAAAACTAATTATTTGCATTCCTTGTCAGCAATAATCTCATATTTGTGTTCTATGATTTCAGAGTTACCTTCTTAAATGTAGTTAGCAGACTTATTTTTCCTGTAATTTGCATAAAACTGATCAAAATGTTTTAAAAATACCATTCACCTAAACATACTATAGGGGTGATGCATATATTTCTAATTGAATATAGTTACTATTATTACTGGTCGGTCTAAATGACACAAAGACCTTATATCAATAAAATACTTGTATTTAAAGAGATGTGCGAAAAGTGCGGCACACTGCATTACCCTGCTGAAAAGAAAAATAAAAACAAAAAAAAACAAAACAGCTAAAACCTACCTAAGCTGGTTGGCTGGGAGACCACCTGGAACAACCAGCTAAAACCAGCTTGGCCAGGTTGGGAGAACAGCTAAAACCAGCCACTTCCAGATTAAAATCAGCCAAGACCAGTCAAACAGCCTAGGTTGGTTTTAGCAGGGTTTTTTTTTCAGCAGGGTAAAGGGTTACTTCACCTCAAAGTGAAAATTGTGTCATTAATCACTTACTCCCATGTCGCTCCAACCCGTAAAACCTTTGTTCGTCTTTGGAGCACATTTTAAGATAGTTTGGATGAAAACTGGGAGCTTTGTGGCTGTTCCATTGACTGCCAAGTAAATAACATTGTCAAGGCCCAGAAAAGTATGAAAGATGTCGTAAAAATAATCGATCTGCCATCAGTGGTTCAACCATCATTTTACAAAGCTACAAGAATACTTTTGGTATCCAAAGAAAACAAAACTAACAACAACATTCAACAATTCGTCTCCTCTGCACCAATGTATCGCCATTTTGGAGAGTATTCACTAGATGCAAACAGCGTACGCTGTTCTCTGTCAGCTCTGTCACATGGATACGCTGTTTCCGTTTGAATCAAAGCATAAATAAACGTAGAAAACATATCCGTGTGCTGCGGCTGACAGAGAACAGCGTAGGCTGTTTGCGTCCAGTGAATACTCTCCAAAATGGCGCTACATTGATGCAGAGGAGACAAATTGAATAAAGCCATTATTTTTGTTTACTTTTTGTACTCAAAGAATTCTCGTAGCTTCATAAAATTATACTATAACCACTGACGGCAGATGAACTATTTTGACAATGTCTTTCATACTTTTCTGGGCCTTGTTATTTACTTGGCAGTCAATGGAACAGCCATAAAGCTCCCAGTTTTCATCCAAAATATCTCAAATTGTGTTCCAAAGATGAACAAAGCTTTAACGGGTTTGGAACGACATGGGGGTAAGCAATTAATGACAACATTTTCATTTTGGGGTGGAGTAACTCTTCAACTGCAGGCATCTCTTTAGCCCAGTTATTTCTAAACCTCGCCCAATCTTGGCTGCTCAATTGACCCTTCGCCGGGTGTTTGATTAACAGGTGATCTGACCGATCATAACGGCAGACAAACCAGACAGGACAGTAGATAAACGTCAGTAGACTTAAACTTGAAAAATCGTGTGTATTGACATCTTTTCACAGTTGATGCAAGATACCACCTGATGTTTATTTTGTGCTATAACTAGTAAAAATGAGATGATCGGTTCATGCCGCTTGAACAAGCGTTATAGCGATCTGTCAGGACACATTAAAAATCCACATAACCATATTTGTTGTTTGAATTTCTTAAAGACAAAAATTTAACTCTGAGACTTCATACCAGAAGAAACCTGCTCTGTCTTGTATGTTGGTGCGTTGTCAGTGTCCTCTTTGCTCTATGATGCATTTTCACTGCATGAGAATATGATGTGTAGCATAAAAGTGCCATGGTTTGTCGGATGTAGCCAGAGTAACTAAGGGGGACGGGTCTTTGCGGAGGGTTTGCGGAGTATTGTATCAGAAGATTGCTCAGGTTCTGAGATGACAGCATGAATATCTTTCGTACAGCAGAAAACCAGATCTGGAGTTTGTGCTTGTCTGCAAGGTCAATATTTGCAATTTTTTTCCACATATTGTACAAAGATTAAACAAACCATCTGAAATGACCCAAATTGCATAAAAATTTACTTCAAATGATATTAAAATAAACCATTTTATGCATATAAACCATCAATTGAATATAAAAAGCACAAAAACTGCCAATCTGGGACATACATCTATAATGAAAAAAACACTCGGACAGAAAATTTAGGCGTCACATCATTGACCCACACTGCAAAAAATGGCTCATCTTATTTAGTATATTTGTCTTGTTTCTAGTCAAAATATCTTGAATTAAGATGCATTTACTTTTTTAGTCTTGTTTCAAGGAAAAAACAAAAAAAACAAACAAAGTTAAAATTATCTGCCAGTGGCGTAAGTAAAATACTCTTATTTTAGGAATATTGTACTTTCCCCACTGGCAGATGATTTTAATCGTTTCCAGGGGGTAAAACCTAAATTAAGTGCATTTTGCTTAAAACAAGACTAAATATTTTGTCATTTTGCTTATATAGTAAATGCATCTTAATTTAAGAATTTTTAGATATTTTGACTAGAAACAATGCAAACATACTAAATAAAATAAGCCATTTTTTCTGTGCATATATACAATTCTAAAAACATCATATGTAGAACAACCTTAAAGTATGGTAAGGTCATATTTAGTTTAATTAAACTACAAGTCGACATCAGTTGCACTGGTGAATTTTCTCACCTTCCTGGACTGCTGAACGATCTGCAGATACTGACACAGCTCAATGGTTTCCGAAAACAAACTGGAGCACACGCTCCTGTAGTGTTTAGCAGCCACACTCGGATCGTACAGACGCTCCTTACAAACCTGTCAGAAAAACAGTTGACAGACTGCATCAGACTGCATAATTAATGTTTTAATGTATTCACACCAAAGGCTTTTTCAGTGAATTGTTTCAGTACGTGGATGACATCAGCAATGCTGCAGATGGGCTGACAGTGGCCGACGTTGACTTTGGTCATCTGACACACCAGGATCTCTAAGGTCTCGCTTAATTCACGCTCCACCTGTGTCTCCAGACCCCAGTCCAGACTCAAGTACATGAGGCGACCCACAAACTCAACAGCCTACAGACCACATTGACATCTCTCAATGGCACATGCATGAATCATTAACACATTTATGATAATATATACATATGAAGAAAATACAATAAACTACCTGTTCCTCAGTCTCCATCACACAGAAATTACCTATAGAAAGAAATGTTAACAAAATTCATAGTGTATCGGAGTAATTATGATAAAAACACAAAGTAAAATGAAGATCATTATAAATTGGACCCACTGTCAACTTTTGCATTCATTCACTGATTCACCTAGACAACTTCAGCTGCAGTTTTACATACAAATTACGTCGATGTTTAAGAAGCATTTAAAAATACGCTTTAAAAAAAAAAAAAAATTTCCATGCAGCCACATAAAATTATTTTAAATAAATAAAAACACACACACACCAAGTAAGATTCTTAATGTGTTTTAAAGAAGTCTCTTCTGCTCACCAAGCCTGCATTTATTTGATCCAAAATGCAACAAAAATTAGTAATATTGTGATTTTTTTTTTACCATTTAAATTAACTCTTTTCAATTTGAATAGACTTAAAAATAATTTATTCCTGTGACCAAAGCTACAATTTCAGCATCATTACTCTAGTCTTCAGTGACACATGATCCTTTCTTCAGAAAACATTCTACTATGATGATTTACTGTTCAAGAAACATTTACCATTATTATTATCATCATCATCATCATCATCATCATCATCATCAACAACAATATTTAAAACAGCAGAGTACTTTTTTCAGGATTCTTTGGTGAATAGATGAAAAGATCCAAAGATCAGCATGTATCTTAAATAAAAAGCTTTGAAACATTACACACTACACTATACCATTCAAAAGCTTGGAGTTTATTATTATTATTATTATTATTATTATTATTATTATTATTATTATTATTATTATTTATTATTTTTTTTTTTTTTACCATTACTTGCTTTACAATGATCAAAAATGATGATAAAAACATTTATAATGTTACAAACGATTTAGATTTCAGATAGCCTAAATGCTGTTCTCCCGAACTTTCTATTCATAAAAAAAAAAAAAACTACTTCTGCTGTTCAACATAATATTATTATTATTATTATTATTATTATTATTATTATTATTATTATTATTATTATTATTATTATTGTTGTTGTTGTTGGAGCAGCAAATCAGAATATTGCATAATTTCTGAAGGATCATGTGACTTGAGTAATGACGCTAAAAACAGCTTTGAAATCAAAGGAACAAATTCGATTTTAAAATATATTCAAATAGAAAACAGTTGTTTTAAATATTTTTATGCTGTACTTTGGATCAAATAAATGCAGGCTTGGTGAGCAGAACAGCCTTCTTTACGGTCAAATGTTTTTGAACTGATACAATTTGTAGTCAATGCATATTTTACACAAACACAAACACAAACACACACACACGCACTAGAGTTCTTACCGGTAGTACTATTCATCGGCCGGAGAGAGACGCTGCCGTCTCTGGACAATAGCACGGCATCTGCGGCCGATGACACGACCGTTTTCCACGTTTGTTCGCCAGACTGATGTGAAAGTATGGAGCAGAGCTGAAAACACAGAGCCCAGGCCTGCTCCTCACTCACTGGATGATCCTGAACCTCCAACATCTCAGCCAGAGACATCTGATCATATGAACACCTCTGACCGGTGTTCATGTCATATAAAGCTAACTGCATCATCTCCTCTACGTGACTTTCAGCTTCTCAACGGTTAAAGACTCAAACACTGCTAGTATTTAAAACGCTGCTTGAATAAAAATATTACTTCCACAACGATAAAAGCTTCCTCTCTATATGTTTGCTTCACAGTTCTTCTCTTTAATGACAGTAATTAACTGCACCTGAGAACTGAGTCGAATTGATAACGTGTCGAGATTCTCGGGTCTGCGATTCATTTGTAATGAATCGGTTCGTTTAGATTGTGAATCAATCGTTTTTCTTTACATAATATGTTGGTATGTACTGTGTATATTTATTATGTATACACACATGCATGTGACCTTGGACCACAAAACCAGTCTTAAGTAGCGCAGGTGTATTTGCAGCAACAGCCAAAAATACATTGCAGTGGTCAAAATGATCTTTTTTTCTTTTATGCCAAAAATCATTAGGATATTAAGTAAAGATCATGTTCTATGAAGATATTTTGTAAAAATGTCTACCTTAAATATATCTAAACTTAATTTTTGATTTGTAATATGCATTGCTAAGAACTTCATTTGGACAACTTTAAAGGCAATTTTCTCAAGATTTTGATTTTTGATACATTAATGGAAAGCTTATTAATTCAGCTTTCAGATGATATATAAATCTCAATTTCAAAATAATTACCATTATGAGTGGTTTTGTGGTCCAGGGTCACATATTTAAGAAAAATATGCTATGTTTGTATATTAAAAATATTTGTATACAACATCAATTATATGGATATAAATATATACATGGAAATATTTTCAAAATAAACTATGTGTGTGTCTATACACATAATAAATATACACATACACTCATATTATGTAAACAAAACTTTTCTTTTGGATGCGATTAACCGCAATTAATCGTTTGATTATTTTAAATTGTAAAAACATTCCATTCAAATAAATGCAGCCTTTATAAGTAGAAGAGACTAATTATTCATTGCACTCAATGTCTATTTCCATAAATAAACTACTTTTTGAAAGTTACACATTGAAAGCCACTAGCTAATGCACACAATAAGGTCTTGTGTATTAAGAATGTATGCAGTGAGTATGCTAGTATTCGATAACTTATTTATAACTTTCCAAGTATTGTCTTTTAATCCATTTTAATTTGTTAAATTAAACATGGTGATTTCATGTCAAAAACATAACTTTGAAAGGCTTCTTCTTTGCATTTTTAGTGACAAAAACAAAAGCAAGTCAAATGTACACTTGTAAAAATAGTTTAATGCATGTGATCCGGGGGCTAAATGAGTGAACACAGGTGCTGACAGTACTGAACTGCACAGTTATTTCATGATATAGGTCATGGGGGTGTAAAGTACAAATTCTGATTCTGTCACATTATTATATTGTGATACTACAGACATGATTCTACTCTCAGTCTGCATCACACGATTAATCCAGAATTTATCAATATTAATAATAATAATAATAATAATAAAAAAGTCACACCAAAACAATGACAAACAAACACATCATACACAATTCTAAACGGGATCTCATCTAGTAGCCAGGGACAAAATACAGTATCATGATTTAAGAAAAAAACGTTCTGTACATGGTTATCTTGCTTAGAACAAAAGGAAAAACAGCAGATAAAACAAGTTCAGAAAACAACAAAAAATAATGTACATTTCACAGGTTTATTCATGGGTCACAATTACTTCGACTTCCTTCGTTTTGCCTGGGTGGGACTGGCTCCAGTGTTTGAGTCTTGAAAGACAGAAGGAAGAAAAAAGGTAAATTAGCTATCAAAAACATTCATTTCAGCATTTATGGTAAATCAATGTTTTTGCTTTATTAAGATTCAATTATCAAATTATTTGTACACATATAGGCCATTCTACAGAACTGGTGCAAAGTCAGAGTTGGAAATGCCTTATTAAAAAAAAAAAAAAAAAAAAAAAAATCCACAAATTTTGTATGTATGCAAATTGTATAATATCCAAGGTTTCTAGTTAATTCTCATATTGTATTTTCAGAAAGTTTTGGAACATTTCTCCAAAATTTGTCACTATCGAAACACGGTAATATATAATTTAATAAAAAAGGTTATACTGACCTCTTAAGATTTTTGCTTACATCTAAATACAGTTGAAGTCCAAAGTTTACATACACCTTACTAAACCTGCTAAATGTTAATTCTTTTAGCAAAATAAGAGGGATCGTACATAATGCATGTTATTTTTTATTTAGTACTGACCTGAATAAGATATTTTACATAAAAGACATTTACATCTAGACATCTAGTCCACAAGAGAAAATAATAGTTGAATTTATAAAAATCATCCTGTTCAAAAGTTTACATCCCCTTGATTCTTAATACTGTGTTGTTCCCTGAATGATCCACAGCTGTTTTTTCTCTTTAGTGATAGTTGTTCATGTGTGATTTTGAGATCCATCTTTTCACACTGAGGACAACTGAGGGACTCATATGCAACTATTACAGAACGTTCAAACACTCACTGATGCTCCAGAAGGAAAAAACATGCATTAAGAGTTGGGGGGTGAAAACTTTTGAACAGAATGGAAATGTGTACATTTTGCCTAAATATCATGTGTTTTATTTAGTACTGCCCTTTAGAGGCTACAGAAGATACTTACATGTTTCCAAGAAGACAAAATAAGTTAATTTACCCCAAAACTATCACTAAACAAAAAAACAGATGTGGATCATTCAGGTAACAACACAGTATTAAGAATCAAGGGGATAAGAACTTTTGAACAGGGTCATTTTTATAAATTCAACTGTTGTATTTTCTAATGGACTTATTCAGGTCAGATAACAATAATAAAAAAAAAAACATGCATTTTGCTAAAATAATCAACATTTTGCACATTCTGCAAGGTGTATGTAAACTTTTGACTTCAGCTGTGTATTTTTTGCTATTTCATTCAAGCTGTAACAATATTTCAAGTGCGATTTATGAGATGTCTTTTTTTTTTAGTCCAGTTTTTCCTCTGTAAAAGGCAAAAAGCTGATCATACTGATTTCAAAGTTAAAGATTCATTAGTTTATACACTGAACTAAACACTATCATAACATCTTAGTTGATATTTCATTATTTTTGACAAATGTTTTGGTAGCGACCTCATCATATTACATAATTTTAACTCGCATACTAAAACACTGCTAAATCATACTAAAATACAAAAATAAAATGCATAACTGCAGGGCTCTACAGTGCGACTGAAAACTACTGTGTGCAACTATGAAAACATTTTTAGGAGGACCATGTGTGACTGGCCCGATCGAATATATTTCAAGCTTACTGATATTTTAAATATTATTGTGGGTTTCAATAGATAACCAAAGGCTAAGTAAACATCTAAGATTTGATTACTTAAATGTATTGCCCATATAGTTTCATATAGTTTCTTTATACATTTATACTTCACAGCTCATTTATTACATAAATATATATCATATTTGTATCCATTTAGACGTACCTTTTCCTGTGTTCGATGAGGCTGACCCTGGCCGAGCAGCTCTTTTTCTCTGTCCATTGTCGGATGCCTCCTCCTCAGGTTCCTTGTCTGTTCGTGAACTTCGTCGACTAGGACCTTTTGCTTTCTCAGTGGTGGCCCTTGTATCCCTGGAGAAGGAAAAAGGGCATGAGGATAAAAAAAAAAATAATAATTAATCAAAACGCTCAGAGTGCAGTCAGTTTGCAGTCATTGAGTCAGTTTATATGTTACATATATTTTCTAGTTTTTGGAAATCAATTGTTGTCAATGGTCTTAACATTGAAGAAAATGAGCACATCTGGCCCCTGTATAACTGAGGAATTCACACTTGCTGTTTTTCCTCATCTACCACAGATAACGTCCGTCCTGTTCATGACCATTTTGACTAAAATGGCCACGCTGCCCCGTGCACGGACTCGTGCAGGGAAACTACAGGTCTGCTATATACATACCTTGGGGCTAAGTTGACGGGCGTCTTTCTTTTCTTTGCCCATCTGTTATAGAAGTGGAAAAACAGCGGTAAACTGCTTTGATGCTGAACAACATTTTTTTCCTCCTTCCCCATATTTGAGTAATGATCAAGAAAAAGAATGATTTCATGAATCATTCCATGATTATTAGTGTGTTCATGAGGGTGAGTTCATTCAGATTATCCAATAAAATGAATCGTCTTGATTGAAACATAATCAACAAATGTAATCATTGTAAAATTCAGGTAATGAATAAAATTAAAATGATGGTGAAAAGAGTCTTCACAACTAATGCTGAACATGAAGTTTATAGATTAAGTTGGAGAAAGAGAATTACACATTGCCTTACCCTTGTTCTGCTGCAGTGGTAACCCCTTGTCCTGTAAACAGAGACAAATAAATTTAGTTTTGTGTTAAACACTGTGCATAGTGGTTTTCAGGCTTTATCCCTGGGAGTTCCTCTGAGTCAAGCTGCTACAAAGCAAAAAATAAATGGAAGATGCGCAACAACAACAAACTTTCAGGGACCAAACACTTGAGTGAGGGAGTTGAGAGTAAGGATATAACTCAAATCATGATGCAATATGTTTCACAATACTAGCTTTATGTTTCAGAACTATTTAGGACAAATTAAATGAAAAAGTGTCAATTTATTATTTCTCAGAAAAAAGGCTGCACATTTCTTTCTGAAATTGAAATATCTTTTATGTAAAAAAAAAAGGCAATTATTTTCTAGATTGGATTTTATTATTATTATTTTTGTTATGCGTTTATTTCTTTATCTTTTTTGCACCAAAATGAACATTGTATAGAAAACACATTTGAAACAAAACCAGAATGATCTGACCTTTGCATTGTAAAATTGCTACATAAAAGTACATGAAAGCAGACGGGCTGATTGAGAATGCAAATTCACTCTCTGACAGCAGGTGGTGCTTATGGAACAGCAGAAATACAGCATTTCTTTGGTTGCTGCTGTAAACTAGTGCCATCAAAAGTACCAACATTGCTTCAAGCTCTTTACAGAGCGCTTAACACATGGACACGGGAGAGTTTGAAAGCTGCGTTTATCAGAGGCCAATCAGAGGTGTTTAGGAATCTGCTCAACAGCACTCAATGCTCATAGGAAATGCTGATATTTTCACATTTTTAAAGGGAACCCTGGGTATTAAGACTTGTATAGCTTATATCCATCACCACCTGTAAGCTTTTTCAGTATCTCTGGTCATCAGTATTTTTTTTGTGTTCAGATTGTGTTGCGATAGAAATAGTGGCGCTCGGTGCCAGAAGCTCACAGAGTGTAACTGTTCTAAGTAATCAAAATAATGGCGCCCCCTATCTAAAAGTCCTCCCTAGTCTAAAATATGTATAACATTTTTTTTTAAATAACATAAATCTTTCATGGGTTTACAACTACATATTTCAGTAAGAGATATAATTATGCTATACTTGTATCGTAACATATTTTAACTGATTTTCAACCAGGTAGCGGTGAATTGTTATATCCTTAGCTGAGAGATACCTGCAACTCTAGTTGAAAGAGCACAAAGACGTGTCGAGCAACTGTGTTTACGCACAAATGTAGTATACTTCAAAAGGCTATGCAAGGGTGGTGAACGTCAGTCTTGGAGAGCCACAGCCCTACAGAGTTTTGCTTCAACCCCAATCAAACACACCTGAACAAGCTAATCAAGGTCTGAAGAGTTATTAGGAAGCTACAGGCAGGTTTATTAGGTTTTGAACTGAACTCTGAAGAAGTGCAGCTCTCCAGGACCGGAGTTCGCATTCCGGCGTTTGGTCATATGCATATGCATATAAGTATAATCTGGGTTTAAGGTAGTTCACATATGACCAGGTTAGGACGATTCCGAGGGTGATCATAGGGCCCTTGCATATGACTACCACTCCCATGGGTAAAAATGGATTTTATATTTAAAAAAAAAAAAAAAAAAAAAAAGTTTACCAGCTTGGTCACATGAAGCTTGGTCTTCTTGTGGAGCTTCAGGATTAGCTGTATAGTTCAAAGAATAACTAAGGATTAAAAATCATTAACATTTGACTAGACAGCTAATGAAACTGCCATGATATCATCAAGTGGTTACCTGAGATGCTAGGAGCACCAACAATTGCTTCTTTTGTTTCAGCAGAGACAGGTACACTGGTCTCTACCAGTGAAGAAGGTTGCTGTTCCCCAGAGAGTTGTGCAGACGTTGCTGTGCAGGAGCCAGAGGTTGTAGTGGGAGGTCCTGGAGCAGCAGTGGGTGCAGAAACTGAAACTGCAGGCAAACTAGAGGATGGTGAAGAAGTAGGTACAGGACTAGACAGGTGCACCATTCCAGGGGTAGAGGTTGGCGGTGGCATATTAGACGACGGTGTAGAAGTAGGGACTGAAGGAGGAGTGGGCACAGCTTCAGGAGAAGACACTTTTGGAGGAAGTGCAGATTGCGGAGACGCATTTTGAGCAGCTGGAACAGTCACCAGAGCAGTAGGCTGGAGTACAGATACCGTTGCAGATGTAACCGGACAAGAGGCTTGAGTTTTGGCAACATCCAGAGTCTTTCCTATCTGAGTGACAGGGGTTCGCTCTTTTTGATCTTCGGCACTGCTCGAAGAGATAATGGGTGTGGTATGCTTGCTTGCAACAGTCTGGACTGGACTGCTTTTGACTAACGTTGTTGAAGACAGAGGACTTCTGCGGGCAATGGGCGTAGCCCCTGGGCTAGAGCAAGCAGGTGGAGAACCTAGTAACTGCTGAAAGGGTGAGGACATGCCAGAATGTAAGGCCAACTGACCAACAGGACTAGATTTTGTGCCACTAGCATCTGCGACACTGTCTTGTTTTGGAACTCCAGGGCTTGGCTGTTGAGGTGGTGGTGCTACTACTGGTGAAGCCTGACTTGCAGGTACTTGAACTTGAAGCTGCCCAATGACAGTGCGGTTCTGCTGAGTGGAAGCTATGCTGACAGCAGGCGAGTTTGCCGGCATAGATGCTGATGCGGATGCAGAGGATGCTGATGTAGTTGACACCGGGGTAGGAGTAAGCTGAATGTTTGCAGAGACTATGGGTCCAACCATAGTGACAGGTTGGGACATGACATTAGTACTTGATGGTACAGATGTAGCTTGAAATATTGAATAAACAGGTCCTGTGATGAACTGTGGACGAGTTTGGGTGGGATTTTGTTGACGAACATCAGGAGGTCTTATGTTTTTATTGGGAACTGCCAGTACCTTGGATACAACAGCAGGAGGAACCACAGAAGCCGTGTTGGTAGCAGAGCTAATGGGATTGGAGGTTACAAAGACTGTGATCTGATTTTGTGGAGTTGGTGCTGATGAGATGGGCCTTTGCAAAACTGTTTGAGATGCATTTGAGATGGGTATAAGATTGTGATTTGAACTTGCTGAAGGGTTGGAAATTGAAGTGAGGCTTAAGAGCACAGTTTGGTTTGAACTAACACTTGATACAGCACTGACGGACTGCAGGTTTGCATTGCTACTGGCTACAAGATTTGGACTTGATACTGAAACAGATTTAAGTTTCTGATCTGTTTCACTTGTAGACAAAGAGGTGCCAATATTTGTGCTCTGCGAGACAACAGGATTAGATTGGTTCTCCTGAACTGATGGAGCATGAAGGATCTCTTTCTGCACAGGTTCTCCACCCACTTGAGGAATATTTTGAGATTTCACTGACAATGATGAGGTGCCCGTATTGTCCAATAGCTGATTCAAAGATGTTGGAGCATCTCTAAATGCTGGTGAAACAGCAGAGCCAAGATCATGTTGTGCCATTGTCCGGTGTTGATGTTTATCTTCAGCACGCTGTTCTACCAAATTGTTAGGCTCTTGCCGTTTGGGTTCCTGAGATGGCACCCGAGGGCTTGCCATTTTAGGAGCAGAATGCTCTCTTAACTGAACGGCCTGATGCTGCTCTGCTTGTGTAGTCACTACTTGGCCAACTGTATCGACACTACCAGGTAGGGTTTGCAGAGAATTTAAACTCTGTTGTGATTCTCCAGGTCCTACTGATGGCAAAGATGCAGAGGTAGTTGGGAGCACAGAGCTGGGACTAACCATCACGTTCTGTGGACTAACCATCATTTGTTGCGGATGTGGAGGTGATGTTAGTGAAGTTTTGGCGCCCTTCTGTCTTCCTGGGCTTGGAGTGGCAGCTTTTCTATTTGATGCAGGGCTAGATCGTCGACTATTACTGGGACTAGCTCTTTTAGCTTGCCCAACACCGGTCTGTTTGTCTTGTTTTCCTCCAGTGCTTACCATGCCACCACCTGATGGATAAGACGGAGGGCCATTATTGTTTCCACTGGTATTACTGTTGACAGGAAGATTTGCTAGGTTGGGTGGGGCCTGGCCAATTGCTTTAAGTGTGGTTGGGTTAAGACCTTGTTGATCAAAGCCTCGATTAAGATTTGGCTGCCGCGGTGGCAGAGGAATGTTAATTTTTGGAGGGAAAAGACCAGCAATAGAAGCATTCAGTCTCTCAGGGGACAGATTTATTTCAGAGGGTTCAGTACTAGGTGGACGGTTAGTTGGAGTTAAAGGGTGGTGATATGGTCGGGGACTGGCTCGGTTAGGGGTTTTTGGGCGGGAACTTTGGGAAGTTGCAGGAGCGCTTGAAAAGTGAATATTATGTGAGCCAGCCATTGCTGCCACTTGCTGGGGCTGCTGTTGGGGACTTGCTCCTGGCTGGTGGGGCACTGACAGAGGCACAGATTTTATTAAATGAGCATTAGGACCCTGATTGGGAATCATTGGTTGATTTCCATTTCCTGACTGTTGACCCATTTCAAGAGGTCCCCGGTCCTGCATGCTATGGTTTCCAGGGGTTTCCTCTGGTGGTGTTGGTTGTCCAACCTCTGAATGGGGTGTCCTTCTTGCTGGTCCAGTCAGAGGTGGATTTACCATGAGTGGCATTCCTCTGGCTTTATCGGGAGAAGGTGGAACACCTCCATGCCCTTGAAGATCAATCATTACAGGCATGTTGCTTGGCTGTGATACAGGCATTCTCTGAGATGGATCATTAGGATTGACTAAACCCTTTGGCATGTGCCCACCTTGCTGTAGTGGCATTCGATTCTTAGCTTCTTGTTGCATTTTAAGCATCATCATCATATGTTGTTGTTGTTGCTGCTGCTGCTGCTGATGTTGTTGCTGTGCCTGTTGTTGTTGCTGTTGTGGCTGTGACTGCAATTGTTGTTGGAGATGTTGTGGTGGTGGTTGTTGTTGTTGTTGTTGTTGTTGTTGTTGTTGTTGCATCTGCATTGATTGTTGTGAATGAATCTGGGTCTGGACATGATGGGCTGCTTGTGATGTTCCAGCTGGACCTTGAGGACCCTGCATACTCTGCATCTGCATTTGTTGCTGTTGCATTTGCTGCTGCTGGATCTGTTGATGCTGTTGTTGCATCTGTTGCTGCTGCATTTGTTGCTGTTGCTGTTGCTGCTGCTGTTGTAACTGCTGTTGCTGCATTTGCTGCATCTGTTGCTGCTGTTGTGGGGGCATAAACTGCATTGGCATTTGCTGTAAAACCCTTTGATCTCCAGACTGACCAGGCAGACCTAAAAACAAAATGGTAAGTAAATAAAAATACTCTACGTAAAAGTTACATAAAAAAAAATAAAATGATCATTCAAAAGGCAATAAATCATTTACCTGGTCGATTAGCGAATTCAGAAAGTTTAGGGTTCGAGTCAATGCCAGACCCTTGATCACTACCCAGCCCTTGCATCTCAACTTCCTCCATTCCATGAGGCAGTGAATCCAGACCACTAAGAAAGACACATTTATCAAATTTGTAGTTATATTCAACATTGCAACAGAGTCAATCACTCAGCTTAGGTGTAAGAAGCACTTACCACAGACCATCAGCAGACTGTTGTCCTTCTTCTACTTTTGGCTTCTTCTTACGAGGAGGTTTCTTCTTTTTAGGCTTGGCCTGGTTAGCAGCAGCCGCACCTGTTCCTTGCTTCCCACCAGGACCAAACTGGCTGGCAGAAATGTCACTTTGAAGAAGATTTACTAACAAGGGACTGGTTAGTGTCACATCCTTGTTCACTGGAAATCCACCCGCTTGTCCACCTCCTATTGGCATCTGACCAGCAAACTGAGGATTGAAGGACATGCCATGGCCAGGAAAATGGCCATTGCCAACCTGCAAATGTTGGGAACTCCCCAACATGCCCTGCTGTTGCTGATTTTGCAGGTCTGGAACCATCTGCTGGTTGATATCTGCATTTCCACTACTATCTCCTAATTGGTGTTGATGCTGCTGACCAGCCTGCTGCTGCTGCAGCATCACCTGCTGTTGCTTTTGCTGAAGCTGTTGTTGTACTAAATGATGATTTCCCGGAAGTCGCATTTGGGGCCCATGCATCCCTAATGCTTGGTTGGGGTTGCCATTCATTGGAATTTGTTGAGGCTGTTGTTGCACCATTTGCTGATGGGGTTGCTGTAGCTGTTGTTGCATTTGTGACTGTTGTGGCTGCTGGTGTTGCAGCTGTAGTTGTTGCTGTTGTAACTGCTGTTGCTGTAGTTGCTGTAATTGCTGCTGTTGCTGCAAATGAGCTATTTGTTGTTGCTGATGCTGTTGCTGAGTCATCTGTTGCTGACCCATTTGAGATTGAAACTGCAAATTACCTTGAACATTAGGTGAAGGACCTCTCATCATCTGGCCTTGCATTACCCCAGGTTGACCTTTTGGGCCAAAGGCCTGTTTGTTACCCTGTATCTGACTAGCTACAATGTGTTCCATCATAGCATTTTGCTGTTGTTGCTGCTGCTGTTGTTGTTGTTGTTGCTGCTGCTGCTGTTGTTGTTGTTGCTGCTGCTGTTGTTGTTGTTGCTGCTGCTGCTGTTGTTGTTGTTGTTGTTGCTGTTGCTGCTGAAGCAATAATGCCTGATGTGCCGGTCCTCCACCAAGTTGGTTTTGGTTCTGCATGATCCCTTGACCTTGTGGTGGCATCATTTGCTTGGGAGGGGTCATTCCTCGCTGCCCGGCATTTACTGGCCTGGACAAAACAGTCTGCCCCCCTGTTTGGCTTTGTGCCATTTGACTTTGTGTGGAGGCTACAACCTGTGTTTGATGTTGTGATTGTGGTACACCCATCATTTGAGTCTGAAGACCTTGCTGAGGTTGACCCATACTGCCACATGAGGTGGTGCCGGGGGGTTGGGCTGGCATGCCACTGTGGTGGGTCATTCCAGCACCTTGAAGGGGATTTGCCTGCATGTGGTTTGGCACCGAGGCTGATGATTGGACACCTATAATGAGATATCAGATGTGTTGAAAATGTGGATAAGTGGACAAAACTTAATTTTAGAACAAAAGATTCAAAACAGCTTTAAAACAATCCACACATCTTACCAGTGTTTGCCATGCTCTGACTATTTTGTAGTTGGGGTGTACTACCTGCTCCAGTGGTAGTAACCTGCCCTTGTCCAAAGTTCTGATTAACTGGAGCATTTGGGAACCCCATTGGCATTCGTTTAGGCATACCTGCAATAATTACATGAATATATTAAAATACAGGTGACCAAATCCATTATCACTTTTACATTAAACTGCTTAAAACATACCTCCCATTCCACCTTGGGAAACCTGTGCATGTTGTGGAATGCCCATAAAGCCAGGCTGAATGTTTCCTTGCTGGCCCATTACAGCTCTTCCTGGAGATCCAACACCCTGTGGGAAACCCTGGGGAGTTGTCGGACGTGGACCAAGTTGCCCTTGTCCCTGTCCCATCATTGGAGGTGTTCCAGGTGAGCCTTGTTGGAAAGGAGATGATGACGAACCAGGGGACTTAGCTGCAAGATTTCCTTGAGGGGCAGAAGATGGAGGCATAGGAGGAGGTGCTCTTGAGACAACTACACCTGGTGCTCCCTGAGGGCCTTTGGGCTGAGGGGTTACAAACTGGTTTGCCCCTGTCTGCTGCTGTTGTTGTTGCAACTGATGCTGTGCCATTGTATTGAAAACTTGTCCAGCCTGCTGGCTTCCGAATGGATATGGTGGTGGTGGATGATTGGGCGTCTGAACAGATGCCAAAGAGGGTTGACGCTGACCCATTTGTGGCTGTGGTGGGGCTTTCCTCCAACCTGGACCCATTGGACCCTGGACAGGTGGTGGCTGGAGAACACCAGAGGGCAACTGGTTCCAGCCAGGAGGTACAGGCATCTGGTTGGAGGGATTGAAAGGACCACGTGCACCACCTAGTTGAGCCATCTGAACCTGCTGTTGTTGGTGTTGCTGTTGTTGTTGCTGAAGTTGCTGTAAGGCTGCTGGATTTAGCTGCCGGTTTGCTTGCATGGCTTGCATGTGATGTCCCTGTGGGCCTAAGTTACCGAGTGGACCGTGTCCCACTTGCGGATGTTGGAGTTGTTGCTGCTGTTGCTGTAAAGCCAGCCCTGAAAGCATGGGATCCATTGTGTCTGGAAAAAAATGTGATCACAAATGTGAAAACTTCTGAAAGATTAAATGAGAACTAGATTCCTGTTAATCAGATCAAAACACATTTTTTGCTTTGCATGGCACGTTTTACCTACAAATCACCTTAACTTACTTGACTAATTTGCTAGAATACATTACATAACTTAAAGGGGTCACTGGATGCAAAATGAATGCACCCCACGATCTACCTAAATGCATTTATGTTTGCGCAAATCATTCGTGACACTGCTTCACCTACAGAAGTGAGTATAATGTTTTTTTTTAATGAACCTTTCCTAATAATGTGCTAGTTATCAAGTTTCGCAGCTAAATGGAAAAGAAGATGGAGCTGTGGAACAGCGGAAGAGAGGGGCGGGGGTGATCAGAGTTCATTAGCATTTAAAGGGTCATGCACCGAAACTGGTGGCTGTGAACTTAGCTGTTTTTGACAAGGTAAGTGCATTGTTTTACACTACCATTGAGAAATTTGGACCGAAGTATGTTACAGACATTTCTTTAAGACCTTAAAGAATCATATTGACTTGTGGGCATCCGATGACTCCTTTAAAATATGAACTAATTTTAAAATACTATACCGTAGTGTTGTCAAAAGTACCGACTTTGATACCAGTCTGTATTGAAATAAAAAAAATGTGCCGATACCAGCCTTATGGATGTGTCTCCAGCATAAATCTTATTCAGTGTGTAAACAGGGTCTATAATTATGTCCTGTGACAAAGGTTTGAGGTTTGGCTCAACTTCACTATAAAACTATGAGTGTGAAAATACATTTCAAAACAAACAAACAGTCCCAATGGTGGTGCAGTAGGGCTGTATGGACTATAAATATGCGTAATTTCTTTATTTATTTGAATAAAAAAAAAATAATAATAATACCATTACCTGTCTGTGAAGGTGGCCTTGGTGCTCTTGGCTGCATTGGTCCCCCACTATTCGGTACCATTCCCTGTGCTGCCATATTAGCCACAGGAGGCATCATGGACACTGAAGGGTTATTCATACGCATTCCAGCTGAAAAACAAGCATTACTTTAGCATACATTTACATTATTTTTTTTATGTCATCCTGAAGATCTTGATTAGTCTGTACAGGCATGTTTGATTAGGATTAGAGATAAACACTGCAAGATGGTGCACCTACAGGAGCAGAGTTGAATAACACTGTGTTAAAGGTGACATATCATGAAAATCTGACTTTTTCTGTTTAAGTGCTATAATCAGGTCCCCGGTGCATCTACCAACCTAGAAAATGAGAAAAAGAACAACCCAGTAACTTTGTTTTGATAAGCCTTTCTCTGCAAGCAGGTAAAAAACAAGCTGGTTGGATTCTGCTCCCCCGTGACGTAGAAAGGGGATCTTATTATACTATTACCGGCCCTTATTCTGCATGTTTCCACATACAGCGCCACCATTTTGTTTTGCAATCGACAATGGTGTACTAGTTCTAATGCCATGGTAAAAGTTTGAGCAAAGCATGCTAACTGCTCTGTTATTGGCTGCACAGAACACTATTTAGAGTCACAGCCTTTATTTACTGTATATTAAAGTGCTGCCACACAAATCTAATATAAACATGCAATTTCTTTCCCACCTTCACAGACATAACCAACTGTTTTTGTAACTTGTGCGTGTTAACATAAACGTGTGAATTTGACAGTTTAAGCTCAATAAGACATGAAAGAGAACTAGTTTACCACTTACATGTCATATGACAGCTGCTTTCTTTGCACGCGCTCAGAAAACCCTATATCAGAAGTTTAAACTAATACGACTTTAAAACGCATGATTTCAGCATGGCATACATGATAATAAAAATCAAAACATGTTTTTGAGAGTATCTGAGCTGTAAAGACAACCTATTTTAGAAAAGGGGGCAGGGAACAGCAGCTCATTTAAAGAGACATGCGCAAAAACAGAGCATTTCTGCTTCCATTCAAAGTAGGCATTTTCAAAATGATTTAATAAATGATCTGTGGTGCAATTTGAGCTGAAACTTCATACAAACATTCTGAGGACACCTGAGATTTATATTAGATACTGTAAAAAGGAGCGTAATAGGTCTCCTTTAAGTTAAGCACTTGGGCATAATTACCCTGGCCCTGCTGCATGGGGAATCCAACATCCATTCTCATCTGACCAGGTGCACCAAGAGGTCCATTCACCCTAACTTCTTGACTTCGGCCTTGTCCAACTGCAACGTTAATGGCTCCTTCACCTGTATGAACCCAACAGGCTGATCAACACATTGGCTGACAGTAGAACAACGGCTAAAATTAAACTTATATGTAATTAAAAATACAATACAGCAATGAGGTCAATCAGGAAATGAGGTCGCCAGCAGACCCACTGCGTTTGGTTTGTCTAAGCAGATTTCCACACATCCGTACCTTCAATCTGCACAGACAGGATGCCCAAATCCCGCAGCTGCTGCTGGTTGTTTTGAGCCAGAAGGCGTAGTCGCTCGGCTGCCTCTCGGGGGATGTTGAACGTGACACGTACGCTGTTCCACGGCTCCACATGCTCAGGTTCGAGTTTCTTAGTACCTTTAATAGACACAGAGTTAAGCACAGGAGCAATATGAGTCAACAGAGATGGAGAAATAAAAATTTAAAGACATTAAATAAAAAAAAGCAGTTTTGTCAATGTCTGTTAGCTTTGAAATACAACAACGCAAGAACGAAAATTGTACTTGTTAAACTGGAATAACTTGACTACTAGCTCATATACTAAACACTGAGCAAAGGCAGTATGATGTCCTAAATTTTTAAAATAAATATTTAAATGCATAAACTTCAATTAATCTTTGCAAAAACTTAAATTTCCAGCAGCAATGAATCATTCTTATGCATATGAATATTATTTGTAGTTTTAAGCCAAATCTTGACCTAGTAAGAGCATATCTGGCATCCCATGTAAGATGGTATCCAGCTTCTCCTGAAAATCCTCATCATTCATGTTCCCTTTGAAAGCAATATAGATCATGGAGGATGTGGTAGGGCTGCCGCAGCCATCGTCTCCATCTTCCACTCCGGAGTCATGATCCGTGAGTGGGACGGCTTGAGGGGATTGAGCATCCAGGGAGAGCTGATGCGCCATAGCTCTTCACCAAAAGAGCTGCGTAGCCTCTGGAGACAATAACACTGCTTAAAGAGAAACAACAAGATATGTCACTATTGATGAGAACCCCATGTCAGCATATCCTAAATGTTAACTCCATAATTATATACAACATGTGCTACCATACAAACAAGACATAGCCAAAAAAGAAAATATGTGAACATGGACCACAAAACCAGTCTTAAGACGCACAGGCACACTGTATTGCCACAAGTATTGGGACACCCCCTTCTAATGAACAGGTTTGACTACTTTAGTAATTTCCATGAGTGCTATTCTTAACGTTTAAGCATAATGATATTCGAGGGAATTGTGTCCTTTAATTTTATAGCGAAAGTTTGGACAGGACCCTTTTTTATTCTTACATGACAATGCCTCTGTGTAAAAACCAAGGTTCATGGAAAAAATAGATTCAGTGAGTATGGAAGAACTTGACTGGTCTGAATAAAGACAAGTACTAATCCCAGCTGAACACCTCTGGTGTGACTTTAAATGCAGACCTTGAGCCAAAAACTCATCACTAAATACCAATGACTTGTACATACACTAAATGGACAAAAGTAATTAGAAAAAATTAGAAATTAGAAAAAAAATAATTTCCATCTCTGTTGCTTCAGTTTTGGAAATGTCTAAAATGACTGTACCCATATGCACAACTCATATCGAGAACGTTTGGAAAAAAATTGAATAAATAAAAGAGGTGCCTTTTTCCCTGCCTCAACGTGTCTCTATATTGGTATTTGTGTACACATATGTATATATCAGAATTTTCATATTTGCTATAAGTTTGTGTTGTTTTAGTTAGTTATTTTTGTTATGCAGAGTTAAAAGCAATAAAGATATTTAAAAAACAAAACAAAAAAGTGTCCAAGATAAATTAAAGAAAATCTAGTTTAAACACAAGCTACTAGAAATGTACTCTTTGTATTCACAATGGTTTTGGTTTCAGAAAAATAAACCATTTTCAAGAAATATTTAGTTTTAATGACTCTAAATATGAATTGTGGTACACCCATTAAATAAAAAAAAAATATAACAGTTTCCTTAAACCTTGAATACATAAATGTTCAAAAATTTGGGGTGAGTAAAAATTGTATTTAAAGAAATCTAAGGTTTTATTCAGAAAAAAATGCATTTAATCAAAAGTGAGAGTAAAGACTTTAACAATGATAAATAAAAAAAAAAAAATCATTATACATATACATATTTTATTTTCTATTCATCTAAAAATACTGAAAAATACGAAGCAGACAAGCAGCAAGGATGCTTTAAATTGATCAAAAGTGAAGATAAACATTTATAATGTTACAAAATATGTCCATTTCAGGTAAATGTTCTTCTTTTGAACTTTCTATTCATCAAAGCCTAAAAAATTCTACTCAGGTTTTAAATCACAGGAATAAATTACATTTTAATAGAAAACAGTTATTTTAAATATCAAAAATATTTAGTTTTTTTGGTGTACTTTGTATAAAAAAATGCAGGCTTGGTGAGCAGAAGAGACTCAAAAAAAAAAAAAAAATCAAATAAACTTTTGCCTGGTAGCGTATATCTTCCAATTGTTCACAAATTTTGAATTATTAATTCATAAATATATGTTTTGGAGAATGACCTTGCTTTGTCATTAAATGATCAAAAGCTTATACTGTAAAGGACTTACTGACCTTGACACACAGTCATGAGGGTCTTAAGGGGTTCTCTATATGATATAATTTCCTGCTAGTTTTCTGCATGTATGTTTGTTGCATTTGCTGGACAAAGATTTTTTTAAATATTCGTAAGCAGTGAATCATATTAAACATTAAACATTAATGATAAATATTATGCAAGGCTGCCAGGTTTCATTCATTAACAATTTCTTTTTTATCATTTTTATAATACAATAAAGTTATGTGAGCCTAAAATTTTACTTAATTAAATTGAAGAAAAAAAAAAAAAAACATGCTTATCAGAGAAGATTCAAAGTTGTATATATGAAGTTCACTATTAATAGGAGACTGTCACGTCACTGACCCCAAACAGAAAATGGCAACTTCATATAGTAATTAGTAATACACAATCATGCAATACAGAAACAACATAGGAAACAGCGTTTTGTTAGTTTAAGAGAAAAGCTGTTAGTAGTTTAATGCTTTATAAAAGCTATTGTGGCAGTAAGAGGAAGATATCAAATGGTAATACCATGACACTTTGATATACATCATGGTATTTGCAAGGTAACGTTACTTCAAAAATACCACAGCTATCATGATTTTTAGTACATCTTTGTTGGTGCACCCAAGACTACTCAAAGTTTCTATATCAAATAAGACATTATCAACCCAAAGGACAAGTTAATATGAGTGAACTCGTGTGGTAATGATACTCATGTCAAATACTGGCATGAGCTGCCTTGTGTTTCTCCTTGGTAATGGAGAAAAGAGTTTCACTGCAAACTAACCGCGTTGTAGCCTCTAAATATCTAATATATAACATCTGATATATTACTATCCGTGCACTTACTGATGACTTAACTGAAGAGCTTCATATGGGTTTATTTCTCTAGCATTAGCATTAGCAGCATCAAAACAAAGACAAACCGCATCATTTAAGCTTACGACAAACAACACGACATTACAGTGGTTTTAAAGCTAATATCTGCTACATACAGTCTTAACAAGAACACCACGATGAATAACCGAATTATTATAACGAGTCCACTTCACTCAGGCTAATGTATTAGCTATACAAACACAGTCATCCCCATTGGTCACTGCCTCACTAATATCAGCCTCTTCCCTATATGCAGTGCACGCATTTACATGTTAACTTCATAGTAATGTTTCTGTAAGGTAAGGAGGTGGCAAAAACTCACCGTTGTCAGTCCATCAGGAGTGGTTTTACTGCAGTAAACAGGTATATGCTAGCAGACGCTAACGGCGCGTTCGCGAGGCGGCTGTGTACGTAAGTTCAACGCTGTGTGCGCGCTCGCGCTGCATGGGACCGCACGTCCGTGTCCGTTCTACTGTCCAGACACACTACCGAGGGTTATGATCACAGAAACAGTGTAACAGAAAGACCACCAGCACAAAACACGGATGACTAAAGGGGCGGGTCGTAGTGACCGGAAGTAAAAGCGTTTCGGAGCACCACAGATTCCGCTTAAGTTACTTGTTTGGGTTCCTTAAAATCATTAAAATACATATACACATTTTTAATTGTTGGAGTAATGAACACATCGCTTAATATGGTAACAGATTCAGTTTGATTTGTGCATTTGATTTGGTCTTTTATAGATAAATACTTTGAATTTTCACCTTTCTTCTTTCTTTATTTCGAATTTCTTAGTGCAAAGAAACGTTTTCTTAACTTTCTAATTTTGTAAAGTTTTACTCTATGATTAACATTTGCTAATATGATTAATATTTCTGAATTGGTAATCATGCAATGCATTGGGCGTTGGTATAGGTATGTGTATTGTAATTTTCTTAATTTGTTCACTTTCATTACTTTTTTTTTTTTTGTTAATTATGCTTACTTTTTCACTTATATTAAACATCTACAGTCCTTTCAGGTCTTAAGCCAACATTAGCATTTAAGCAAATGCAAAGCATACAGAGCCTTGCGAAAGTATTCATACCCCTTCATTTTTTTCACATTTTATGTTGCTGCCTTATGTTAAACTGCTTTAAATTACTTTCCCCCCCCCTTTTTTGCAATCTATACTCCAGTCCATACACAATAATAACAAAGCAAAAACAGGTTTTTAACATCTTTGCAAATGTATAAAAAAAAATAAAACAACTAAATGATTCCATTGCATAAGTATTCATACCCTTATCTGGGACAGTATAAAAATAACCAGTTAACCTGTGGCAAATTCTATTGAATGGGTACGATTTGGAAAAGCATGTCCTAATAAAAAGTCTAACAGTTGAAAATGCATATCCGAGCAAAAACCTTGTGTCAATTGTGTCATGGGAAAGACCCTAAGTAAGAGTGGCTTATAGACAACTCTGTGAATGTCCTTGAGTGACCCAATGTCCTGGGCTTAACCCCAGTCAAACATTTCTGGAGAAACCTGAAAATGTCTGCCAGACCCCATCCAAGTTGACAGTGTTTGAGAGGTGAATTGAAGAATGGCAGATAATTGCCAAATGTGCAAACCTTGTTGCATCATACCCAAAAAGACCTGAGGCTGCAAAGGTGCTTCAGCAAAATACTGAGTTAAGGGTATGAATACTTATGCAATGTACTTATTTCATTTTATTAAAAAAAACAAAAAAAACATGAAGAGGTATAAATACTTTCGCAAGGCACTGTAAAAGTGCATCACAAAACAAATGAGTACATATGACTCAGAATGAGTTTAGAAATAATGCAAAGAAACACTACATATAAATATTTATTTGTCATTGTAATCACTGTCATTGCAAAGCTATTACCGTGCAATAATATTTGATTGTGGCAGAAAATAACGTGCCTTTTAACAAGGAACCTCACTTCACTTTTACATAATTAACTGATTGTCTTAATAAGTGCATAAATTAAAACTTAGGTCACTGTTCACACGCTAAGGAGAAATGCATTACACTTACATACATCAACAAATAGACCTCCACAATTCAAAATAATGAGACAACAATTATGGCATATATTACACTGGATCAGAAAGCATACACAACTGTAGGAAAATCCATCATCCAGGCCTGTATGTACCATCATTCATTCGTAAATAGGAGCATTTATTCATGTAACATTCACTTCAAGTAACATTTACTCGCATTTGCGAAGATACTTCTTCATGAAGACTTCAAGAGACCAAAATCCTTTCATTTGCCTATATTTGCCCCTGGAGTAATTCACATAAGGCATAATCTTACACAATCGTCAAATAACTACTAATTCTGATAATAAAAAGACATAAAATATACAGTATAAGTTAAAAGTTTGGACACACTTGACTGAATTTGTCCCTTACACTGCAAAAAATTATTTTCTTACCTAGTATTTTTTGCATTTACTTGGCAAGTAAAATATGTCTTGTTTTCTGAAAAAAAAATAAATAAAAGATGATTTTTTGCTTAAAACAAACAAAAATATCTGCCAATGGGGTAAGAAAAATAATCTTAATTCAAAGGCTAAACAAGATTATTTTTCTTCTATTTTCTTCTAATTCTATTTTTGCTTGTTTTAAGCAACTTTTTCAGAAAAAAAGTCATTTTACAAGTAAATGCATCCTGAATTGTTCGATATATATACTAAACAACAAGACAAAAATACTAAGTACGAAATTCATTTTTTGCAGTATATGACCTTATCCGTGAAAAAAAAAAAGCAACTAGCATGCATCCAGCACACACAAAACACCTTCAATACTGTTTAACTGCTCATGAGGTTTTTCGAGAGAAGTTTGCTCAGATGGATGGTTGAATAAGCTCAAATATTTTGATTTGTTTGACATTTTCTGGCCACTACATAATTCGCATGCTTTCTTTTGTGTTATTTCACAGTTTTGATGAGTTTACTATCATTCCACAATGTGGAATATATCAATAATGAGTAGGTATGTCCAAATGTTTAGACACATACTATATGTGTATTAACCACTTAAAAAAATAGTTAATCCCAAAAATAAAAATATCCTCACCCTCAGACCACCCACAAACTCATCTTCATCTCGGATGTCCTAATGGGGAGTCATTTTCATTTTTGGGTGAACTATTCCTTTAACTTATCTGGTAAAGTATGATAACATACCAGTGTCATTAAGTGTTGTTCCTGAAATTTTTAGGTAAAAATCATACAATTTGTCCTCATCATGTGTGTGCAAGTCGCTGTTTTCTCTGTTTGTGGTGGGGTAGCAATATCTACCATACATGGTCCCTCTATTTTGTTAATCAACTCTTACAAGTCCCCAGAACTTGTAAACCTCATAACATTCTTATTTAGTGCACAAACAGTATAAGTGTACAGTATGTGTACTTTAGAGTGTGTGAATCTAGGGCATGGACATGGACAGTGCTGAGGCGTCAGTGCTCCGTGGGTCCTTCACACCGATAATCAAGTCATTGGTCCTGCGGGTCCCTTCTACCAGTGAGATGATATCCACCTTACGCACATCGTGACCCTTTTGTGTCAGAGACTTCACATCTGCCTCAAGAAATTTAGCTAGACAGAAAAAAGGACAATTAAAGTGGAGTTCAACACTCAAAATCACATCTACAGTCATGAGATGAGTTATGCTCTGAATGGTAATTTAAAGAGCCACATATGACACTTTCTGCATAAAGGATACAAAACAGGGCTCGAAACCTTATACAGAGTTCGTACTGACACTGTAAAATGAAATTCCAGGACTTTCAGGGACTTTTCAAGCACTACTTTTTGGATTTTCAAGGACTTCAATCAGAGGTCTCACTTATCAAATAATGTCTTCCATTTCAAATTCTATGAATCACTTGAAATGAATGATCGAACATTACATTATCTGAAATAAGCGAAAAAGGTGTGTTGAATTGCGTGAATTTTACCTGGAAATAAGTGCTTTTTGGCAAAATTAAACACTTATTTCATAGACACATTGTATTTCAATTACTCAAGCACTTTTTTAGTACCTCTTCAGGAATATTGCTATTTTCAAGGGTTTGCCAGGCCTTAAATTTCAAAGTAATTTAATTACTTCAAGCCTTTTAAGCACCTTGTACGAACCCTGCTTATAAATGCATTTTTTTAAAATAAATTGCACCTAACATGCTGACTTCAGTTTGTCAATTCAGCATTGCATTAGCATTGGTTTTAATCTCTATTATTATGGGGTTTGCAGCATAGTTACTATCATACAGCATGTGTGTAAATACAACATAACCTGATTTGTGCTATTTTCAAGCATGAAAACGATTCCAACAAAGCGCAAAATACAAAATTAATAATTGTTAGTAGTTGTAGATTAATTCTTATATACTAAATTATATATTTCTGATCTTTTTTTATTTACTTTGCAAACAGGGCTGAATGGTTAAGATAATGTTACAAATTGTGCATTAATTAAAAAAAAAAAAAGATTATTTATTATTTGTTTTTCCTAGAATGTGTCTAAATCATGAAGAGACTTCTTTCAGACACACAGAAAAAAACACATCACATGAAAACACGTCAACACATTTAGGCATTATTTTAAAACAAACAAACAAACAAACAAACAAACAAAGGAAACTAAAGGAGAACTTACAGTCCACCAGCAGGGTGTAGTTTTGGATGAGAGGATGCAGTCTGCCGTAGGACACGCTGTCACTCATGTTATTACGTGATGACAAAACATTGATCAAAACCTGCAGATAATGACACTTAGAATATGAGTTCACTGCTAATGTACATTGTTGTTAGTTATTGAATGAAATGTGCTAGTGTACATCAGCTCACCTGCGTGATGCCACTCAGCGCTCGGTCGCCATTAGAGGAGCCCAGTGCAACGTAGGTGCCACACAGTCCTATGGCTGGCCTCACTGCGATGGGTGTCAGGAAAGAGGCTGGCCTCTTGCCCGGTTCAATGCTGTTATGCTGTCATAACAGACAACATGTTACAATCCTGACACCTACAGTTGAGGGATTAATTATTTTACCAATATAAAAGGGGTTATTCAAAATGCATGTTATCTTTTTTATTTAGTACTGACCTGAATAAGATATTTCAAATTAAGTGCCAGAGGTGTAAACTTTTGAACAGACTGAAGTGTACATTTTTCTTATTTTTGCCTAAATATTATGTTTTTTTTTTTTTTTCCCCCATTTAGTACTACCCTTCAGAAGCTACAGAAAATACTTACATGTTTCCCAGAAGACAAAAGAAGTTACATCTTTTCACCCCCCGGCTCTTAACTGATGCTTCCTTCTGGAGCATCAGTGAGTGTTTGAACCTTCTTTAATAGCTGCATATGAGTCCCTCAGTTGTCCTCAGTGTGAAAAGATTGATCTCAAAATAATACAGTCATTGTTGGAAAGGGATCAAATACACAAAAATGCAGAAAACCAAAGAATTTGTGGGACCTGAATGATTTTTCTGAAGAACAGAGGGCAGTTTAACTGTTCAAGACAAACAAGGGACTCAACTATCACTAACTCATCTGTGGACCATTCAGGTAATAACACAGTGTTAAGAATCAAGTGTATGTAAAACTATTAAAAGGGGTCATTTTCTCTTGTGGGCTATATGTAAATGTCTTTTATGTGAGATATCTTATTCAGGTTGGTACTAATAAAAAATATAAAAAAAACGAATAAAACATTTTGGTATTATTTTGGTAAAATAACATTTTGCAGATTCTGCAAGGTGTATCTAACGCTCAAATGTATCACTTACTGTAAAAAAAAAAAAATCACTTTTGATGGTAAAAATAAAAATATTTATTTATATATATATATATATATATATATATATATATTTTACCTTGAAAAAAGGTTATTTATTTTTTTTAAAGAAGGTAGAGTATGTTGACATTCTGTCTCTTTACCGGTAAAACGCCATTCACACATCAGTGTCAAAACACCGGTAAATTCTGTGATATCATTAACCAGAAATGACCTCTTAATGGCTGCACTTCCCAGCGATGTATTTGTAAACATGAAGGGGTAAATGCAGTCAGTGTTTTTGTTGATGTTTTCATTTTTGTGTCAAATATTCACACATTTCACACATTCAGACATTTCCTTTTTAACTCCAGAAACAGTGTGAAGTAAATGTGTCATCTGTGTCAGAATGTTATGATTGGTCCAGAGTAGATGTCTTATGTCAGTGCATTCTCAACTCGTACATGCTCACCAGTAATCTCATCTTGTGTTCACACAGATCACATTACCGGTAATTTACTCGTAATGTTACAACTTCTTACACCTGTAAATTGCTAGAACTAAGATTTTTGAAAAGGCCCGGTTCACACATGATTTCTTAACAATAATTTACCAGTAAAGTCCAGTGTTGGGGTTAACGCATTACAAGTAACGCTCAGATTTCTTTTTCGAAGTACCTAGCAAAGTAACATTACTTTTTCATTAAGAAAATTTTTCAAATAAGTAACGCCAGTTACTTTTTGTTTCCTTTATGTATTTAATCCCATTTTATTAACCAATATCTTTGCTGCTGACCTTTATTGATCCAATTCAACCGTACTAATAACAAAACTTACTTTTAAATGTTTGTGCTTAATTTTTCTCATTGATGAAGACTGTTGAACTTCGTTTTCCTACAGTTCTACTGTACAGACGTGAATTTAAGTTTCCTTCAGCCTTAGGCTTATTCATTTCACTTTTTGGACTTTTACATTTGCTAAAAATCTATTTTATCAATCTTTTTATATTAAAAACAAAACTAGCAAACCCTGGCCAGATTTTAAAAGTAATGCAAAAGTAAATGACTGTCGTAAAATTGTGAACGCTGTCCACTTAAGGCTGGAGCTGAACTCTGCAGGATAGTGTCTCTCCAGGAACAGGTTTGAACACACCTGCTATAATAGATCTTATGGGACATTAAACCAAGTCATCCTATAATTATACAGTGAAAAAACGTAAAATGACACTCCCAGAATTTCTGTGACAATTCATAATGATTAATGATCTCAATGAAACAACTGTTGCTTCATTTTGCACATTGGTTTGCTGACATGACTTTGGGGGAAAGAGTTTTGGAGAGAGTGACAATTAAATAAAAAAAAAGAATAAATAAATTAATAAAAATGATGGATGCAGAAGCTAAAAATCATTTAAATTGCAAGTTGTGCCTGTGTAAGCATCTACATGTACCTGATTGAAACCAGCTGAGCCGTGGGTTTTATTGGGCCAGGAGAAGTCCAGCATCTGACTGTTCAGGAGAATCCCAGAGGGTGTCACAATGCGACTTCCAAATGGCTGGTTTAGTGAGCTAAGGACAAAATAAGCATTAATTACCTCAAAAATGTATTTAACATAGGGCAGGGGTATCTAGTCTTGCTGCTGGAGGGCCACTTTCAGCAAACCTGCCTGAATGTTGAGTCTGAAGATTAGCCGGTTCAGTTTGACTGGGTTTGGAGCTAAACTCTGCAGGACATCGGCCCTCAGTGAGCAGGACAGGACACTGCTGATATTGGAGTTTACTTGTATAGTATGGGGCATTCTACAGAACTGGTCCAATTCAAAGTTTGAAACTTCTTGAAAAACTGTTGTATGTATGCAAATTGTATGATATTTAAGGTACACATTTCAAGTAATTGTGCAGTTAATTCTCGTATTGTATTTTCAGAAATTTTTGGAATATTTGTGCTCTCTGCAAATTTGTCACTACCGAAACACAGTGATATACTACTTTTTTTGGTATTTTTTTCAGAGGTATATCAATAACAATTACATTTTTAACAAGATTTCAAGTGTGACTTCTTGTTGAGATTTGTTGTATTTTGAATCCAATTTTTCTTTGTATCATATGGATTTCGAAGTTAAGGATTCATTAGTTTTTGAATATACACTGAACCAAACACTATCATAACATCATAGTTGATAATTTACTATATTTTTGACCAAACATCCTATATTTTCTGTAGTGACATACTAAAACACTACTAAATCATAGTAAAATACATTTTCTTTTTGCATAACTCTACTAAAATTTTGTTTATTTACCCTAAATAAAGGACCACGTTCCCTTTTGTCACACAACAATGAGGGCATGTTTCAGTCGTGACTGTTACAGTATATTTGATATACTTTTAAACCTAGCTCAAAGATGCTAATCAGCACGTGGTTAGCTAGCACAGTTCTGGGCCTGTATTCCCAAAGCATTTTATCTTACCACTAAGAGTTCTAATAAGTTTTCTTAAGTTTTCTCTTAAAACCTATTAACAAAGCTGCTGAGACAAACTTTTACCAAGGAATAGAGAGCTAAGTCTTGAGCTAAGAGTAAGGGTGGGGTTGACCTCGTTGCTATAAATTATGTCAGCATGCTTATTTACTATGCACACAGTGATTGGCTGATAGGAGAGGAGTTTCTGTCATTTTAAAAATGGTAAGTGTCACTAATTAAACAAGTATATGTTCAGCTGATTGTCAGCCTTTTACATGTGTGCTTCTCATAAACATTTAGCTGATATGCATATAAACAGCCTTTTTGTTAACAGAATAGAATAATCATGGCTGACAGTAAGATATGCAAATGTGAATGAAAAACCAAACTGGATGCAAGAACAGCGGTTACTTCTTGCCCAACTTGTTAATGAAAACAAGGATATAATCAAAGATAAATTTGGAATTGAGATAACCTCCAGAACCAAAAAAGTTGTGTGGGAAAACGTGTGCAAATAAATGTTCCGGGGCAGATTGCCAGCAACAGTTATTTTAGAATAGTTGTGATTTGGTCTTAAGTGACTTGTGAATGTTTAACGATTTAGGAGCTAGTTTTAGCGTTAAAACACTTTGTGAAATACTATTAGAGCAAAAATTTAGGACTGACACACCCATTATTTTAATGATTTTCTCATACATCGGCAAGTTATGAGCTACTTTTAGCCTCAAGATGTTTTGTGAATACGGGCCCAGATCAGTTGTAAAAAGTGTTTAATTATAGAAAAATGGTGTTCAGTAGTGACATTCTTTAAAGTTACACACATATTTTTCAGACTTCTGAACACATTTACCTCAAAATGATGGGGCCTATCTATTCACAATGTAGCTATGAGAGAGAGGGACACATTAATATTTCTTAATCATAAATATAGAGGTGTAGTTAAATTCCATCTCAGCCAATGGACTAAAACATACACTGTTTCGGTAGTGACATCATTCCAATTTCAATTTCATAAGTTGTAATTTAGGGGTTAGGGTTCAGAGCAGCCACCTCCCAATGGAAAGTACCCACTAAATGATGATTTTATATATATAATGCTAACTGATATTTTAAATATTATTGTGGGGTTCAATATATAATAAAAAGATCTTAATAAACATCTAAGATTTAAATACTTAAAACTTTCAAATGTATTTTTGGTTGTGGGGCAGCAGTTTGCACCAATTCTGTAGAATGTCCTATATACAAACACCATCACAGCCCAGTAAAGTTACCCACCTCATAACAGACACGATCAAGTCGTCAGTGCCCATGATCATGAGCTGACTGGCCACAGCTCCCTCCTGCAACTCGTATGAAGGGGTGTAGTGCTCAGCCGTTGATGCCTGTGAATCATTGATCTTCTGCCGGAACGCAGCAGCCTGGGTTTTACTGTCAGAAATAGTTTAGAAACACTATAAACAATTTGATCACTGCTAAACAAACATGTTGTCTATTTCAGTTTCTGATTCAATAATCACCTGAGCATCTGCGTCACCAACTCAGAAACCGATGAATCGAACATGGAGTCTCCCAGTCCACTGGCTTGAGACAAAGCAATCTTCAGAGACTGAAGGAAATGAAACAGACAGGAATATTTCAGCAATGTTGCATGTTGTGCACCAGGATTTATGGCTCCCATTAATGACTATTTTTCTATTGATTAATCTAAATGACACATTTTCCACAAAAAATAAATAAATAAATAAACAATTTTACTTAAGAACATTTTATTTTTTAATAAAATCAGTTAATTGGAGATTCTAATTTAATGAATACAATAAAAGGAAACCCAGAAAAGTAACTGAAAATAATTTGGCAAAAAATAAAACAATTAATTTGACAGGCTTTTTGATTAAAAAATAATAATTGAACCATTAAAACAGAGTATAGAAAAATTAAAACTGAAAAGAAAAAAAAATGAATTTGGAAATAAAACTGATTTCATAGGGCCCTATAATTATAATTTTGTGTTATTAAATATAGACGTAAGTGAATAATACCCTGTGACTTCAAATACATATATATTAGCAATAAATAAAAAATCAAAACAATAAATCATATGGTTTTATTGCACAAAACTGTTGAAATACATAATGTATTATAAACAACAGAGCAAATGTACATTATGCAATACAACAAAGGCCTTCAGAGGGCACAACGAACGGTTCATTTGGACTACAAGCTTTGTTTTCTGGATTTTATGATGTCATAATGCGGTCCATTAGAATATGTTAAAATAAACCCTGCCTACTGAAATTTGAATGGTTGCGATGCAGCATGGAGAGATGCTTTTGGGACACTTCAATGAGCTGCAGCGCTTCAAGCATTGATGACAGTGATTGTGATCTCCTCCACTGCATATGTCTGAGCACCGCAGACATATGCAGTATGGGGGGCAAAACACATACCGAGGAGAGGCTGATATAAACACAAGCATTGACTACAGTAGCTGCAATTGGATCCGAATTAAGGTATGTAAATAATTTAATAAATTTGCACGATAATATCATGTATTAGGACCCAACACTACTGTAGCATCAACTACACCTTCATATAAACTTGGTTATAGTTAAGGAAAGCATGCTTTGGCAAGGGTCGAGACAGTACCGAAACACCGTCTAAACTGTTCACCAATCACAAATCAGTGGGAAGCTAACCAAACACAACACACTTCGTTTTTTCGGAAGGCGGACCTTCCTCAAACTCGGAACTAATTGAGCCATTTGTGCCAGGATGGGGAGAAAGCTGTTGTAATAATGTAAATCATGTGAAAAATAATGTGTTTTCTGAACCACCAAGCATGAGAACATATTTTAGTACACCCCCAAAACAAAATCAAAACTTTGTAAAAGAGCGTAATAGACCCCTTTAATGTATCATGCAGCCTTGGAAAACAGTCTAATAATGCGTTTCATGGATTCTCATTAAAACGCGCCACTTCCGGTATTCGGAAATCAAGGATTTTAAAAAATTGAATAGTCCATTAGAATTGACAAATCGCAACAGCCCTACCAGGATTATAAAAAAAAAATTACAAAATTAACTTGGGGAAAAAATTAACTGAAATAAAATATACTTGTATATAAATCTGATTATTATATACAAATACATACAGTTGTGCTCAAAAGTTTAAATACCCCAAGCAGAATCTGCTAAATGTTAATTTATTCAGCAAAATAAGAGGGATCATACAAAATGCTGGAAAACCAAAGAATCTGTGGGAGCTGAAGGATTTTTCTGATGAACAGCAGACAGTTTAACCGTTCAGGACAAACAAGGGACTGAACAACTATCACTAAACAAAAAAACCCAGCTGTGGGTCATTCGGGTAACAACAGAGTATTAAGAATCAAGGGTATGTAAACTTTTGAACAGGGTCATTTTTATAAATTCAACTATTGTTTTCTCTTGTGGACTAAAATGGCTTTTATGTAAAATATCTTATTCAGGTCAGTACTAAATAAAAAAATTACATGCATTTTGTATGATCCCTCTTATTTTGCTAAAAGAATTAACATTTTGCAGATTCTGCAAGGGGTATGTAAACTTTTGAGCACAACTGTAACTATTGTAGTTTGTTTAAAGCCATAAATCAATCAAAATGTGAAGCGAGTTGTGCTGGTTACAGCGCTGTAGTACCTCAGCTATCCAGTGGTAAATGTTGCTCCTGGACACCTGTTTTGTAATGTTAAAACCCTCCAGGATGTTGAGAGCAGACAGCAGGGCTGCTCCCGCGTGGGGCGGAGGAGGAACAAACACCTGGTAGCCTGTCAGAGGAATTCAAGGCAAAGTACTGTTGAACCTTTCAATTATAATACTGCTGAGATGCTCAAGACTACAGGAGGTGTTGAACTTACTGGAAAACGGAGCGATTATTGGCTTGAAGAAAATATACTCTTAAACATGCAACAGGAAAATCCTAAGTGTTATATTAACCCCTGCAGCAGTAAGCCACAAGAGACCATTATAGTGATTTTTAAAACAGCGAAAAGGTGTTGTTAATCCACTTAATACATTAAAATGAACCGCTTAAACTACTTAAAATAAAAAAATATAATAAAGCCATTTTCATCAGCCAACGGTATTTTGTTTAGGGTTGCCAGGCAGGACAGGAGCTTGGGACATTAATATATAATGTGTGGTTGTAACAGGTGAGCTTCCAATACAGATCATCCATTCAGAAGTCACAAACTCAAGTAGTCACTTTATGACTCTCATTTTACTATCTGCAGTTCATCCAACATTCTTTATAATTTACAAGGGAAACAATAGATCTTATCTATTCAACAGATCAATAGAGAACATAAAGCAGAATTACAGTTACTGTGCAGAAGTAAATGTTTATGTTGCTACTGTAAATGTTTATTTTGAAGATAATTACATTTCTCTAGACCTACAGAAAAGGACACACCTGCACAGATGGATCTGTGGGTCATTATTTAAGCATTCCCTAGTACGTTTGGTACTTAAGTACATACAATACAGTTGAATTCAAAAGTTTACATACACCTTGCAGAATTTGCAAGATGTTATTTTACCAAAATAAGAGGGATCATACAAAATGCATATTATTTTTTTTATTTAGTATTGACCTGAGTAAGATATTTCACATAAAAGACATTTAAATATAGTCCAGAAGAGAAAATAATAGTTGAATTTATAAAAAAGTTTAAAAGCTGATACACTTGATTCATACTGTGTTGTTACCTGAATGATCCAGCTTTTTGTTTTTTTGTGATAGATGTTTCTTGTTTGTCCTGAACAGTTAAACTGCCCACTGAGGGACTCATATGCAACTATTACAGAAGGTTCAAATGCTCACTGATGCTCCAGAAAGAAAAACGATGCATAAGAGCTAGGAGGTGAAAACTTGTAGAATTTGAAGATCAGGGTTAATTTAACTTATTTTTCCTTCTGGGAAACATGCAAGTATCTTCTGTAGCTTGTGAAGAGCAGTACTTAATGAAAAAGAAATGGTATTTTGGCAAAATACTATTACAGAAGGTGTTTGAACCTTCTGTAATGGTTGCATACGAGTACCTCAGTTGTCCTCAGTGCGAAAAGATGGATCTCAAAATCATGCAGTAATTGTTTAACTGTTCAGGACAAACAAGGGACTCATGAACAGCTATCAGTAAACAAAACAAATAAAAAAAACAAAACAAAAAATAAACAAACAACAACTGTGGTACATTCAGGTAACAACACCGTATTAAAATTCGTATGTAAACTTTTGAACAGAGTGAACTATTATTTTCACTTGTGGACTATATGTAAATGTCTTTTATGTGAAATATCTTATTCAGGTCAGTAGTAAATAAAAAAAAAATAAGACACATTTTGTATGATCCCTCTGTTTTAGTAAAATAATTAACATTTTGGAGATTTTGTAAGGTATATGCAAACTTTTGACTTCAACTGTATCAGTTACTTTAATACACTGGTATTTTTTATGGACTACTTTAACTTTTACATAGTCTGTTTTCAAACAAACACCTTTACCTAAAAATGACGATTGTGTACTTTTTAAAAATTCTGCTGAATTGAAGCATTGTCAATTTTCACCTGCAATTCCTGTCTACCCAGTTTTAAGATATCAAATAACAACTGCAATTATGCACTATTATGAAATAGTGAATGGGTGAAGCAGAAGGGGTTTTATTGCTCTACTGTTTGGATTTTATGCATCACAGCTTTGAAGGTCAATAGACTACTACACCCAAACTACTGCAAATTAATAAAGTAACAAACTGCAATGTTTTAAACATCTATAGGTTCTTTTAGAGCTGATTGGCAAAAACTGATATGCGTTTACCCTGGTAAATACTTTGCAGTGGCTTCTGTAAGACAGTGGTGTAGTTTTTGAAGTCATCCTCTGTCAGCACACCACCCTTAGCTTGAACCTGGTCACAAAAACACAAAATAACACTTGTAATATATTACAGTATGTTCTGTTATTAAACTAGCTACACATAGTTGACAATGTTTGAAAGATTTTAATGATCTGATAGGTCAGATCAGCGTTGTTAAAAAAATTAAAACTAAAACTAGTACATATTGTTGTTATTATTAGAAATAAAGTTAATAAAAATGTAAGTTTAATAAAGCTACATTGAAATTAACTTTAATACCACAAAAATCATAAAAACCCACAATAAAACATGAAATTTCTCAAACTAAAATTAAAATAGCATATTAAAAACATTAATAACAACTCTAATAGCATATCAATAATGCTAAAAAATAACACTGAAGACATACTGCTGATGCCATTTCCTGAGTCAGATTCCCATTGTAGAACTCTGCGATTCCATTTGCTGCAATCTTGTCCAAAATGGCAGCTAAATCCAAGCGTTTAGCGAAGAGTCCCGCGAGTGGAGCCTGACCGTTAGGCAGGAACAGATCTCTGAACGCATCCGACACATTCTTCTCCTTCACTTCAGACAACGCATCAGCTGTGAAAGATGGCATGAGTTATACCAAACTGATTTAAAGTAAATGTAAAAATGTACATTCTATCCAGTCTTACTGTGTACAATTCATCAGTGTATGTCATTGCAAGGAAAATACATGCACTGATAATTCATTCTACTCTGCTGAAGAACCAAGCTTTTTATTTTTCCAGACATTTCCTGTAGACCAGTGGTCACAAACCCAATCACAATTGGTAGATCTTTAGTAATGTCCCAATTAATCCAAAAAATAACAGTAAAATAAATAAAAAATATGGCATTTCTCCATTCTTTGTACCATATTTTTTGTACTTATTTTTTGTTATTTTCGAGAGCTAATAGAAAACAGTAAACAGAGGCCAGAGATGCTGAAGATGAGTGCAAAGAAGAGAAAACACTGTAGCGGCAGAGAACAAGTGCACTGTCCACGATGGTCGAAATACAGGATGAAAATAGACAATTTGCTAGTAAAAAAAAATCTAAATCAGCCATGATCGGTGCATCACTAATTAAAGTATTAAATAAAAGGCCTTAAATTGGAAGTAGAATCTGAACTGTCTTTTTTTTTTATATATCAATTCTTCAATAGGTCTTTCATAAAGGACAATGTCAGGGATCTCAGGCTTAAAAAGGTTGGGGACCACTGCTGTAAGACTGTATAAAAGTGTAAATGACGTGATAAATGCTCACCCAGCTCATGTGTTACATTGAATCCAGTCCTCGCCACATCTGCAGCCATAGTGATGACGTCTTTCCATTTCATACTGGAGAAGAAAGAAAACACTATGATGTAAAGCTGCTTTTCCTTCACCCATCATTAACCCTTGTTCTGAGTTGAAAATCTATAACCCAATTTGGTGTTACTTGTAAATCTCTCATTATGCCATATTATAATAAAATACTGCATTAAATCTTTTTAATCAACTTGTCTTCTTTCAGTTAGCACATATCTTTTTTAGAACTGATTGATCGTAGGCCTACAATCAAACAATTAAAAAAAAACAGTTCTGAAAGAAAGAAAACAAGTTGATAAAAGACTGAATTCAATATTTGGTATTCCATGGAATGTCTGAATACTGGATTCTGATTGGCTGGCAGGTGTGCAGTAAAACTGTAGTTACAAGTCAGTTTAATCACCGTTTTATATTAATGCGCTGCTTTAACTGATGCACGCAAACGGACAGCAAGAGAGAGGAGATCGCATTGCGCTGTGCACATAAACTTGTCAGCGCTTCCCTGCAATTCTTATTAATAAAATAGCCTAGATACTAGATTGCTACATTATATTCCTCAGCAATGAGGTGGTAAAACCACTGTTTTTGAATGAATTTGTTGTTTGTAGGCAGAGACGTGCAATCGATCGATAATTAATTGAAATTAATGCTATACTTAATTCAAATAAATGTGATCTTACCACAACATTTCATCTCTGTGTCTGATTTAAGCGGCCAGAATGCAAGAATTAACAAGCAGTAACTGACGAAAATAACTGTCATTTTTCCCCATTCAGTGAAATACTGTGCTGCAAAGAGCAATACTAATTTTAACTTGTCTATAAATTAGCAAATGACCATGAAATAAGCTTTGGGTGGTTATTATACTCCGCGTAATGCATATAAAATCCTTTAATGCATAGCAAACCGTTGATTATCCCTTACATAATACAGCATATTTGATATAGCATGGTATATAGCATGGCCATTTATAAGCAATTTTTTGCAGGCCAGTCATTTTTGAGCACAGGAGAACACCACACGTGTAACAAGGTGAGGGGGAAGTTGTCATATCCTGCGTGACCAAAGCCAGTATGTTTTAGTCCAATGCAATAACATTAACTTGCATTTTCATGGAAAAAATCCTGTCCTACCCACCCAAAATGAATGTAACCCAACATGAGGGTTCAAATGTGAGAACTGATAAAAATATGAAAAAACAGCTCTGTATTATTTGTTTGTACATAGCTTTGAGTGAGCATACAGCAGGATCTATAGGACACTGAAATTTACCTCACTATAACAAAACCACAAGTAGACGTCTCATCACCAGATGTGCTCGTTCACACAAATAGCTGTGCCATTATTAGTTAACACTACATTGCACATGGGTGCATTGCTGTTGTATCATTATTTTCTTTATTTAGTTTATCACTGTAAAGCTGCTTTGAAACAATCTGTATTCTAATTGTATAAGCACTATATAAATAAAGGTAACTTGACTATCATTAATTTATTTCTATGGATTTACATGTCAGTAGTGTACCGATGTATGAAACACAGCTTACACAGAAGTCACTTTCTAACCAAGCAGTTTTCTGTTTTGGTCAATGCTGCAAATTTCTGTGACTAACTTGAACCCATTGTGAAATCTGTTGGGGGAAAATCATGGATCCCAATACAAATGACTGGTTTACACCCTTTATAATTTTTCCTAAAAAAGCAGCTCTACAGCGCTTGGCTTCTATTTCTTAATTAAACATCAACAGGGGTGAGGAGATTTTAAGCAAGGAAGTTAAGCAACATTTCAAATTCATCAGGTTCTCACTTTTAAACTATTTATTTATTTTTTTTGCCATTTACCTTTGCAAACAGACCTACGAGTAAAAAATATTGGTCCTGCACCTGGTTGTTGTTTGAGAGAAAGTAACTTGCGATTGGTGGCTTAGTCTCCTCCACCCTAATTGTGTGGTTCTTTGTCAAAATAAGATGAAGTTTGAACCAGACTTTATGCCAATAGTCAAATAGTTTCAGCCTCACACATCGCCCACAAACCACTGGCTGAATGTCTGGTGCATACGCCACACAAAATTGTAAAAACATTAGGAGTTTCAAAATCGTCATCTGATTTCTGGTAGATGTGTGTGTCCCATGCTTTAATGTTCTGCCTGGAAACCAAGACATCATTACGCCAAACCCACTCATGAAAGAAGAAAGCTGTCGTGTTTACAGCTGTGATGATGAACTCGTATCATGATCAACTAAACACTGGATTTATGTGAAATATACAGTCATGGCTCAAAATATCGGCACCCTTGCAATTCTGTCAGAAAATGCAATACTTCTCTCAGAAAACTGTTGCAGTTGCAAATGTTTTGGTACTCACGTTTATTTATTTTTTTTGTTTGCATTGGAACAACACAAAAAAAACTGAAATAAAATGTAAATCTGATTCCACACAGAACCCAAAAAAATGCACTGGACAAAATTATTGGCACCCTTAACTTAATATTTGGTACCTTTATTGTGTATGTTGTGCCCCAAAATTCTTTGGTAATCATCAAATTTCATGATACCGTTCACACAGTCAAGGCATCCAGTGCTAGAAGTGGCAAAGCAACCCTAAAACATCTTTGAACCTCCACCATGTTTGACTGTAAGGACTGTGTTCTTTTCTTTGAAGACCTCATTTCTTTTTCTGTAAACAGTGCCATGATGTTCTTTACCAAAAGCTCTACTTGTGTCTCATCTCTCCACAGTACATTCTCCCAGAATATTTTTGGCCATGACTGTATAAAGTTCACAGTACAGATTCTTTAAAATCCATCCAAGTGTTTTGCAAACCAGTCTGTTATTTTGGGGACATTTCCATGCCCCTAAACATAATGTTGCACACAACCAAGCATGATTGGGTGCTTTACCTGTCAGTCATATAGTCTCTTTGGCAGGCCTTGGCCATTCAAAGCGGCCAAGGTTCCCAGACCTTCTGCAATCAGTCTGAAGGTCTGACTATGCCAGACTAATAATCAAATCTGTACATGCTGTGTGAGACTACACAGCTGTGTCTTGAACTGTACCTTCCATAAAGCTGATGAGCTTGATGTAGTCCACTGATCATGCCGGGAACAGCCACTAACAGACCTGACTAACAGACAGAAAGAAAGTCACACATTACTCTACAGCAAGCACAGTGCATATGTTGTGTGAAAACACCTGCACTTATTAATTTGCTTCAGATTTTTAACATCATCATATGACACACTTAAAGACAAGATGAAAGCAGATGAAAATAAACCTTTACCCTTTGATTAAGATGTAACATCATGTCCTCGTGAATTCCAGAGGGTGCCGTCTCACGGAAGTCAATGACCCGGCTCTCATTCCTGCGGATGTCATGGATGAGCATCACGCCACCACTGAAAAGAGCACAACACACAGCCACTTACTGTTTCTGATTAATCATCCACAAAATCAATTTCTCCATCCCTGCACACGTGCCTATAAAACCTTCTAGAGGATTCCTGGAATTTTTCACCAGTGAATTTCTGTGACCATTCCAATTATCAGTGATTCACTGGAGAAAGATGTTTAAAAAATCCTTTAACAGAGATTTTTGGACAGACTTACTACACTGGACATTGTACACATTGTTTCACAGTAACTTGTGAGCTAATTTGTCTCTAGAAAAACACAGAGAGTTATATGAAAAATTTTATAGCAGTCAAGAGGTGCTGCAGCCATGTACAGTATTAGAAAATCATGTTTTTTTTTTTTGTTTGTTTTGTTTTTTTCTCCATGTAAATCATGTAAATATATTGTGGCAGAAGATCTCAAAATTAAAGTGGTAAATAAGCATAAAATGGCCATTTTAAACTTAAATAATATATTTGTCATCCTGGACCACAAAACCAGTCATAAGGGTTGATTTTGTTTCAATTTGTTGCTTTCCACTGATGTATGGTTTGTTCAGATAGGACAATATTTGGCCGAGATGCAACTATTTGAAAATCTGGAATCTGATGGTGCAAAAAAAAAAAAAATCTAAATATTGAGAAAATTGCCTTTAAAGTTGTCCAAATGAAGTTCTTAGCAATGCAATGCATATTACTAATAAAAAAATATGTTTTGATATATTTACAGTAGGAAATTTACAAAATATCTTATATGGAACATATATGGAACATGACCTTTACTTAATATCCCAATGATTTTTGGCATAAAAGAAAAATCAATAATTTTGACCCATATGCATTGTTGGTCACATTTAAGAAAGTATACCTAAAGGAGATCTTGTGCACTTGACAAATGCTCACAAAGAAATATTTCAAATAAATATACATCTCTCTTACACACACACACAAAACATTCCTTACAGAAATTTCTATAGGGTCATTCTGTGTTACATTAGCCAAATTGCAAAAACATTCCTGAATCAAATTTTTGATTTTGCTAATATTTTTTATGAGGAAAAAGACATGTATAGTGATGAAAGCCAAAATATTAAATGTCATGGATGTATATTTACTGAGTAATCCACTATTTTGTAGAGGGGGGTCAAAATGCCAATTTTCACCTGAGATTTAGAGCCATATTACAAGGTGGTAAAATGACTTCAGAAAGATGGCAGCATCATAATGTTATTTTTACACAGAGATCGGTAGCTCTATTAGTAAAATCTGTTGATTTTAGCAATCTTTGTTGCATTATGTGCCAATGATGACCATTCAAAAATGGGGAAACAGCACTATTCAATTCTAGTTGTTAATAATCTTAATTTTCATAGATATGGGCATCTCAACGAGGCTTTATGTGGAGATTGTTGAATTTGACCCAGTGTCAGTGGTTAAAAACCAAATGTTGGTCACTTTGTATACAGCCGATACTTATTTTACTCAAAGAACAATGTCTGAAGAATAAATCATTTTGAAATTAGAATTATATCTTGTTTCCCTCTATCAAAACAATTGCACAGAACATAGCTGTCTGAGTGCTAAAAATGGACTGAAAGGGCCAAGTTGAGGTACCTTGCTTTCTGTAGTCTATTCATAAGATTCTATATTTGAATCTGTTTCATATCAGTAAACCAAGATTTACCTCAGTGCCATAAATATTCTTTTTCCAAAGTTTGCGTGCATTCAATTAGTATTAAAGATATCACATTATGATTTTAGATTCTTAATAAACTTTTCTTTTGGAATCATCATTTTTAGGCCCTACATCATTTAGTCTCAGCGATATGGCGATCTCCATGTCCAGATTGTTGAATATTACCCAGTTTCATTGGTTGAAAGCCATATGTAAACAAAGACTATTGAACACTGAACTAGCGCTCATACCCGCCGATGCCCGAGGTGTGGGGATGGATGATGCCCAGACAGAGGGAAGCGGCTATGGCAGCATCAACACTGGACCCTTGTTTGCCCAGAACATCAAAGCCCAGAGACGTGCAGCGGGCCACATCCGTCACCACTGCCGCCTGATTATACACCTGAGCACAGAAAAGACTAAAATAAGGAATAATTCTACTGGAATCATAATTGTGTTCAGACAGAACAGTAATAACACACCTGTGGGTCTCCAAAGTAGATCTGCATTATGAGGGCCACAGTGACCCCCGTGGCGAAGGTCAGGCAGGCGGTGATGATGACGGTCAGCCCGTCACGTGTACAAGCACAATCCTGTGCCAGTGGGTCTCTGTTGGTCTCTCTCAGTGGAGACACGTCTTGACTGGCCAAATCAGAGGCAGAGGAGGGCAGGCGCTGCAGTCGGGCTGACTTTAGAAACAGATCAGGGTCTACACACAGAGACACGACACTGTCTATGTGGATCAGACAGTACTAGAGATGTGATGAGATCTCGTGGCACGAGATCTCACGAGATTCGATCTGTCTCGCAAGAACATGACGATATCCTCGCAAAACATTCTGCAGTGTTTACATTAAAGCTGCACGATTAATCCTTAAAAGAAGGATCTATGTTCAAACATCCATGTGATCCTTTTCCTGAATGACAACAATTCAGTGATTGTTTCACATCGCGCTGCTCACGCTCCACTGGCGCTTACGATCAGGGTTGCCAGGTTTTCACAACAAAACCCGCCCAATTGCTACTCAAAACTAGCCCAATGGCATTTTGAGGGGGGTCCCCCAGTAAAAATCACCTCACAGCGGGTAAAATACACGTTTCGTGGTGGGGTTAGCATTCCAGTAGCTAAATATTACGTTATTGGGGTCGCTTCAACCCGTGGACATAAAAAACAACCTGCGGCAACTGTATAAAAGTTACCTAACTCCACAGGAAAACCACAGATTTGGCAACGCTGCTTATGATGTGAAACAGGTGTTAACATTCAAATCTGCATTTGTGCTGCTGCTGATCCAGAAAGAGCAACACAAACAAAGTCTTTTCAACCACATAATGATCATTATTTTTGTGTTACAGACATTTAAATAACAGAAGTACTGACATAAACGTTTATAGTTTGGGTATAAACACTTATTGTCTACAGTAGTCTACTTATTGTTCACAGCAGTCACAGAAATTATTCTTTTCCAATAAGTTTAAATTGATTTTTACCTTTTATGAGCATTTTTACCTTTATAAAGCCATTTTTTCTAAAAGTGTGCATCAATCCTTTGAGTCCATTCTTACATTTTAAAAAGTCAATTATAATAATACATTTAGACTGTTACCAAACAAATTAAATCAGTATTAACAAAATTCATCTTTGCAAAGTTGCATATGAAGTGGCATTTAGATGTATTTACACAAATTAATGCATCTATATTTGAAATTATTTAAAATTTAAATGGCTGATTCATTCAGAAACTAAACACAGTCATGTTGCTCGTAAAACAGTACTGTGGATGTGTTAGGAATGATTTTTGTCATTTAATATTAACTTCTTGTTTATTGAACTGTTTATTATGTTTATTATAAATTAATATCACATTTGTAGTCATGCTGATTTTTGAAGGAAAAATCTGCACTCTTCATGTGATATTAACTATATGAAATTATATAAACATATATATTGTCTGCCCCCATATCTTGAATTATTTGATCATTCTTAATGCATTTAAATAGACTGAATCATGTAGTGAAAGAACGCACTCTAAATGCGTAGTTACTAGACGTCATAATGTCAAATCGCACACCGTTAAAACAACAATTATGATATTATCGCAGACTATATATATATATATATACACATACACACACAGGTCCTTCTCAAAAAATTTGCATATTGTGATAAAGTTCATTATTTTCTGTAATGTACTGATAAACATTAGACTTTCATATATTTTAGATTCATTACACACAACTGAAGTAGTTCAAGCCTTTTTTTTGTTTTAATATTGATGATTTTGGCATACAGCTCATGAAAACCCAAAATTCCTATCTCAAAAAATTAGCATATCATGAAAAGGTTCTCTAAACGAGCTATTAACCTAATCATCTGAATCAACTAATTAACTCTAAATACCTGCAAAAGATTCCTGAGGCTTTTAAAAACTCCCAGCCTGGTTCATTACTCAAAACCGCAATCATGGGTAAGACTGCCGACCTGACTGCTGTCCAGAAGGCCATCATTGACACCAAAGAGGGTAAGACACAGAAAGAAATTTCTGAACGAACAGGCTGTTCCCAGAGTGCTGTATCAAGGCACCTCAGTGGGAAGTCTGTGGGAAGGAAAAAGTGTGGCAGAAAACGTTGCACAACGAGAGGGGGACCTGCGGAAGCAGTGGACTGAGTCTGGAGTAGAAACATCCAGAGCCACCGTGTACAGGCGTGTGCAGGAAATGGGCTACAGGTGCCGCATTCCCCAGGTCAAGCCACTTTTGAACCAGAAACAGCGGCAGAAGCGCCTGACCTGGGCTACAGAGAAGCAGCACTGGACTGTTGCTCAGTGGTCCAAAGTACTTTTTTCGGATGAAAGCAAATTTTGCATGTCATTCGGAAATCAAGGTGCCAGAGTCTGGAGGAAGACTGGGGAGAGGGAAATGCCAAAATGCCTGAAGTCCAGTGTCAAGTACCCACAGTCAGTGATGGTCTGGGGTGCCATGTCAGCTGCTGGTGTTGGTCCACTGTGTTTTATCAAGGGCAGGGTCAATGCAGCTAGCTATCAGGAGATTTTGGAACACTTCATGCTTCCATCTGCTGAAAAGCTTTATGGAGATGAAGATTTCATTTTTCAGCACGACCTGGCACCTGCTCACAGTGCCAAAACCACTGGTAAATGGTTTACTGACCATGGTATTACTGTGCTCAATTGGCCTGCCAACTCTCCTGACCTGAACCCCATAGAGAATCTGTGGGATATTGTGAAGAGAAAGTTGAGAGACGCAAGACCCAACACTCTGGATGAGCTTAAGGCCGCTATCGAAGCATCCTGGGCCTCCATAACACCTCAGCAGTGCCACAGGCTGATTGCCTCCATGCCACGCCGCATTGAAGCAGTCATTTCTGCAAAAGGATTCCCGACCAAGTATTGAGTGCATAACTGAACATAATTATTTGAAGGTTGACTTTTTTTGTATTAAAAACACTTTTCTTTTATTGGTCGGATGAAATATGCTAATTTTTTGAGATAGGAATTTTGGGTTTTCATGAGCTGTATGCCAAAATCATCAATATTAAAACAAAAAAAAGGCTTGAACTACTTCAGTTGTGTGTAATGAATCTAAAATATATGAAAGTCTAATGTTTATCAGTACATTACAGAAAATAATGAACTTTATCACAATATGCAAATTTTTTGAGAAGGACCTGTATATATATTGCACGCCCCTACGATCAAATGCAATCACATTACCCGTGTCCTGCTCACTGAGGAAGTTATCATCATCTTTGCGTGATTTGAGCGTGTTGTCGGCTGAGGCATCATCTTCTGGTAGTCTAGGGAAGCTGGTGATGCTCATGTAGTCCACAGGTGAGTACGCACTGCTCAGAGCCGCATCCTTCTCAACCACTGTCACTCCCGTATCGGCTGCTGGAGTGTACATGATTTACCTGAAATCACCAATACATACACAGGACCTGACATTCTGCACATCAGAAATCAATGGGTTTTGGTAAATTCCAAAAAAAGTTCTGTGGTGAAAACCACAAGCTCAAGATGTTTTCACATTTTATTCCACAACATAAAATCCTGAACTTGAAAAAGACGGATGTTAAGAAGTGTCTTAAGTGTCTTGTAATTGTTATTGATTTACCTCTGAAAAAAATAGCAAAATAATAGCAAAAAATATATATTTACATGGTAGACGTAAGCAAAATCCTAACAGATCAATATAACTCCTCTTATTAAATATTACTGTGTTTACTGTATATATTACACAATTTCTAGAAATGTGTGCCTTGGATATTATACAGTTATACTAGCATAATGCATACATATATCATTTGTGGAAAAAGACACATTTTCAAGATTTCTGACTTTGTAGAATGGCCCATATAGTGAATTTGACTTCTCCAGGAGAAGGATTGGACTCCCCTATATCCGGGATATACAGGATTTTCTCTGCTGTGCGTCGACCTATTAGCCACTTTTATTTGCCTTAGTTGACTGCATATTTATATACATGTTCATGGGAAGCTGACACGCAATTCTCAGCTAAAACTATTTTACACAGCATTTTGCTTCTCCTTTTATAACTATGAGGACTACAGTTTTTATTATCATAATTATTGGCAGGCTATAATGCATTTTCAAAAGTATTACATCAGTATGTAATACTTATTACAAAGTATTACATCACCATTATAAACAAAGTGAATGCTGATTAAAATAGTGACAAAATAGTGACCTGTAAGACCTAAAATATGTATTTTCACTAATGCATTATTTTAACCTATTATCTTAAGCAAAATAAATACAAACAAAATTAATTTCCCTTTTAGTAGCTATAACTATAATGACTACTGACACTGTACCCTGAACTGAATTCATAATTCAACACCAATCTAAAAATCACAATCACATCACTTCCAGTATAAAATTATAAATAAGGCCTCCATCTTTTTTATTTATTGACAGCAATGAAGGCCTGGTGCTTGTTCGTTTAGAGTTCAAAAGCATCGCTGGCCTATGGACGATATAAAGAAAAGACATCAAATCTGTCATGTGAAACAGTGGATATAATAACACTTCGTCATACCACATAAAGAAGGATGCGCTTATGAAAAGCCGCCGCTTCCTGGATGCTTCAGTTCCCCTTCACAATATTACTGCAGTGTTACAGATCACCTTCGAAAGACTGCAAAATAAAAAGTGTCGACTGCACAGATGTGGTGTACATACACGCACGTTATTTGTAAAGCACACAATTAAAATAAACCAAAGCGCGCAACAAGATACGCGTTAAACATCACGCTCAACGCGACATCGATTCGTGTAACGTTATATCCATCCGTGATTCGCAGATCAGAGACGTGTGCTGTAAACGCTGTACAGCAGCTGATCTACACATACGGTGTTTTTACACGGATACGGAGCAGAAAACCTGACGGATCAGCTGACATCATCAACGCAATGTTAAAGACGCAGGTGTGCGGGCGTTCACACATGACGCGTTTTACGTTTAAAATAGCAAGACGGCGCAATACACAAAGGTCTTAAGATGTTTTTTATGCATTTATTTTACTATGTATTTGTATTTTTTAGCTTACACGCCGTTTTAAAAACGCGACGCAGTAGCCAAAGACGCCCGTCTGACGCTTTTGTTTACACCAGCACGTAAACAATAACAATAATGTTTTAAATCCAGTGTTTTCAACATACTTACAGGTGAAATGCGCTGTTCAGTTCCTTTGTCACATATTAGTCCAGGTGAATTAGCACCACATTCGTTTCTTGAAATGAGTCAAACTGCGCATGCGCCAGTTAGAATGAAGAGAAGCGGATCCTGCTGAGCAGGTTCCTCAACCCTCTGGAGAAGGTATTTGTGTGTGTGTGTACAATTAAATGTACGTCAAACACACTTAGGATTCTCAAGAATATGGACAGGGTCGGTGTAATCACCAAGTTTACACTGTAGCTAACCCTTATTTTTATGTAGCAGCACAAAACAGTACCATGGTAAGTTTTATTGAAGTTTTTACACCGTAATACTGTACTGTGGCATTTCTTCTATAAGAAACATGTTGTCAGGTTTATATTTTTACATATATGGGCTATTTTACAGAATTGGTTCAAAGTAAGAAGCGGAAACGTCTTTTTCCACAAATTTTGTATATGCAAATTGTAAAATACAAGGTACACATTTCTAGAAATTGTGCAGTTAATTGTCATATTGTATTTTCAGAAAGTTCTGGAATATTTGTCCTCTCCCTAAATTTGTCACTACCAAAAAAAAACAAAAAAAAAAAAAAACGCACGCAATAATATATAATTTAATAAGAAGGGTTAGATTTCTTCTTACATCTTTCTTGTAAATATATTTTTATTATTTATTTTCTTAAAATGGTTTTAGAAGTAAATCAATAACAATTGTTGTATTTTGAAAAAAAAAAAAAAAAATCTTTGTTTGAATTACATTAGTTATTTTTGACAAAACATGCCACTGAACATTTTTGGTAAAATTCTGTAATCACATTACATAATTTTAACCCACATACCAAAACACTACTAAAACATACTAAAATACACAAAAAAAAAAAAAAAAACTACCGAAACAATGATGACGTTTCAGTCATGACTGTTCCAGTAGTGACAATTGTAGAGTCTCAGCCAATGGACTAAAACATAAAATGCAATAAAATAAAATTATTATTTTTTTAATTAGTTTTTTATTATTAATAATAATTTTTATAAGTTGAAATTTAGGGGTTTGGGTCAGCCATCTCTCAATTGTAAGTACACACTAAATGATGATTTTATATATATTAAGCTTACTGACATTTTAAATATTACTGTGGATTTCAATAGATAATAAAAGGATCTTTGTAAACATCATAGATTTGAATACTTTTTAAATGTATTTTTGATTGTGGGACAGCAGTTTGCACCACAAACTATTTTATGTTTTATAGTCATATACTTTTAAATTCATAGGTATATTCAAGCCATGTGCATGAAGACTGAAACAAGAATAAGCACACAGGTAAATAACGAGTCCAGTTTGCAGTTGCATCCTGAGTGTTTATTGTTATTGTCTGGTACCTGCATTTCTGCATGGATGCTGGAAACCCATCATAGTATTTTGCATAGGTCTCTGATGCCCACGTCATATGGATGAAACAGTCGGCACATCATGAAAACCATGCAGAATAGTGAAAGGCACAATCACCATAGATATCATATACACCAATCTTTTTTTAATACTCTATTTGTACTTTGTTACTAAGGTGAACATCTCTTCTAATAACAATATTAGGAAAAAAATACAAGCATATTTATTTTTGTTGTCTTTTCTCATTTCATGTTTTCAGTCAACCCTCCCTTAAAACACAACAACTATCGCTTCCACCAGCCTCTTATGAGGCATAATGGACATCATTCTAGTCCCACAAATTAAATGAATCATATTGAACACACACGCACACACACAGAAAAATAACACAGAGTTTACGGTGCTCAGTTATTACGCTGAACAACAGTGGTGGATCTGTTCACTGATTTTATGTTCAATACGCGATATTGCCTTGTCCACTTCATCTAACGTAGAAACAATATGAATAAGAGTCGACTTTCAAGTGGACGATGTTAAGGACCCTTGTAAGGCTACAGGGCATTGGATTTTCCTAGATACACCACTGACATTCGTACTGCACTCTCTGTGGAGTCAATATGATGTAGACACAGTCTGTTTCAAATGAAAACAAAGAAATAAAAGCATATTTAGATTTACATTATACTTACATTATTTTGTTAATAGATAGCCTACTACAATAATAGTTGTACAGATTTTGGCAGGTGATAGGGAAAGACTACAAGAACAATTCTTACAATGATTTAACATTAAACTGACAGAAGAAATAAAAGAAAATTGCATGTACAATCAAATCCTCTTAATGCAAAAACAGCCCGACGGTGGTATTGACAACATGGCAAATGTTAGTTTGTATCATAAAATACCCAGTGGAAGGAAGTGTACTCAAGTTTTTGGAGCAACATATGGTTAAACGATACCATGAGAACAGGAAGGTGATGTTTCGAAATGCAAACACTGAACTGTAAATAGTTTGCAATTATATACATTTGAATGCAACTAATTGTTTACCTTTATCGGTAGCTTTTTTCCCCAACTCATGCATGTTGGCATCTCATTCACCATCGCAAACGAAAACAGCATACTGCTAAATACCATGATTCTCCATAAAACGTAAGACAGTGCAAACTTCTCAAAGTCTCAAAAAATGTACAAACAGTCATATAATTATATACTTTCAGCACCATTGTTAGTCTATTCATTACTGAATACACATATAAGATAGATCACAACGTGAACGCATTTCCTGTAAATGTGCCGAGAGTATTCGCTGACTATCAAGGAAGAGCACATTTCAGGATTGGACGTATGCGTTAGTGTGAGAGCATGTGTGATGGGTCTGTCAAAAGAGAGACGGTGACCCAGCAACCTCTGACAGACAGACATCAGAATACAATAAAGATGTAAAGCACAATCGTATAATCAGTGTTTAAGAGGTATGATAAAATGCAAATAAAAACGGATGTTTGGAGAAACAGAGAAATGGTCATGGGAAACATTTTCGTTCTTTGTCTCTGTGGTCACAGTGATTTCTCACGTAAGTGTTAAGTGCTGGACAGGGGAACTTTCGAGCTACGATTAAAGCACATGAAGGGACAGTGATATTTTTCATCAGGTCAATCTCGCAAAAACATCAAGACAAATTGCATTTTGCAGCCATCTTGAAATGTTTTGTGAGATTCACTCCTCAGTAGTCCTCCATGAAGCAAATAAAGAGTCACAATCTATACTATCCTAACATTCTATAAGCAATTATATCTAAAGCCTATGGCAACCTCTCCTCAGTTCTATATGTTGATCATGTGACCTGTAAAGACATTGCACATTGCCCAGATACTCCTGTGATCACTTCCTATCAGATCAGATGTTCAGCTTCATGTCACAAACAGCTAAAAGATCATTGAACAATAATGAATCTTCTTAGTAATGTGTTGTTGGCATAGTATGAGTAACATCCATGGTGGACCCTACCTCAGTTTCAAAATCTAGCGAGCTAGATTCCTTAAGAAGCTGCCTCATAAGACTCAGATTGAAATATATTCCAAAAGAGTTTGATGGTAACGTGGTGCTAAGCGGTTTCCTATACTTTTTGGTACTGAATGAGTTAGAAAGTGTGCAAGAGTTTTGATGCTTAAAGTTTTTAATAGTTTGCTGTTAGCATGTTGCTAAGCTAACACAAGGCAACACTCTAATAAGCACAAATTCATAGCAATATTAAGTGAAAATATCTGTGGGTATTGTTTCCCATTTAGAGTATGTATAGAATCGACAGTGCCCGCTTTCTCCACCATCAAATCTCTTGGCAGGATACTGCCTTTGCAGAAACACAACTATAAAAGGTGTTTCCTAAATGCTGTTTAGGAAGGCAGCTCACTAGGTTTAGGAACAGAGGTCAAATAATAGCAGTCTTTTAGGGGTTGAATTCCATTTAAAGTTAGCACCATTATGCTGAAAATCAGGCAGCAACATCTACTTTGAAATGGCCTCCTTACAAACACACCCAGCTAGATTTGTCTTGATCTGCAATATCTCAGCTGCTTTTATCTGTTTACTATTCTTGCTCACACCTTTCTCTACATACTTTTCATTCTTGTTGCCTTTAAGTGACCTTTTCATAGCTGTTTTTTCCCAATGTGGCGTTACTAGGTATGAATCTCTTCTGGAAATCTTAGGGTCATATTTCTGTAAAGCATTCAGTGGTTGGCTCTTTCTTTTTTCAACTTATCCTGAATGCATATCAGCGAACAGTGCCAATGTACCTGAAGTGTCAGTATTATACATTTAGAGCAGTGTTCTCAAACTCAATTCTTGGAGAGCCACAGCTCTGCACATGTTTTTGCTCCAACCCTAATCAAACACACCTGATCCAGCTAATCAAGGTCTTCATGATCACTAGGAACGTACAAGCAGGTGTGAGTTGGAGCTGGTTGGACCTAAACTCTGGAGAGCTGTGGCCCTCCAGGAATTGAGTTTGAGACCACAGAGGGATGTATGTAAAGATACAGAGTTTACACATGTCTCCTTTTCAGCTATACTCCCAGTAGGAAAACTGATTTAGGTTTTATTGGAGGTACATAGACATTTAAGCAAATATATGAATCGTCAGAGTAATTGTGCTTGGTGGTGGGCTTCCAGATAAGAGTGGAAAGAGGATATAGATAAACTGGCTTGTGCTCAAAGACAAACCTAATTAATATATAACTGAATAACACAGACATAAAAACCAGTAAAAGCAAACTTCAATTGAGAAAGTAGGGGATTCATCAGGAGGTGTGGGTTTCTTGGGGTGTGTAATAATGCCCTCTATGTAAACTTTGATGCCTCAGTGGCAGAAGTTGCGCTGGCACGGTTGGTGCAGGAAGGAGTTGCGGGTGTGGGTTGTGCGCCGTTGGACCTGTTCACGCACACGATTTTGGCGCTGCATGCGGTTGCGTGCCAGGTGGCGACGCTCAGTGCGGGCTTTGGCCTTCTGGACCCTGGAGACTTGCGTGACTTTAGCTAGGGCACCTGCCTGTGCGGCTGCTCCTCGGGTCACCCGTGTGGGCATGCAGCTCCTGGTCACAGCAGGCACTGCTGATTCAGACATCCTGCTGGAACAGTGCAGATACGACGAAGAATGAGATACGTTTGTGCGAGAAGACACTATTTCATATTCAGGTTGGGGTTGGAGCTAAACTCTGCAGGACAGTGACACTCCAGGAATTGGTTTGGAGACTCTTGTCTTACAATATTAATCATATACAGCCAATTTAAGAGGCCAAAAATGTAAACTAGGAATATCTGATCTTCATGATCACGGAATTGTACACAGGATTGTGAAATATCATAGGTAGTGTAGGATACATCTATGCCAAGGATGGGCAGCATCAGTCCTGGAGTAGCGCTGTCCTGCAGAGTCCAACCCTAATCAAACACACTTGCCTGTAGCTTTCTAGTGATCTTGAAGAACTTTGATTAGCTTGTTCAGGTGTGTTTGATTAAGATTAGCACTAAACTCGCCAGGACAGTGGCCCTCCAGGACTGAAGTTCCATGCCTGATCTATGCCATGGTTGCCCAAACCAGTTCCTGAGGGCCACTGTCCTGCAGAGTTTAGCTCAAAACCTAATTAAACACACATGAACCAACTCAGATTCACTAGAATCAGATTCACTAAAAACTCTTCCAGGCAGTCATGTTGGTGCTGGTTGGAGCTAAACTCTGCAGGACAGTGGCCCTCCAGGACCGAAGTTGCCCATCCTATACACCATGGGTGCCCAAACCAGTTCCTGCAGAGTTTCAGTCCAATTTGCCTTGATTAGCTAGTTCAGGGTGTGTTTAATTGTTGGAGCAAAATTCTGGAGGACAGTGGCCCTTCAAAGCCAAGCTTGGACATCCCTGTCCTAGAACCCCAGAACTAGATGCTACAAAATGTCAAAATATTGCTGTGATAAATTGCTTTTGTTCTTATGTTCCACCTGGTTACGACACAGTGTTACATGCAGAATAGAACACAAACAGCGCAAGTGAAATTTACCTGACACTGCCAGGCAGGCTAGTAGTGCTCTCTTCCACCGCAGGGAGAGGGCCAGGTGAGACGTACACGGACATGCTGGGGTGCTCAATGAGGAGGTCCTCCATGGGGCTGGCCTCCGCCGTGGCTCCCTCTGCAGTAAAACAGGGGGGAGGGGTGACAAACCAGCTCTCATCCATGCTGCAGTCACTACAGGAGCACGAGCCCCGCTCGCTTAACAACACATTCACTTCTACTGACTCAAGGTGAGAGAAGGAGGTGGGGTCAGGAGGAGAGCAGATGGAACTGGGGGAAGGATGTGCTGCCTGTATCCTGCCTGCTCTAGTCCTGCGGTTTCTGCAGGAAGGAGGAGAGGGGCCGCATTTTGGAGATGCATGACATTCACTGCGGGGACGGGCGCATGCTACTGAAGCTGCCTCTGGCCCATCCTCACCTTCAGTGAAGTAGGAAGTGATAGAAGACAAAACAGGGTGTGTTTCCAAAATATGAAAGGTTTGGTTGAAGCCATGCGAGTGGGGGATGCCAGTACCATGAGCACACATACCAATAAAAAAATTGTTCATTCAAATATGGAAATGAGAAGGGATACAGAAACAACAGAAAAACATAGAAAATAGGAATACTGCCATTAGTGTCTTATAACCCTTTAAAATATCATTATCTAATCACTACTGTACTACTTTATAAAGTCTCAACCACTTTGTTCCAAAACCTAGTGAGATGCCAACATGTGCAGCATTTCAAAAGGGAAGTGTGTCATTTGTAGTAAAAGACTGAATGACCCAATTGGACCCAGTACAGCAACACTGGCTCAAACAGAACAGAACTGGGTGGGACTATTGGGAATAATGGCTAATAGGATGAAATTGGCACAGAAATTACACACTTCGCCTTACTCAAAACTCAGATCTCACGTGGGTGATAGAGTTACCTTTGAACGCCTGTTCATTAAACCAGGTTATTATTAAAGGTAGTTCTAAACATGTTTACAGTTGCTTAGAGATACTTGCTGCATTCGAATATGCCTGGTATCACACTATATAGAATGCAAAAAATAGTATGCCAAAAGAATAGCATGTAGTAATATTTAAAAAAAAAAAGCTAATTGAAAAGTACCCGGGTGGCGTACTACTTCCAGTAAGGTTCTGCAGTGTGCATTTGATGTCCACTTTATATGAAGCCATGGGAGAGGGCCATGCTACTCTTATTTATACTATATAGAATTTTTTAATGCGTTTAAATCATACTAGACAGTATGTGATTTTGGAAAATGATGGTAATTGATCTGGAATAGAAAAAAATGCTAATTTTTATGATGTTGCTATTTGTGCTAGTGTACATAATAATAATTTTGGACACAAAATTGAGCTTGTGTAGCTAGAAGTGTTTGTGTTTAAATGGTCACATATAATACGTTTTGGTCACATTTTAGCTTAGCAACTTACGTCGAGGTTTGGTCAGTCACCCAGATACACGGCCATATTGGTGATACTCGGATGTAAACAACAGCATGGATTGCACAGTTAATGTACTACTGAATACATTGTTCTGCTAATTTATGCTGTCTAAACCACATGAAAAACATGTGAAATCTGCCTAATCATATACAAAAGGACTTAGTATGCAGGAAAGGACGCAAGCTTTTGACAAACTAAAGTTAATAGGTGGTAAAGATATGTTTGAGCAGTATTAATTAAGATATTAGCCTAATAATTCACCTACCTGACCAGAAATTATAAGAACAGACATGAATGCTGTTAAGAATCTTGCCCTGAAAATCCTGATTCAGTTTGGCCAACCACAAACGCCTTTTGTTCCTCAGACCTTGGTTTGTTATAACTTTTGGCAGTTTATAGTACTCAAAATGTTTTTCTTGGTTTGACTGATTAGTACAGCCCAAAACATGACAATAATTGATCATTTTCAGCAGCAATAATCAACTAAATATGTAAGTTTCGTTTGGTTCAGTGGCATTGTTTATGTTCAGTGCCACCAATATGGCAGATTGATGATGCGTCGTGAAAACGCTCTATAGCAAGGCAGTTCACTAGGTTTTGGAACCCTGACATACTCTTCAAACTTGAAACTACCTTAACCATATAATTTACTCCTTGCCTTTATTTTGTAAACTGTATAAATTTAGGTCTCAAATGAAGACAATGTTTTTCACTGTTTGTGTGGGACACTCACCGTGCAGATTGACCAGGAGCCATCCCTCTTCATCAGCCTCAGACACACAGGGCTTTGGTCCCTTCAGCTCTGGAGTAACTTCATCTGCACTTCCAAAGAACAAACTGCTGAGCCGCTGGAACATGGCTGCCTCAGAGGTCAAACGTCACAGTTTTTTGTTTCCTGAGGGATAGCTGCCTTAGAAAGTTTTTTTAATAGCTGTTTTATTAACTATAGTCACTAATGTTGTTGTTTTTTTCAGTGATGTAGCAGGTGGCAGGTCGATCACAGGTGTCTTGGCCTTTTTTGAGTCTCAGAGAAGGCGCAGTATAATATAAGGTCTCACTTAGTGCAAAGATCTGCATTTGACAAAGACAGAAAAAAGAAGAACAAGTCAAGAAAACCATATCATAAAATAACAGTTCATAAAAATAAGATTTTCCAATCTCTAGAACAACATATTTGGAGGCACTATGAGTATTTGGTGGCCTTTTATAATGTAATATATTGTGGTTTATAAATTATTTTCATTTTTTTTTTTTTTTAAATTGAGATTTAAACATCATCTGAAATCTGAATAAATAAGCTTTCCATTGATGTATGGAACTATTTCAAAATCTGGAATCTGAGGGTGAAAAAAAAAATCTAAATATTAAGAAAATCACCTTTAAAGTTGTCCAAATTAAGTTCTAAGGAATGAATATTACTAATCAAAAATTAAGTTAATATATTTATGGTAGGAAATTTACAAAAACTCTTAATGTAACATGATCTTTACTTAATATCCTAATGATTTGTTGTCATTTTGACCCATACAATGTATTTTTGGCAATTGCTAAATATACATTAATATTATCTTAAATGCTACTTAAGACAGGTACATATATGTATGTATTTTATTATTATTATTATTACAGAACTGGTATTTGCGGTGGAAGTATACTTTGTCATTAAATGATACAGTGAAAAAAGCATGTTTCTAAACACACAATGTTTTAAATGTAATCTTTTTATCTAGTCATTTTAGGGTGAAATATTACCGGTACTTGTTCATTATGAACATAATATCAATATGAAATATAACCAGTCTCTGTCTCTTCATCCACATCATTAATTAAATTAAAAAATGTAAACTGAATTTAAAATAATCATGAGCGATTACAGAAAATTAGAGTGATGACTATTTGTTCATATATACATACATTATTTTTATGCAATAAATTCTGAACTAGAAAAAAGTTCCTATGGCTCCTCTGCTGGCAGCCTGCATGAATCGCTCCACCAGTGGGCGGGGCTTCGAATGACTAACAAAGCGCAACCCTGCGTGATGATGGCGTCATAGTCGCAGCTAACCCCGCCCTCGTAAGACTAGCGGACGGAGTATGAAATAACAGAAAGGAACCGGGGTCATTTTGATAGAAACCAGCAATAACAACCCTATTTCCGACTACGACTTTTGCAACCAGACATAAAAACAGATTAACAAAACAGATAAAATTAATGCGTTGATTAGCTAATAATTTTTTTTTATTATCGTACGTCTGACAGATGCTGCTCGACAAACAACATCGAATGCAGTGTTTACCGTTGTATCCTATGTCAATCTAACGCAACCGTGGACATATATTTGAAAAACGGTAAAGCAAAAAGCGAACATGAATGCAAGCAGTGAACAGGAGCATATAATGCGAAGAGAGAGAGAGAGAGAGAAAGAGAGAGAGAGTACTGAGCGCAAAGGGTCACAGCAATGACAGCTCGGATCAAGGGTATTACCAGCGCTCTCAAACCACTCATATAACCACAGCCTGTATAAATCAACCATTAAAATCATATTCGATTCAGTAATATAGCAGGCTTAATCAAAATCCGACGACTGATAAACGAGCTGCTGCAGATACAGGCTGCTAAATGTAAAATATAAATAGTTAAATCCACTGCTATTAAACGTCGACTTATAAACAGTATATTTAAATGAATGTTATTTAAAGACGAATTCTGTAAGAATACACATAAGAAACCAGTCGATAAAACCGGCTTTGGTCTGCTGCTACGATCTATGACGAGAGCAAAATAATGATGATGTCGTAAGATAGGAATGAAACCGTGTAATAACGGCCAACTTAATAAAATACTGTTACATACTGATACACACAGATACATTTATTAACAGTCTAACGTTACAGTTTATGGACATCTGTTATTTGCGCTTGCTTTCTTGAAGGCAGTCCAGCTAAATTCTGCTACAAAACAGATCTCGCTTTAAAAGACAGAAAGAAATGTATATTCAGCATCTTACCTGGCTTACCTGCAAAATTATTCAAGTTGTAAACGCGACGACCACACAATAAAAACAACAACAAAAAAATCTTAAAGCATAGCTTTAGGTATTCTTTTTATATGAGGTAGTAAATTCACAAAAGAATATGAAAAAGTCTTTCTTCTTAGAAGAAATCTGCGTGTAAATTCTGGTTTACACGACGTTTCAGTCGTAGCATCTGCAGCTTGTGTGGTTTTTTTCCAGCAGATATTGTTTGTGATGTTATTGCTTCGCCCAGCTGATCCGCAGATCAGAATATAGAACGTACAAAACAGCTGATTGTGATGTCACAGCGCTCGTAGCAACGGCATAACCCCGCCCACTCCGGCAGCTGGACCAATCCGAGACTTACACCAGATCCAGTGCTGTAAATGAAGCGGTGGGGGTTGGGTGGATAGGGTTATCAACGATTCCTTGCGTCATTTTAGTTATTAAAAAATCGCTTATGAAAGCATATAAATCTACATTTAGGCTTAGAGGACAACATTTAGTGTGGCTTGAGTTGTATAGAGTGCTGCAGCTCAAGAATAAGGTTATATAGATGTTTACACTATTTACAAAATACATTTTATCTTGCAAAGTTGAAATTATTCAAACTATAGAGTCAGAATTGTATGACAATAGAAGACTGGGAAATAAAGGCCATATGAAGTGATGATTTCACAGTATGTTTGGGTTGCATCATGCCTTTGATTATGTGTCATTGCCTTTGGCTTGTTTAGGTGCATACTTTATATTCCTTCTCTGACCTGGTCTGTAAGGTGCATTTCTGGTACAGCAGGTAATATGATCAGCACAGTCAGTGCTTGTGTTATGTGAGCTCTGTCTCTTTAAACAGTGTTTGTAAATATTGCCTGTCCCTCCCTCTCCACATTCCTCACTATGGGGGCGGGACTTAGACTGCCACGTGTCACCAGTAACCAATCACAACTCCTCGTTGGAACACTGACATGTCAGCAGCCTGTGGAAAACAACTGATATTTAGAAAGACGTTGATGGTTGACTGGCATTTTTGAGCTTCAGGATCTTTAGATAGAAACTGGAATTACACATTATGAGACAATATTACTAAAAACTTGACAAACACAATCAATCTTTAGATATAAAGATATACTACCATGGATTTTTTTTTCTTTTGCAATTTTCCGTTTACCACTATAGACGTTTACCTAACTATGACATCTTTTGCTTCTGAGAAAAGGGTCCTAACTTCTGGTATATAGGATACAAATGATCTGTTACATACAATTTAACATTTACAAATCAATCCCTATTTGTAGACTTGCTTTTTTAAAAAAAAAAACAAAACAAAAAAAAAAGACCCTGAACCACAAATCATTTTTTTGTTTGTTAGGATAGGACAATATTTGGCTGAGATACAACTATTTTAAAATATCTGTAATCTGAGGGTGCAAACAAATCAATGTATTGAGAAAATCGCCTTTAAAGTTGTCCAAATGAAGTTCTTAGAAATGCATATTACTAATCTAAAATTAAGTTTTGATGTATTTACGGTAGGAAATTTACTAATGTTCATGGAACATGAACTTGGAACAGGGCTCGCAAAATCGCTAGCCCGACGTCCCGGGGCTATTGTGTTTTCCAGACGGGGTACCAAAATGTGGTCGCCCTGCCCGACGGCTATCTTAAACTAGAGGGCTCCTGCAGGTCCTTAAACACTCCTCAATTTAGTTGTATCAATTTAAAAAAAAAAAAAAAAAAAAGTTAAAAATGAAATAGAATAAGAAAAGTCTTAATTATTATTTTAAGAGGTCTTACAGTTGCGAACGGAAAGACAAGAATCCAGATAGGGTTTGATTAAACTTCAAAAGGCAATGATGGCTGCACCTTGCAAAGTCAAAACGCAGCATGGATGTCTTTATATGAATGTAGGATATCTGAAGGGAACCGACTGTCTTCAGAAACGTGTCGTTGGTATTTTCTTACCTAATGCCTGATAAAACAGCGTTAATGAGAGCGGTGCTGCTTTGTGTACAGCCGTTACTAGGGAAACCACAATATTTCAGCGCTCCTAAAGCGCCACCTCGTGGCAGAGAATGATTTTGCATTTTCAATAATTTTTTTCTGCTGTTTATGGTCAGATTATTGCAAATATCGACCCATGTTTTTATGCAGCAAATACATAAGAGCTGTAAATGTGAAAGAATTTAATGTGCCTTCTAAAAGTTCAAACAATCAAGACAGTAATATTTATGTCTTAAATAAACATAATACATTATATACTCAATTTATCCCTTTTAATGGTCTAAAGGCTGAAATGCCGTTATATATGATTTATTGTTTTTGTGAAAACCTGTATGTGAACTGTAAATCGTGTTATTTTATGGCTTAATACATTACCGTGCATTGTCCAACCCCACTCAGACTGTTCATTTTACTTGTGCAACTGTTAAAAATGGTCATAAATTGCCTTAAATTTATTTTTTTTAAATTCTGCAGATACCCTGTAAATAGTGAAATAAAATTCCTTGATATTAGTTGATATTTGTGTATTGAAAATATTTTTGATTGACATTTAGAACCCTAATTTTCTTTTTTTTATTTGGGCTAAGTTAAATGAATTTTCGGGCTACCAAAATCTGTAGAGTACCTGCCCTAAGGGCCACCAGAGATTTTGAAATTTTGCGAGCCTTGACTTTAAATCTTTACTTAATATAAAGAAAAATCAATAATTTTGACCCATACAATGTATATTTTTGGCTATTGCTACAAACATACCTGTGCTACTTAATACTGGTTTATACTGGTCCAGGGTCATGAAATAAGAACATAACTTGTATTAATGCCACCAGTTAAAGCCAGTCATTCCACACCTTTCAGTGATTACATATAAATTTATATAAGAACACAGGCATATGTTATAACCTCTTCATTGGTGAAATGTGATTTTTGGCCATTTCCAAACTCCCACAGTCCATATGCCAGAGATGGTACTATTACATATAGCAAAACAATGACACATTTCTCATAATTCCTAATTTCTCTGAGTCACCTGGTGACTGGTCTTGTACACCCTGGATGTGGTTGTCATTACTACTGAAATAACAACAATAAACTTGGACATAATCCTATATAAAACAATAATTGAAATGAAACAACTGAATAAACACAGGCAAAAGCCTCCAGCCTGTACTTTTATCTCACACCTGCCCTACAGAATCAAACAGGCTTGGCACAACATGCCCCGTTTGGTACACGTGTAGTGTTTGGTACGTGATATTACATATTGAGCAAGCAAGATGTTCTGTCATTAAACGGGATGTTTCAAAATGTTTACACACACACACACACACACACACACACACACACACACACACACACACACACACACACACACACACACACAGACTCTCCATAGACATATTGATTTTTATATGGTATGTACTTTATATTTTATCTCCTAACTCTAACCCTTTCCCTAATTCCCAGGGAAAAAACACATCATTTAGTATAATTTCTAAACTTTTTCTTTAATGGAGTTTTTATTTTGTCTCCGCAATGTCAAAAATTTCAGGTTTTCTATCCTTATGTAGACAGAATACCTGGGCCACACACAGGTGAATAAATGTGACCCGGGACCACAAAACCAGTCTTAAGTAGCATGGGTATATTTGTAGCAATAGCCAAAAATACATTGTATGAGTCAAAATTTGTGATTTTTCTTTTATGCCAAAAATCATTAGGATATTAAATAAAGATCATGTTCCATGAAGATATTTTGTAGATGTCCTACCATACATATATCAAAACTTAATTTTTGATTAGTAATTTGCATTGCAAAGAACTTCATTTGGACAACTTTAAAGCCTATTTTCTCAACATTTAGATTTTTATTATTTTTTTTGGCACCCTCAGATTTCTGATTTTCAAATAGTTGTATCTTGACTAAATATAGTTCTATCCTAACAAACCATACATCAATGGAAATCTTATTCAAGCTTTCAGATGTTGTATAAATCTCAGTTTTGAATAATTGACAATTATGACTGGTTTTGTGGGCCAGTGTCACAAATGTGTTATAAGATAACAAATTTAGTAGGCCATAGACAACTACAGGTTAATTGCAGAAATACAATTAAAGTTTGAACTTATGGAGGCATAATTAAAATCATATAACTACTGTAACCTATTTGTAACCTAACATTTATCACATTTCACTACCCATTAACAAGTTATTATGCAAACAAATAAGCTTATTACTTTCAGAAACATTACAAAATATGAATAACAAGTGTCAATATCAATAATCAATCATGTCACCTGTATTAATGTGTATTTATTTGTATTTGTAATGTAATTACATTCCCTTCATTACAATTCCCTTTCTGTTATTGTTGTTTTAAATGGGAATACTAATATCTAAAGCTGATGAGCACTATTTATTAATCACACATTTAATCTCAGCTTTTAACAACTCGCAGGGTTCACTACATTGTCATATTGTTTTGGACGCCAGTATTTTAATGATTCAGACAAAGATTAATCACTTTCTAGCCAAACAACAAAATGGAAGCCTTTAAAGAGATAGTTCACCAAAAAATAAAAATTGTGTCATCATTTATCATGTTTAAACCTGTCTTTCTTATGTTGAACATTAAAGAAGATCAGTGTTGGCGTAAGTTACTTTTAAAAGTAATGCATTACTTAGTTACTTTTATGGAAAGTAATGTGTTACGTTACTTTTGCGTTACTTACTTATTTAAGTTTTATTTTTGAAGGAAATGTAAATTCAGCTGTTAACATATTTAATTATTGCAGGTTTGCGTCATATTCTGAGTTTGCATTTTACTGTTGTGTTTATTTTTTTATTTTGAGGAATACTGAATCTGTTTTTGTGTTTTGTGAGATGAATAAATGCATGTTCAAATTTTGTCTAGAACTATAGTAATATCTTGGAGACAGGAGAGCTTAGGAGTGCAGATATTTTACCGTAATTTAAAAAGCAATACATTACTTTACTAGTTACTTGAAAAAAGTAATCTGATTACATAACTCAAATTACTTGTTGCGTTACCCCCAACACTGAAGAAGTTCATTTGAAGAATGCTGGTAATCAAACAGTCTCCATTGACTTTCATAGCATTTCTTTCCCTACTATGGAAGTCAATGGTGGCCAACAACTGTTTGGTTCTTCAGAATTCTTCAAAATTTATTCTTCTGTGTCCAACTTAAGAAAGAAACTGGTTTGGAATGGCACAAGGTGAGTAAACAGTGACAGCATTTTCATTTTTGTGTGAACTATTCCATTAATAAAAGACCATTCCAGTTCATTGTCTTGAGGGTTGTGGTCAATTAATTCAAATTGCTCTCAACAAAAGGTGGAACTCTTTTGGAAACACAGTGGTTCTTTATTTATTTCACAACATTGCTATGTTTTTGAAAGCAACGCCAGCTTGTGACTCAACCAATAGCTTGACTTTGGGGTGGGGTGGAAGGAGTGTTTGAAACCTGTTTGGAAACCATTATTGCTGTTGAAGCTTCACACCACAGTTTTAAAAAAGTTAACTACATCCAGACAAACATCAGACTCTTGAAATGTCTTCTGCATACTTTGTGTACTTGTTTCCCAACTATCTCCTCTTTAAAGCTTGACTGTGTCAGCTTGTTAGGCAAATGTCTTTCTGTAGGTCTTCACCTTAGCTTAAGGGTGGAAAAGTGTGTGAAAGTTCACTGCGTGGTGGTGCTACATTGTTAGCTTTACCAGCCTGTAAAACACAACACCTGACTGGAATGACACTCTTCACTATTTATGAGCATCACAGAAACTCAAGCCTCTTAAAATGGTGGAAACTGTAGAGTGTTTAGTATAAGCTAGTAACTAGCTTAGTGAGTATGAGGATTTGCAAATAGTGCAAATCCTAAGTGGCTGTGAAAGATCTTCCCTGCTGGAAAAATGTGTGCACGCGAGATGACAGATAACAGCGAGATAGACGACTGTTTTGAGAACAAACACCACAACAGCTGATTTTATTGTAGCTCTCTGCCCTTGATGCTGTCATGCTTTGACGTTACCTTCACGTCCCTCTTAACCTCTCCAGCTTCCTCACTAAAAACAGACGTGTTAACAGTGGACACAGTGAACGATCTAAAGTGCTTTCTATCTTGGAAGTTACGATGAGCTGGAGGAGGAGCCATATGAAAGTTTCATTACAAACAAGGTGGAGGACAGACTCTATGGAGACACATTAACACAAATGCCAGGGAGACAATTTCTTTTTGTGTGGTCACATTAACACACCTGAGCTGCATTGAATAGAGGATCTTCCTTATTCAAAAATGTTAGGAATGCAGGCGATGACTAGATATTTTGTAATTTGCACAAACTTGTTGGTACACTAAATGCTTTTTATAGCTTACCTTTTATGGTTAATGATTCCTATCAAGGCATTTTAAAATAGCTCAGTGTCAGGTAATCATATGCAATTATTACAGAAGGTTCAAACACTCTCTGCTGCTCCAAAAAGAGAATCAACGCATTAAGGGGGTGAATACTTTTGAACAAAATTAAGATGTGTACATTTTTCTTATTTAGCCTAAATATCTTGTTTAGTACCCTTTAGAAGCTACAGAAAATAATTACATGTTTGCCAGAAAACAAAATAAATTCACCTTGATCTTCAAATTCAAAAGTTTCACCCCTCGGCTCTTAATGCATGTTTTTTCCTTCTGAAGCATTATTGAATGTTTGAACCTTCTGTAATAGTTGCATATGAGTCCTTCAGTTGTCCTCAGTGTAAAAAGATGGATCTTACAGTCATTGTTGAAAAGGGTTCAAATACACAAAATGCTGGAAAACCAAAAGAATTTGTAGGACCTGAAGGATTTTTCTGCAGAACAGCAAGTAGTTTAACTGTTCAGGACAAACAAGAGACTCATGAACAACTACCACTAAACAACAACAACAACAACAACAAAAAAAAAAACACAGCTGTGGATCATTTAGGTAACAACACAGTATTAAACTAGTAGTAAACTTTTAAACAAGGTAATTTTGATTTGAACTATTATTTTCTCTTATGGACAAACATCTTTTATGTGAAATATGTTATTCAGGTCAGTACTAAATATAAAAAAAAAAAAAATAACATGAATTTTGTATGATTCCCCTTATTTTGGTAAAATAGTTAACATTTTGCAGATTCTGCAAGCTGTATGTAAACTTAGCTTCCACTATAAGTATCTCTACTATATTAATCTCAACTAAATATCACCTATATCTTTTGTATCTAAAGAACAGACATGTTTGCAGACAGAGAAAGTCAGGCTGAACTTTATGCCCTCAAACACACGCTTGCTCTTATTTAGCCCTAATTGTTGATAAGACTGAGGTCATTTCTGGAGCCTGCTGACTGACTCTGCTCTCTTTCTTTATCTTTAGAGTTCACATGGAGCAGTTTTGGGTCAGAGTGCAATATGATGACATGCAGTAATCTATGTCTTCAACCACTCACTGGTGTTCTCTGTAACATTGTTAAAACAGAATAGCTGATAGTTCATTGAACTAAAGGAACTTCTTTGAACTAGAAAGGGTTCTTTGAGAAATGACAATTTTATTTACTCACCCTTATGTTGTTCCAAACATATATGACTTTACTTTCTTTAGCAGAACATAAAAGAAAAGTGTCTCAGTGTTTAATTCTGTCAAAAAAAATATGACACACACATTCAACAATTTTATTCAGGTATGTTTTTCATAAAACCGTTTTTAAATGTATTACATTAAAAACACTTCTAACAGGTGAACTAACATGACCTATAGGATGTTGCGCACACGCGACTGAACGAATCACTACCAGAGAGGACTCGTTCTTCCCGAGTCACATGAAAAATTTGTTCAAAATCAACGAATCGTTCAAGAACGACCCTTCACTAAAAGATCTACAGGTGTGAAAGCACCCTTATATCTACATAGCAGAGTGAAGGCAAATGTTTATTAGAACTTCCATCAACAACATGCAGTTACTTCCTTGCAAGCATCTCCCCATCAGCCTGTCAATACCCCTGTCACACTGCAAAACAGGTAAAGCAGATCCTTGAAGTTAGGAACATTCAAATAATTGAATAGCTGGGCCAGAGTTCTGATCTAAGTTCGACTGAAAATCCTTGGTGACAAAGTTATGGCTTAAAAAAACACTACAGTTACCAAACTGTGGAAGAGAGTGGAAGAAAAGTGGACCACGATCACACCAGTGCAGTCTAAGAAACTAGTGATGTCCTGTGACAGCAGATGTCCTGAAGTCATTCAAAGCAAGGGCCTCTACACTTCCAGCTAATTTCTGACAGCTGTAACCCTCCAAGATTTTAGTTGTAATCTTCTTTCGTGCTACAGTGGTTACTGCTCTGTAATTTTGATCACTGTTTTTTACAAAATAAAGGATTTTGTTGAAATGCCTTGGATATAGCCAATGTTCTCTATTTTTTAAGTCCACTGTATATTTTAAAATATATTTACATAATTACATTTTCAACACGTTTCAGTGCCATTTACAACATATATTTGGCATATTTCAGAAAAAATAGCTGTATGTGCAGTGGAGTCCAATATTGTTTGGATTCTAAAATCCTTTAACATTATAAAAATAAAAATCTCTTTGACTTACACTGAAGGAGGGACCTGGGTCATATAGTAACTGGAATATCACAGAAATTTGAGAATGGATTTTTGATGTGGGTTTGTAGCAACACCCAAGCCATCACCCACAACACCCGAACAACCACCCAGCAACACTAATAAGCATAGACTACATGAATGTCATGGCAACAAACCACAACACCCAAACATCAGTGTTTTGCATAGACTAGTACCACTCACATTTACATTAGAGAATGCAAAAGTCTAGCTGGATTTACAAGAGCTCAAGCAGAAAAAGAACCAAGAAAGGAAAGCAAGCAGGGTAGGCTACAGAGGAAGAGTGAAGCTAAATTTTATTATCTTCTAAAGCATTTGCATAGAATTGTACTTCCGTTTGCAGTCGAGTGCTGTGACTCAAGTAAACACAGATGAAAGGGCTCATTTGTGCCGGAAAATGGAGCTACTTCCTGCTGCACTGTTCTCTCTGCTCAGTGACTAAGACACACTCGTTCACTCCGGCCCTCTGATGTGTCTCTACACGACTGGAACAAACAGTCCCAGAGGAATGCCCTTGGCAGGAATATGAAGCACACAGAGTCAGAGACTGAACTCACTGGGGATCAGACTCCACCAGAGAATAGGACCAAAAGAACAGCTAACCTCTCATTAGATAACCTCTTATGAAATCGGAAAGACTTTCTCTAAACATATTTTCCTGCTCTTATCATGCATGATTCATCAGTGCACATAATTCTAAAGTAAAAAAAGAACAGTTTGACTTTCTAATCTTTTAGGAAAACGTCATGTAATGTTCCTTTGCGACTGACGTCGGCAACCATTTTTCTCCCCCTCCCGTCCAAACACCTGTCAAAGAGAGACCACTTTTCACCATACAATTGGATTAGAGTACTGAAACAGGCTTATTTGGCCTGTCTCATCAATGCTTGGTGTTTTTCTGTAGATCACGTACATACACACTCAGCACTGACCAGGTTGATGGATAGTGTGAAGGGGTGAGTTTAAACCTCAGATTACATAACCTTTCTCTGCCCCGTCCTAAAATATCTTGCCCAGGCTTGTGTCTCCTCTTACCCTTAGCCTTTGCCTGATAACATAAACCTGCGCTTGGAGCAGAGTTCACGTGAAGAGACACGACAGCCCAGCAGATGGCACAATGAAATACAGGTTACACAATGTGAGTGTACAAAGCGTGCAGGTGAAGTGTTGTTTTTTAAGGCCTCTACATTTCTAACATGACCAAATCTTGCTGAGTCTACACAATCTACTACATGCCTTCTGTCATCTGATTGATAGTTTTTAGCAAGTAAAACATCTTTTAGTATCATTTTGCAAATGTCTTTTTTGTTGTGAAATCTTTACTGATTTTCATAAACTAAACATAACAATAATGTTTACAATGTTAGCAATATATCAACATGAACACTGAAGCAACATTTCTTAATTTTTAACACATCCATTTTTAGACAAATTGTGTTAAAATGTATCATGTTTATTTGTTATTACTGATCTCTCAAACATCATTGTATAGCATTGCATTATATGTAAACTACAAAGCTTGAGTTATAAAACTAAGCATTTAAATATTGGTGCTACCTGATCTCATGACAAAAATGAACCTGGGGGAACTTTTTTGCGAGACGTGTAATACGTATTAAGGGCGAATTCCAATTGTCTTTTTTGTGCCCTTCAAGGGAAGGGAATGCCATTTGTAGGGACGTTCCAAAGGAAAGTGAGCAACTTAATCCCTTCGCGAAGGGCCCTTCCAGAAGTCCGATAGCGAAGGGAACATGAGATGGTCACTTCACGGAAGTGATTTCCGTTTGTGATCATGTGATCTTCAGTTAGGCGCTCTTGCGATATCTTTTAAAGCAAATTTGGATTTGATTTTGACTTCACATACAAACGTAAGTAGAATAGGCTGATTAAATATGTCTTTATTTTAATGTAATACAAAGTATCTTTTTCAGTGATGTTTGTCAGATATGCTTTAAAACGGTAGTGTAGGCAGGTTTAAGCACGTTTAGTTTGAAAAAAGTTTAATAAGAAAATAAGACACAGTTGGACAATATTTAAATAAAATAATAATGAGAATTAATGTTTATTTGCAACACCTGATGAACGCTGAATGCTGCACGCATGCACAGCGTTGTCAAGGCAACATTTGGTCAGTCATTCCCTTCGCCAAGGCAGCTCCAAGCGCTTATACGAGACAGAAATGCCCTACTCCCTTAAAAGAACATAGGGATGCTCACTTCCGTTTGGAATTTGCCCCAACAGAGTTGGGTAGATTACTTCCAAATTGTAATCCGTCACTGATTCCAGATTACGTGACAAAAATTGTAGTCAACGTAATCTGTTACATTACACATTTTAGGTAATATTAGCAGATTACTTTTAGATTACTTTTGACTTAACTTGCATATCAGATTGTTATAAATAGGATAATCTTGTACCATAATGATGTAAAGAGTAAGAAAATACCAATAGCTGCTTGCATAACACTGGCTCTGCACCCCTTTACCTAAATTCACTACTTCAAACTTATGCGCCCTCTAGAAACTTACGTTCTGTAAGTCAACGGTGCATTATTGTGCCATCCCAAAAAAGACTTTTTCCTTAAATGTTCCCTCTTGGTGGAATGACCTACCCAATTCAATCCGAGTCCTTAGCCATCTTCAAGAATCGGCTAAAAACACATCTTTTCCGTCTTTATTTGACCCTCTAAATCTAACACTCTCTATGCTACTTTTATTTCTATTCTTAAAAAAAAAAACTCTACTCAATTATTTTTTCTTTTCTAAAAAAACCTATACTTTTGTAAACAACAACAAAAATGTCTCTATTTTTTTCTCCTATTCTATCTGTTTTCTTTTTATTTACTATATATTTTTTTTAAAAACGTGCTAGGCATACTGCACTAAGCTAATCTAAAACTTGTCATAGCACTTGTCAGAGCATTGCTCTTTTGTTGATTTGGATTGCTTCCATGTCCTCATTTGTAAGTTGCTTTGGATAAAAGCGTCTGCTAAACAACTACATGTAAATGTAAATGTAAAATATGTTCCAGTCATTGTAATTTACAACATGAAGTGCATTCAACATTATATTACTTTAAGGTTTCCCAACTAGGGTTTGTAAAGGAACTGCAGAGGGTTTGTGTTGAGTTTAATGAAAAGCTAATACTTAATTAAATCATAAAAAATGTACATTTAAATAAATCATTTTAAAACAAAGTCTCTTTCAAGGTAAGTCTCTTCACTAGGTGGCCATATTTGCAACACCTTAGGGAAGCTCATACAAGACCAAGTCCTATCTTAATGAATGAGGGAATCCTGACATCTGCTCACTGAACTCACAATTAAATTATATGTCAAATTGGCAACAAAAATCTGAAATGAATTGCCCCATGAATGTTGTTTCTTATGCTTAAATAGTGCTTAAAATGCTTATTTTTCAGGCTAGACCAACCAATGCGCATGCACAGTCATAACATGCTGGGAAATTTGGCTCTTTCATTTAGAAGGTGTGATTATTCTTCCATATTGTGCGTTCCAGAGTTTAGACATATTGTTGATTGATTAGACAGGAATCAAACCATAAAAACCAACCACTGGAAGTAAAAGTAGACAACAACATGTCACCTTAGTAATGTGTGTCAGTTTTGATTCTTGAAACCATGTGACAAAACCTGAAACTAAACATAAAGTTGAACTCTTTGGCCTGAAAGTAAAGCGCTATGTTTGGCACAAACCATATGCAGCAGCTTCCAGGTAACACCATCCCTGTCATGCTATAGGCTTGCATTTTAACAGGAAGAGCCGCAAGCTTGTTTGCACTGAAGGCTGCTTTGCATATTTTGTCATGCAGCTCAAATGCATTATGTCTTGTTGGTTGTAGAAGTAGGACACATAATATAGAGTTAAACTTAAAATCGTTTTATTGTCATGCCAGTAAGTGGCAATGAGTCTTTATGATTGAGTCATTCAATGATTCATTCAACCAGTTAGTCTAAACACCACCTAGTGCATTGGTCTCAAACTCAATTCCTGGAGGGCCACAGCTCTGCACAACATAGCTCCAACCCTAATCAAACACACCTGATCCAGCTAGTCAAGCTCTTCGTGTTAACTAGAAACTTCCAAGCAGGTGTGAGTTGGAGCTGGTTGGAGCTAAACTGTGCAGAGCTGTGGCCCTCCAGGTATTGAGTTTGAGACGACTGACCTAGTGTGTTCTGTTTCAAAATCAAGAGGAAAAGTTGTAGTTATAGGTGTAGTTATGTCATCTGCCAGCTTTAGTTCTTCACCTATAGCAGGCAAGTTTGGTCCTAGAGAGCCACAGTCCAAAAAAAAAAAAAAACTGTCATGGGGTTAGCAGTGTTGTATATACACTATCCAAACGTACTAAGGCCTAAGTAAATGTAAAGATACCTTCACTGAAAATGACTTGGCTAAAGTAGCGCATTAGAAAATTACTTGGTAACACTATTACAGTGACCTTGTTATAAATGTTACAAGTACTTCCTATTATAACAACAACAACAACAACAACAGTTAATTATGCATAATTACATGTAACTGAACCTAACCCTATAGTAAGTACATTTGTAGCTAAGGAATGGAAGTCTGTGTTTGAATATATAAGAGTTAAAGGGGTTATTCATCAAGAAATAAAAATACCACAGTACTTTTTGGTACTTTCTTGGATGTGGCATGTTTAATGTGAAGTGTGAAGAGTGTAGGTGAGTCTATGTTTGGAAAACCAGTAATAAAAAAAATTGTGGTTACTATCTATAGGGCTCCTCCTGCTCCCCATCCACCCACCTCCAGCTTCAAGCCCAGAACTGATCTAAACTGAAGTACAATAGCCCTTCTATCAACGGTCAAGTCAAGAAGTTGAAAAGTCATCACATGACTGTACAAATTAATCCATTTGTGAACCGGTTTGACCAATTCAAAGGAACCAAATTGATCACCTGCTTTTCAAGAAACATTTTAACTACATTATTATAATCAATATTTAAAACAGTTGAATACTTCTTTGGAAAAATCCAAAGGTCAGCTTTTGTAACATTCTATAACACTATACCATTTGTTGTTAGAGTTTTTTGGGAAAGTAATTATAGAAATGAATACTTTTATTTAGCAAGGATGCTTTAAATTGATCAAAAGTGATGATTAAGAAATTAATAAAAAGATTTATATTTTAGATAAATGCTGTTCTTCTGAACTTTTTATTCATCAAAGAATCCTGGGAAAAAAATTACTCAGTTGTTTTTAACATAATAATAATAATAATAATAATAATAATAACAACAATAATAAATGTTTTTGGAAGAGCAAATGAGCATATTAGAATGATTCTGAAGGATCATGTGAGTTAAGATCATCTGGAGTAATGATGCTAAAAAATACTAAAACTTAAAACATATTCAACTAGAAAGAATTTTTAAATAGTAAAAATATTTATAATTGTTACTGTTTTGCTGTATTTTGAAACAATGAAAATGCAGGCTTAGTGAGCAGAAGAGACTTATTTTAAAACATTAAAAATCTTACTGTTCAATTCCTCTTTAACATAGGTAACATAGTAAATAAAAAGTAAATAACAAAAGCAGAAAAATTTAAATATTTATACAGTTAAAGTAGACATTCTAACAATTCATTCTAAAAAAGTTTTTGTTTGATTATTTACTTACTTACTTACTTACTTATAGCCAAAACACAGCCACACTTAATAAAGCTTTTCCAAATATTTGTATTTCAGAATGATCTGTTTAGGCTTTTTTGACAGATCTTGTAAATAAGTTAACTGGCATCTGTCAGTGTAACAGTTCAAAGACCACTATATCAGTAAGTTTAACCACATGATCTACTCAAAATACCTAGCTGTTTGCTTGTGGGTATTTGTAGCCATGCACATCAGATTGTCCTCTCACCTCAGGCATTGGCTATAGATTTTTAGAACATTAGATTTTTTAGAGTTTACCAGATGTGTCTGACTAATGTTTGGAGCATAGCACCCCCAAGTGGTGGTGGAGCCAAATTCTCCACAGTGCCCCTTATGGTTAGGGGTCTAACAAGAGAGTCAGATTAAGTGCAGCGATATAGAAAATATAGAATCTGAAATCTAAATCAGCAGGCAAACCATAAAATCTTAAACACTTAATTCCTTTATATACATAAGGACTACGGACAGAAAATTATAAACATTTGTAAGCGATGAACCTAAAACTGTTCATTATTTTGGCATGTGTGACCTCTAGTGGTTATAAGCGTGATGCACAATCTCAGACTTTGCTGTGGTTTGTTTCCTTATGAAATTTTCAAACTTGAAGTCATTTGATTTTTATTTAAACTACAGTGTTGGGCAGTAACTACACTGTGTACATAATTATTAGGCAAGTTGATATTCTGATCATTTTTTTTTCCCAAGCACATTTGATGCATTCCACCACATCAATCTTAATAACTACTATTGACTTTGTATTTAATTATTTATAAGTTATATATAATTGTCCATGAAGGCTGGAAGTGAAAAACTTCTTTTATTCAGGTGTGCATAATTATTAGGCATGTTTTCTTTTACTTATAAAATGAGCCAAAAAGAGATTTAATTTAGACTGAAATGGAAAAAATGTATATTAAATGCACATGAGAAGGATGCAATACTAATAAAATACTAGAATTTGCAAAGTAAAGGCATGACCATTGGAGAGCAAAATGCTTGTTGGATTTGCATGGTCAAAAGCAGGTGGAGAAGAAAAGACGAATGTTAACTGAAAAAAAAAAAAGAAAAGAATTAGGTGTGAAACCATCAGGAACCAGTGCCACCATTTTCTAGAACTGGGGAAATTGGAAATTGGAGTCTCTAAAATTGCAATGTGTCAGGTTCTCAGAGACTTTGCTTGGGTAAAAAAAATACAAAAAATGACCCTCACTTAATAAGAATAACATGCTGAAGTGTTGTAAATACATGAAGACATGATTTTTTTATAGGCTTTATAGACAGATAAGTTTAGAGTGACTTTTGCAGGACCAGCATCAGATCCTCTTATACCACTCTTTCAAGAATTTATCTTCCAGAATCTGGCAGTAAGTTTTGGGATTTAATTTTAGTCCATCTCTGCAAGACAGACTTTTCAGGACAGGAGATAGACTAAAAATAAACTTCCAAAACTTACTGCCAGATTCTGGAAGATAAATTCTAGTCTTTCAAGAGTCACTCTCAACTTATCTGTCTATAAAGCCTATAAAAAATCATGTCTTCATGTATTTACAACACTTCAGCATGTTATTCTTATTAAGTGAGGGTCATTTTTTGTATTTTTTTTTTACCCAAGCAAAGTCTCTGAGAAACTGACACATTGCAATTTTAAAGACTCCAATTTCCCCAGTTCTAGAAAATGGTGGCACTGGTTCCTGATGGTTTCACACCTAATAAGGGTCTTTTTTTTATCCAAGCAAAGTCTCTGAGAACCTGACACATTGCACTTCTGGAGACTCCAGGTAGGTTGCAGTTCTGGAAAATGGTGCTGCTGGAGACTAAATGATTCCTAAAGGTTTTACACCTAATTCTTCACCTTAATTCTTAATTCTTTTGCAGTTAACATGTGTCTTTTCTTCTCCACCTGTTTTTTTCTGACCATGCTGACCCAACAAGCATTTCGCATTGCATTAGTATTGCATCCATCAGAAATATGTGTAATTAAATTACAGTTATTTAGGAAAATGTTATTGATTACAAAGCAGGGTTACATCTGACTATTTTCACACATACAGATTTGTTTGATTTCTTTTTCCAAATTGCATTGACTGCTCTAAAATATGAGACAACAATGTTTCAGGAGTTTAGGAGAAAGAATAGGACAAATGCATATTGGATAACTTCCTATATGGATTTACGCATATCCTTTATTTATTTTTTTTTTTAGAATTAACTGTTTTTTAATCAACGTTAGATGTCAGTGTGTCTTATCATTAAACAGCATCATAGCTATTAAACAATATCTTAAGATTTAAAATCTGTATTTAAGCCTTTCTTTTTGGAGCTTTGATGCAGCCATCATCTTCTGAAGGTGCACACAGGAATTAAATTGCATCAACATATTTGGAACCAGCGTTGGGGCTAACGCATTACAAGTAACGCGAGTTACGTAATCAGATTACTAACTAGTAAAGTAAGGCATTACTTTTTCATTTACTTTTTGTTTCCTTTATGTATTTAATCCCAATGTTGTTGCTGCTGACCTGATACTAATAAGCAAAACGTACTTTAGATTAACATTTGTGCTTATTTTTTCTCATTGCTGAAGCGTGTTAAACTTCCTTTTCCTACAGTTCTACTGTACATATGTTAATTTACTTCTCCTTCAGCCTGCTTATTTATTTCACTTTTTGGTGTGAAAGGGCTTTTACATTTGCTAAAAATCGTTTGTTAAAAACAGACAAACAAGCCCTGCCCAGATAGTAATATAACGCATTATTTTCCATTAAAAGTAACTAGCGTAATTAGTTACTTTTTAAACAAAGTAATGCAATATTGTAATGCATTACTTTTAAAAGTAACTTTCCCCAACACTGTTTGGGACAAACCCCTTATTTATTGCTGCTTGTTTTGGATAAATGACCTGGTTCATTCACTCAGTATTTGAATAAGCTGTCTGTATTCAAAAGCGTCTGACGTGTTTTAAAATTACATTTGAATTAACCAGCAATTAATTAACTGATAAAGGTCAGTTAGCCTTTTAGTAAATGACCCTGTTTTTAAATCTCAATAAATATATTTGATAGGCTGTCATTTGCATAACAATTAAAACAATGTAATGTGACAAAGGAGCTGAATGCCCAAACGTTAATGATCGAACGACAGCAGTGTTGCTCTTCTCCTATAGATGGCAGTGCAAGAAACAGGGAGTAAGGGAGGCTCCAACCAAGGAGTCAAGGATTCCCTCAGTAACACAATTGTCTCTGTCCCTTAGTGGACATTAAAAAAGTAGCCACGTTATGAAAGAATATATATATATTTTTTTTTGCATACACCACATTAATTGCAAATATTTTATTTTTACTGAGCATGAAATGCACTTTTTTCCCCTCCCTGTCCACTGTCTTTGACGTCACATTGTAGTCACTGAGGGTTTTTTGGGACTGTGTTTGTTCTTGTGCTGTCATTGTCATGTCATTACTAATGCACTGATTTATCATCTTTAATTTACAGCTCAGGTGTTTGGCTCAAAATATACTGTCCCATAAGCAAAGATTTTCAAATTGTGTACTTTTGTCCAGTACGTCTCGTACCAGCCAGGAAACTGTCGCTGAGATGAATGGGAATGCTAACGGACAGACCTCTTTGTGTAAAACTTCCTTAAGGTGTGAACTTGTGGCTTCACCTCATACAAAGATAGGTGTTGATATCAAACCTCGAAAAATTGATGTCGATGACAACCAACCTACAGCACAATTTTTGAACAATATATGATATATTACTTGAATGAAATGCAGATACTTTGCATGTAAGATTGTGACATTGTGATGAAGAGTAAATTAGATTCAGATTCTGAGAAGAAAGCACCCAGTGATATGACTTCAGAAACACCTGAGAAATTATCTATATTATACGCAAACAGTATCTAAAAACACTCTTATGATATTTGTTTGCTAATTATTTTTGTCACCCCAGTCTGTTTTATCCCACATCTGTGGTTATTTTCACATACTACGTGCCAAAAGCACATGGTGAGCGTCACCAGCATCCAGCCTGAGCCGGTCATCTGAGGACGGTGGTTTGTTTGCTTTAGAGTCGCTCGTGTTTTGATTGAGGTTGAGTCCAGAGGAATAGCAGAGTCTTAACAGACAGGTCATCAAGGTAGACAAAGGTTGTTAAGTGAAATTCCTGGGCTCCTCCGACAGAAGGAACGTTTCACCATATGTTTTAGCTTAAATTCCAGAGGGGGCCTTCATGCAGCGCCTCTACAGTACCTTATCTTGCTCATGCTGTGTCAGGCAGGGGATCTGAAGATGGGCAGCTCCTCTTTAACACCCCACGCACCCCTCCCCCGTTACATGAGTCGCTCAGTGACTTTCATTGATTTCCCTTTTCTTATGAGGCTTGTTCCAATAGCAAACAATCAGCTTCTATAAAGTCAAGCAGAAGCCATAACTTCCTTATGATAATGAAGTTTTCATACATTATAACACCAAGCAATGTAAAACAGATGATCTAAGAGTGAGTATTTAAGAGAATTGTATTTTCTGTTAATTATACATACAGTTGAAGTCAAAAGTTTACATACACCTTGCAGAACCTGCAAAATGTTAATTATTTTACCAAAATGATACAAAATGCATGCTATTTTTTATTTAGTACTGAGCTGAATAAGATATTTCACATAAAAGATGTTTACATATAGTCCACAAGAGAAAATAATAGTTGAATTTATAAAAATTACCCTGTTCTGCAGTTTATATACACTTGATTCTTAATGTTGCTATCTGAATGATCCACAGCTGTATTTATTGTTTGTTTTGTTTTGTTTAGTGATAGTTGTTCATGAGTCCCTTGTTTGTCCTGAACAGTTAAACTGCCTGCTGTTCTTCAGAAAAATCCTTCAGGTCCCACAAATTATTTGGTTTTCTAGCATGTTTGTATATTTGAACCCTTTCTAAAAATGACTGTATGATTTTGAGATCCATCTTTTCACACTGAGGACAACTGAGGGAGTAATTGGCAACTACTACAGAAGGTTCAAATGCTCACTGATGCTTCAGAAGGAAAAACTATGCATTAAGAGCTGGGGGTGTAAACTTTCGAACACACTTAAGATCTTTTTTAAGTACTTTTTTTATTTTTTATTTTGCCTAAATATAATATATATATTTTTTTTATTTAGTACTGCCCTTCAAAGGCTTAAAAAGATACATGTTTCCTAGAAGTCAAAATAAGTTAAATTTACCCTGATCTTCAAATTCTAAAAGTTTTAGGCTCTTAATGCATAGTTTTTCCTTCTGAAGCATCAGTGAGTGTTTGAACTTTCTGTAATAGTTGCATATCAGTCCCTCAGTTGTCCTCAGTGTGAAAAAAGGTCGGAAAGGGTTCAAACACACAAAAAAGCTGAAAAACCAAATAATTTGTGTGACTTGAAGGATTTTTATGAAGAACAGCAGGCAGTTTAACTGTTCTGTTAAAATCAACCAAAAAGTTGGTCAAAACTAAATAAAAAGCATTTATTTATTTATTTTTTTTGTAAAATAATAAAAAAAAATAGCAGATTCAGACTTCAACAGTATATATGTATTGATGTGACATGATGTGACATTTTACTTTTGGAGGGAAAAAGCATGAATTACCTTATATTTTATATGCGTTCAAATATTTGGGTAGATTTTTGTTAAAAAAAAAAAATAATATTTTAAATTCAGCAAGCATGCATTCAATTGTCAAAAGTGACAGTACATATATATATATTTTTTAATGTTACAAAAGTTTTTTTTTCAAAAACAAACAAAAAAACAAAACAAAACAAAATAGAAAAAAAAAAAAAAAATAGAAAGAAAAATGCTGTTAATTCCTTAAACCTTGACAAAGTTTCCACAAAACTTTAAAATTTAATATTAAACTTTTTTCAACATTGATAATAATCAGACATGATTTCTAAAGAATCATGTGACACTAAAGATTGGAATAATGATGCTGAAAATTCATCTTTGATCACAGCAATACATTATATTACACTATATTACAATATATCACAATATTAGTTTTTGATCAAACAAATGCACCCTCCATGAGCCTTAAAAACGTTTAAATATCACCAAACTATTTAACTCTAGTCTACATAATATTGTACTCACAGCAAAATATTATAAATAGTGAAATATTAAAAAAGTCTACATATTTATAGTTTTTAATGTATGTATTTTGTATGTAATAATTTTTTGTGCAATAATTGGACAAAATAATATATATATATATAATTCAAATACATATTTAAGCCTTTTATCTTAATAATTTATATAATATATAGATATCTTTGACTATTGACTAATAATTCAGCATTTACCTTTTTTTTGCACAAATCAAAACTGTGCAAGACATATTTCTCTACTTAGTGTCTCATAATGCATAGCAGCAATCATACATGTTTCAAACACACACACACACACACACACAGACAGTTGTAAATCAGCTGCGATCACATGTCTGATGTTGATGAAATCATATGACTCATATAGGGCGCGTGCTGAATGAAGCTGGCGCGTTGCTGAGTGTAAATGCTCTTTTCATGACTGTGCTGAGTGAGTGTCCGTCTCCTCTGAGCAACACAAGGAAAACATCTGTTCTCAGCTCAGGACATTTCTGTGCTTTATGTGCTCCCTGTGTCCAGGTCAAAAGATCATGGCACTCTGCTCACAAAACACAACCTGTGGCTGTTTTCTAATGTGTACTGACAGGCATAAAATCCAGCAAATTATGCGAACGTCAGCTCGACACTAAAAGCTTTTGTATGTGTGAGATGTTTGGGACAGAAATAATGATTTAATGCTTGTACTGCAGTCAGAAAACAGCCAATGATTCTCATTCATAATATGTGTGCATTAGTGTACTGCAATGTTAGAGCAGATAACAATCAAATAGCAAATAAATAATAATAAATAACAGCTAAAAAAAATGTTTGATGTTGACTTGAGAAAACCTATGGTGAAAGCTTTAAAGTTAAAGTTTATACCCCCCTTCAGATTCTGCAAAATGGTAATTATTTGACCAAAATAAGAGGGATCATACAAAATGCATGTTGTTTTTTTCATTTAGTACTGACATTAATAGGATATTCCACATATAAGATGTTTAATAGCTGAATTTATAAAAAATTACCCTGTTCAAAAGTTTACATACCCTTGAATCTTAACACTGTGTTGTTACCTGAATGATCCATAGCTGTGTTTTTTTTTATTGATAGTTTTTTGTCCTGAACAGTTAAACTTCCTGCTGTTCTTCAGAAAAACCATTCATGTCCCACAAATTCTTTGGTTTTCCAGCATTTTTGTATATTTGAACCCTTTCCAACAATGACTGTATGATTTGGAGATCTGTCTTTACAACTGAGGGACTTATATGCAACTATTACAGAAGGTTAAAATGCTCACTTTTCAAAACAATGCATTAAGAGCTGGGGGGTGAAAACTTTTTGAATTTGAAGATCAGGGTAAATTTAACTTATTTTGTCTTCTGAGAAGCATGTAATTATCTTCTGTAACCTCTGAAGGGTAGTACTAAATGAAAAAAATATGATATTTAGGTAAAATAAGAAAAATGTACACATTTCCGGCTCTTACATCGCTTTTTTTTCTGGAGCATCAGTGAGCATCTGAACCTCCTGTAATAGTTGCATATGAGTCCCTCGGTTGTCCTCAGTGTAAAAAGACGGATCTCAAAATCATGCAGTCATTTTTGGAAAGGGTTCAAATACATAAAAATGCTGAAAAACCAAAGACTTTGTGGGACCTGAAGGATTTCTCTAAAGAACAGCAGGAACTGTTCAAGGTATCACTAATCAAAAACAAACAAACAAAAAAATAATAATCAAGTGAATATAAACTTTCGAACTGGGTAATGTTTTATAAATGTAACTATTATTTTCTCTTGTGGACTGTATGTAGCTTTCTTATATGAAATATATTTTTCAGGTCAGTACTAAATAAAAAATAACACGCATTTAGTATGATCCCTATTATTTTGATAAAATAATAAACATTTTGCAGATTCTGAAAGTGGGGTGTTAACTTTTGACCTCAGCTGTATAATCTATACAACGCACAGCTACATGTTAGTATCTATCTGGTGTCTTCCCAAAAAGAGAAGAACACCTTCCCTGCACGTACTGTTGTTTATTGTGCTGTTTATGAAGGGAATGGCTGTGATTGTCGGAATGCGGCTGCTGTGTGATGGGTTTTAGGGCCAGTGCTGCTCGTTTGACCCGCGTCTGTTCGGCGTCGGCGTGAACTGCGTGTGAAGAGCCGCTAACATGCGCCACATTCCTGACTGAGGAACAATCCGTCCCGAGCACAGGTGCAGCTCGGGGTGAATGAATGCTAAACGACTACACTTAACACCCTCATATAATCTGATGGCCACATTGACTGACACAATAAGAAATTAATTCGCAAAGTAACCGATGGACAGTTTAGCACCTCGTTTTCCAGTAATAATATGTGATGTAAGGGGTGAATGCGCCTGAGGCAGGAGAGGATCCAGCGCAACAGAAGAGGATTCAGGACGGACACTTTTGTGCAGAGAAGTGGGTTAATTTTCAGCCACACACCCGCTGAGCGCCTCTCGTGTCCCGCAGTGTCTACGCTGGAAATCAGTTTAATGTGTGTCCTCTGATCCCGGAGATGAAGGATAAATAGGAGCCTGTGCTCCCAATGATTGTTAAATGACTTGCAATTGTGCTTTGTGTCAAAGTCTGTGTATTCCGCTCTGTAGGAGTGACTGGTTGTCACACAAGCTTAAATTATGTATCACAAGGCTGTAGTCACACATATATGCGTTTTAAAAAGCAGTTATATATATATATATATATATATATATAGAGCAGTTTATATATATATATATATATTATATGTGTGTGTGTGTGTGTGTGTGTGTGTGTGTGACCCTGGACCACAAAACCAGTCATAAGGGTCAATTTTTTTAATTGAGATTTATACTTTATATAAAAGCTAAATAAATAAGTTTTCCATTGATGTGTGTTTGTTAGGATAGGACAATATTTGGAACATGGAACATGATCTTTATGAAATATCCAAATGACTTTTGGCATAAAAATATAATAATTTAGTACAAATATACCTGTGCTACTTAAGACTGGTTTTGAGGTTCAGGGTCACATTTTGTAATTGGGTTTAAACATTAAGTCTGTGGAATATTGGAGTATTTTATCATCTGTGTCCTGCAAAATAAAATTTAAGAATGTAATACTAAGCTTATAAAGGCACTCTGTACAATTGATTTATTGAAGTAGAAAAAAAACATGAGTGAAAATCTGAGTGAAAATTGTTTTAACACCATTTTTAAGGTTAAACTGAATTCAGAACAAAGTTCATGAATGGCAAGTTGGGGCAAGTTGTCACATTAATTAAAAAAATTATTGTACCAGTTATAATATAGGCTAAAACAGTTGTTTGTATTTGTGCTTTACTTTTACTTTGCTGTTCTATTCATTGTTTTGTGTTTCACAGTTGATTTTGCTGATGGCAGACAGGTTCCATTTTGACAACTTTATATTTAATTTATTTTATATGTTCAATACGGTTTATTTTTATGTATTTAAACATTGAAATTTAACTGCCTGCATTGGACATAAAACAAACAAACAGTTTTATATGTGACCCTGGACCACAAAACCAGTCATAAGCGTACATTTTTTAAAATTGAGATTTTATCTATACATTATCTGAAAGCTAATAAACTTTTCATTGATGTATGGTTTATTTGACCGAGATACAACTATTTGAAAATCTGGAATCTGAGGGTGCAAAAAATCTAAATACTGAGAAAATCACCTCAGTTCTCAGCAATGCCTATTACTAATCAAAAATTAAGTTTTAATATATTTACGATAGGAAATCAATCTGTTATTTTTATTTATTTATTTATTTTTAATAAATATAAATCAAGGATAGAGAATACAAACTGGATGCTGTGGTGGTTTCCCCGCGGGCACCTGCAGGAGGCTGGGCCAGTCAGTGGGTGTTCTAGGGGGCGTGGTTAGAAATCGAGCCCTGCCCATTTCCCAGTCCAGCCTCATATGAAGAGACCCGTGTGGACTGAATGGCAGTAGTTCATGTGCGAGTATCAGAAATCTTTCCGCCCGCTTTGACCGCAAAGATTACAGGACATCTTAAGCAGACACTGCATTTGAAAGGATTCGCGCTGCAGCTTTTCCAGAGGCTCAGTCTAGAGATAATTTAAAACTTTCGCTGAAGTTTGGGGAGGATTATTACAAAATGCCACGTTCATTTCTTGTCAAGAAGTATTTCTCCAACAAGAAGCCAAACTACAGTGAACTGGAGAGTCAAACTGGTGAGTGCATTTAAGAGATATTTGTTTATGTTTGATACTGTATACAATATCAGAATGTGAATTAAAACAGATTATGATTAGCCAAAATTTAGTGAGCAAAAACATAAAAGTTGTCATAACGTCCTGCGCTACATAACTTTTTTGAATTGTTATTTTTTAGTACTTTATTTTCGTATTTTCTTATGCTGTTACCTTTTAGTTATTTTTGTTTTTAACATATTTTAAAATTATAGTGACCTTTTTTTTTTTTTTTAACTTTTTCACAATGGCCTCTGCACAAACTAACTACTAAAATGCTTCAGCTGTAGTATTTCAAAATAATTACATTTGATAAAGATATCTCTGTAAGTAAGTCAGAGCATGCTCATGGAGTTTAGAGTAGATATTCAGTAGTTTCTAACCAAATAATGTGTCTTTTTGCTAAACCGGAATGTATAAATGCCAAAAAGTATTACCTTAAACAAGCAGGCATCTAAACAGGCATCTTTTCTCTCCCCCAGACCAACGCTATGCAGTCGTCCCACAATGCTTTGCTCTGGATGACTTCCCCACCAGAGATGGCGATTCTGTGGTGCCCACCTACCCCTCCATGCTTGTTTGGACAGCCAGTGCCTTACCCCTTACCTTCACACCGGTGTCACCCAGCATCCCCTCTCCTCCTGGGCCTCTGGACCTGAGCTCTCAGTCCAGCTCCAGCAGCAGTGGAGAGGAGGATGACTGCCGTACATCTGACCCTCCCAGCCCAGACCCTACCGACTGTTTCCAGTGCGCACACTGTGGGAAGAGCTGCAGCAGTCCTGCTGCGCTTTCTCGTCATCAGCTCACACACTGCACCGCCGGCCCACAGACGGTCATTACCGCCAGCACAACCACCAGAGCGGCCTTTCACTGCAAGCACTGTCCCAAAGAATACAACAGTCTGGGAGCACTCAAGATGCATATCCGCTCACACACACTCCCCTGTGTGTGCACCACATGTGGAAAGGCCTTCTCCAGACCCTGGTTACTGCGAGGACACATTCGCACACATACTGGTGAGTGAACTGATGCATTGAGGTTGTTAGTGGTGCATGCTTATCAACTTTTAAGTGTTAAACTTAAGTACAGAACTCATCCTGCACTGTTTGTGGCATTGAAACAGATGATAAGTATAGATCTCATCAACAAGCTTCAAATTGTGAAGCTTATCAAAAAGAATGTGCTGTTACTTTTCCAAGCCACCAGATTTATGATTTCCATTTGGCAGACAATGAAACTGCTGATAAAATCCCCAAAAATACATACAGTCGAAACAAAATGTATTCATGCACATTTGTCACATTATCACAGTTTATTCACTATAGTTTAGAAAATGGTAATAAAATAACTCAGTGTTAAGCTGTGTCAGAACAAACTCATCTCATAATGTCAGATAACTTTTATGGAAAGATATGTAATGGATTGCAATCAACCAAAAACATAATTTACCAAGCAATCCTTGATTTTGTTCAGTCTGTGGTGTAAAAATGTCACAAATTTCAAACTGAAATGAGGGAACCAATTTAACTAAAACAAAGGAACAAATTGATAAATTTAAGAAGCTCAAATTCTTATATATTTGAGTTAAGAAGTTACAATGTTATATTCAATCTTTATTCTAATGCCATAGTCATTTCAATTTAATGAACTTGGTAACTTCTGCATGATACTACAATAATAAATGTGAGAAATGTGTCAAAATTACCTTTTAAAGCTGACAAAGTCTATAAAACTTCTAGAAATAACATTACAATTCTTGTCAATGGTAGTTGCTTGGCTGGTGCATCATCTAGCAGGGGCTAATGGATAAAATCTTGAATATCTGCATGAAGGACTCTCAAAAAGTCATATCTAGAGACAAGTACAGTCAAACCAAAATTTATTTAGACACCTGCAACATTTCTCACATTATCACAGTTTATTCGCTATAGTTTAGAAAATGATAATAAAATATGATGGGTTTAACTGTGTCAGAACAAATTGATCTTGATAATAGCTTTGATAGGAAGGTATGTAACAAAACATGGTCAGGTCAAAGTGTCTGAATATTTTTTTGGTTCTAGATTTTAATACATTTTACTGGTAGACCACTGTATGGAGAATTTTTGCTATCCTCACTTAACTTCACATAAATGAACTATAGTGTCCTGCAAAAATATCAAAAATTATGTCTGGTCTCTGAATAATTGTTGGCCCGACTGTATATTACAATAGGGATGTGCACTTTTAAGCAAACACCTAGCTAAACCCTAGCAAGCAATGAAAAACAATTGAGTGGCATGAGATTTTAAAGGTTCAGCTTTTCTTACAGAATTTAGTACATAAACTGTACAGGTTATATTTACGTGTGAATACTAAAAACAAATTCTTCATCTCTGTTTTAAGGTGAACGTCCCTTCTCGTGCCCCCACTGTAACCGTGCGTTCGCAGACCGCTCGAACCTGCGTGCTCACCTGCAGACCCACTCCGAAGTGAAGAAGTACCAGTGTGGAACGTGCTCTCGCACCTTCAGCCGCATGTCCCTCCTGCACAAACACACCCTCTCCGGCTGCTGTCCGTCTGCCTAGAGGACAAGACAGCTGCTTCCCGTCTTGAGCTGGAACGAGTTTGAGCCATACGTGAATCTTTGGACTCGTAGAGAATGTACTGATGTTGTTTTTAAAGCACAAAGTGCCTTATCTTTGCTTCTAGAAGCCAAAGGAGAGAAGTCGTTTTTCTACCAGTGTTAGTCTTTTACGCATTCACACATGTTAAATGTAGACTGCAGATTTTTGTTGTGGGAAGGGGGCTCGCAGACTGGCTCTCGGTGGATTCCCAAGATGCACCTCGGTGCCGGCTGGTCCGGGACTGCGAGGGGGCAGCTGCTATAAAGCGTGTGTGGTGAGAGGTCATCTCTCACCAAGATCTCCACAGACGTGCAGGGATGTATTGAGACAGCTGTTGCAGCGCAGGCCTGTCGACAAATGCATCGGCTCTATCTCTAGACTGATGGCTGAAAAGCACACCAAAGACCTGTTTTAATAAGAAGTTCAATTAGGCTTTGGAATTTGGCTCTGTAATCTGAGCTTCGAGGTATTGCGTCATTCGGCATCTCCTGAATGTTTTTATATTCTTAAAGACTGAATAAGTTGGAAAAACGCAAAAGGAAGGTCATTGATTTTAGATCTTGTTTATGTACAAAGCTTATTCCAACTGAAGGGAATTTGCAGGCTCTCTTTCAAAAACGGTCTTCCATATAGCCTGCATCATCTGGTCATCTTCAAACATAGTTTTTACCAAAGCCACAGTGATATACGAAGCTGCCTGTCTACATATTGTTTATATGTTGGACGTATAACACAAACCAAATGCTATGCAATCTTTTTTGAGCAAAGATGTGTTTGAGTGTATTTCCACTTGCTGTTTTTTCAATAAAGTAATTTATGTTCTTTGTTTAACAGAAAGGTGTCTAATTTGTGTTTTTATAAAGGTGGGATGTGTTTTATAAACGGATAAATTAATATGCTGTATGCATTTACATAACCTCAACTTCATGTCCTCACTGCTTATTTACATTTAATGTAAATAACTAGTAGGCTATGCTTAGTAGTCTAAGCATTTTGCACACATATTTAGAAGTACATTGGTAATTTTATGTGGCAAAAACTTTCTTTCTTGTTTGATTACATTCAGACAGACTGCATTTCTCCAGGTTTGACATCAAATATAGTTGATTCTTAGTCATTTTATTGTGAACTGCACCCTTAAACATTTTGAGATGAACACAAACTAGCAGAATTGTGAAAGATTTTTAAAAGGGTCAGTTTTTTAAAAACTGAGATCTATACATCATCTTAAATGTATGGTTGATAGAACTATTTGAAAATCTGGAATCTGAGGGTGCAAAAAAAATCAAAATACTGAGAAAATCCCCTTTAAATTTTTCCAAATGAAGTCCTTAGAAATTCATATTACTAATCAAAAATTAAGTATTGACATATTTACATTAGGAAATGTACAAAATGTCTTCATGGAACATGATCTTTACTTAATATCCCAATGATTTTTAACATACAAGAAAAATATTTTAAATAATTTTGACCCATACAATGTATTGCTGGCTATTGCTACTTATGACTGGTTCTGTGGTCCAGTGTCACAAATGTGAATTATTCCTTGAATGCATGAATTTATGGAATTTACTCTGAATAGATATGGTGCGATAAATATATAGTGTCTGCGTCTAGACGCAGTCAGATATTTTGAGTGATGGTCAGAACACCTGCACGCACTTTTTCTGCTTAGCCTAACGCTAATACAACACTAACCCAGTTTAGCTGACACATGGCCAACAAATGTTCGTGTCTGAGACACTGCAGGTGGAAAAAGACCAAAAGGGAGGCAGAAGACTTAGAGACGAGGAAGAGAAACAGGCCAGTCTGCACCATTAAGACCAGTGGATCCAGCTCTTAGCTCCAGAACCTCAATCTGTCAAATAGATAGATACGCCTCCCCGAGGGGAAATTTAATAAATGTGGGAAATGCCAGCAATCTGTGCTCCGAATGTGGCCAGAGTTTTGAGGTTTTAGGTTTTGTAGACCTCCTCCGCAGCTCACCCTTTCTCTAGGAAGCTGAATCCACAAAGCCCTTGTGACCTGTGCTGACGCCAACCAGTCTTGCTAGAGTAACGATGCACTTCCTCTGCTGATTTGGAGGCTCAAAGCTGTGAGATTTTGGTGGGGGAAGCTCATTGTAGGGGGGAGGGCACGCTTAAAGGAATATTCCAGGCTCAATGCAATTTAAGATCTATCGACAGTATCTGTGGCATACTTTATCTACAACATCTGTGACCACTAAAAATGATTACTCCTTAAGCACAGGACCCAATGCATGACATGCTGGGAAAAAAACAAACAAACAATATATCAGGAGCACAAATTAAGGAATCCGTTCCCTTGGTTTTTAGGTAAATTGTGGCCTCATTGTATTAATTCATACCCTTATTTTAGTTAATGTTGTGCTAAATTATTCCCTTGTCAGTTCTTATGTACATCTGCTCTACACCTACAGGATTTGTACCCATGGATTCCACATCCTAAATCCAATTCCGAGCAAGCTTGTTATGTCCAGAAAGCAAAATATATGGAGCTGAAGTCATAACCGTGTAGACAGGTACATTTTCATCATGAGATCAGGTAAATTATTTATAATTTATTTATTTATTTATTTTCTCTTTTTAACAACTTACAAACCCGCTGCAGTTTTTACATTAAAAATGGAATATATTTTCTCTTTGCCTTATTTTTATATTAATATGATACATATAAGTACAATAGTTAGATAAAAGTAATCCAAAAGTAATCTAAAAAGTAGTCAGAATGCATTACCTAAAATGAGTAGCCTATTACAATTTTCATTATGTAATCTGTAACAGATCAGTAACAGACCAAAATTTGTATGTAATCTACCCAACACTGTCCCTTGTTTAGCTAAATTGTGGCACAATTCATATTATTCTTAATTTGTGGCCACAATATCTATTTTTCATCCGCATGTTATGTGTGGGTTGTGTTGCCAAGTCTGTAGTTGCAGTTGAAGTGATTCCAATTACGTCATTTAGCCCCTGAAATGCGAATTTGCCTCCATTAAACGTGATTGGGCTAGTTTTGAGTAGCAGTTGGATGGGTTTTGTTGTAAAAACCTGGCAACCCTGTGTCATGGCTATTAAATGTAAACTTTACTATATATATATATATATATATATATATATATAGTAATAATTCTTATAATTCTCGTCGCCTTAGAATTATAAGGTTCTATCTGCATTCTGAGCACTTTTGAGATATTGAGCTTCAAAGTTTTTGCAGCCCATAGACATCTGTAGATAGGACCATTTTTGTTTTCTAAAAAAAGGCCCAAAATGTACACAGCTTACATAAGAAACATCACATTATGTAAATAAATTGTCACAGAATACGAATATGTGAATAACTTAATTTTGACAAAAATGTCAGATAGAACCTTATAATTCTAAAGTGACAATATATATATATATATATATATATATATATATATATACAGTGCTTCTTGAAAATTTGTGAACCCTTTAGAATCTTCTATATTTCTGCATAAATATGACCCAAAACATCATCCGATTTTCATAAAAGTCCTGAGAGTAGACAAAGAGAACCCAATCAAACAAGTGAGAGAAAAATATTTTCATCATTGTTTATTTATAGAGAAAAATGATCCATTGTTACATATCTGTGCATTGCAAAAGTATGTGAATCTCTTGGTTAATTTAAAGGTGAATTTAGAGTCCATCTGTGCAGATGTGTTTTCAGTCAGTGCAATGACTATCAAATGACAATATGTGACCTGTTTTATTCAAAGAACATCTATCAAAGTCTGATCATGTTAGTGGAAGTGAATCATGTCACAAACAAAGGAGATTACTGAGGACCTCTGAAAAAGAGTTGATGTTGCTCATCAGGCTAGAAAAGGTTACAAAACCATCTCTAAAGAGTTTGGACTCCACAAATCCACAGTCAGACAGATTGTGTACAAATTGAGGAAATTCAAGACCACTGTTACCTTCCAGAGAAGAGGACAACCAACAAAGATCACTTCAAAGCAGAATGTGTAATAATCTGCGAGGTTGCAAAAGTTCCCAGGGTAACTTCTAAGCAAATAATCTTTCTCAGATTGGCTAATGTTAATGTTTATGAGGCCACCATCAGAAGAACACTGAGCAACCATGTGCATGGCAGAGTTGCAAGAAAAAAGCCACAGTTGGGGACTGCCTCATAATGCCAGTTCTTTGAGGCTGTTAACTACTTCAGTACTCTGATCAGGGAGTTGAGGTGATCAAATTTCTTTCCACCATTTATTTATGTGCAGAGTTTCACCACATACACACACTGATATGCATAGGGCATATTTTCTGCAATAAACAATAAATCAGAAGTAAATAATTAAATGTTAAACAAATATACCGTTACAATAAAAAGTGCACCTTTAAATTAAGCAATATCAATAACTCTCCTAATGTGCAGTTAGCAGACGAATAATTACTGGGTGTAAACAGAGTATAAAGGAGCATATAAACAACTTAAGATACATTATGCAACATCCTCATTACGATATGAAAGCATAACAAATGTAGAATATATCGCACTGAATCAGAAACATAGTTAAACAAGATACTAATAACATTAGCAAGATTTCAGAGGACTCATCTGGTTCCTGTGGTTTTGCGCTGATGGCCATCTAGGGGATCTCTATAGGTCTTCACTGCCACAATGCTACCGCCATTTCCATCTGCATCAGGCTTGCTGGTTTTCACAACACAACCCGCCCAATTGCTACTCAAAACTAGCCCAAAACTAGCCCAATTGCGTTTCGAGGGGGTTCCACGTAAAAATTGCTAAATATATTCGCTAAATATTAAGTTATTGGGGTCGATTCAACACGTGGACATCAAAAACAACCCGTGGCCGAGTTCAACAGTGTTAAAGTAGTCCAATTCCACAGGAAAACTGAAGACTTGGCAACACTGATGTGCTTTTTTAGCATAGACTATAAAAAATATGGACGTAGTGTCCATGACATCAACCGTAGGTTTCTAAAAACAATTTTTGAAGCTCATAGTGGGTGGGAGTCAGCCATCGCCATCTTGGAATTGTGTTTACCGTGTGTCACTCCCGGATAATTGAAAATGGACAAAGAGGTGGGACGTGGGTGAAGCTGGTTAAGTGTATATATAACTGCAGACCGGAGAACTCCAAAATCCAAGGGCCACGGCCACCTAACGCGACAGTGGTAACAGCAGCGGCAATCCACCTGTCACCCTTAATTATGCAGAACTTTAAGGCTTAATATAATTTAAACGGATAATTTAAAAAAAATCACCCCCCTCACAGTTGACATGAAGGGCAAAATTAGCTAGACAAAAACCATGTTTTGTACCAGGCTGTAAACATATTTTTTTCTGCTGTAAAGTTGGGCATTTTAACATGGGGAGTCTATGGGATTGACTCCCTTTTGGAGCCAGTCTCTAGCGGCCAGTTGATGAATTGTAGTTTAGGTCACTTCCGTGTGGGTTTCAAGAGCGGGAGGTTGCCGCTTTGTTTCACGTGATAAACTAATAATCATAAAGATCGCAAACTACAGGCTTAATGTCAGAAATAGATTCAGCTAAATGTCCAGTATTGCACACTTAAAGTCATGGAATAAACTTACTTCGTCAGTAAGTTTTGCCCTGCACTTAACGATGCTGCACAGGTGAAAAAACTGCTTCACATTCTGTCTGTTCTGTATGCGTAACCGATAGCACAACACTCACGCCAAACACGTATCACACTAGAAGTTGCATATTTAAATAATACAAGCTCTTACCAAATATAAACTAAAAGTATTAATAATAGTAGAAATAGTATTAAAGACATAAAGAATTCACGACAGCCACTGTTCTTTAAAAAGAAAGTTGCTTGATAAAGATCATGCGGACATGCCGTACTATTGGAGAAAGGTTTAATGGATGAATGAAACCAAACAGAACTTATTGGTTTAAATGGGAAGCTATATTATTTTCAGAGAAAAGAACACACTGCATTCCAGCTTAAGAATCTTATCCCATCTGTGAAACATGGTGGTGGTAGTATCATGGCTTGGGACTGTTTTGCTGCATCTTGGCCAGGACAGCCTGCCATCATTGATGGAACAATGAGTTCTGAATTATACCAGCAAATTCTAAAGAAAAATGTCAGGACATCTGTTTAAGAACAAGTCTCAAGATTACGTGGGTCATGCAGCAAGGCAACAACCCCAAGCACACAAGCCATTCTAGAATGTTTAAAGAAGTACACAGTTAATGTTTCGGAATGGCTGAGTCAATGTCCAGACCTTAATCCAATTAAAATGTTGTGGAAGGACATAAGCAAGCAGTTCATAGGAGGAAACCCATCAACATCACAAAATTTAAGTTTCACTAAGGAATGAGCTAAAACTCCTACATGTAATTGTGCAGGACTGATCAGCATTTACAAGAAACTTTACCTTCAGTTACTGCAGCAAAAGGGGGTCACGCCAGATACTGAAAGCAAAGATTCACATACAGATATGTAAAACTGGATCATTTTTCTCAATAAATAAATGACAAAGAAAACATTTTTCTCTCACTTGTTTGACTGGGTTCTCTTTGTCTACTTTCAGGACTTATATGAAAATCTGATTATGTTTTGGGTCATATTTATGCAGAAATATAGAACATTCTAAAGGTTTCACAAACTTTCAAGCACCACTGTATATATATTGCTATTTTTTTTTTTTTTTTTTTAACTGAGGTATAAATGAAATCGTTTCTGTGGTAAAAATCTCTTAAGGCACTCATTTAAGGTAGTTTTTATACTGTGTCATTTAAATAGCACACCAAGAAAGTCTGTGTATGTTTGGGGTTACGTGGGCTGACATAGTCAGATATGATTGGTGTTCAGTAGACGAAAGTCATTTGGGGCTTTTGGTTTTGATGTGGTTGGCCTGAACTGGAGACATAAAGTCAGACATAGTAGACATGGAGGATTGAGCGGGCCCCTCAAACCCACGGAGTCATGTTCACACAGAGATGACAACTGTGTGTGGGTGGCTAGATGGATGACAGTGGGTGATGTCATTGTCTTTCAACCCTCGAAGCGGCACGAATGTGCAAGAATGCCCCGTAAAGCCAAAGAATGTCCCCTTGTACCTGTGAGGGGGTGAGATAATGTATCTGTAATTGACAACGGTGCAGTGCGGTGTGAGTTGCCCTCTCTTTTTTTTTTTGCCCTGCTGGAACAAACATATCTGAGGGCATTTCAGCTGCAAATATTAAATGTCTGTCAGTACTGAAGACCTGTACTGAAGAATTTGTCAAAGCCCATATTTGTGTATACATTATATATATATATATATATATATATATATATATATATATTTTTGAGTAATTTTAAAGCCACAAGGTACTATTAGATCAACGATTTCTTTGAGGAATTGTGCCATATCCCTTATTCCTATATAGTTGACCTAGTTTAACCTCACTTTTTACTTTCACTTAGTCTTTTGTTCCCTCCTTTCCTCTCTCTGGGATGAAGGAGCCCATCGGACACAGGAAACGGCTTGTCAGTCACATATAAACACTAGCCTTGCTGCAGCACTGATAAAAAACATCTGAGGCATCTGGGTAGAGAGAAGCGTCCTCCTAGCTAGAGCAAACTAGAAAGAGAGCTGAAAATGACAGGAATAGCTTGGCCAAAATGAAAAGTTCTGTCATCATTTACTCATCCTGATGTTGTTCCAAACCCAAATGACTCTCTGTGAAGCACCAATGGATTAGAATTTCCCTATTATAATTTCCCTATTTTGAAAAGGGATGGAGCTGTCAAGGTCCAGGAAGCACCGCAAAAGTATCATAAAGTGGTCCAAATGGTTCATACACTTCATTCCAAGTCATGTGACAGCTTTGTGTGAGGTACAGGTTTAAATTTAAGCTGTTCACTGATCATTTTTGACATTAATGAGAAGGAACCAGAAAATGGGCTGGTTCCTTCCTTTTGGGGTGAATGAAGTTGAAACTAAGACATGAAAATGCGGTTTCGGATTTTCGATTATATTTTTGGTTGACCTATCCCTTCTCTATCCTAATTCTGTAACCTTTTTATGTGGATTTTTTTTGCTCATTAACACATCTCAGAAATTAGTTTCACATTTGGAGATGCTAGTTTGAAGTGGGAATACTGGTCAAAGATATTCAGGGCCTTTGGCCTGGCTCTAGTCTCTGTGTTCAATGGTGGCCGTACATTGCCTTTAAAAGGGCATATTTGAACAGTGATGTTTGTGTCTTTTCATGTTTGAGGTGGTGGTTTAGACAGCTGAGTCATAGGGATCGTGTTTGAGCCAGGAGCTGTTATGATGGTTTGGATTACTAACAAAGTTCTGGGTGACTGTGCTCTTGTGTGGGGATTACCCACATACTTTGGCTTCTAGCTTTCTTTCTCCAACTTTCTTTCTTGCTTTTCCAAATTTAATTCCCCTTTGGAACCTGCCACTGCACCCTTCCAGTATATTGATCTTATGCTGCCTTCATGTGCTATCGGAAATATTGTTAATTTTTGAATGAATATTTTAAAAAATTGCTGGAATTTCGGTCAAATACATGCTTATTTCACTGCTTATTAAACATACAATATGCTTCGAATGATCGTTCATATCTAGCCTATAAACACACTACATTAGCGACAAGACAAAGGGATGAGTTGTTGAGAGAACAGCATTGACAGCAGCAATTGCTGTCCCCTCCACCATGTTTAAAGTTTATGACCCGGCCAATTCGGAAACTCTGGTATCAAAATTATTTCAGAATTTCCCAGTAATATATATGACTTGAGAGGCTGTTCATGTCCAATTTCCGATTGGGAAACTCATATTTACGATAATTACGATAACACGTGAAGGCAGCATTATTCCCCTAATTGTTGTGTTTCCTCAAATGTTCCCTCTCATGTTGAACATGAGTAATGTCCTAGCAGGTACCTTTCTGTCATCGCTTACTCACCCTCATGTCATTTCAAACCTGTATGACTTTCTTATATGGAACACAAAAGAAGAAAGAGTCCAAATGTTCAAGTCAATAGGATCCAAACGGATCCTATAAACTATCATTAGGTTTATGAATGGTGGCAATAGTGGCATATTTAAGAAGAATAGCATAAGCAGCACTACACACACGCAAATTGCGCCAGAGTTTATGCGGTTAGAAGAAATCTCTAGCATTAATTCTGATCGTGGCTTGTCTTGAAAAACAGAGACAATTTGATGTTCCTCATAGGAGACGTCACACTGCAGGACTGTGCTCCAAACTTCTGACACTGCCACAATTTCATTGGAGGTAAAATCTGATCGCAACAGCCATTAATCCACTGTCTGTAAACATGTCAAACCAGCAATCAGACTACAGATTTCAGCCTAGGATTTTAGGAATCTTTTAGGATTTTCTAAATTTGTCTCAGACAGCCAAATCGTGGCCAAAATCGCACAGTGTGAGCCTGGCTTTAGAAGGTAGCAGAAATACTGGAGCCTATTTAAATCTGTTTAAGGTGGGGACATCGGATGCCCATTTTCCACAAGTTGGTATGATTCTTTAGGGTCTTCCTGAAATGTCTAAAATATACTTTGGTCAAAATTCCTCAGTGGTCATAGTGTAAAACAACACCCTTTTTACCTTATGAAAAACAGCTCTGTTTACAGCGACCCGTTTCACTGCATGTCACTTTAAATTATAATGAGCTACTGTATGCACCTGCCCTCTCTTTTTCTCTCGTTTTTTTGTGTACTTGGTGGCGCGTTACCATCAAAAACAAAACTAATCTACTGTGTCTTCAGTGGCTCTGATGTTGGGGGGAAATGAAGATTCATGTGTTCACTTTTACACCTGAATAGCTTATGAGACGTTGTCGCTACATTTGCCCAAGCACAGTATGACATCATACTGCTCAGAAAATCAAAATGTAATTGAGATACATAAAAATGGCTTTAGAGGCAAAGGTTTTTACTCCTTTCAAACAATCGAGAAGTATTTTACAGCATTAATCCAGACCTGCTACCTTCCTTCAAAGTTTATCTCTTTTTAATCTCATCTTTATCTCTAGCTAATTAAGATCTCCATGAACACTTGAAAATTACAAACAGGTGTGTTAAACAGGGTTGAATGTAACTCTTGAAACAGGGACTGCATCCGAAAACTGAAAAATGCTGCCTTCGGAGGACACATTTTAAGGTAGAAAAGCATCGAATCCATTGCAGCTTCACTTCCTGCCTCCTGAGATACCTTCATCTGGTTGATTTTTAAATGCAGCATAGTTGTATCCTTCGCTACCTTTGATATACCACAATCCTGTGCATTCCATTCCATGATGGTTGAAAAAAATGAAGACAGTTGCGTTTGGTGGTTAGTTTGTTTGTAAATGTATGTTTCTGACCATTTTTTAGTACTTTTGATGTTATTCTAGCTAGAAATTAGTATTATATTACATAATTTTTTGCTTAGTTCACCAAAGCTCGTTCTACTTAAATGGTTCATTAAACCATTAAGCTGCCCCAGAAGCATGTCCAAAATCAGTTTTGTGAGATGCCTTTGTGCGCAAATGCTGCCTGCAAAGTCATTGCCAGAAAAGCCACTTTGTTTTTTTATGCCCTTCCCTCACTAACTCTGACTCATTTACTCGGATATACGTTATTGATTACGTTGCATGAGTGTCCACTACTGGTGGAACCATTGTAGTGGGCTGAATTGGAATGTCCTAAGCCCTTGATCTCTTAAAACATGAATTGAAACTCTTATCCATTTCAAAGGTTTTGGAAAAAGTTGCACTCTTACAGTTCCTTTCATATCTGGATACTTTAAATATTTTAGACCTGTTTCAGTCTGTATTTAGAGCACCGCTGACTTTGGATCCTCTGCATTTGATACTGTTGATCACAATATTCTTCTGAAACGACTTGCATGTGGTGTTGGGGTTCAAGGCCTAGCTTTAGAGTGGTTTTACCTCATACTTAAAGGGGAGAACTTTTTCTGTAAATATTGAGTCATTTACTTCACCCCCTGTGCCTCTCCATTGTGGTGTTCCTCAGGGATCCATTCTTGGCCCTCTTTTGTTTTCTTTTTACATGCTCCCCTTGGCTCAATACTTCAGAAACATGGCATTAATTATCATTGATATGCATGATGACCTCTAACTATATCTACCAATCAAACCAGGAAATTGCTTTTCATTAGAACATCTTTTCTTATGCCTTAATGAAGTCAAGATCTGGATGACAACTCTGCAACTGAATGAAAATAGAACCGAAGCGCTTCTACTGGGTCCCGCTGCTACTAACAACTCCATTAAAACACAGTTAGGTTTCTTAAGTAATAACCTACACACTCTTGGAGTCCATTTCAATGATTTTCTCCATGAAAATGCAGTTGTAAAGAGCAGGTTTTTAATGTCAGATCAGTGGCAAAGGTGAAACACTTTCTTTCTAGTAAAGACCTTAAAATTTTAATTCATGCACTAATTTCCTCTCGATTGGATTACTGTAACTCTTTGTACATTGGCCTACCTTAATCTACAAATTGGGAAACTCATAAAATCTGTTATTTAGCAAAAATTTGCCACATTGTAATATATGTACAAACTCCTATGAGATTGAGTTGTGACATCACAATCACTTTACATTGTGGTACAGTAAGGAGAAAAATTATTTGACCCCCTGCTGGTTTTGTACATTTGCCCGCTGACAAAGAAATGATCCGTCTATAATTTTAATGGTAGTTTTTTTTTTGTGAGAGACAGCAAAAAATAAAAAATAAAAATAACAACAAAAAAATCCAGAAAAACAGCCTATGATCCCAAGAACACCATCAAACATGGAGGTGGAAACATGCTTTAGGGGTGTTTTTCTGCTAATGGGACAGGACAACTGCACCGCATCAAAGGGATGATGGACAGGGCCATGTACCTTCAAATCTTGGGTGAGAACCAGCCAGGGCATTGAATGGATGGGTATTCCAGCATGACAATGACCCAAAACACATGGTTAAGGCAACAAAAGACTGTCTCAAAAAGAAAAACAGAAGAAACAAAGCTAGCCAGTCTCCAGACCATAATCCCATAGAAAATCTGTGGATCTGAAGGTTTGAGTTGCCAAACGTCAGCCTCAAAACCTTTATGACTCGGAGATTATCTGCAAAGAGAAGCGGGACAAAATTTTGCGAAGGGGTCTAATATTTCACTCCTTAAAATGCAAATCAATTTATGAAATGCTTTTTTTGGATTTTTTTTTAAACCTACCATTAAAATTATAGACTGATCATTTCTTTGTCAATGGGCAAATGTACAAATCAGCAGGGGATTAAATAATGTTTTTCCTTACTGTATATGGAGCAACGGGAAGTCAAAATCACTCCCTCAGTCAAAATCGAGGGGTTAAGGGTCGGTACGCAAACTTCTCTTATCCACTTCATGAAGTGGAACACACTTTATAATGAAAGCAGGGATTTCCTCGATAGGAAGTGCTTAGGGAAATTAGCAAGTGTGTTTCTAACAGTGCATTGGAATGCAGCCCTAAACATCGATTAGGGTTGGAGCTAAACTCTGAATGAAGGTTTGGCTACCCCTGGTCTAGTGTTTAGTATTTAAACCTTTATCACAGGGGTGTCCATTCCTGCTTCTGGAGGGCCACTATCCTGCTGAGTTTAGCTTTATCACGTGTGTCTTTGAACCTAAAGACTGTTTAGCTGGTTCAGATGTGTTTAATTAGAGTTCGGATCTAACCTCTAGAAGGTAGCGCTCCAGGGGCAGGATTGGACACCCCTTTTCATTAGTACTAATCAACATGTGAGTGAAGGGGACCAGCTGTAAATGTGGTGGTCTAATGATTTAGGATTTAAGCAACCTTGACCAGAGAAAACAGCTGTTATAAAACAGCGACAAGCTGAAGTCTGGTGTTCATGGCTTGAGGCCCAATTTAGGAATCTCTGCAAGAGCCAAACAAATTATGTCAAATTCATAATTACAGGGAGACTGAAGAAGACAGGAAAGTAGATGTATGTGTAACAGCATAAGAATTAGAGGGAGAGAGAAAACCTAAATGTGCGCTTTCATGCAAGCAATGTAATGTTGTTTTCCTGTGAAATTGAGGGCGTGTCTCTTACAGTGTGCTGCACCTGCAGTAACAGAGAAAACACCTGCAGTGTCTCTGACTGCGCCACAGGTATTTGGAGCCTCAGGAGGTACTTTGGTTGATTTGAAAGGTGCAAGGTGCACTTTTGTTCTGCCCTGAGACCTGCAGCACTTTACAGCCCTATTGTTCTGCCACTCGTGTGAGGCAGAGGTGAAGGAGACCGCCGTGAATGTTACACACACACACACACACACACACACACACACACACACACTCATTGGCCTTTTCACTTGTGTCCTGAAGACAGCCCCCAGATGTATAATTGCACCTGCCTGAAATGCACACCCTCTGGCTGCCTTCATATCTCTTCATCTCGCAACCACTCAGTGCATTCATAAGTCTGAGCACTCATTTATCTACGAGTGTGTGCATTTTTTTGACAAAGATTTGGTGTCTTCTTACCGTGACGTATGTCAGCATATTATATTCCTTTTCCAAAAAGCATATGCAGCACTGATCGGTTCAAGGTACTGATGAGATTACAAATTTAATGGAGCATATGGGAAAACTTAATTATGCACACACACACACCATCTAAAATCTGTTTTTAGAGATATAAATAGAAACTTGCAGGCCTGTTTTGAAATCCTTATAGGGTAAATGTTGTACAAAGTGTACTTAAGTGCCTGTAAGAAAAATCACACCTGAGATCTTTTTTAATATGAAGTGCAAATGAAGAATTTTGCCTAAGGCCCTGCCCCAAATGGCACACATCTTGTGCACTTGTAATCCTGGGGACTTACAAAGGCCACTGCATGTGTGTGAAGTCCACAAGACCACAGGGTGACCTGTTGGTCATTTTAGGTTTCAGAAGGTCGCTCAAAATCCCTTCTGTGGCCTCTATGCGCCCTTGAGGCGAGCTCCACAGCAGATGTTTACATTACAGCATCATGCCATGAAAGGATGGATTCGGAGAAAGACTCTGAGGACTTAGGGTGCCATTTGGGATGTGGCCTTGTGGACGGTCGCTCCTACATATGGTGCAGGCTGACCTCATTTTGAGTCCTGGCTCGTGGTCCTTTCCTGAATCTGCCTCTCTTCATCCTATCCTATCTAATAAAGGTAAAAACAATAGAAATCTCCTGCTTCTCATATGTGTGAGCTCCATTAGAGATGTTAAAAATGTGCTCAGTATTGTAAAGTATTCAGTTTTTAAGTCAATATGAGCTAAAGAAGTTAAATACATGATTTGACATATTGAAACAATCTTGACAAACAGTTTTGGAGATTGCCCATTCACCTGCACAGAGGGCTGTAATCAACGATTTCTCATCAGTTTCTTTCAAGATCAAAGTTATCTGATCTGTGCTATGCTCTAATAATTGTATGCCTCCATATATTTTCTGAAACACAGTCTCTTTGAGCTTTATTCTGAGCTGTGGTTTCTCTTCGGGTGTGAGTGTTTGGAGAACTAGAGGTCCCAGCACAGAAGGCACAGACAGGTGGATGGAGGAGAGACAGAAGGTGCCTGTGACCTCTGGATGTGGTCAGGTGGATCCACACCTGTCTCCTTACTAGGACTAAAGATTCCGGTTACATAAGACAGAGACAAACACAGTCCTGTTTAGGATATCTAGACAGAATTTTAAATCAAAATAATTTTATTCCAAAGACTGTATTTGTATGTCATGTATTTAAATATGTTTGTAATGATGAAGTTGCAATGTAGTGCATTTAAAATATATTAACTTTAAATGTAACATGTAATGTGCTTTAAGCATGACAAAAGAGTATTAAAAAATATTTGAAATGTAGCACTATAAACATTTAATTTGACAATACAAACTGAAGAAAAAAAAAAAAACAATACTAAAGTGTGTTAAGAAACTAATTAATAAAGAAATTAATTTTATATTATTGGCATGCCAACATCAAACTCTGCTAGGATCAGTCAGTGAAGCCGTACAGTTGAAGACAAAAGTTTACATACATCTTGCTGAATCTGCAAAATGTTAATTATTTTACCAAAATAAGAGTCCATGTTCATGAGTCCCCTTGTTTGTCCTTGACAGTTCAACTACCTGTTGTTCTTCAGATAAATCCTTCAGGTCCCACAAATTCTGTGGTTTTTCAGCATTTTTGTGTATTTGAACCCTTTCAAACAATGACTGTATGATTTTGAGATCTATCTTTTCACACTGAGGACAACTGAGAGAGTCATATGCAACTATTACAGAAGGTTCAATCACTCACTGATGCTCCAGAAGGAAACACAATGCATTAAGAGTGGGGGGTGAAAACTTTTGAACAGAATAAAGATGTGTACATTTTTCTTATTTTGCCTAAATATCATGTTTTTTTTTTCATTTAGTATCACCCTTCAGAAGCTACAGAAGATACTCACATGTTTCCCAAAAGACAAATTAAGTTACATTTACCCTGATCTTCAAATTCAAAAAGTTTTCTCTTTCTCTTCTCAGATTCTGCAAGTTGCATGTAAACCTCCTGTAAGATGTATACATTTAACATGCTTTTACATACATTGAAATGAATCACATGTTTCTAATACATGCAAACACATAGAGATCGGTGAGCTGTGACAGATAGTGACCTCCCAGCTTGGTTTGAGGTCTGCTGAAGCGTCTCTACAGCTGTCACTGTGTAATTCTAGATATCAGCCCACCTGAGCAGCCCATGGAGCCAAAACAACAGCACCCCGCTCCTGCCCCACCTCCCCTTCCTGCCCGGGCCGTTCTGCTGCAGGGGGGTTAGTCACACAGGTATGTGTGGATGTGCTCAGCACAGCATGAATCAAACAACCTCATTCCTGTGCTGAATCCACAGCATGTTGACTTTTAGCAAGCTTTTCCTCCATCAAACTAAAGTACTTGGGTCTTATTGCACACTACTTCATTAGCATTAACAAAAACACTCAAAGTTACATGGCTGTACTGTTTCCCACATTCTCCTGTAGTTTTGATTCAAATGCATTATTTGTGAAATTAATCATTTAGAATGCTGATAGACTAATTCATTAAAAAGAATCAACTCAAAAAAAAAAAAAAAATGAACGATTAAATGAACGATAAAAACTGTAAAATTGTGAAATAGTACTTACTTAAAATAACTATTTTCTATGTGAACATATAAAAAATCTAATTTATTCCTGTGTTGCAATGCTGAACTTTCAGCATCATTACTGCAGTCTTCAATGACACATGATCCTTCAGAATCATTCTAATATGCTGATTTGCTGCTCAAGAAATATTTCTTATCAATTATCAATGCTGAAAACAGCTGTGTTGCTTCATATTTTGTGGAATCTTCAGGATTCTTTGATGAATAAAAAGTTCAGAAGAACAGTATAGCAATCTTATGTGACATTAAAAATGTTGTTCTTGTCAATTTAATGCATCCTTGCTAAATAAAAGTATTACTTTATATAAGAAATATCTAAATACCCCAAACTGTTTTTCCACAATAAAGAAAAGTGAAAGTAAAAATCAACCGACATTCATGCTGGCAAAAACAAAGTAGATTACACAATATTTCAAATCATGTGTTGTGGGTGTTTTTAGAGGATGTATGAAGTCACTTCCTGTCAAGCATAATAACCACAGGTGTAGATAATCACATTTTAATTACCTGTGAATGTGATCCACTAACATCTGACAACCAGGGTGTCACAATACTGTTATTCTGAGCAATGCTTGTTTTATCAAATAAAACCTCTAAAAAGCTGTTTTTGTAAAATGTTTAGCTTGAAAATATATAGCAGTTGGTTTGAACATTTTACTTAATTGTAACTATAACATTATGAACAATGCAAACACTGTTTTGGACACTGTTTTAATTAGATGCGCACACACATAGATAAGAAAAACACAGGGAGTTACAGTGAGAATTTATTGTATTGTCCTTGAGTGGCTCTTTATTTTCTTTCGAGGACTTCATGTGCAGTTTAATTATGAGTGCTGAGATCCTAAAATACCCTGTGAGGCAGACCATGAAGGCCACATCAGTGAGCCAAAGCCAGCACACATATATTAGAGGCTTTCTAGCCCAGACCAGAGATCTGAGCTCAGCACGTGTGGCTCTGCATGTGTGGCATTATAAAAACTGTGTGGTACTGTACATGTACTGTACAGGAAGTAGATGTTCTGCGTGTGTCTGATAAGTAGATTGTCCTCAAATGGTTTTGCGTCAGGACCCAGATGTTACATTGTACATCAACCTGCACAGTACCAAAATTGTTTATGAAAACAGAATGTCTAATTACCTGAAATTTCCGTGTGGTGCTCATGGAGTTTCATGCATGAATCTTAAAAACCACATGGAAGAACAATAGATACAAAAAAGTTAACAGTTAAGGAAACTGAGGTTTTATTAATACAGTCTCTCTTTTTTACACATGGGGACACACACACTCACACTGAAGTCATTACTTTAAGCTAGTTTTTGGGGGGTTTGAGAAAAACTCCCCCCTACAGAGAAAGCCTAGAGAGTTCCCACACACACACACATGTGCACACACACACATGTGCACACACACACACACACACACACACACACACACACACACACACACACACACACACATAAAGAGTGCAGCAACAGCAGCGGTTCGGCTCCAGAGACCCCCGCCTCCAGCATGTAAGCCTTTCCAGATGTGCTTACATCCGTCCCACTGCTGAGAGACGCCACTAAAGACACACACACACACACACACACACACACACACACACACACACACACACACACACACACACACACACACACACACACACACACACACACATTTAAATGAATGTCAACACTCAGAGACTAATGTCAACAATGTAAAGGTCCTTAATAAACATAATGAAGATGGAAATCATATTAGTTGGTTTTCTTTTCATTTCACTACTTTGGTTTGAGTGGATGTTTTCCCAAAAATGAGGGGAAAAAAGAAAGCAAAACTGGTAATTTATTATGAAACATTCCTTGTGTTTCATTTTTCTTTCTCTATTAAATGTTTCAAAGATAACCTGTTTTTAGGAATACTGTTGGCAATAAGATTACAGTTTTTTTTTTTTCCTTTGTCCTAGTTTCACTCTTTCAGTCTTTTGTAATAACCTTTTATTCCATGGAATGTCTGGATACTGAATTCTGACTGGCTGGCAGGTTTGCAATAAAACCGTTTAATGCACAGGTAGTTCCAAGTCAGTTTAATCACTGTTTTATATTAATGCGCTGCTTTAACTGATGCACACTAATGCACAGAGAGAGAGAGAGAGGATAGCTTTAGGGGCGGGGTTAGGTGAAAGGCATTCGTACGAATTCATACGAATTGGGAACTCGTAAAATATGTACGATTTAGCCAAAAATGTATGAATTCATACGAATGATGTCATACGAATTCGTACGAATTAGCCACCTCGTAAAATCCATACGAATTGCTGTGAGATCGGGCTGGCTGCGCACATATATAAACTTGTTGTCAGCACTTCTCTGCGATTCTAATTAATAAAATAGCCTAAATACTAGATTGCCACATTATATACCTCAGCAACGAGGTGGTAAAACCGCTGTTTTTGAGCGTTGTTAGTTGTTTGTAGAGAGAGACGCGCAGAGGCGCAGCATTCAGGTAACATGCACAACTCTCTTTCTCTCGCCTTCTCTCTTGTCCTCGATAGATCTATAATTTATTGAAATAAATGCTATAATTCATTCAAATATATGTTATCTTACCGCACTATTTCATCTCTGTGTCTAAGATGTGTAGTGCCTAACTGTCATTTTTACCCATTTGGTCAAATACTGCAATGCAATGAGTTTTAACTTGTCTAAAAATTTGCAAATGACCATGAAATAATCGGGATAATCAACAGCTTCCGTGCATTAAAGGTTTTTAAATGCACTTTGGGGAGGCAACCATTCTCCGCTTTATGTCTGGCAGTTATTAGCCTCCATGTCGTGCATTTAAAATCCTTTAATGTACGGCAAATCATTGATTATCCCTTACTTAACTAACAAAAGCATGTTCTTTAATGACATTATCCTCAAGGAAATGACATCATCATAGGTTATAAACCAACATTCCATTCAGTTTGATAAATCATGCCTAAATTCAATAGAATAATATTGAATATTGAACTAAATAATTTAAGCTCTTTATTCAGCCTGTTCATGCTATTGCATAAGTCCTCTAGTAAAAAAGTTGTATATATATATATATATATATATACTAAGTACAGTTCAAATCTATTCACATATTTACTTAGATATTGCTCAAGACTTACTAATATAAAAATCATAAATAAACTTTATTTAGAGTACTACTTGTAAATGTCAACACTCAGAGACTAATGTCAACAATGTAAAGGTCCTTAATAAACATAATGAAGATGGAAATTGTATTAGTTGGTTTTCTTTTAACACAAATTCAAAATGAAGTGACCGTAGGTTAGTCGTTTCAGGAAATTTCCAATACTTAGGTTTGAGTGGATGTTTTCCCAAAAGATGAGGGTAAAAAAAGAAAGAAAGGCTGGCAATTTATTACGAAACTTTCCTTGTGTTTCTTCATTTTTCTTTCTCTATTAAATGTTTCAAAGATTGTTTTTAGGAATATTGTTGGCAATCAAATTACAGCTTTTTTCTTTGTCCTCAGTTTCACTCCTTTAGTCTTTTGTAATACTTTAACATAGGCATGTACTTTAATGACATCATCCTCCAGGAAATTACATCATCATAGGTGATAAACAAACATTCCATTTGGTTTGATAAAACATGCCTAAATTCAATAGAAGACATATCAAAATAACTTAAGCTTTCACCCTCTTCAAGCTAGTGCACAAGTCCTATATTAAAAAACAAATATATTATTTTTGTTTTATTTCATACTAAGTACAGTTCAAATCTATTAACATATTTATTTACATATTGTTCAAGACTTACTAATATAAAAATGATAATTCAACTTTATTTGGAGTGCTACTTGTAAATGTCAACACTCAGAGACTAATGTCAACAATGTGAAGGTCCTTAATAAACATAATGAAGATGGAAATCATATTAGTTGGTTTTCTTTTAACACAAATTCAAAATGAAGTGAACATAGGTTAGTCATTTTGGGAAATTATGAATCATTTCACTACTTTGGTTTGAGTGGATGTTTTCCCAAAAAAAGAAAAACTGGTAATTTATTATGAAATATTCCTTCTGTTTCTTCATATTTCTTTCTCTATGAAATACTTCATAGATAACTTGTTGTCATAAATGGTTGGCAATCAAATTACAGTTTTTTTTCTTTGTCCTCAGTTTCACCCTTTCAGTCTTTTGTAATAACCTTTTAACTAACAAAAGCATGTTCTTTAATGGCATCATCTTCCAGGAAATTACATCATCATAGGTGATAAACAAACATTACATTCAGCTTGATAAAACACGCCTAAATTCAACAGAAGCTGTATCAAAATAACCTACGCTCTTTATTCACCTTGTTCATGGCACAAGTCCTCTAGTAAAAAAGTAATATATTTATCTTATACTAAGTATAGTTCAAATCTATTAACACATTTACTTACATATCACTTAAGACTTATTGATATAAAATATACTTAAGTATATCTTTAGATGGACTTCTGCACAATTAAAGTGCATTAAATACAAAATGAGTTGTAACAATTTAGCAGTCTTTAAGTATACCAGTTTTGGTACAATTGCGGGGTATTTTTATTAAGTACATAAATATGTAAATGTATTTCTAGTATACTTAGCATGAAATAAATGCATTTCAAAGACATTTTAGTGTATTTATTTTTCACTAAAGTTAGGTTATAATAAATATTATATCAGCCTGAACAGAGCAAACGCTAGTGAAAAAGAAGTGTGCTTACTTATATTTAATGTGCACTTCAAATCTTCAAAATATAAAAAAACTATAAATGCTCATCAGTACATTTAGCAGTATACTTTACCCATATTTTAAAGACAACATAACTAATCATGAAACTACATTTAAACAGGTCCTGTTTAAAAGCAGACTTCAACTAATTGCATTCAGTATGAATTTAAACTATAAGAAATGTTATTTAATTAAACACTTAAGTATATTCTTGTAAAATACAAGCCATAGTAAGTGCCATAATCAGTATACTAAAGTTTAAATATTTTTTACAAGGTATTTCTGAATAATTGTTATAGAAATTGTATTTTTACAACCAACATACAAAGACTTTAAGACTAAAAAGGTCATTGCACACTGAGTCCGAAATTTTTGTCCGAATTTTTCACACATTAAATAAATAAATACGACCTCGGGTTATGTCAATGGAGTTTACACGCTGCCTCCGAAACTTTCATCCATCATAAAAAATCAAGTTCAATTTTCTGTATTTTCGCATCCAACAAGCATTTTGATAGGAAAGGATGACAAATACAAAAAAACTAAGCAAAACAAAAAAGCATGTATGAAAATTTTGGACTGACCTAGTCTCCTGAGAAAATAACATTTTTCTTTAGGACAACGCAATGCAAACATTCATGTGTTTATGTAGTGTGTCTTATGTTATTTGGCTTGTTTACATTAATGTTTTCCACAGCAATGCTAACAGGCTAAATACTGTCTTTCACTGAGGTGCTAAATGAGCAGCAAATGGCTAATTAGCTTATGCATGCTCAGCTCTCCAGTTCAAAGAGCTGTGTGTGTGTGTGTGTGTGTGTGTGTGTGTGAGAGAGAGAGAGAGAGAGGGTGGGAGACAAGTGTTGTTACAATCAAGAAGTTATTGTCTTCTAAAGTTCCCCACACCTCATATCCCTTCACACACACACACACACACACACACACACACACACACACACACACACACACACACACACAGTGCCAGTTTAAGGACCCTCATGTCTCAACAGGTGTTGGGTAGAGAGACACATTTAAAAGGGAAGGGAGAGAGGGGGAACATCTGTTATAAAGACCTCCCATGCAATGTTTACAAGATCAGCACACTTAAAAACTATATTTCTATACAGTGCTATAAAGAGAGATTAATTATTAAGAAAACAAGAGCAAATGTAAGTAAAGAGGCATATGCTATTGAAATACACACCTCAGTAACACACCTTCACATAATGGGGGAGTGAAAATGCAGGGCTTACAATCTGTCTCTCTCTCCTTTGACTCCTTTCATGAGCTTGTGGAGCCAGAAAGACCGTGACCCCCTAATGACTGAATGGAACACACACACATGTTGTTTTTTGTGTTTTATGAGGGCTTTCTATAGACATGATTTTATATGTCCTGTATTGTCTACCCCTCTAAACATAATCTCTACTATCTCTACATTACACGTTTTCTCATTTTCAAAAAAAATAAATAAATAAAAAAATAAAAAAATAAAAACCACAACAACAACAACAACAACAGGGACTGACAATGTCACTGACAACACAGTGTTTGCAAATATTAGTTAAACTTTTTTCATGAAATATTATGTAAGATAACATATGTAAGATAAAACTTACATATTTAGTGTGTTTTATACACTGTAGGCCAAGTTTTAATTGCTGCATGACTGTAAGAGGAGGCTGAGAGAGTCAAAATAAGAATTAATGGATATTCCCAGAACAGAGAATTCTGAGAATGGATATTCATTGTCAGCAGTGAGATATTTGTCAGAGCTCCTTCATCAGGGTGGTGGAATCTTCTAGCCTGGGGACAAAGGGCTCTGACTGTGAATGGTTTTATGGCATGAAGACGTCTGCTGGAGGGAATGCGTGTTCAAGAGAATTCTGTAAGTTGGAATGAAGGTGGAATCATCTTTCATATCTTTATCATTTACACCATGAGTCAAAAGTTTTTGAACAGTAAGATTTTTAATGTTTTTTTTTCTACTCACTAAACATGCATTTCTTTTAAATATAAAAACTTTGAAACTTTTACATTTTGTGAAATAGTTTTATTATTTCAAATAACTGTTCCTATTTGAATATATTTTAAAATGTCATTTATTCCTTGATTTCAAGGCTGATTTTTTAGCATCATTACTCCAGTCACATGATCCTTCAGAAATCATTCTAATATTCTGATTTGCTGCTCAAAAACATTTATTATTATGTTGCAAATGGCTAAGTAGATTTTCTTCAGGTTTATTTGTTGAATAGAAAGTTCAGTAGAACAGCATTTATCTAAAAATAGAAATCCTTTGTTACATTAGAAATGTCTTTATCATCACTTTTGACAAATTTAAAGCGTCTTTGCTAAATAAAAGTATTATGTTTTGAATGGTCTAATGTATAATGTTATAAAAGCTTTTATAACTGTTTTAAGTATTGATAATAATAATAACAACAACAACAACAACAACAACACCACCAATAATACTACTACTAATAAATAAATAAATAAATAATGTTTCTTGAACAGCAAATCATTATATTAGAATGATTTCTGAAGGATCGTGTGACATTGAAAACTGGAGTAACGATGCTGAAAATTCAGCCTTTGTCACAGGAATAAATTGCATTTTAAAAATATATTCAGATAGAAAGCAGTTATTTTACATAGTAAAAATATTTCATAATTGTTACAATTTCTGCTGTACTTTGTATCAAATAAATGCAAGATTGGTGGGCAGAAGAGACTTTAAAAAACATTTAAAAACTCTTACTGTTCAAACACTTTTGACTAATAGTGTAATTGCAAATAGACATTATATTCAGTCCCACTAAACACAAACCACACAACTGAGAATGCTTTATCAATTTCATATCATCTTGAGAAATAAAATCAAGACTTTTTATGATATAAAACATTTGGACCCATAAGTTTTGGATTTCTGAAAGTACAACTGGACCCGTTTCTCTTTAATTATCAGTGGCCAGTGAATGTTTATTAGAAGTGCTTAATATCAAATATTGGTGACATATTGAATATTTTTTGTTCTACATAGGCAGAAATGGTGAACCACCTAAATGGTTTGGAACACATTAAAATAACTGGGCAGACAGATACTCAACATTAGCCCAACACTAGATTAATATCGGCTTGGTGTGTCTTGGAAGGGAGAATCAAGTTGGTACAGTCGTGTCAGGAAAAAACAACAACTATTTTTTCAACATATTAGGAGTAAGACTCAAATTAAAAAAAATGTTTTTTCTTCTAAGATATCATGCTAATTTAAAGTTTAAAATACAATAATAAGAATGTTTGACTGTGCTTCTTACATGATTTAAACGTATATGTTAAAACCTTTACGTGGTGACAAAAACTTTTAAAAGAAAACATAGTATGAGCATTTTTTGAAAGCACTTTACAGTTGTGAACCCATGTGCCCTTAAGCAAATCACTTATCCCCAGCTTCCCCGGGGTCTGTTTCTGCTATTAGTGTACTGTAAGCCTCTCTTGGTAAAAAAAAGAATCTGTTAAATGACAAGCACCCAATAGGAAGAGAGAAAGAGAGAGAGGTAGAGAGGCTAAGATTAGGGTAATCAGTCCATCAGAGAGATTGATGGAGAAGACATGCAGAGTTTAAGGAGGAGACCTGCAGATCTTAAGTGAGCAGTCTGGCAAAATGGCAAGTGCAGTAGAGCAGGGGCTGCTGGGTAAGGCACCTTGCAACAGCTGGTCTCAATTATCCACCCAGGAGTCGAGGGACGCATGGGGCTGTGGGACGGGGGGTGGGGGGGGGGGGGTGGGGGGGGGACGGACGGGGGGGGTCAGAGACCACTGGCGCCAGGAGAAGAGCAACAGGTCAGGAAAGATGGAGATTATAAAAATACTAGCAGGCAATTGGCCCCTAAAAGAGAAAACAGATACTGTGTGTGTGGGGTTTGTTGAGGCTGTGCCACAGCATAGCAGAGGAGGAGCCAAAGGGTGGACATTTTATCTTCACTTCCTGTAGAAAACTAAATTTAGAACCAAGAGACAAAGAGCAACAAACACAGAGAGACAAAATACAGCAATTGGGCACATTTGCTCACTCTCAGGTTGTCTTCTGCAAAACACAAATTAAGATCTTTTTTTTTTTAAGTTGGGTTCCAAACACTCTGTTAAAGAAACATTTTTCTAAATATCTTATTTATTGTGAAAGAAAGACATGCAATAATAAACTATATCTCTATACTGAAATCTCAGGTGACCGAACAGTGATTTATCTTTTCGGAATAGTCAAAATATTCTCAGATGACTGAACCGTGATTTATCTTTTTGGAATAGTCAAAATATTTGTGTCTGGGACGCCGTGAGCCTGGAGACTGTAGTGAACACTGTGAATTCTTAAAGGCTTGACTTAAATGTGTGATATGAACAAACAGTGAAATTCTCAACTTAAATGAGTTTCTCAACTTCAGGTTACTCATTAAAGAAAGTTATTAAAAACACCAAACAAATTAAAAGTCATTGAAAAATGGCCTAGAAGTGTAGAGGAAAGCTCTAACAGCATCTGGACAAGGAAAACACTTGGTGTGATGTTTTGTATCTAAAGTGTGACATAGATTTCTAAAGTATCCAAATACTCTTGTAGAAGGTAGAAAAAGAACACATTTCTTTGGAAAATGCTTAAGGAAATAAAATGTGTACATTTTGAATACTCGGGAAATTTGTAAGGCTTGCACACATACGTTGAATTTCGTATTAACCCTAAAAACATAGTGTGTAGTGCCCTCTGCTGGACTTCTCTTGATATGACAGGGTAACTAGTACACCTTGCAAAAAAAGTTTTTAATTTTACACTAAGCTCTACATAAAATGTAACCTGGCAAAATACTGTGAACTTAATAAATTTGTTAATAGATGATCAAATTAAAACAAATCAATAAAATGTGTTATTATTTAATAAATAAAATGATACCTAAATAATTATACAAAACCAACACCTCTAAATGAACTCTAACGTTGCATGCAACGTTTTTAAAAAGGAAAATAATGTAAAATTAATTCAAAGTATAAAAAAGTAAATAAATAAATACTAACTAATAAATACGTATACTATTTAAACCCTACCTCTAACCCTATAACAACAAAACTATAATTCTAATTATTTATGTTAAATTAATCCATTTATAATGTTATAATATTATAATAACTTATATAATAAAAGTTCATTAATAACGTTAATATTACTTTTATTAAGTTATTATTAATATAAATCTAGAATTATAAAAATTAAAGCGTTAGAATTTATCATTAATAAAAAGGCCTACATTCAATTTGCTTGGTGTGTCGGTCCTCTGCGCGCAGCCGCTTCATTCATAGAACGCCTGCATAACAAATGTCCATATGACGTCACAAAGATTATAATTTCTCGCGGTCACTGATCACTTAAGCGCTCAGTTCATTGAAGAGAAGACGTACTGAAACAGAGTCTGATTCAAAGTCTATCCAGATAAACACGATAGTTAGACAGCGCTTCATCATAAACACTTAGGTTACGCTTTGGAGATAAGCCCAACAGGTCAGTAACAATATTAGAGATGCAAACAAAGTTTGAAATCAGCTTTTCACCTTTCCTCAACTAATATCTATTCACAAAAAAGAAACCAAACTACACTCAGTCCCAAAGCCAACGGTCTGATAATTTTAATAAAAATCGTATGCCCCTAAATATAATTTCCTGATGATAAAATTGTACTCCAGCATATTTTCATGATGACACATTTCCCATTCCCTGTGTTTCTCATCGAAGGCAATGGTGATGCTAAAGGGTTAATTTAGTATCTGTATGGTGACACGCAAATCTTCGATATGCAGTATTTGTCGGACGCTTAGGGAGTGGGAACAAATTAAAAAATGACCTCTTGTGTATTTAAATGGAAAATATTGATTTATATATTTGGTTGGTAGTTCAGATTTAGATTTTATTGTGAAAGCAAAGCAAAGGTTTTTAAATGTAATGTACATACCGTTCAAAAGTTTGTGATCAGTACGATTTTTTTTAAAGAAGTCTTTTATGCTCATCAAGGCTGCATTTATTAGATCAAAAATACAGAAAAAAAGCACTAATATTGTGAAATATTTTTTGAATCTAAAATAATTGTTTTCAGTTTAAATACAAATTAAAATACAATTTATTTCTGTGATACAAGGCTGAATTTTCAGAATCATCAGTATTAACTGTAACATGATTCTTCAGAAATCATTCTAATACCCTGATTTATTATCAGTGTTGGCAACAGTTGTGTGCTTTTTATTTTTTTGGAACCTGTGATACTTTTTTTCAGGATTCTTCTGATGAATAAAAAGTTAAAAAGAACAGCATTTATTTAAAATATAAATCTTTGTAACAGCATACTACTGTTCAAAACTAAGGATTAATTTATGTATTTTTTTGATAAATTAATACTATTAATACTTTTATTCAGCAAGGGTGTGTTAAATTGATACAAAATGAAAGTAAAGACTTATATTGTTAGAAAAGATTTCTATTTTGAATAAATACTGTTCTTTTGATGAGCATAAGGTAAGAAATTAAAAATCTTACTGATCCCAAACTTTTGAACAGTAGTGTACATTTATTGTACTAACTAGTTAACACTGCTGAATGTATATTTTACGTTCATACTTTTTCAGTCATAAAAGTCATAAAAATGCTATGTTGGTTTTTTTTCTATTAAAGCAAAGAGACATGCAAAAATGATTCTGTTCCTGACTATATAAATTGATTTACTTTGACTACTAACTTTTTTGAAGTTAGGAAATAAAGGGTCCATGAAAGCTGGTTTTAAAGGTCTCAAATGTGAATCAAATAAAAGGTCCTCTGGTGGTAATTTCTGTTACTCTTTTTTTCTATTTTAGAAAAAGAAAATCATTTGTGCATTCTTAAGGAGAACATGGAAGGCTTCTGTGGCAACAGAATTTCACCTGATCCACAGCCTGGCCCATCTGGCCTAGAGCAAATGGCTGTCCAGTATTCAGCTGATCCACAGCCAGGTCCATCTGGTCTTAATCCAAAGGCTCTCCAAAATCCATCCGATTCACAGCTGGGCCCATCCGTTCTTGATAGAATGGCTCTCCAAGATCTAACTAATCCAAAGCTGGGTTCATCTGGTCTTGAGCCAAAGGCTCTCGAGGATCCAGCTGATCTACAGCCAGCCTCGTCCAGCCTCATTTTAGAGTTGATGCCTGTTCCAGGTCCATCCAGTCTCAGGCCGACTCCTGACGAAACAGATCCCGACAAATCGGTTCCATTTGCCTTCCTGTATGAAACGGGACAGAGACTTGGAATAGGAGGTTTCGGCACTGTGTTTAAGGGGACTTGCAAATCTGATGGCCAGCAGGTAGAACCACTTTTACTGTATTCAACAAACCCTTTGCTACTTGTTCACTTTTCACTTGGCCAATATTTTTTTTGAACCTGACTTAAGGTCATTGCACACTGAGTCCGAAATTTTTGTACGTTAAAAAATAAATACAACCGCATGTTGTGTTAGTCACATTTACACACTGCCTCTGAAACTTTCGTCTGTCATAAAAACATTTGGATTGGTTCGATTTTCTGCATTTTTGCATCCTTAGCAAGCATTTTGAGAGGTGTTTTGACAGTTCAGAGACACCATACAAGTGAACGCCAAAATCCAGAATTGCATAACAAAGTTCACCTACTTTGTCTCGCTCCCCAAAGCACTGTAAGGGTCCTTGTACACTGAGAAATTATCTGTCTTCTTTAGAATTTCTGACATCCTGAAGTAAACTTTAAATCGTCCGGGATAATCCTGCAGCTCCTTAATAAGGAGGTGCGCACAGAAAGTATTCTCCCATTACTGTCTATATCTTATAATTGGATTGACCCAATATGTTCTTTCTTTTTCTCGTTTTAAGACTAGAGTGGACAACAAAATCACCCTTACTGCTTAAAAATTACATATTTTATTGTTTTGATGAATCGGATAAAGTACTACACATCGGTCATGTGCAAGAACCTTTAGAGTTTACTATTCACTGTTTTGATGAAAACTAATAGAAATATATGAGAGATAACATGATATGATTAATTTACCAGTGCTTAATTCATAATTTTTTCCTTTTGCAGGTCGCCATCAAGGTCATTCCTAAGCGCAAGGAGGATGATTATATTGTTGTTGTAAGTTGGCAAAACTTATTACTACACCCAAAGAAATCAAACATAATACATAAAATATATAAAACATAGTTAGCTAACCTGTTTTTAAACATTTTTTCAATAGCCTGGCTATTCCAAGCCATTGATCATGGAAGTGGCTCTAAATCTGCAGGTGAAAAAGTCTCAGACAAGCACCAACATTGTCCAAATGCTGGACTGGTTTGAAGAGGTGTGCCATCACATCCTCATATTGGAGTATCCGCAGCCTTGCATGACCTTGAACAGTTTCCTCAAAATCAACAAACGTCGAATAGATGAAATTCAAGCACGGCGCTTTATGCGCCAGGCCGTTTTCGCAGCCAAGCACTGTATGGACTGCGGTGTCACCCATAATGACATCAGGCTGGATAACATCCTGATCAACGCAGACACGCTGGAGCTCAAACTGATAGACTTTGGCTGTGGGGAACTTATTGAAGGTTGTGATGATGAAGACAACCAAAACAGAGGTAAGTTAACTTATAATTATGTACTTTGATGGCAGAATGAGCAACTGTGTGTAGAAAGTGGACTAATGCTTCACTGATACATTATGTAATGTTTGCTAAAATATGAATCTCTCTTGCTTGCTTGGACAGAACATGTCGTGCCAGAGCTTTATGTGGCGCACAAATGCGCACTCAGTAAGACAGTGTTGTCTCTGGGTAATCTGCTCTACAGGATGGTGGAAGGCCAGTCTGCTCTAGAAAATAATCCAAGGTTTGATTCCAACCGCTGCTCAAAAGGTGAGGTGAATAACTGGTAACATAAATATTTAGTAGGGGTGTAACGGTTCACAAAATTCACTCAAACATCATGAAGTATGCATCTCAGATCAGTGGCAGGAGCTGACCAGTGAGGTGAGAAAAACAAGAAGTTAACTAAATATTTAGTTTCAAAAAGAAATACAAAAGTGCCTGCTTTAAAAATATTTCAGACTTTTGCTGTTTATCTTAGATTATTTTGGAAGCTTCCACCATTTGCTGATCTCCAGTGTTTTATATTTAAACGTTGTGTAAGTAATTTGTTATTTTATATTAAGCCTATAGCCTAAAAGCTAAGCAAATAAGCATTGGTTTGTTAATACATTAATCATTTTATGTTTAATATAAGTGAGTTTGCCGTAGTGTTTTGTTGTTGTCAATTCAATCAATTGACGTGGAATTGGCGCTAATTTAAAGGTGAAACTAAAACGAGGAAAAGAAGGAAAATTCTAACGAACTACCTCACCATCACAAGCCTACTGGAGTAGGGCTGTGCCGAGATTCGGACGCAAATTATCATGCGTATCTTGTCAGTAATGCAGGTTCTGTGATTAGTGGTAAATCTCATTCACGTGTTCATTCATACAGCCGCGTTTACTACACAGAGCCGTAGTTCACTGACAAGCTACGCAGTTTCGCGTGCATTATCGATATATATCGCCTGCGATAATGAAAGCGGTATTTGCGTAGCTTGTCAGTGAACTACGGCTCTGTGTAGTAAACGCGGCTGTATGAATGAACACGTGAGTGAGATTTACGACTAAATACAGAACCGGCATTACTGATGAGATACGCATGATATCGGTCCGAATATTGGCACAGCCCTATACTGGAGTATTGTATTTTTCGTTGGGAGTGGGAGAGGCAGACATCAGTTTGTCTGTTAAGCCTAGTTTATACTCGACGCGTCCGCCGCACCGCACGCCTCCGCAGAGTTCGCGCGCGCATTTGCGCACTGTGTTGTCCTTCATACTTGACGCGTTCGCCGTTTGAATATTCTTTGTGGCGCAAGGGGGCGTTCAAGGGAAAGTCGTCCTTTACACCTGCTAGACGCAACAGAGAAGAAGTATTTCTTGTAATAATTGACTGTAATAATTGTAACAAAAGACTGTAATAATTACTACAATACGTACACATATGCAAGTGCATTGTGTGCTATCAATGTTGTTTTATATTATGTATTATTAGACATATTGGTACGCTTCTTCCACAGACTTTTTTCTTTGCTTTCACAAATTTGTCTCTAAGGTTCTTCCACACTTTTTGACAAGTTGCTTCTTCTGTCCCGAGTGTTTTACCAAATTCTTTCCATTAATTCTGTACCATCTGACTGTCTCTATGCTCCCACATTGATGGGTCATAGAGATGATGGTACAGACGTACCTGTTTGGCAACTGTCGCTTCAAACTCGTACATCTTCGGATGCGGCGTGGCGGACGTGGAGTCACAAAAAATTACGTGCACACCGCCAGGCGAAAGGGGGTCATAAGCGCTCCACGCGCAGGACCGCCCACACGCCAATGATGTCATTTTCGCCGTGCGGAGCCTCGCGATCAAGCAGACGCGTCGAGTGTTAACTAGGCTTTACGTCGTTTGGGCTGCCTTGTAGAGTACAGTGGCACTGAGAACATTATATTTCACACACTGTAAGTTCTTTTATGTTGCAAATGTAATAGAATTAGTACAACGAATCGAATCGTTCGGTCTGTAATGCATACCGAACCAAAAGCCTCGTACCGAACGGTTCAATACGAATACGTGTATCGTTACACCCCTAATATGTAGTGGTCAAACTGGCTAGTAAAATGAAGTTAAAACACAAAATTAGAGGTAATACAGGCTGTACGTGACGACGTTAGCATGTCACATGGTCATAAAGAACATTCATGACTAACCATTGCTTTCCTCAAAACGTATATAGGATGTCAGGATCTGATATGTCTCTGCATGAAATATGATCCAGATGATACACCGACGTTAGAGCAGCTGTTAGAACATGAATGGTTTAAGCAGGGAGATGATCAGGAGTAGCTCAGGAGTCAGGTAACATAATATCTGGGATAAGGCAGATAATAGGAAACTATATGTGAAATAATTATTGTGAAAAACCAAGACTTTTTTATTATTATTTTTTATTTTTATTTTATGTATTTATTATTAATTATTATTATTATTAATTATGAGTGAGTCATTCATTCAACTTATTTATTTAAGCTGCCATTAACAAAGGCAGCAAGTGACTGTCACTGAATCATTTAATCATTGACTCTCTTAATTTGTCCAAAACGTGGATTAATTCATTAACGAAACACCGCTGTGTGTTGTTCAAAGACTCCCAATAGTTCTACTGCCACTTTGTTTGGAACTATTCCAGACTATTGTGTTAACTGATTCACTTTTTGGTTATTGAACTGTAGTAGAAAATCTGTATCACATTTAAAATTGTGCAGATATTTGGGAAAAGCATCACTCTTGCTCATGTGATATTGCTAAACTATATCATATGATATAATAAGACAAAATATTAGACAAATATAAAAATATTGCTATCATATCTTGAATTTTAGTGGCTGTGTTCTCCTAGGCTACATCATGCAGGCAGTCGTCCTGCATCATGGTCATCAGCAACTGCATGCAGTGTCTGATGGTGTACAGGTTGGGGTGGGGGCTGCCAGCCCCAGACCTTCACGCTCGGATACTGACGCTTCTTTGTTTTGTCCTTCGTTGTTCATGTTTGTTCCTGTCTGACCCCCTGATTGTACGACTACGATTTCCGTCTTCAATAAAGCTAGCATTTGGATCCTACTGTTCACGTCCACTTTGTTACAACTATAGACTATAGACTTTTTTTTTTTTTTTTTGCATTTAGAAGATATAAGCATTCTAAACAATATGAAGTGTCCCGCCCCCTACACTATAAATAGATACTGAAGCTGCAGCTTTACATGCATTACACTATAGACTTTTTTTGCATTTAGAAGATATGAGCATTCAAAACAATGTGGTGTCCTGCCCCCTACACTATAAATAGATGCTGAAGCTGCAGCTGGAATTGGTCACTTATTCACAGAATTAGTATTTTCTGTACAGTGAATAGCACGTAGTGCTAGGGGATAGGGAACAATTCAGAAAGTGTAAATATGCATTTACGTAGCTTAACAGCTCTTGCCCAAGTTGAGACAGAACAAAACACTACTGGCTATTAAAAAAGGGGGCAGGACTGCTGTATATCTGTAACGAAGCGTCAGAGGCGTTTGGATCCATAAGCAGCTTTATTAGAGAATGGTTAGACAAACAGGGGTCAGTAGCCAGCATCAACAGTGTAGAAGACAAGACAGTACCGTAAACAGAGACAGGCAGAGTTCGGGGCAGGCTGATAACAATCACAATCCAGAGGGGCAGTCCAATTCGGGGGGCACAGAGAGGAATCACAGGTCGAAGAACAGTCCAGGTCACAACAGGTAATCAAACAATAGAAATAACGCTCAGAAATGACAGCCGGGGCAAGATCAAGACTTCGCGAATGTCTGAGCGTGAGCATGGCTTTTATGGAGGACGTGTAATGAGCAGTGATTGTTTGCAGGTGTGTGTGTGGGTGTGGTCAGCCCCAGGTAAGAGGGAGTATGGGAAATTGAGTCCGAATAATGTCAAAACTCCGGTGAAGGTTCCCTCTGGTGGTGTAGAGGAGAACGAGCGGAAGCTTCCGTTGTAACAATATCCCACCCTATCTTCCTGTTTCAGTAGAAATGATGTCAATGCATAGAATAACACTATATGCTTCAAAGCAATTATGAAATTATGTCAGTGGACATAATTTCAGTGGAGGTAATTTCTTCGGGGAGTGCCCCTGGAACAGGTCTCCAAACATGCTGTGATACACATGGATGCCTCCACCACCAGCTGGTGGGCAGAAGGTGTCGGGGGTTTGGACGGGCCCTCAGCTACACTGGCACGTTTTGCCTTGAACCGTCTCAAAGGGACGCTTATGAGGCAAGCACGCACTGGTCCACACGGACAACACTGCGACTGTTGTATACATCAACCGACAAGGTGGTCTACACTTCCGTCGCATGTTGCAACTTGCCTGTCACCACCTCTTTTGGAGTCAGAAGCATCTGAGCTCGCTTCATTCATTTTCCGGGCTTGCACAAGCGTGCAGCCGACGAACTGTTCTTCCCACAGACACTATGCAACTTCATGGAAGACGAGGAGCAGGTTTTACTAGTGCCGCCCTACAAGCCCACTCGGACATGGTTTTCAGAACCAGGTGGTGAGCCTCCTTGTGACAGGCCTCCCTGGCAGAATTACATGTCTGGTCCCTGGACGGGACGTGGAGGTTCTAGGCCATCTACCCCAAGGAGTAGTAGACACCATCACTTCAGCAAGAGCTCAATCTACGAGACTATGCTTATACCCTGAAGTGGAACCTGTTTGGCGAGTGGTGCCGATCAGAGTCATGCTGTCCTTTTGGAGCGAAGGCTGTTTCCCTCCACCCTCAAAGTCTACGTGGCTGCTTTTGCTGCACACCACGACCCCATAGAGGCTCTGTGCCCAAGGTTCCCACTACTCCCTTCAGGGACCAGGTGGTGAGCCTGCAAGCGCTGCCCCTGGAGGAGGCAGACCCAGCCCTAGCTTTGCTCTGTCCCGTCTGAGCCCTAAGATGGTACACAGACCTCAGACCAGCTGTTTGTCTGTCACGGAGGCCGGCAGAAGGGGAATGCCATCTCCAAGTAGAGGATGGCCCACTGGATAGTGGACGCCTTCACCCTGGCTTATCAGGCACATGGTGTGCCCTGGCCGTTGAGGATGCAAGCTCACTCAACTAGAAGTGTTGCATCTTCTGAGCGTTGGCTCATGGAACCTCTCTGGCAGATATCTGTAGAGCTGCAGGCTGGGCGACCCCTAACACGTTCGCTAGATTCTATAGCCTTTGTGTAGAGCAGGTATCCTCCTGTCCCGTCGCCACAGTTGCTGTACCGGGGCCGGCTCGGCTCCTCAGTGAAAACCTGACAATATGCTGCACCAGCTGCCTACTTATACTCACACTGTGATCAGCAGCAGCTGCTTGCAGTCAGTGCATGCCAAAGTTTACACTCAAAGTGAATTGGACTTTAAGCAAGATTCCATTCATCGGTCTCTGACGTGATGTCTCCGTTCCCTCCTTCAGGGAACGAGGGTTACATACGTAATCGAGACATAATATGTAATGATGTGATTTCAGCACTAAATCTCTTTTGGCAGATTTTGAAATGCTGTTGAGTCATGACAGATGTCACTGCCTGCATCTTAATGCAGCTGGTTGCTGCTCAGTGTATTTTGCATGCATCATTTCTGATGAATGGTTCTTTTGATTGAAGTTTTTCTTGCCCATTATTTTACTGATCCAAACTACAGTATCTCACAGAAGTGAGTACACCCCTCACATTTTTGTAAATATTTTATTATATCTTTTCATATGACAACACTGAAGAAATGACACTTTAGTACAATGTAAAGTAGTGAGTGTACAGCTTGTATAACAGTGTAAATTTGCTTTCCCCCAAATTAACTAAACACACAGCCATTAATGTCTAAACCGCTGGCCACAAAAGTGAGTACTCCCCTAAGTGAAACTGTCCAAATTGGGCCTAAAGTGTCAATAGATCTCAATGTAATGAACGTTGCTTTGTAATCATCTTATGTGACTAATTATTTGATCCTTCTAACATTTCATTGTTTTTTTTGTTTTTGTCTGTTATTGATACCTCTTTTTATGTGGAGTTGCTTTATCAATTAATTAATGTTCATATTGCATTTTGTTTCATGCCATTGGGAGCCTTAGCCCTGTTGGCACTAAATATTTTACTTTGTTTTGGTTTACATATAATTGCTACAGGCATATATAGGTGATCGGTGTCATTACCTTGTTTTCTTTTGTAATTTCGTTTTCTTTTGTTTGAAGTGGTGTTTCCAGTTTTTCCTGTTGATTTTAGTGTCTAGTATTTGAAAACATTTTGTACCAACAGAAGATTTTTTTTTCGTACATTTTCACTAATGGTAACTCTCTTACCATAAGTAGGATTTTTGAAATGGCGTAAGCTGACAGTGACGTCATTTAAGTGTGACATTCAACAATGCTGACAACTGGAATAAAGAGAACAGAGAAGTGCCTGAATTTCGACATTGGTCCATCCCTGTTTTCCATGTCTGTGGAGTGAGTATTAATAAACTGTTTCCTTTATGTATTTAATCTCATTTTATTAACCAATGTCTTTGCTGCTGACCTTTGTTGATTCATTTTAACCATACTAAAAAGCAAAACCTACTTTAGATTCACATTTGTGAACACATCAACATTTGTGCTTAATTTTTTCTCATTGCTGAAGAGTGTTAAACTTCCTTCATCCACAGTTCTATTGTACAGTGTGATTTTTCTTTTTCCTTCAGCCTTAGGCTTATTTATTTCATTTTTTTTTTTTTTTTTTTTTGATGTTAAATGGCTTTTACATTTACTAAAAATGTAACTTTTTATATTAAAAACAAACAAGTAAGCCCTGTCCAGATTTAAAAAAGAACGCAAAAGTAATGCAACAGTAATGTAATGCATTACTTTCCATAAAAAGTAACTAAATAATGTAATTAGTTGAGGAGGCTGAGGAGGAGTTAGAAAAAGTTGGTTTTCAACATAAATCAAAATGGCGGAGAAGAAGTTCGGTCCACAATGGAATAATTTTTATCTATGTTGTAGGCCTGACTCAAGGAATATTTTGAGACTAGTTTCATTATAATAGGCTAATACCTTCATATTAAAGGTTAATGAATGGTTTACTACTCTTGACCAATAGGTGGCACTGTTACCAAATTGATGTGGCATGGTGAGTGTGAGGATGCAGTTTGGCATCTTTCCAGCAAATACGTTAATGTGCTAAATTAAAACTGTTTCCTACTCTACATTGACATGAAATCGATGATTTTTTTGTCAGCATGGTGTGAAGATGAGCCAAGTCAAATTTGGTGAAAGTCGTTTTTCAACATAAATCAAAATGACAGACAGGAAGTTCATCCAATTGTGTCATAATTGGTATTGATGTTCTCAGCATGACCCAAGAAATATATCAAGACCAGTTTTATTGGATAATCTAAACAAAAGTTATTAGCATTTTTCTAAATTTCTTAATAACTTTTGACCACAAGGAGCGCTGCCTCCAAACTTTTTGAGCACTGTCAGGGCCAAAACACTGCAGGTAGCCTCAGGTCATGTTTATTATAACAAACACCAGGTTTAGTCTCAATACCCCAAACCATTGCGGAGATATAGCCTCAAATTCATTTTGCACACTTTTTGTAGTATTGGTTGGTGCGTTATTTGAGAACAGTTTGACTAATCAACTTGAATTCCATAACTTAGTCTAAAGATGATCGGATCCAATTTTGGTGAAAATCAGACAAACTGTCTAGGATGAGTTTTGGTGTTCATTTGACTTGGCATGAGCCAAGGAATCAGAGGAAAAAATAATTTAGCATAAAATAATTGATACTCAGAAGCAGTTCTATGGGCTGCCATACACTTCCAGGGTAGAAGAAAAATAACGCTAACAGATACAATAGGTGCTTTCGCACCTGTGGTGCTTGGCTTGGTTAGTTCACCCAAAAATTACAATTCTGTCATTAATTACTCATCCTCATGTTGTTCCAAACCCATCTGTTTCTTTGTTTCACATTGTGCTCTTTGTATTAATTTTGTATTGAATTGTAATTGAAAGAGTCTACTTGTCATTTACAATTGGGGGCCAAGATATTAACACGTGGAAGCAAGCATGTGTGGATTACTTTGTATTTGTGCATCGGAACTGTAAGTTCATGATCTCCACAAGCTTTGGGATAAGTAAAATTGATAAAAGAAATACTGGAATAAAAACATTTCCTCTTTTGATCGCACGTCAGAAAAAAAACAAAAAAAAAAAGTACACTTCCTCATAGTGACAAAATTATTATTTATGTCACTACAACAGTGCAGTTCACCTAACTTGAACTATCGAACACAGTGGAACTTCCTCACATTAACTTGTGTTTCTGCTCTCCCACACAAATTCTCCAAGAAAGAAAAGCCTAAAGGTAAGGTAATGTTCTCTATATGCATGTGAGCATGAATGACTTATATTACTAATTAATATTACTAGTAATATTAATATTACTGATGCTACATCAGTGACAGAGAGTGACAGAGAAAGTTATTTCCTGATTTTAGGTGCCATTACTTTCTTACTAACTAGCAGGTCGACCCATGGAAATTTTGGTGAGGGAGTTTAGCTTTTTATGTAGAGAGGCATCAAAAGTAAAATCTACTTTTTTTAATGGGAGTATTATTAAGTCATGAAGAATTTTATTGGTGAGTGATAAGGTCTTGGTAATACTCATATTTTTCTTTTTTTTTTTTTAGTTTTAAGAATTTAGAAGACATCTTTTTTTATTTTATTTATGCACTCAGAAAATTGATTTAGTTTGAGTGGATAGGGCAGGTTTGCAGGCAATGTAAATTTGAATGTTATATGCATAACAGTGATAGTTGAAATGAAACATGTAACATGACCTAGGTAGTATATAGATAATAAATGATGGCCCTGCATTGACATACAGAACTGTCTGAGAGAGAGATAGGAGGAAAACCAGATAATCACCAGAGAGTAGAAAGGACATTGGCTACCTCTGCAAGCACAATTTCAGTTCTGTGGAGTGAACGGAAACCAGGAAAAGATACAGCTGGGAGGCAACAGTACTTTCCAATAATTTGGAAATAAACTGTAAGTTTGAGATAGGATGATAATTAGAATTAAATCCAAATCCAAAGTTACTATAGCAGTTTTAAGAGGTAAAGTAAATGATGCAGAAGCAAATGATCTTATGAAGTGAAAGATTTGAAGAGAAAGAGAAAATTACTAGCAGAATGTAGGAGCAGGATTTTAATTTCAGTATTTACTCAGTGATAGAGAAAGGGTTAGTAGAAATAAAGAGACCAGAGAATTTAGGAATTTAGGAATCTAATCAGAAAAACATTGGTGAACAGAATTGTAAGTATCTTGTAAGTAATTAGAAAAAGAACAACACAATTAATCAAATGCTTAAACATCATGAGACTGTGGTTGTGTTGAGGTTGTTTGTGTGTGTGTGTGTGTGTGTTAAATTAATGCTTTGGGCCTATTGCTTTATTTATTAATGATTGCAGAGTTCACAACAGGTTTGTATTTTCTGAGGTGTTCCAAAAAGCTACAGACAGTGAGGCCAGTTGAGACAGCAAAGGCCAGGGCCAGCATTTCCAAAGCTAGAATAGCCATTAGGGTTTTTTTCCCCTGGGGAAAGTGTGAATATTAAATATATGGAACTATATCTGTGTTTTGCAGCTCAGAATGGCAAAGCAATGTGAGTTGACAGGGTTGATAGATGGGTATAATGCTGAACTCCACTGGTAAGGTATGTAAGCAACAAATGTGTTGTGTAGCCAGAAGATGGTACTTCAGACTTAGGCAAGACCTGGTAGCTTGATCAAATGCATATAATGTATATATTGTGGACACCAAGTAGTTCCTAGCCTCTGACAGTATTCATACAAGACGCAGCTCTAAGTTGAAAGAATAACTGTGTAACGGTTGATCCACAGAAGGCGAGATGAGGATGAACCCAAGTGCAGTTTATTTGTGATGCGATCTGGGAAAACCCAACACATGGTGAAATTTTACCTTTTTTAAGTTTTGATCCCATGTGAAAGCTGGGTTCAAGCCCTTTCCAAAACTGTTTTTATTTTAGCTTGAACGTAACAAAAGTTATGGCTATCTGAAGTTGGCTGATAGCTATGATTTTTAGGAATTTAATTTTGAGAAAAACGGGTTTAAAGTGAGACATGTTTTACTTTCACTTTACGGGAGGTCAGGAGTGTTATACTGCATTATTCCGTTGTTTATCATGGGTATAGTCTCCGAACATTTGATCATTCCTTGTATGTATAAATAGCACAAATAATGTATCTTGTAGTTGTAGTTTACATGTAGAAGCGCGAGCGCAGCACAACTGTTCGTGCACAGTGTATATAACAGACAGTCATCGGACTCCTCCTCTTTAGTAACTTTATCATCTGATCCTTCATCTCTGGATGTGAAATAGTCCATTATAACATTGTTTAGGGCACTGACATCACCAGGACATCACCAAATACAACTTTGCGTGCTGTCGTTTAAACAGAACTGGTGGGAAATGTGCATTGATACACCTTTATTAAATATGTTACGTGGTTTATTTTGATAGGTTAACTGTTTTTGTGGTGTTTAGAGAAAGCACCTCCGCAGCATGTTCTTAAAGTCCCCATGAAATCAAAAGTAAAGTTTTTTAGCTTTTGGTATGAATATGTTAGCCTTACAGTTATCTATAAGCTAGTGTGCTCCAAAACAATGACAAAAATCACATTTACAAGATATGAGCATTTCAAACTTACAGTCTCATCATTTCCGCCAATATGATTCAACGGTTTTGATGATATCACGTTGCACTTCAGCTTCTTGTCAAACATTCTGTCCAATCAAATGCTCTCTAGAATCCGTAGCGTCCTGCCCCCTACACTATAAATAGATGCTGAAGCTGCGGCTGAGATCGTTAATTGTTCACAGAGTTAGTACTATCTGTATGGTGAATGGCAGGTAGTGCACATTGTAGGCGATAAGGAACGATTCAGACAGTGTAAATATGCTTTCTGTTGGGGCAAATGAGGTCTGGTTTGGCGTTGTGTCAGGCAAACCACGGCAGATCGCAGTCTACTCCGGACTTTGACCCCGGTCCAGAGACACCATAGCACCATAGACACCATAGCAGATCATATGCGTGAGTCGGCATGTACTAAACTACACAGCCTCACAGTTTTTTTTTGTTAGAGTTTCATATTAAATCGAGGGGGTAATCTATTAGACTGTGGCTGTTATAAGCTGTCAAATGAGGCTTTATGGAGCTCAATGGCTCTGGCCCAAACAGATAAAAATGGAACGCTATTGGCTATTGTAAAAAGTGGGCAGGGATGCATGATATGGCTCGCCCTGTTTTCCTGTTGTGTCACCACATAATGCTGCGTGTTTCAAGGCACTTCAGTGGACCTTTAACATAAGAGAAAAGACAGTCATTTCTACTTGCCGCAAACAATCGCAATTTTACTGCAATAACAAGTGAATTTTGCCAAGATATTTTCAGAGATGATAGACAAGATGTTATAGAATAATAATTAAATGAAAACCTAATTTGACAAAAAATTGACATTAACCTATTTTTTGAATTTCCTGAAAATGTCCCAGCGTGATGTCCGACGGGTTTTCCCAGATTGCATCACATTTATAAACAGGAACAGGTACTCAAAACTCACTGACAGCAGATACACATTTCAATACACAACAAGAGACTATGGGAACATGAGGGCTACTTATACCAAACAATACCGGTTACAATCCAACCAATGAGAAACAAGGAACATGACTATAGCAACCAATCAGAACTTGACACATGGAACAAGGAACCAATAGCAGGATAACATAAAGAAACAAGGGAAGCAGGACACAAATACATGAACCCAAAACAAAACCCAAAACCCAAAACCCAAAACCCAACATTACAAACTGTTGCCTGAGGCATGTTTGCACAGAACAAGGTAATGCTGATTGCAATTAGTAAGCAGTAGACCAGTACAATTATTGCTATTTTGAGAGGGAACCTGCCCATTTATATGCGGATGTTACTCCTGAAATTTGCAGCATGTACATGGCTGTTAGTCCTTTGAGCACTGAACACTATGGTTTTATAGAACTTCTGAATGAACTGCAAGAAAGTGCGCAAGGAGCACTTGCTTTATAATCACTTAGAGCTGTCACTCATTTAAAGGTAGAGTAAGTGATTTCTGGTAGCCAATGATGATATTTGAAATCACCAAAAACACAATATGACTGTAGATGAACAAACAAACGAACGTGATACACAAGCATATTCGAGCAAAAGCCAGCGTATATTAGTTATGTGAAACAAAGCAAAACCAATGTTACTCACCTATCAAGAAGAAACAAAGCAACCTTGGCGTACAATTGCAGGCCTTCACACTTCTTCAGGCATTGCCCTCTCAGAAAGAATTTGTGCCCCCTCATTTTTTTAAATGAACTTACTTATTTAAACCAATAATAGATAATTAATTGGAGGAGCATGAACGGACCGTCTGCAGAGTGCATAAAGTTTCTTTGATTTGCTCAGATCAATCAGCGTCTGACTTGAAGCAGTGTAGCTAGTCTATGTCATATGCTTTGAAGATGACAGCTAATTCATGATTTACCAGACTCACTTACTGAATTTCATCCCATGCTTTAATGTGGTCTTGCCCCCCCCTTTCCATCCTCTCCCCTCCTTGCTGAACGTGTTTGAAAAAAGTACAAATAAAATAGGAAAAATAGCCAAATGCCATTGCATGATTTCCCGAGCTTCAGCAATTTAATGCGATCACAGATTGCATTACAAACATGTCCTTCCTACAAACATTACTTCTGACTGGCTACGTTTACATTTATTTGGCTAAGTGGCTAAGTTTATTTTGGTACTGGTGCGGCTCCAAAGCATTTTTAAAAAAAAATACATACCTCACCTTTAAGTTTATCATGATCTTATAAAATTCTGTTATAATCAATGAATCTCTACAGTGAGTGGATTCTGACAAACAAATACCTCTGATTGGCCATTGTGTTCATGAAATCAGCTGATACTTTTGTGATTAGCTACGTTAGAAACAAATAGAAACCTTTGATCTGATCTTGACATTAAGCCTTGACATGTGCTTGTCCTTCAGACAAGTAAATCAGTCATTCACTTAATGTCTGAGTAAAAAAGTTACTTGTCTGCGGAAAAAAAATCCATTCTGAAGCAATAGTCTCATCACTGCTTCATTGATCAGCATATTTATGATATTCATCTTAAATTGATTTCAGGAAACTTTTTACCTTTATATAGGGCAATATTTTCTTAACCTTACTAAATGTAGCTATCATAATTTATGTCACATTCTTACATTTTATCAATACAATCAGTTAGAATAATTAGACTTTGTATGGTTGTTTCCATTCAAATGACGCAGTGTTAATTTTGACAGCAAATTTTGATTTAGTTTTAGTCATAGTCTTTTGACAAAAATGCCATTTAGTTTGTCATATTTTAGTCATCTGAATTGTTTTTAGTTTTAGTCTAGTTTTAGTCAACGAAATATCATAAGATTTTAGTCCACTAAATCTACAATAAATTTAGTCGGCTAAAACTCAATGGGTTTAATTACAGTGCAATGCATTTATTAAGAATTTCTCTAAAATTTCCAAACTCATTATATAGGTTTGATATTAAGGTTTTATCATGATAAACATGCAATTTAACTGCGGTGATACACAACATGCCTTAATATTAAAATGAAATAAAACCACTTTTCATAAAGAACATGTTCTTCTTTTCAATGAAATACCAATAGTTATATAGGCTAATTATGCATTCTTTATAGTAACTTGTTAACCATATTCCTCATTCTTTCAAACAGACATATTTATTTCTATAAATTAATTTAGGTTAATCTTTAGGGCTACGTAAGTGATTCAGTTAAGAGCAGTGTGTGGTTTTCTGTCTTTCTTTTGTTGCTTAGTTAACATCTATCTGTGACTCGGACAATAGCAACTAAATGTGGCTGCTATCCCTTTAAATACGAATGCACGAATGCAACGGATGCAATGTGCTGATACACTTTCTCCCTACTGTTTACGTTCATTTAAGACGTAATTGGCTGTGTTTACGTGAATACTCGTCAGAACGGACAATTCGAGATCAGTTTGTGTGTATTTCTCAGTTCATGCAAAGCGAAAGAGTGTGAGACGTGCCTTCTGTGTGTATGCTTCAGTGTCTGCACTCAGAAAACAAGACAGAATTGAGTTATCTTACGTCATCAAATTTATCCATATGTCTGCACTTCACCCACATATTGACATTTCTGAACCTTTTATAAGACATGCAGCAAGTGTATTTTAGCTTGTGTCCCGCCGGTTTGTACGCATCTAACCTCCTACTACGCAACAGATTTTTCTGAATGAATCTCTATCCAAATCGTCGTCCCTAACTTTTTAGTCTCGTTTTTATACGTTGACGAAAATGCCAGTAGATTGTTGTCATAGTTTTTGTCATTCAAGAAGAATTTCAGTTCGTTATCGTTTTGTTTTCATCTTTGAAAAAATGTTGTTGACAAAGTTAATGACGAAAATTAATTGTCAACGAAATTAACACTGAAATGATGTCAGTATCAAAAAACATCTTTCCACTGCAGAGTAAAAAAACTGAAGCTGCATCGAAATAATTTTTAACTACTTTTAAATATGAAACCAACCCACCAGTTGGTGGCATGTTGCTAAATTATTCAGTAATGAAACACCGCTGAGTGTTGCTTGGAGATCACTACTGTTCTGCTGTGGCTTTGCTTAGAACTATTTTCATTAGAAAAATGGTATATATATAGTAATGTGTCAGTAATAAAGTCAGCTAATATTAACTACTTGTTTACTGAACTGCTGTTGTATAAAATCAATGTTACATTTGCAGTCGTGCTGGTGCTTGGTCATGTGATGTTGCTTACATATCATATATAATATACAATATTTATTTATTTCTACTGCAGTATGTTTGTTCATGTTTGTTTCTTTGTGTGTGTTGTTGCACCTATTAGTTTAGCTTTTTCTGTGAGTCAAATGAATCAAGTTTCAGTGCTCCCCTAGTTTTTTTTGTTATTGATGTTTTAATCTGATAACTTGCCCCTTCACAAGTATAGTAACCTCCTGTCAGTCATTCTACAGATGGGACCGATCCATTGTAATAACCGTTTCTGAATCTGCTTCTCGATTCTTGGCTGATGTTCACATCTACATTGAATATCCTTGTTACAAAGGTGGTCACAAAGGGAAACTCATACAATCTGGTGTAGGCACTGCATTTGAAAGAACCTCAAGTTTGGCCTGGTCTGATTAAAGTAACATCCAAGTTTCTGACCCATAGAGGAAAACTGGCAGGGTTAGCATCTGTAAGAGATATCTGGACTTGACTGGAAGCCTGATCACTTTCTGAGGCACAAGTTCCATCTTCAGAGCTTTCCAAAAGACAGGCCAGTGAATACAATCAAATGCTGACCGAAAGTCAATAAATATGATGCCCATTTGTTTCCACATTGTATTCTTTCCTTCATCAGTTGATGAATGGTAATCTGATCACAGCATCCGTGATTTGGCTGAAATCCTGCCTGTTCTTTTCTACTCACCTGCCCACGATACCTAGACAGTCCTGACTGGATGATCTTCTTAAAAATTTTAAAAACAATTTTTACAGTCCCAACTGTCGCCTTTCTTTTGAATGGGTACAATAAAAGCCGCCTTCAATGCAGCTGGTACTTTCTCTGCCAAGTACGGTCCTAAGCCTGTCTGCAAAAGGAGGAAGGTGGCCACCCTGCCGAGTTGGCCAGAACTGGGAAACCGGGGAAACTGGGCATGGTCAGTGTGAAGGACCCAGGGCACTGCGGAAAAGTGGGCTACTGGCCAAAGATGTAAAATCATTTTGCCAAAAACAGAAATCCATATCACTGAAAGGTTCATATTTTGGTTTTGGGAGTCCCCAACAACAGGTTGACATGCAAGCGAGATCAAAAAAAGACTTTCATTGTATTGTAATATGCATTTATTTTTTACCTTATTTGCTCATCGACTCCCAAACGGTTCATTCAACGATTAAGCCCCTACTTTGCGTGACACTAATCTGCGGTGATTGGTCCTATGACCCAGTCTGTTGGTCACCATGATTGGTCTACTGCGTGCAGTGCAAGTCGGAAGTGGAACGCCCATCACCATTACTTTAAACGCCCGAAGAGCCATGTATTGATGTATTGATAAAACACTGTAGGTTGTACACCAACATATTGATCTATTCTTTATCATAACTCCAAGTAATAACAATGACAAACACTCACTATTCATCAACACATTTCTCGGCAATTACGCATGCATACTCTGTGCACTCTGGTTCAAGACATTATCTCATTTTCAACTTCAAAATCCACCACAGTGTTTGAGGGAGGAGGGGGTTCACAATTGGGCAACAAGTGGGCAGGCAATATGCTAATGTTTCATGTTGACGTCAACATAAAAGAGCTTGGGATTCATTTTAAAAATGACTTGTTTAAATGATTTAGAGTAGACTCTTTCTTTTGAGAGACAACTTTATACATGGTGCATGATTCTTTATTACTCAGGTGAAAAGAAGAGGGAGGCTTGGGTTTATGGTGGATAGACCTCATTTCAACCACTGAACACCTGGCAGTCCTCACCGTCAATGGCACCATCACATTATTTCTGTCTATGCACCAACTGAGACCAGTTCGGACTAAGCCAAAGACAACTTCTATAACCAACTCCAAGAAACGCTGGACTCTGTTCCACTGACTGGCGTAACCATAATAGATGGTTACTTAAGTGCCCACAGCTTGATGTGCTATTTTGACCATAGTCCTCAGTGATAAAGCTGTCTCTTGTCCTTTGCCACAACTAACGACTTCATTATCAGCAATAGTGAATTTCAAAACCCACTGAAAATCCAAAAATTACTTTGTAAAATTCATCCGGAAATGACATTGCAGTTTTGGACTACATTTTTATAAATTCTTGTATCACTAAAAAACGACTGTTTAGTGGGCCTCATTCATGAAACTTGCGTAAATATATGAGATATATACACTATGACGAATTGATGAAGGAAATCCCGGAGCACTTCATGCATGAAATCTTGAAAAATGGAGGAGGCGTTGACCAGGCCGTACGGCATAACCCGTTATTCATAATGACCAGTAGGGGTCACAAAAGCCGTCTTCCACTCATCTCCTTTCCGAATCCTGATGAGGTTATATGCACTGCGGAGGTCCAATTTTGTAAAGATAGTGGCACCTCGTAGTTGTTCCAGTGCAGCTGGGACGAGGGGAAGATATAGGGGATATATCCGTCCACGGGGCACTGGCGCATCGGGAATCAGATCAATTGCACAATCCCAGGGTCTGTGAGGAGGAAGTTGTGAGGCCTTCTTCGGGCAGAATATGTCAAGGAATGAGGAGTAATGTGGAGGTATCTGGGTGGATCTTTGATCTATGGGGCTTTCGATGGTTGTGGAGAGAATGGGTACGCTGTCTTGGGGTGATGCAGGAGGTCGTGGAAGGTCTGGGAAACAGCGTTGGTGGCAGTCCTCTCCCCACTTCAATATCTCTCCAGTAGACCAAGAGACAATGGGGTTGTGTAAAATCAGCCAGGGTCTCCCGAGGATGACATCAACAGTTGAACCCTCCAGAACCAGGAACTTAATTGACTCCCGATGAAGCAATCCAATCTGTAACTGTATGGGTCCAACACAGTGACGAACATGACGTCTATTGAGGGGTTGACCCGTTACGGAGAGGGCTTGGTAGATGGTTTCGGTTGACTGGATTTGGAGCTGTAGTTGGCGGCACAGTATAAACAGAGACCCTGGGTCAGCCGCCTCTGCCGCTCAGTAGTGGAGAGTTTATTGGTGTCTACTTGCATGGGTTCTGGTTCTGGAGGGCTGAAGGATTCTGGACAGCGGGGACGAGAGAAATTAGACGGGACAGAGCATTCAGTTAAACAGGATTGCATATGGTTAGAACATCAATCTGACAATATGCCGTGAGCAGAGATGTTTCATTCCATCCACTCGCCACCGCTAGGGTTCTGAACTGGAGAGAATATTGTTGCACAGTTAATGAGCCTTGTTTTAAATGATATATCTGCTCACCAATCGTAGAATCTCCGTCCGTTCTTCCAAAAACTTCACAAAAGTGCACTACAAACTGATCAAAGGATTGACTGACAGGACCGGCTTGTGTGAATATGGTTTCAGCCCATCGAAGAGCGGGACCTGACAGAGAGGAAATGAGAAACGCTATTTTAGATCTTTCGGTGGGGTAGAGATAATGCTGTGTCTCGAGGGTGAGAACACACTGCAACAGAAACCCATTACAATCCTCCGCCGCGCCTGAGTAGGGCGCTGGTCAAACCGCAGGAGCAGCATACACCGTCAGCGAGGAAGAAGACAGAGCGGGTGCGGTAACTGATGTTGTTGTCGTTGGCAATGGAGGAGTGGGATTTGCATTGGGTTGTGGGGTTGATGGGTGAAGGAGTACTCTCCTGAGCTCTCCACAAGCTCTTGAAACGGATCGCTGGTGCTCATCCTGCCGTCCGTCTTGGTCCAATCTACTGTAACGGAAGTACTCAGAGACAAGAGGTAAGTTTACAATAACAGTCTTTATTCTTTGAGCAGGTGAGCAAAGGAGAGCAGATGGCAGATTCAGGTAAGTGGAATGGGAATGGATATATTCAATGGAAACTTCTGATACTGATGTTCCTTTCCTTTTCTTACAGGAGCAGAGATTAGGAGATTTAGCACACACCTCAATGTAGATGTTTCTCAGGACATGGAGATTGCCTTGGAGATCGACGCTGAAGACTGGAGCAGAAGGTAAGTAGGCAGGTAAGTACATACAAGACATCAGGAGATACTTTCATGGACTAGTCACGAGATCGGACACAGAGGGAATGAGGTGTGTGCTATTATACTGGGGAGTGGAATAGGAAACAGCTGGAGGTGATCAGTACTCAGGTGACGGGGTGCGCTGTGATTGGCTGAGTGGTGTACCTGACCGGTCTGTGACAGTGAGGAGAATCGTGAGGAGGGTAATTTTTTTTTTGCTGACAACTATACAGGTTCTCTTTACAGAGTAAATTGAATCACACTTGATTTTTATAAATAAAGATGTTTCTATAAGTGATTAAAGATCTGAAACAGGTAAATTTCACAAAGCTCACCAATCTCATAGTGCTTTTATAATTCTCCATCTCATCAGTTAAATTAAGTTAAAGTTAAAAAGTGAGTGAGTAATGTGACATGTGGCCAAATATGGTGTTCTATATTTGTAATTTGTGCTCTGCATTTATCCTATCCAAGTGCACGCATTAGTGTTGGATTCAAGTCCACCTAAGTAGAGTCCGAGTCTTTAACCAATTAAGTCCGAGACGAGTCCGAGTCCAAAATAGGCAGAGTCCTTTGAGACTCGGACTTGAGTCCGAGTCCAACAAAACACTACTGTTTGTCAGTATCTTAACATTGTTTTAACCTTTACAACTAGAAAAACACAATGTCAATTTAAATGTAATGCAAACCTCTACTGCATTTTGCCATTGTGATTTTTGATTTCATACCATCTCATAATTAGTGTCCTGCCCTGCTTAGCAAACTTAAAGTCATGTAACAAAAGTTAGGGCTGACTCTCAGACATATCTGAAACAACTTTTAGAATGTGAAAAAATTTAGGGCAGGACTTGACTTTATTTGTTATTATATAGTGAATGTATAAATTCAAGGGTAGGTGGGTAGGTAGCTTGGTGAATGGGACCTAAAGAGCAGAAAATGCACCTCATATTTTGACTGTGTGTGTTTGGGGTTTTATATGATGAATGGCTAGACCGTAGACAGGGTAGATTTTTTTTTTCTTGGATGAAAATGAGCCCTACTGTCACGGTTCACGGATCTGTTGTGTTCTCAAGTCTCGTGATCTGTTGGTTTGTCATGTGATCTGTGCTCGCTCAGCTGAGCTGCTAATCAGTCCGGCACAGGTGTTCCCCGTTACCTTCAGCCTATATATACTCACCTCTTCTCTCTCCCCTCGTCCGATAGTTCATCTGGATGTCGCGGTGTTTGGTCCTGTCTTCGTGTTTGTGGATCGTCTGTGTAGAGTTACGTTCGTGTTTGGATTTCGTCGTGTCTCTTCGTCACTTCTTGGATTACAACCACCACAGGACTCACGCCACTGCACCGTCTGTCATCTTACCCCTGCCTCACCCAGCCGAGAGAATTCATCAAGGACTTTGTTGCACTTTCTGTCATTCCAATAAACTTTCTATTTCATTTACTGCAATTGCTTCCTCCCTCATTTCACGTCACAGAACTATCGGACCAACATGGAAGCAGCAGGCACGTCACAACCCACCCTGGAGGATTACGTACAGGACTGCATCTCTCGGCTGGAGAAACAAGAGAAGAGCACGAGCGAGGTTGGTTCCGCGATCCGTGCTCTTGTGGGGCAGGTGTCCGAGCTGACCCAGCGCATGCAACAGCTGCAACCTCCCGCTGCGCCAGTCACGCCACCCACGCTGCCCGCCCCTCTCGCGGCCGTCGGAACATCTGCTGCGGCTCTACAGCACGAGCCCCGCCTTCCCCCGCCGGAGGTTTATAGTGGTGAGCCGAACTTTTGCCGAGCTTTCCTCACTAAATGCTCTATGCATTTTTCTCTCCAACCGCGCACATTTTCTAGTGAGGAAAGCAAGGTGGCGTTCGTGCTCACCCTATTGACGGGGAGGGCGGCACTTTGGGGTACGGCGGTGTGGGAGAATCAAGATCCCTGTTGTGCCTCGTTCACGGCTCTCTCCGCCGAGATGAAGAGTTCGACCGCGCGGCGTCAGGAAGGAAGGCCGCGCGGACATTGATGGATCTCCGACAGGGGGGGAGATCCGTCTCCGATTACTCTATCGAGTTTCGCACCCTGGCGGCAGAGTGCCAATGGAACGAGGAGGCGCAGTGGGATAGGTTCCTGCATGGGTTGGCTGATCGCGTCCAAAAGGAGATCTACGCCCTGGATCTACCCGCCAACCTTAATGGACTCATCGACCTGGCCTTGCGGGTAGACTCTCGTCTCTCCCGAGCTGAGCGGCGGGGATTATCCGCTCGGCTCCCCCCTGGGGAGGGAGCTCCACCTCGAGCCAGCGGCGGTGACGCGGTCAGTCAGTACGAGCCCATGCAGGTGGGTCGAGCTCGGCTTTCTCGGGAGGAGAAGGAGAGGCGGAGGTCCCAGGGCCTTTGCCTGTACTGTGGTGCTGGGGGACACTTCGCCTTCAACTGCCCGGTAAAAGGGCCAGCCCGGCAGTAAATCTGAGGCTACTGTCGGGTGGGATCTCCGCTAAGAAGACCTCATCCAGCTCGACCTCCACGCTCCTCCCGGTTAGGTTAAGATGGCAGAATTATGATCATCACTGTTCTGCACTTCTGGACTCTGGGGCTGAAGGTAACTTTATGGACTACAGTTTTGCTTTACATAATCATGTTCCTCTCTCTCCCCTCACCAACACCATCGCCGTCTCCGCACTCAATGGCCAGACTCTACCCAAGATCACTCTCACCACTGTTCCCATCACTCTCACTGTGTTTGGCAATCACAGTGAGAGTATCCCCTTTTTCATTTTGGACTCCCCTCATGCACCCGTTGTTCTGGGACACCCGTGGCTCATCAAACACAATCCCCGGATTGATTGGCAGCTTAAATCTGTGTCTGGGTGGAGCATTAAATGTCATGAGTCTTGTCTTGTGTCTGCCTGTCCCTCTGTTTCTACTTCTGTGTTTCAGGAGAAGGCAGTGGATCTGTGTAACGTGCCCATAGAGTATCTCGACCTGAAGGAAGTGTTCAGTAAGTCTCGGGCTGCTTCTCTTCCTCCTCATCGTCCCTATGACTGTGCGATAGACTTATTGCCAGGTACGTCTCCGCCTAAGGGCAAATTATATTCGCTCTCAATTCCTGAGAGAGAGGCTATGGAGAAATACATTTCTGATTCTCTAGCAGCCGGGTTCATTCGACCCTCCTCTTCTCCAGCGGGGGCGGGGTTCTTTTTTGTGGGGAAGAAAGACGGATCTCTGCGACCTTGTATTGATTACCGAGGGCTGAATAATATCACGGTAAAAAATACCTATCCTTTGCCATTGATATCTTCAGCTTTCGAGAGGTTGCAGGGAGCGTCAGTCTTCACTAAATTGGACTTAAGAAATGCATATCATTTGGTCCGCATCAGGAGGGGAGATGAATGGAAGACCGCCTTTAATACCCCCAGGGGGCACTTTGAATACTTGGTCATGCCCTTCGGTTTGTCCAACTCCCCAGGGGTCTTTCAGGCACTCGTCAATGACGTGCTGCGAGACATGGTCGATCAGTTCATATATGTCTACCTGGATGACATATTGATTTTTTCCTCATCTCTCCAGGAACATGTGCAGCACGTTAGGCGAGTGCTCCAGAGGCTGCTAGAAAATGGGCTTTTTGTCAAGGCGGAGAAATGCGTTTTTCATGCACAGTCTATTCCTTTTTTAGGGTACATCTTGTCGGCTGAGGGAGTTCGCGTGGATCCAGAGAAGGTTAAGGCTGTGATGGATTGGCCAACTCCAGATTCCCGTAAGGCCCTACAGCGGTTTCTGGGGTTTGCCAACTTCTATCGGCGCTTTGTTCGCAATTTCAGCCAACTAGCCTCACCTCTGACCGCCTTGACCTCCCCCAGAACTACGTTCAGGTGGTCAGACGCAGCGGAAGCTGCGTTTGCCAAACTCAAAAGCCGCTTTGTTTCGGCCCCCATTCTAGTGACCCCTGATCCATCACGTCAGTTCGTGGTGGAGGTTGACGCGTCAGAGGTGGGGGTAGGAGCAGTCCTGTCCCAGCGTTCGGCCACGGACGACAAGATGCACCCATGCGCATTTTTCTCTCATCGTCTGTCACCTGCGGAGTCAAATTATGATATTGGTAATCGAGAGTTGTTGGCAGTCAAGTTAGCATTGGAAGAATGGCGTCACTGGTTAGAGGGGTCGGGGGTACCTTTCATTGTATGGACCGATCATAAGAACCTCGAATATATCAGAACCGCTAAAAGATTGAACTCTAGGCAGGCTCGGTGGGCATTGTTTTTCGGACGTTTTAACTTTACACTTTCGTACCGCCCGGGTTCCAAAAATGTCAAACCCGATTCTTTATCGCGAATTTTTGACCATTCCGATCGCCCGTCTACTCCCGAGAGCATTTTTCCGGAGACGCTTATCGTTTCAGCTCTCACTTGGGAGGTCGAAACGAGGGTTAAGACAGCCTTAGAAGGGGTAACGCCTCCGGTCGCTTGTCCACCGAATCGCTTATTTGTGCCAGAGGAATTACGGTCTGAGGTTATTCAGTGGGGACATTGTTCTAATGTGGCTTGTCACCCAGGAGTTAATCGTACCCTATTTATGGTTAAGCAACGATTCTGGTGGCCTCTCATGGCTCGCGACGTTCGCAGTTTTGTCTTGGCTTGCTCAGTTTGTGCCATGGGTAAGACTTCTAACAGACCCCCTGATGGGCTCCTTCAACCGCTGTCGGTTCCTTCGAGACCCTGGTCCCACATCGCGCTAGATTTCGTCACCGCCCTCCCGCCCTCCCAGGGCAACACGGTAGTTTTGACCGTGGTGGACCGATTCTCGAAGGCGGCCCACTTTATTCCCTTGCCCAAATTACCCTCAGCCAAGGAGACAGCGGTGACTGTCATTGACCACGTCTTTCGGTTACATGGCCTCCCGAAGGACGTGGTCTCAGATAGGGGACCCCAATTTGTGTCCAAATTTTGGCAAGAATTCTGTAAATTATTGGGGGCAACTGTTAGTCTTTCTTCAGGATTCCACCCTCAGACCAATGGTCAAACTGAGAGAGCCAACCAAGATTTGGAGAGAACGTTGCGATGTATGGTTACCAGAAATCCTTCCTCCTGGAGCCAACAACTCTCAATGGTGGAGTATGCCCACAATTCATTACCAGTATCAGCTACGGGCCTATCACCATTTGAATGTAGTTTAGGGTACCAGCCACCAATTTTTCCTAGTCTGGAATCCGAAGTCGCGGTCCCCTCTGCCCACGCCTTTGTTCAGAGGTGTCATCGCACTTGGACTAGAGCCCGCGAGACTCTACTCCAAGTGGGAGCGCGCACCAAGGCCAAGGCTGATCGCCACCGGTCGAAGCCTCCCGTATACGTCGTCGGCTCTAAAGTGTGGCTTTCTACCAAGAACATTCCGCTCCGATCCGTGTCGAATAAACTTGCGCCTAAATTCATTGGCCCATTCCCTGTCACCAAGATTATTAGTCCGGTGGCAGTCCGCCTCAAACTTCCTCCAGTATACAGGAGGATCCATCCCGTCTTCCATGTTTCCAAAATTAAACCCGTGTTTTTCGCACGTATTAATCCGCCAGTCCCGGTTCCCCCACCGCCGCGACTCGTAGACGGGGAGACCACCTATTCGGTCAATCGCATTCTGGACTCTAGGCGGAGGGGACGCGGATACCAGTACTTGGTGGACTGGGAAGGTTACGGTCCGGAGGAGAGAAGTTGGGTACCTGCCAGGGACATCCTGGATCACTCTCTTATTGATGATTACAATCAACAGGTAAGGGGTTCTGGGAACGTCATGGGACGTTCCTAGGGGACGGGGTACTGTCACGGTTCACGGATCTGTTGTGTTCTCAAGTCTCGTGATCTGTTGGTTTGTCATGTGATCTGTGCTCGCTCAGCTGAGCTGCTAATCAGTCCGGCACAGGTGTTCCCCGTTACCTTCAGCCTATATATACTCACCTCTTCTCTCTCCCCTCGTCCGATAGTTCATCTGGATGTCGCGGTGTTTGGTCCTGTCTTCGTGTTTGTGGATCGTCTGTGTAGAGTTACGTTCGTGTTTGGATTTCGTCGTGTCTCTTCGTCACTTCTTGGATTACAACCACCACAGGACTCACGCCACTGCACCGTCTGTCATCTTACCCCTGCCTCACCCAGCCGAGAGAATTCATCAAGGACTTTGTTGCACTTTCTGTCATTCCAATAAACTTTCTATTTCATTTACTGCAATTGCTTCCTCCCTCATTTCACGTCACACCTACATTCTTTCCATAACTCAGTCAGCCAACTCACAACTGTTTTATTTTTTAATGCATTTATAGTTAATAAAGTTTGTTATGTAAGAAATAATAGACCAATTCAGTGTTTGCCAACAATAATGAAGATTTTGTGGGCGGTGGCAGAAAAAGACAGTTTTTAAGTAGAAGTCTTTGGGAGCCAAATCTGTCAAAGTTTTCCAAAGGAATCTCAAAAACTGCTCGCTGAACTTAAATTACAAATATCAAATCAGCAACAAAACCCTTAAATTAATTGCCCCATGATTGTTGTTTTTTTTATGCTCAAATAGTGTTTAAAAGGCTCAAATAAAAATGAATGTGTTCATCAGTAAATGATGCAATGTTGAAACCCTTTTGCAAATCTAGTGGTCAAATGCTGTGAATGTCCACAAAACTGTACTTTCTGAATGTATATAATCGGTAGGCTATTTTAGAAAGTTTAAATTTAAAAATGAAAAAGAGAAATTATAGGTGTGAATAATATGTAATCATGTAATCCATAAAAAAGTAACTGTAGTCTGATTACGAGTACTTTAAAATGTAACTTACTCTAATTGCAAGTACTTCATTTTTGGAATCTGATTACATAATCCAGATTACATGTAATCAATTAGTACCCAGCTTTTATATTGAATAGAGTAATTAAAACACAAAGTATCAACACAATGATTATGGGGTGAATGAATATATTGAGAAGATGTCGTGCCTGTGGAGACCAACCTTCAAAAATAGACCACCAATTATCATGAGCAGTTGTCTCAATTACCTTGCCCAAATGGGCATTCTGGTCAGATGCAATTACAGTGTTAACTACTAATTTAGTCACATTCTGAAGGTGTTTGTTTGCCATGTCTTCTAATTTGCGTGATGCCCTCAGCAATTTTGCCTGCTTCTCCAGAGAGATACCTAAATTGGAATGTAAAATTTCCCATTGTACGTGGGTCAAACTCTGAGTGTTAGTGTGATTACCTAACCAATATGTAATTTTATGCCAGGGCCAAACATATACATTCTGGAGGCAACCTGAGAATGGAAAATAGGGCAGTTTAGGATGTGGCTTCATTGTAGTAACGCACAAAGTATGTGGCCCGACTTCAAATAAGGTATCAGTTGGTGCAAAATAGTCCCACTGGCAGACATCGACTCCTTCTGTTAAGCATGGATTGGAATGCCCTGTTCGCAAGAAGCAGACCTTTCTTTGATCAGTGTTATCACAGTCAGAAACATCATAAGTTTGGTTACTGTAAGGATTGAACCAGTCACCATTCAAATGCATAGTCCAGTAGGATCCTTTAGCTATAATAGGTAATATGTGGTATTTGCATAGCATGAAGGCATCGGTTACATGGAATTGTTCCCACCTCCCATAACACAGTATCGTTGCAAGTAGTACTGTGGGCATGTAACTTAAGCCAGTAATTGCTACTAATATTCCATAATCTCCTCCAAGCAATATAATTTGAGGACATTACAGTTTGCTGTACATTACGAAGTTGCATCTTCGCTGCGAGCATATTGAGATTGCATTCTGCCCAATTAAACCACTCTGAAACATTATTCCAATGGAAATCATCAATAGAATGTTTCAATATAAGGGCAGAAATCACATTCCAATAAGCTTGGTATTTCTGGGAACGAACCCCAGATGGCATCCTTTGCCCTAACTTTTGTAGAGTATCATGTGAATATTTCCCAACACTAGAAAATTTACTAGCAGTTACCTGTCATCAATACTATTAAGTACTCCTAAACCTGTACCCGCCCCTCCCAATAGTGTGTCATACCATGCTCGCTTATTTCTACAATTGGGCAGAGGTGGGAAGATGATGGTCCAAAACACAGTTGTGTGTTTGACAGCGCGAGCAACAGGTGTACAGGTGTGTGGTATTGGTATAACATGTCGGTCTAAGTGTTGTGGTTTACGAACCCATGGTATTATCGCCCCATATGTAGATCTGTTGTGGATCTCAGTGGCGTTGAGCAGTATTAGGGGGTCAGGATTATCAGTGGTTATGTTCAGTGACCCTGTGAAGCTCTGACCATGACATCCCTGTGAAGTGTAACTCCCAATACACCATGACACAGTAGTTTGTACTTCTAATGATAGAGTTGTGGGACAGTCTAATATGGCACCAGTATACTGAGTTTGAGAACAGAAATTAGCAGTGGTGGTATACACTTTACAACCCCCTTTTGGCCACAATATACCGACAAGACATTTGGTGTTTGCTTCACAGAAGACATTGTCCTGCCTCCTAGGAAGTGGGCTACTTCTCCATCGTAATGCCACTCCCCTAGACGGTTGTATCACCACCCTGGGTACTCGAGAAAAGGATCCAATGATCCAGCCCAGGAAATTCAAGGCGAACAACCAAATGATAATGTTCATGTTGACTCAAGTGTATCCTCTCTGATCCAGCGTTTTATGGGTATGCTATCCTCCCACAAATCCAAACCTGCGAGACTGAACTGTACAGCTGAAACTGTCGTGTACCTGTAGGTGGACCACAATCGTAGTTTTCCTCGACCTAGGATGACCCTTAGTTCTTGACGCACATGAACAGATGCGGATTTGATCGGCACCCCTGTGCTATGTTGATAAGTGGTTTCCGGTGGCCACCACTCACTCTGACGGGCACACTGGTACCGTAGTACCTTCCACACTCGATGATCAGATAAACACTTTTGCGGTTGCCATGTGATGTTGTGCTCGAACCGAAGTTTCTCTCTCAGGTTTCCTATGGCTCGAGATGATGCAGCGATGGTTGCTTGACACAGCCCATTTCTGTGTGAGAATAGTAGACCTGGCCAGCCGATCGTGGATTGGATTAGCTTTGTCCCCTTTTCCTCTTCTAGCCATCGATAGGCCTCATCCTTGTCTCCAGCCATCTTGGCGAGACAGTCATCTGGTCAGCAGCCATCTCTATTGATTCCTGAACACAAGAAAACATACAGATACTTCGCAAACGTTATTATGATTATCTGAGATAACATTTATCAGCAGGAACATTTCTCCATCTCTCTTCTCCCGGTTCCATCACTGCAACAGTGTTATCCTGTCCCATTGCTATTATTTCTGCTGGTTTGGCGGGACCATCGTGCTGCACCACTCTTATCAGTTGACCCAAATCCACCCTCCCCTCTTGTCATTACTGAGGGTTTAGAAATTTCCTCAACATTCCCCATGTGTACTGGCTTAATTAGAATTTGAGATACCCTAATTCCCTTATCTAAGGGTAGTGGCACTTCTGAAGTGTTTTGAAGGACTACCTTTATTTGTCCATAGTGTCCAGGAGGACACTGTACTCCGACTCCTGTCTCCACTATGGTGGGTTCCTGTGGGTTTAAAGTTATTGCTGTTAGTGCATACAAAATAGGCCTGCTGAGCCCGGTGTGTCCCTGATGGGCAGTCTTGCCTCTGAGTCTGTGACCCAAAATCTGACAGGTTGTGTCTGACACTTCTCAACAATCACAGGCTGAATCTTGAGCCGCATGAGAGGAGTCTGAACCTTGGTAAGCGGTCGGTTGTTTAACACCATTACAGCATTCCCTAAACGGTCCCTCCACCTTGTAAAATCTCCTTTGTCCCCTGAAATTTTAAACTGTTTTTTTTTCATCAAACAGACTTGTCTTTTTTCTTTTCTTTTTTTTCATGTTCTCTTTACCTTCACAGTACTTACTTTAACATCTCTTAAATTTGACAAATGTCTTTGAAAACTTTTGAACACATTTTTTTTTTTCCAGTGACTCTGTCATCCAATTCTTTGCACAGGTAAAGACTCTTTCCCTTATTTTTGCCCTTCTTACCCTTCTTTCTGTCTTAACCCTGGACCTGCTCTCAGAGGCTTTCGCCTTTTCCTCTTTCAGTTCCTCCCCCAACTCATCCTCAGAGGAAGATAACTCTGAGGAGAAAGAAAAAGACACATCTTTCCCTTTTTTTTGTGATTCGCATTGGCGAATACATTTGCAAGTTGGTTCATTAAAAGACATGCGTTCATCACACTGCACCATGCTTATTTGTTTTACAAGTTGCGGCGGACCTCCCTTAATCACTCCTTTTTTCGGAGCCAGTTTAATTCGCTCGCTGGTGGGTTTCCCGTCCATGTCATCAATACTAACCCCTGCCCGCCGCAACAGAGCCTACACTTGTTTTCTAGAAACCCTTTCCTGAGTGCCTCTCTTGGAGCTTTTTGCTGTGTCACACAGATCTAAAAAATGCATGCTGTCAACATCATCCACTCTGACCTGACTTGCTCCCTGATCATGAAGACACACTAACCAGCGATCAAGAGGCTCTCCTGATTTTTGTTTCATTCTCTCTCTGATGTCTGAAATTTCATGGTGAGTAAAATCCTCCATTACATCCTGCCTGTTGTTACCCAAGGGCCCCTGCATTAATTTCCTTCTCTGAATCTGTGTTACCTGAACAGGTGGGGAATCTATTTCAGATTCTCCATCTGGACCAACATCTTCATCTGGTCCAGTATTGTAATCATCAGAGTCCCAAATATTCCCGTCCAAGTTGGACGGATCCCCCCCATCTGCAGTTGCAGTGGCTACAAAATTTGTACTTTACGTACATTTAGCCTTCGTTTCTTTTTAGCATTAACTTTGGCTTCCTGAAGAGCTGCTTTTTCTGCCACACCAGTCACTTGACCAAGGTGCTGGTGCAAAATTTCAGCCTGACTTTGTGCCAAAGAAGCATCTATCCCATCTATTACACCTGCACCCCCTATTCTGGTGTAAACAATTCATCAGTTGTAAATGTTTTACTCATCAATTTTAGATCTTTCCCCCAGTGTGTGTACCCACACAACCTGTAACCAGCAGGTTTACAAAACATTTACAAATAATGAGTAGTGTACACTTTAGATTAGGAGATGCAGAACGTGTTGTAAATGCCTTGTATACACCAGATAATTTTTAACATGTAAGAAAGATCTACAAATGATGTGTAACACATTTACAAGTGATGAATTGTTTATACTTTAGATTAGGGGATGCAGAAAGATTTGTAAATTATTTACTCATGCATTTACACAACAGGTTTTGAATAATTTGTAATGTAATGTAAGGGCTGACTGGTGAGAGTAAAGATGTCTTCTGTGACACACATGGAGTAATTTAGCACTGTGCACCTGGTGTGATCTTCATTGGAGGGTAAAGCTGGTTTACATTATCACTAGATCCAACACACTCCACACAGAACACAAGTCTGTGCTGATGAGAGAAAGGGTTTACACGTTTATTCACTTGGCAGCAAATAATTTATTATTATTTACATTCTGTATGTTTTATAAGTTTTACTATCCTTGTGGGGACATTTTGTCCCCATAACGTGATAAATACCAGATGCGCACACACACACACACACACACACACACACACACACACACACAGCAGTGAGTAGTGAATTTTTTTTTTTTTGTGGCAGCACCCGGGGAACAGGGTTTGGTGCCTTGCTCAAGTGCATCTCATGGTATTGAGGGTGGAAGAGAGCACTGGCCATTCACTCCCCCCCACCTACAATTTCTGTCAGTACAGAGACTTGAACCAACAACTTTTGGGTTACAAATCCAATTCCCTAACCACGAGGCCAAGGCTACCTCCTTATTAGCCCATTTTTAGCTGACTTATTATCCCCTTTATTAGCTGACTTCCTGTATAAGCCTCTTATTTATTAAATATTTGTTTCTTCAAACAACATGAAGATGATCTGAACATTTCTGATGCATATTTTTTTAAACTACAATTTGTATTTATGCTGGATGTCATTTAAAAGAATAGTTCAATCAAAAATGAAAATTGTTATATTTAACCCCCAAGCTATTTTTATTTATTTATTTTATAAAAAGAACCTTGGAAGAACATTTGAACAGCTTTTTGATTCACAATTACCTATCAAAATGATCTAACAAGCTCAAAAAAAGGACAAAGCTCCAAAGCAATACACTCATTTCTAATAAATAAATAAATAAATAAATAAATAAATACATACAGTTTTACATCACTGTCACCATTCTTGTATGTATTGTTACCCAAACATGTTGAATATGTGGAATGGAGAATGAAATTTGAGAACACCAGCAGAAGGAAATTTTGCTGTTGTTGTTTATTAGTACTTTAAACATGAAAGTAAAAATGTACATTAATACATTTAAATACATTTTAACATTACACCACCTTTTTATACAGTTGCCACAAGTTGACAGATAAGGAGAGCAGAAATCAAAATGCAGTGACATATTTTATTGAGCAAAAATGAAACAGAAGAACAGGAGAAACAAAGTAAGAAACAACACAAACCAACTTATACAATGACAGGAACAAGAACAAAAGTCACAAAAAAAGTAAACCAAATGTGGTATACAGGTATATATACACTGGACAATGAAGGAGAAGAAAAGGAACAGATGGGAATAATCATTTAACAAATCAGTAACTAAGGACACTGATATGGAGAACATGTTACTAACTACAGTAAATATTATCTTAATTATTTTGCTCCTTTTCCTCTCAGTCTTTAACATCAGTTTCTGTGAGGAGAGAGAGAAGGGTGTTGTAGAGAGCACCATGCCCAGCACCCAACTGTGTCTATGAAGAGTGAGAACTCAATGTATAAACTGGAGCAGCATCAGAAATGGAGCAGTGACCTCTGATACTAGGTAAGATTCTTGTCAGCACAACAGTCAGGCTCTTGCAGTAATGCAAGACAATGACATAATAATAAGAAAGTGAATTATAACAACATATGAAATATGTTTCTTTTGCAGATAGTGCCCAATAATTTACACATTTTTGTAATTATAACACCAGAATGAGACGGACAGCAGCATCTCCAGAGCCCAGCTGTGTGTCTATGAAGAGTGAGAACTCAATGAGTTCACCCATTAAATTCAGTAATGAAGCACTGACCTCTGACACTAGGTGAGACATTGTCAGTAATGAAAACAGGGAATTTAGAAATTGTAGTATAGGAGATTGTCTTCTTCAGCATACAGTCCCTGAATAACCTTTGCTAATTATATCACCAGAGTGAGACAGACCGTAGCATCTCCAGTATCCAGCTGTGTGTCTATGAAGAGTAACGACTCTATTTGTCAGCCTCCTAATCTCTGTAATGGAACAGTGATTTCTAACACCAGGTGTGATATTGTTAGCATTTTAAACTAAACTGAATTATAATATTTTTTCAGATAATTTTCTGTAGCATACAGTCCCTGAATCACGTTTGTTAATTATATCATCAGAGTGAGACAGACAGCAGCATCTCCGGTATCCAGCTGTGTGTCTATGAAGAGTAACGACTCTATTTGTCAGCCTCCTAATCTCAGTAATGGAACAGTAACCTCTGACCCTGTGTGAGTAAACAAGCAGTGAAACCATAATCAGATGTTATGATGATACTCAATTACATAATAACAAAGATTTATCTTTGCAAGAGTTAAAAAATGAAATGAAATTTTGCTGTTGAATTATTAACCTTCAGGCCAATATATAGGTGACTATTAAAAATATTCTAGTTCTATTAAAAATAGGCTTCTTTTTGGATTTCAGTTTCATAACAAAGGTTCAAGATCCATTTGATTCTGCATGCTGTCATTTGTACTCCTGACACAAATAACAATATTACTGTTGCTGGAGCATCTATATCATAAAACAGAGACTGTAGATTGACACTCAACCCTTATGTGTCGTGATGGCAAACCTTTAAATGTGCTGATCTTTTTTCTTGTCCCTACAGTGGTGGGGAAGATGATCTGACCTGCACTTCCTCCTCCTGTCAGATCCACATCAGGCAGCACAACAAAAAAACAGCTTTGCAGACACAGACACTGCTGGGGGATTCTTTCCAACCAGCAGATGATGTCCTGCACAGAGTGATAGAGACTCACAAAACCTGCATGAAGAGCAAATATGAGAGCTTATTTGAGGGAAACAAACTACAAAAGAATCAAACCTTGCTGAACAGTATATACACACAGCTCTTCATCATAGAAGGAGAGAGTGAAGGAGTGAATGAAGAACATGAGGTTGTGCAGATGGAGAAAACACAAAGATCACAACACTCACAACACACTCCAATAGGCTGCAATGACATCTTTAAACTGGAGAAGAAAGACCATATCAAGGCTGTACTTACTAAAGGCATTGCTGGAATTGGCAAAACTGTGTCTGCGCAGAAGTTTATTCTGGATTGGGCAGAGGGAAAAGCAAATCAGGATGTAGATTTCATGTTTGTGCTTCCATTTCGAGAGCTAAACTTGATTAAAGATCACCAGTACAGTCTTCACAGACTTCTGCTGGACTTTCATCCTGAACTTCAAGAACTGGACTCAAAGATTTATGAGGAGTATAAAGTTGTGTTCATTTTTGATGGCCTGGATGAAAGCAAACTTGAAATGAAATTTTCAGACACTAAGAAAGTTTCTGATGTTACTGAGAATTCATCAGTGAGTGTGTTGATATCAAACCTCATTAAAGGAGATCTTCTTGCCTCTTCTCTCATCTGGATCACCTCCAGACCAGCAGCAGTCAGTCAGATCCCCTCCAAATATATAAATCGTCTGACAGAAATTCAAGGGTTCAATGATCCTCAGAAGGATGAATATTTTAAGAAGAAAATCAGTGATGAACATCAAGCAAGCAGAATCATCTCACATATAAAAAGAGCAAGAAGTCTCCACATCATGTGTCACATACCCATCTTCTGCTGGATCTCAGCCACTGTGCTACAAAACCACTTGAAACTAAATGACAGTGCAGAAATCCCTAAAACTCTGACTGAAATGTACATACATTTTTTGCTCATTCAGACAAATATAAGGAATCAGAAGTGTGAAACAAAGGGCCCAGAGAAGCTCCTGAAGCTAAATAGAGAAATGATTGTGAAACTTGCTGAACTGGCTTTCAAACAGCTGGTGAAGGGCAATGTGATGTTCTATGAGGAGGACCTGAGAGACAGTGGCATACATGTCAACGATGCCACAGTGTATTCTGGGATCTGCACTGAGATCTTTAAAAAGGAATCTGTAATTCGTCAGAAAAAAGTCTATAGCTTCATACATCTGAGCTTTCAGGAGTTTCTTGCAGCTTTCTATGTATTTTTCTCCTATGTAGTCAAAAACACAGAATTACTGCAATTATTTCTGGGTCAAATGTACAGGTCTGAGGACAACTCTCTTTGTGAACTACTAAAAGCAGCTGTTCATAAAACCCTTGAGAGTGAAAATGGACAACTAGATCTTTTACTTCGATTCCTAATGGGCATCTCACTGGAGTCCAATCAGAGACTCTTAGAACATCTACTGATAAGAACAGAGGACAGCTCAGAGAGCATTAAAAATGTCACACAGTACATTAAAGACAAAATCAAAGATGGGCGTAATCTCTTTGCTAACAGATCTATCAAACTGCTTCTCTGTCTCCTTGAAATGAAGGATCAGACTCTGTATAGAGAGATTCAGGAATTTGTGAAATCAGAAAAACACTCGAAGAATAAACTCTCTGCTGCGCACTGTTCAACAATTGCCTACATGCTTCAGGTGTCAGAGGAGGTGCTGGATGAGCTTGACCTTAATAAATACACTACATCAGATATGGGCAGAAGACAACTGTTACCAGCTGTAAGAAACTGCAGAAAAGCTAAGTGAGTATTAACATGATGTGACTGAATATTAACTTAAATGCATTTAAATGCAGAAGTTCAGGCAAACCACAACTCCATAGCTACTTTACATTCTAAAACCATTTTGACCACTGGTGTAATAAAGTCCAGTATTTTGTTGTCCACACAATGTTCCTTCTACACATTACACATTAAGCACTGTGAAAAATGAAATACCAGTAGGTCCTACATAAAAATTCTAGCATAAGTGATAGCACTTCCACAAAAAAAAAAAAAAAAAAAAAAAATATATATATATTATTACATTTATTAAAATTAAGGCTGTCAATGTTAACACATGCAAATAATTAAAAAATGCATTAAAATAATTTTATGCAAAATCACTGAAGCACAATTTCTATTCTAACCTTTTATCTTGGTTTAGCTCTGTTTGTATTTAGATATTTTTAAGCCGCTAGTCCAATGATGCCAATATCCTGAAACACTAAAGGGTCCTAAAATCTTGAGTGCAGACATGGCCCTGGAGTAGGTGCAGAAGGTCCTTAGTTTAAAACACACAGACAAAAGCACCTTGAATTGAGGGTTTGCTTTCTGGAGCTTAACCTTTCTGTAGTTCTGTCTATTGCTTCTTTTGGCTAGAGACTTAGAACTTGGTCAATCCACTTTGTCTCTCTAGGATGGGGATTCAGGATGTGCTGCATCTGTTGTTGTTTCACTGGATGAAGATTCTGAATGCAGAGTATTTCTTTCTTCAGAGGCTCGAGGCTCAGAATGTGGTTGTATCTGTTGCTGACTCAAGGGACTTGGTATCTGTTATTGCCTCTTTCCTCATGGGCCAAGGGCTCAGAACATTGGTGATCAGTTAAGGATGGGACAAACCAAGAGGACTTCAAAGAACTAATGGCGACAAAAGCCGACCATGTGGTTGCATTGTGTCAGCAGCATCTGGACCAAAAAGCTGCACTTGAACACACCGCACAGACTAAAGCTGACTGCAAACTATCACACACATTCTGTACCTGTGTGAGAAGATTTAACTGTCTTCTCCAGCACTGACTCATTCACTAGGCTGAACATCAAACAAACTAGCCCAACAGATGCTGGCCAATGGCCCGGCGAAGACTGACCATTGGCTTGGTGTGCCCCATGCTTTAGTGTCTCTCTGGATAGGAGACTATAGACCCGTTCACACCAATAACGATAACAATAACTATAAATACAACGATAACTATATTAGCGTCCACACCAGTGAACAATAACTGTTTGTTTTCGTCGCACTTACATGACTTCAACCAGTAGATGTCCTCAGCACGCACATTTCAAGCGCATCTAACCAGAGAATCTAGCGTAGCGTAAACTGATTTATAACATAGTCAATATAGTGGAATAAAAATAATACAGGCTCTTTTCTACTTCAAAGGAGGCAAGACAATGTTGTCCAAACTAGTGCTGTGTCCTGAGGTAATTTTATGTTTTATGTTACTCTGTTTGCTGTGCAATGTCTGTTTGCTTTTCTACAATGTTGCCTGCTATTTCAAATGCGCAAGCCCTTTACATTTTGTAGGGTATGGACCAATCAGACAATGGTTCATTAGATTTAACCAAATCAGTAGTTTATTGAATTAACAAAGAAGCAGACTTCCCCTCACCCAACCCAACAGTGGGTGACACAAAGTCTCAAGATAGGCCTGGTTACCATGGCAGCCAGGACGCTTCAGGCAAACCAAATGGGTGTTACGATCTAAAAGAATGTGGGGAGACGCTCTCCCCCATCCTGACCTAAAGCAAATGCATTCCTTCACTTAAAGTGACTTTTTTTGTTAATTCTTAGACAACCTTCCTGTGAACTGACACACATGTTCCCATATATCAGTGTGTGTATATTACGACTGTCCATGTCCTTTGGATTTCTTATTTTATAACTGTTTTATGCTTGTGTTATGATATAATGTTATATAGTGTAGCCACATACAGTATATGCCATGTTTGGTCTCTTTCAACTCGTAGTTTGATTACCTAAAAGATGGTTTTTGTTATTTGTTGTTACATGTGCAACATATTAGTGTTCTAGGAATCCTTAGTAGTATTTGCATCAACACCCCAATCGAATCACATATGCAAAATACTTTGGATCCAGACAAAGACCATTAACTTTCCCTCCAAAAGATACAGGACCCCATTGGCTCTCTGAACTTCTAGAGGTGTGACCAACTCTAGAAGATAAAAGATTCACACCAGCCACATTTAACTCTCTAGTCTTCAGTCTTCTCTCTTCAGTCTTCAGTTCACCAGTGCCGGCAGGACTTGAGCATGATCCGTCTGAGGTTCTTTTCAGAACCCAAGAAGATGATGAGCTAAGAACTCTTCTGGACCTTTTAAGCTTGTGCCAGGCCGTGCGGCCTTGTCTTTTCCATTCCCCAAGGATCATCAGATTTCGGCTGGATCTTCTCTCTCAGCCCCTTTGTCTTCTTCACGTCACTGGGAAGGAACGCCCAATCACCACAGAGTCAGGACACCTTTGGAGAACATCACTCTTCAAGCCCGGAAGAACGTGATCGTAAATCCAAAACCTTGAAACCATCAAGACTTTCATACGAGACTGCATCCGGACACAACCGAGGCAACGCAAGTATCGTACGTTTAACTAAACAGAGGTTTAGTATAAGCTATAGACCCACTGAAAAATGGCACAGATGGTTTCACAGGTTAAATGACTCTTTCCATAGTTTCATTTTCTTTGTTTCTCGAATGCCTTCTCACTTGCCCTTCCCCCTGTATGAATGACTGTATGTTTGTTTGTTTAGAATAGCTATGTGTTTAGCCCTTAGTTAATATAATTCTTGTGCACAAATTACATGAGTTTCTGATTCTGCCTTGCAAAAGTAAGGTCACTTTACGGTTTCCGATTCAAGCTACATGCTCTAATGCATTAGTATAAAAGAAAATGATATTTTCTGTGGCCAAGAAAAATAGTTTTCTTTGAATGCATATGAATTTACCCTGAATGTTCGCTGGACGAACACGTCAATTGATTGTAATGTGAATTCTGCTTTATCAAGCTAATTCTATTTAATTATCCAAATATTATAATTTATTATAATGAGTTATGATTAATTATTAATATTTCCCCCTTGAGTGATAATTCCCTACAATTTGAATGAAGTCTAATTAGCTGTCAGTGTTTTATCGTTTATCAGTAAAAAAAAAAAAATTGTTCTGAAAGTGATATCAACGATATTGTTGCCCTGTATAGTTATCGTTATAGTTGTGGTGTGAACTGTGCTATTCTCTTTTAAATTTGAAACAATTTTTAGAATGTTATCTTTATAGTTATATTTATCGTTATTGTTCTTGGTGTGAACGGCCTTAAGAACGTTACTTGATCTGTTTCTATCTCCTACCATGCAGGCTAGAGACTCAGAATTTAGTTTTATCTGCTATTGCTCCTGAACCAAGTCACGTCTTTCTACCTGTTTTACGACCACGTCATTGGACTGCCTCTGTGTTATACGCTGTTTCTCAACCCTGCCTGTACGGCTCTTGAGTTTATTATTAAAAGCTTTGCATATGGATCCACGCGCCTCCCGTCTCTTCTTCAGAGTCCCTGTTACAGTTGTCATGTTAAATACAAAGTAAGTCATATTAAAAACATCAGTCTTTTTAGCCTTATACTGGAGATGGTTTCAGGCAATGAATGCATGTAATTTAATAACTTAGCACAATAATATCCTGTATCTGCAATCTTGCAGGCTGACCATAGACCATAGACTCACTACTGTAGAGTCAACTATACCTTAATATATCCTTAACTATAACCAAGTTCTTTGCTATAACGGAGCAGACTGAACTTCATGCTTTGCCAAGGGGCATGACAGTACTAAAACACTGTCTAAACTGTTCGCCAATCACAATGCAATGGGAAAGCTAACCAATCACAACATGCTGTTTTTCGGAAGACAGGCTTTCATCAAACCCAGAACTAATGGAGCCATTTATGCCAGGCTGGGGAGAAAGCTATTGTGATAATGTAAATTATGTGAAAAATACCCAAGCATGAGATCATGTTCTAGTACACCCCCAAAACAAAATCAAGACTATGTAAAAGAGCATAACAGGACCCCTTTAATATTTTCTCCAAAATCGGCAATTGTGAGCTACTTTTAGCCTTAAGATGTATTGTGAATATAGGCCCTGGTGTTTATAGTTGTTCAAGACGTGTGCAGAGTCTGGTGATTTTGGTTGTGAGCAGTGATGCTGACTTATGCATGGCTGGTTTGCCACATTCCTTAAATTAGTTTCATGTGCCCTTGCTATGTAGCTGCCTTCATATGTGCATGTCACAGTATATTAGTGTTAATCATCAATCTTTACAGTGACAAATGTAGAAAACACCTTCTTTTTTCCTCTTCCTCTGTTATAGACTTGCAGGCTGTAATCTCACTGGTGAATGCTGTGAAATTGTGGTCTCAGTTCTACAATCATCAGACTCCCTTCTGAGAGAGCTGGACCTGAGTAACAATAACCTGCAGGACAGTGAAAAAAATCCACAGTGTCAACTGGAGAAACCGAGGTTTGTCATTTTCAGCAAAAAAAAAAGAAAAAAAAAAAGAAAAAGAAAAAAAAGACAACAATTATGTACTAATGACCAATCAACCCCTGGCACAGTCTTTTTCAAAATTTAGTACACTTTACAACACTGACAAAACCACTTTACCAATCCGTCTAGCCCAGGTCTGTTAAGCCTGTCTTAGTATTCAGTTTGGAGGTGTGATATTGCCAGTGTCATGATGGTCTTCCACTTATTTGGGATACTGGCATTTAGGTTTTTTGTAAAATGACCTGAGAGGAAAAAAGTTCCCTTTCAAAAGCTACACTCGATGCTGCACTGAATGCGCTTATGAGAACGTCTTTTGTTCGACCGGTTTTTGAAACGTGTGTCAAACACGCCAAAGTTTGGCTTAAATAACCTCGGTCAGGTGACGTACCTGATCACGAACACCTGGAGGTTATAAATAGATGTGACGTGGAAACATCCTCAGGTCTTTTGTCTTCAAGGACCGCATTGTGTGTGTGTGTGTGTGCACACAAAGATAAGAAAGCGAATAGTGAATCTATTTAACTTTATAAACAAAAAAAAAGAAGAAAAACTTTCAATATGTCTGATCAGGAACGGAGATGTTTGCCTCCCTGTCAGAGGCAACTCTCCGATGATGATCAGCACACTTTCTGTTTTGAGTGTTTGGGGGAAGAGCACGCGGTCCTCGGGCTCGAGGGCGAGTGCGAGCACTGCGATCTCCTTTCTTTCAAAGTGCTTTGCGCTCGCCTCGCCTTTTTTAAGGAGAGCTCGTGGGGATCGCGTGTCGATCTGGCGAAGGCGCATGAGACGGACCAGCCCCTTGCTCTAATGCTCTCGTCGGATCGTGAAGTCCTCGCGTCCGCTTCTCGAGCACGCTCCGGCGCTACTCCACCTCGTAGGGACTGGGGTGCGGCTTGCCACGCTTCACAATCCGCCTCAAAGAGACCGGACCTGCGGAGCATCATTTCCGCGAAGAAAAGGTCCTGATGCCTGTGCGCCCAGGACAGTGCGGGTGCCCCCCTCCGGAAAAATTCCAACAGAGAATAAAGACTCCTTTCCGCCACCCTAAGGAGGCCGTTGTTCAATCTCCGCCACCACTGGTGTTTCAGGGAGCAGCAGTTTCCACCAAAACGTTAAGTGTTCGGTCGCCTCCTCCCACTTTTCAGGACACCGAACACCTAACAACCCCCCAACAAAACGAAGTGTCAAAATTAGTGCCCCTTTCGGAGAAGCTGGCAGTGTGGAGGCTACTGCCAGATACCTCCCCATGGGTTCTAAGGACTGTAGAGAGAGGCTACAGGATTCAGTTCGCATATCGTCCTCCGCGTTTCAACGGCGTGGTCTCCACTTCCGTGAAGCCGGAACGGGCGCATTTGTTGACACAGGAATTACAAACTCTGCTGGACAAGGGGGCCATAGAACGTGTTCCCCTGCCAGACAGACAGTCAGGCTATTACAGCCGGTATTTTCTTGTTCCCAAGAAAGATGGGGGGCTGCGTCCAATTTTAGATCTTCGAGCATTGAACCGCTATCTCAGGACATACAAGTTCAAGATGCTAACAATCAGAATGATTGTTTCTCAAATCCAATCGGGCGACTGGTTTGTGACAATCGATCTAAAGGACGCATATTTTCATATAGAAATATTGCCACAACACAGGAAGTTCCTGAGGTTCGCTTTTGGTGGGGAAGCTTACCAGTATCGGGTTCTTCCTTTCGGCCTAGCCTTGTCACCCCGCACATACACAAAATGCATGGATGCAGCTCTGGCTCCTCTACGACTCCAGGGCATCCGCATTTTAAATTACATAGACGACTGGCTGATTTTGGCTCAGTCTCAAGAGCTTGTGCTTCGACATCGGGATGTCATCCTAGCTCATCTCGAATCGCTAGGGTTGAGACTCAACGCCAAGAAAAGCGTTCTCTCCCCTGCTCAGAGGACAACGTATTTGGGGGTCGTATGGGATTCGATCACGATGCAGGCACAGCTGTCTCCTGCACGCATCGAATTCATTCTGAACACCCTAAAGAGCATCAAGCTAGGCCAGAAAGTCACTGTTCATCACTTTCAGAGAGTGCTAGGTCTCATGGCAGCTGCATCCACGGTGATACCTTTGGGTCTCCTGCACATGAGATCGTTTCAGTTGTGGCTCAGAGCCAGGGGATTTCATTCAAGGGCCAATCCCCAGAGGCAAATAAGGGTTACGCGCCGAGGGCTTCATACCCCATCTATGTGGTTCAGACCCCGGTTTCTGACTATGGGTCCCACTCTAGGTCCATGTTGTCGTCGCAAGATGCTAACGACAGATGCATCCCTCACGGGTTGGGGAGCGGTCTTAGATGGCCGTCCAGCCCAAGGGATCTGGAGAGGTCATCTTCTCGAATGGCACATCAATTGCCTTGAAATGAAGGCTGTATTTCTGGCCCTGAAATACTTCCTCCAGCAGTTGAGAGGCTACCATGTCCTAGTGCAGGTGGACAACACGGCAGTAGTCTCTTACAAAAAACGCCAGGGCAGACTGCGGTCGCGCCGCTTGAACGAGCTAGCGCAGCAGATTCTGTTTTGGGCACAGAACAAGTTCCTGTCCCTCAGGGCGATTTATATTCCCGGGCATATGAATATGGGAGCAGACTTGCTGTCCAGACAAGCTGTGACACACGGGGAATGGAAACTCCACCCCGAAGTAGTCAGTCAAATCTGGGAAAGATTTTACGAAGCAGAGGTGGACCTCTTTGCTTCACAGGAGACAGCACAATGTCCCCTCTACTTCTCTCTGACTCATCCAGCTCCCCTGGGTCTGGACACGATGGCCCATGTGTGGCCCAGACTGCGTCTTTATGCATTTCCTCCGATTGCTCTACTCCAGGGAGTCCTAGCCAGCGTCCGTCAACAGGGGTCTCGCCTCTTACTGATAGCGCCCCGTTGGCTGACCAGAATATGGTTCTCAGATCTAATATATCTCTCCTCGACGGCTCGCCGTGGGCGATTCCGGTGAGGAGGGACCTTCTCTCTCAAGCACAGGGGACAATATTTCATTACCGTCCCGAGCTCTGGAATCTTCACATCTGGCCCCTGAGAGGGACCAACTAAGAGATACTGGCTTTCCAGCCGATGTAATAGAGACTATTCTTAGCGCTAGGGCTCCCTCCACTAGAAGAACATATGCCATCAAATGGCGCATCTTCGAAAGTTGGTGTACGACACACCATGCAGACCCAGTTCACTGCCAGATTGTTTCAGTGCTGGAGTTTCTGCAAGACAAAATGTCCTCAGGCATAAGTCCTAGTACTCTCAGAATTTATGTGGCCGCCATTTCGGCTTGCCATGCTCTGATTGAAGGAGTTTCGGTGGGGAAACACCCTCTAGTTGCCCGCTTCATTCAAGGAGCTAGGCAGTTGAGGCCGCCCATTAGGGCGACAGTTCCTTCGTGGGACCTAGCTTTAGTGCTTGAGGGCTTGGTGGTCACCCCTTTCAAACCACTAGAGTCAGCGCCTGTCAGGTTTCTGACCCTAAAGATGGTTTTTCTGACAGCTATTACTTCTCTGAAGAGAATTGGGGACTTGCAGGCTCTGTCAGTCTCGCCATCCTGCCTAGATTTTGCCCCTGGGCTGGTTAAAGCTATTTTGCATCCTCACCCTAGTTATCTTCCGAAAGTTCCATTCTCGACCATAAATCCGGTTGTTCTTGAGGCCTTCTGCCTTCCGCCATTCACAACACCGGAGCAGGAGAAACTTCACTTACTGTGTCCAGTACGTGCTCTTCAGATTTACGTCCACAGCACTAGCCAGTGGCGTAAGTCGGAGCAGCTTTTCATATGCTATGGGGGTCGCAACCGGGGGGCGGATGCCACTAGACAGACTGTCTCACTGGGTGAGGGATGCTATTGCCCTAGCCTATGAGGCACGTGGTCAGACTTCGCCTCTAGGAGTTAGGGCTCATTCAACCAGAGGGGTTGCATCTTCGACGGCTTTAGCAAGAGGTGCACCCTTGCAACAGGCGTGTGATGCGGCAGGTTGGTCCTCTCCGCACACATTTGTTAGATTCTATAGCTTGGATGTCCATGCTACTCCGGGCTCGCATGTCCTTGAGACGACATCCCAGGGTTATGTCTGAGACTTCTTCATTGTTTGTGCACACACACACACTACACAACGCTGGGGGTCTAGACACTTCTAGTGCGGCGGCGTTGGTATTCTCGTTCCCATAAGCGCATTCACGCAGCATCGAGTGTAGCGTCTTGGGTTACTTGACTGTAACCCTGTTCCCTGAAAAAGCGGGAACAAGATGCTGCGCCTCAATGCCGCACTGTAGGCGTGACTGGATGTCCTTTCAGACAAAAATTTGACCTGAGGATGTTTCCACGTCACATCTATTTATAACCTCCAGGTGTCCGTGATCAGGTACGCCACCTGACCGAGGTTATTTAAGCCAAACTTTGCCGTGTTTGACACACATGCTTCAACAACCGGTCAAACAAAAGACGTTCTCATAAGCGCATTCAGCGCAGCATCTCGTTCCCGCTTTTTCAGGGAACAGGGTTACAGTCAAGTAACCCGAGAGGTTCCCCGTCAGTTCACTTCGAGCTGCGTCGAAACGCTTTGGTAACGCCCCCGGCGAGACACCGTACTGAAGTGTGTGTAGAACCAACCAATAGAGAAGCGCGACATCACGAGCGAGATGATGTAGCGATCAGGAAGCATAAGAGTGCACCGGCAGCATGCTCACTTTAGCTTTTTGCTCTTCAGCGAGCGCGTCTGATGTGTGTGTGTGTGTGTTCTTTCAGTTAGAAAAACTCTGTTAGACAGCCAACCATGTCAAAGTGTACACAAATATCTAAAGTGGCTAGCAAACGGCGTTTCAGACGTTGTGTTCCTCCCTGCCCTCGCTACATTGCAGGCGAGGACACACACGATCTGTGCGTCGTTTGTTTGGGTGCGGAGCAGGCTGAGCGGGCTGACTGTCACGATTGTGGGCTTCTCCCACTCCGCATGCTCCGTTTCCGCCTGGCCGTGTTCGATGAGACCGGCCAGGCTCGCGATCCCGCTGGCAGTGGTCCCGCTGTTGCCGAGGCTCAGCGTAGGCTATTGTCATGGGGATCACAGGTGGATCTAGCTGAGGGATCTGAGATGGGTTCTTCCCTTTCTCAGTCCTCAACCGCTAGATCTACAGTCCCCTCTCAGGGTTTGGAAGCCCGCACTGCGGTTTCTTCCCCCCTAGAGAGGGCTCGACACTTCATCTGTCTTCCTCTGAGGAGATTGACGTGATGAGCGTCGACCTTGAAGAGACTGTGCGCTCGCCACCACAGTCTCTGGCGTACAAAGAGCTTGTGGAGGTTGTAACTCGGGCGGTCTCTAAATTATCTCTCGAATGGCCATCCGAGAAGCAGGAAGCTCGTCCTAAGAGTAAATTGGACGAACGCTTCTTGCAAGCAACATCACACCCTTCACGTAGGGGCCTTCCGTTTTTCCCCGATCTGCACACTGAGGTGTCTAGATCGTGGGATAAACCATACTCCTCTCGTATTTTCAGTCCCAATGTCACTACATATTCTAATGTAGTGGGACTGAATGAGAGGGGTTGTGGGGCGATGCCAGCAGTGGAGCAGACGCTCGCGAGCTATCTCTCCCCTGCTTCGGCATCGTCCCTGAAGGCCCCTAAGCTTCCCACCAAGGCACTTAAACAAACATCCGCCTTGGTAGGGAAAGCTTATACGGCGGCAGGTCAGGCTGGTGCTTGCTTGCACACCATGGCGGTGTTGCAGGCATACCAGGCTGACCTGCTTAAGGACCTGGATGCCGGGGAGGAAAAGGAATCCGACGCAATTGCAGAACTGTGTCGGGCCACAGATCTGTCTCTTCGCGCCACCAAGGAGACGGCCCGTGCCATCGGCCGCTCCATGGCAGCTTTGGTGGCTATGGAGAGTTATCTGTGGTTGAACCTGTCCGATATGGAAGATAAGGACAGGTTCTTCCTTCTGGATGCCCCGCTTTCGCCTTCTGGCCTGTTCGACGACGCAGTAAATACTGTCGTCGACAGTTTCCAGGAGTCAAAGAAGCAAGCGGCGGCGTTCCAGCGCTTCCTCCCTCGGCGCCAGCTCCCAGGGGCTGCTGAACGAGGGCAGCCCCAGCCGTCAGGCTCCTCGTACCGCCAGCGTCAGAAACAGAGCGTCGCCACCCGCGCCCCCCCTAAGAAAGATCAGGGGTCGGGGCGGTGCTCTGGGTCTGGGCCCTCTGGACAGAAGACTGATCTGAGGGCAGTTATTCAGTCTAAGAGGGCCCAGACAAAGCGTTCATGACGCCGAAGCCCTCAGGAACCTGAGAGCAGCCCCCTCTGGGGAAGGAGAGTGCTTACCTCAGTATACGGTACCCCTTCTTCCTCAGCGCTCTCAGGGAGCTGTGTTGATGTCCCTGCCACCTCGGGTTCTTCAGGGCTCAGCAGGCTCCAGCGAACTAGTTACTCAGCTGCCGCCCGGAATTGGTATGGCACGAGAAGACTCGCTCCCCTTGAGAGGTGCCAGCCCCGAGGGGTTGGCCCCCCAAAATCTCACTCTCATCACACCCGAGACCAGCCTCGAGCGGCTGGTTCCCTTAGTAGACTTTCTGGCAGTGTGGAAGCTTCTGCCAAACATCTCACAATGGGTCCTGCAGACAGTAGAACGAGGGTACAGAATCCAGTTTGGTTCGTGTCCACCTCGTTTTGCGGGGGTTCTACCCACACTCGTGGGCCCCCAGCAGGCTCTGGTGTTAGAACAAGAAGTAGCTACTCTCTTGAGGAAAGAGGCCATCGAGGTGGTTCCTCCCCTCGAGAGAGAGTCCGGGTTTTACAGCCGCTACTTCATTGTTCCGAAGAAGGATGGGGGTTTGTGTCCCATTATAGACCTGCGTCTTTTGAACCGTGCCATCAAACGAACCGTGCTTACGTGCCTTAGACATGTGGAAGAAACCGTGGTTCCTGTCTCAAGGCCCAGTGCTAGGGGTTCCTTGTCGTCGCGTAACGCTAACGACGGACGCCTCCCTCACGGGGTGGGGGGCGGTCATGAGTGGCCGCTCAGCCCAAGGTCTGTGGGAAGGCCGCCACCAGACAACACATTGGTGGTCTCCTACATCAACCGGCAGGGGGTCGCGCCCCCTTTGCAAGCTGGTGCGCCAGATCCTCCTCTGGGCTCAGGGGAAATTCCTCTCGCTGAGAGCTATTTACATCCCTGGGCACCTGAATCAGGGAGCAGACATCCTGTCGAGACAGGGGCTGAGGCCCGGGGAATGGAGACTCCACCTTCAATTGGTGGAGCTGCTTTGGAGGGAATTTGGCAGGGCGGATGTGGACCTTTTCGCGTCTCAGGAAACGACGCATTGTCCACTCTGGTTCTCCCCACACCTCATAGCTTTTGGTCTCTCAACCGAGGTTGTTGAAACCATTCTCCAATCCAGAGCTCTTTCCACGAGGAAGCTGTATGCCCTGAAGTGGAAGCTTTTCACTTCATGGTGCGGATGACGGCTGCAGGACCCTGTTAACTGCCCGATTGGTACAGTTCTTAAGTTCTTGCAGGATTGTTTTTCCACAGAGTTAGCTCCCTCCACCTTGAAGGTGTACGTGGTGGCTTTGAGTGCTTACCACGCCTTTCTAGATGGTCAGTCTATTGGGAAACAACCCCTTGTAATTCGCTTCCTCCATGGTGCTCTGAGGCTGAGGCCTGTGCACCGCACTAGGGTGCCTACTTGGGACCTGGCGGTAGTTCTGGAGGGCCTCTGCGGAGCTCCCTTCGAACCCATTGAGGAGGTTCCAGTCAAGTTCCTGACACTTAAGACTGTGTTCCTCCTCGCCGTCTCCTCCCTCAAGCGGGTTGGAGACCTTCAGGCTCTTGCGGTGTCATGCCTGGAGTTCGCTCCAGGCATGGTCAGGGCGTTTCTCCACCCTAGGCCGGGTTACGTTCCTAAAGTTCCTACCGCTATGCCAGGTCCCGTGGTGCTTCAGGCCTTTTGTCCTCCCCCATTTCGGGAAGCGGGTCAGGAGCGACTCAATCTGCTGTGTCCAGTTCGAGCACTGGACACATACGTCCACAGAACTGCCCCGTGGCGTAATGCAGATCAGCTCCTTCACTTGGGCTTGGCCCTTAGCTACATCTGTGATGCGGCGGGCTGGTCCTCTCCGCACACATTTGTGCGCTTTTATAACCTGGAGCTCCCAACTACTCCAGGTTCTCGAGTCCTCTCATCCTGATGTGCACACACACAGGCAGGGGGCTCACTCGTATGACACAGTGGGTATTCTCGTTCCCAAAGCGTTTCGACGCAGCTCGAAGTGAACTGACGGGGAACGTCCCAGGTTACGTATGTAACCATGGTTCCCCTAAGGGAACGAGACGCTGCGTCTACTTGCCATACTTCCTGCACCCCATGCACGCACTTGCTTCGCGTCAAGCTAAAGTGAGCGTACTGCCGGTGCGCTCTTATGCTTCCTGATCGCTACGTCATCTCGCTCGTGACGTCGTGCTTCTCTATTGGTTGGTTCTACACACACTTCAGTACGGTGTCTCGCCGGGGGCGTTCCCAAAGCGTTTCGACGCAGCGTCTCGTTCCCTTAGGGGAACCATGGTTACATACGTAACCTGGGACGTTCTCTGGTCTACCAGTATTTCACTCAATCATCCTCCCTCTGTTTTTGCATCCTTTGGATTTTCATTCTCTTATTCAACTTCTCTCTTTTTATCAGTTGCCAGTACAGGTGGTAGCTGAACATCAAATCTGGACAAATTATGTCCCAATAGCTTAGTAGGTAGCAGGTCCTTAAACAAGCAGATGTCAAGTGTCCCCAATCATGCTTCCTGGTTCTATGGTAACAGCAGTGGTTGGCACATAGCATGTGTCTCAAAACACGTATGCATACAGGTGATGGCAATGACTGTTTTTCAAGCTTCTATAGTCCAAGTTTAGACTGAGTGATATTGAATTGCTAGAGTCTAGCATGGCTTCTACATACACTGGAGATCAAAATTAGAGAACAATTTATAAACAATTGAAAAATTCTGAATTAATGTCATCTTCACTGCTCAACAGTTAAAGGAGTTTTTGTCCTGTCTATACCATGCTACCAGAACACCTTTTCCACAAAATAACATTTTCCACAAAATAAGGCATTTCAACAAAAAACATTATTTTGCAGAAAACACACTGATCAAAATTAGAGAACAACAATGACTGTAGCATGGAAAAAGATTACAACAAAATTTTCTGAAGGTTACAAAAGTCAGCAATTAGTAGGAAGTGTACAGGCCTCTGCTCTGAATGACTTCAGCACATCTGCGGCCACAGGACAGCACTAGTCTCTTACACTGCTCTGGTGTGATTTTGGTTCACTCTTCTTCCAGTCTCCTCCACAGTTCGGTGACTGTAGTGGGTTTCTTGGCCATAACTTTGTCGCTAAGGATTTTCCAGAGGTTCTCTATTGGGTTGAGATCAGGACTCTGGGCAGGCCATGTCATTATTTCAATGTTTTCAGTTTCAAGGAACTGCTTTACCCGTTTTGCTGTGTGACATGGAGCGTTGTCCTGCATGAACACTGCGGGCTGATTGGGTGATAAATGCAGGGAAGGAACCATATGTTGTTGAAGAAGGTTCTGATAAACATTTGCATTCACTCTGCCATGTAGCTGTATAAGAGGCCCAACTCCTGCTGCAGAAAACATGCCCCAAACCATGACACTTCCTCCTCCACTTTTCACTGACTTCTTTACACACTTTGAGTTCAGTCTTTCTCCAGTTTGTCGCCGAACATAATGTTTCCCATCGGACCCAAATAAATTAAACTTGCTTTCATCACTGAAGTGAACTTTGGACCAGTTCTCCTCTGTCAACACAACATGCTCCTCAGCAAAGCTTAGTCTAGCCTTTTGATTCTTTCTGCTAATGGGAGGTCTGGTCACTGCAGAGTGGGCTTTCAGTCCAAATGCTCTTAAATGCTGAGACACTGTATGACGAGACAGATACTTACCCTGTTCAGCGCTGAACTGGTGAGCAATTCCAGCTGCAGTGTGGAAACGATTGCCCATTGAGATCCTCCACAGTATCCTGTCCTCTCTTGTATTTGTCTTCCGTGGATGACCAGCCTTCTTGGGGGACTTGAATGAGTTTGTGATATTGTAAAGATTCAATATTCTTGAAATCACAGATTTGGAACGACCAACTTGTCTTGCTATGGCTGATAGGGTCATCCCTTTGGCCTTCATCTGGACGACCTGCTGCCGGAGGCTTTCAGTCACTTTAGAACGGCCCACCATCTTGCAGAGTCAGTGAAACTAGAAGTTAGGCTGCCAGTTAAATAGAGGTTGACAGATAATCAAGGAAATTAGTACCAGGTGCCAGATTAACGCCAATAACTGGGAGGTATCTGAAAGTGTTCTCTAATTTTGATCAGTGTGTTTTCTGCAAAATAATGGTTTTTGTTGAAATGCCTTAGTTATTTTGTGGAAAAGGTGTTCTGGTAGCATGATATAGACAGGACAAAAACTCCTTCAACTGTTGAGCAGTGAAGATTGCATTATTTTAGAATTGTTCAATTGTTTATAAATTGTTCTCTAATTTTGATCTCCAGTGTATATGGTAATACCCATGCAGATGCACCTTTTAGACAGAAGCACCACAAATCAAGTGTGCATACATTTTAAATACCTGTAAATTAATGGGCTATCCAGAGCCAACCAGAGATGAGAAAGGTTGGAGAACTGGGTGGCTTGAACTTCGGTTAAAACAGAAATTTTACATCCACTTGTAGAGTCACATTGTCAAGCACCCTGAAGACCCAATCTGAGCCAACATTTCCTTCTTTAAGGTATCATACCTCCAGGAGTTCCTGGTTACACTACAGCTTCTGTTTAAATTATCTAATGCATTGCCACAGTGCTTAAATGGCATTAAATGAACCAAAGTTTAAATTTTTTTGGGCTTGAATGATAGGACACAATGTGAGAGGAGATCAGGAAATGACCTCGAGCAGGGCTCAAACTTATTTGTCAGAGCACTGCTCTACAAGTCTATTGCTCAGATGAGAAGACCATTTAACAATAGACTGTTTAATGTTTACAATAAATGGCAAAGCACATTTCCAATTGGAAATTAAAAATAATTTTACATTCGTTCATTTTTTATGTTTGTTCAAACAAAGGGAGCTATACAACTATTTTAATTCATACAAAATGTTAGATTGTTAGATTTAGAAGTTGACCTTGGAACTATGTGCCTTTGTCACAGTTTTCAGGTGGCCACAGTGCTTGGTGGTAAATGAGAGACGCTCAGTGAGAGACGCTTTCTGTCATAGAATATTAGTCATGATCATAGACAACTGAACAATGTCAAATGTATGTTATTTTCTCCTCTGCTTCTGTTATAGACCTACATGCTGTAATCACAACGATAAATGCTGTAAAAGTAATGTACAATTATCAGACCCTCCTTTGAAAGAGCTGGACCTGAGCCTGCATGAATCAGAAAAGAACGGTCCACAATGTCAGCTCAACAAACTGAGGTTTAAGATGCGCAGAAATGCAATAAAAATAACTATGTTGGTATTTTTAAAAAGCTACATGATGATTTTTGCACATTTTTCTTTTTAGACTTGCTATCTTCAAACTTCTAGATAAATCAATTGAGAATTTCACTTTAGCTTCACAACCATCAAATTACCTGCAGGGAGAACCATTTAACAATGATCAGCAGTATTCAAGAATGGAGCTGATCTCTGCTGGCCTGATGAGTCCTTACTGTAAACTGCAGATTCTGAGGTATTTACCATTTTACCCTGTTGAATACTGAATATACAGGTCCTTCTCAAAAAATTAGCATATTGTGATAAAGTTCATTATTTTCTGTAATGTACTGATAAACATTAGACTTTCATATATTTTAGATTCATTACACACAACTCAAGGTAGTTCAAGCCTTTTATTGTTTTAATATTGATGATTTTGGCATACAGCTCATGAAAACCCAAAATTCCTATCTCAAAAAATTAGCATATTTCATCCGACCAATAAAAGAAAAGTGTTTTTAATACAAAAAAAGTCAACCTTCAAATAATTATGTTCAGTTATGCACTCAATACTTGGTTGGGAATCCTTTTGCAGAAATGACTGCTTCAATGCTGCGTGGCATGGAGGCAATCAGCCTGTGGCACTGCTGAGGTGTTATGGAGGCCCAGGATGCTTCGATAGCGGCCTTAAGCTCATCCAGAGTGTTGGGTCTTGCGTCTCTCAACTTTCTCTTCACAATATCCCACAGATTCTCTATGGGGTTCAGGTCAGGAGAGTTGGCAGGCCAATTGAGCACAGTAATACCATGGTGAGTAAACCATTTACCAGTGGTTTTGGCACTGTGAGCAGGTGCCAGGTCATGCTGAAAAATGAAATCTTCATCTCCATAAAGCTTTTCAGCAGATGGAAGCATGAAGTGCTCCAAAATCTCCTGATAGCTAGCTGCATTGACCCTGCCCTTGATAAAACACAGTGGACCAACACCAGCAGCTGACATGGCACCCCAGACCGTCACTGACTGTGGGTACTTGACACTGGACTTCAGGCATTTTGGCATTTCCCTTTCCCCAGTCTTCCTCCAGACTCTGGCACCTTGATTTCCGAATGACATGCAAAATTTGCTTTCATCCGAAAAAAGTACTTTGGACCACTGAGCAACAGTCCAGTGCTGCTTCTCTGTAGCCCAGGTCAGGCGCTTCTGCCGCTGTTTCTGGTTCAAAAGTGGCTTGACCTGGGGAATGCAGCACCTGTAGCCCATTTCCTGCACACGCCTGTACACGGTAGCGCTGGATGTTTCTACTCCAGACTCAGTCCACTGCTTCCGCAGGTCCCCCAAGGTCTGGAATCGGTCCTTCTCCACAATCTTCCTCAGGGTCCGGTCACCTCTTCTCGTTGTGCAGCGTTTTCTGCCACACTTTTTCCTTCCCACAGACCTCTTGCTTGAGGGTGTCAATGATGGCCTTCTGGACAGCAGTCAGGTCGGCAGTCTTACCCATGATTGCGGTTTTGAGTAATGAACCAGGCTGGGAGTTTTTAAAAGCCTCAGGAATCTTTTGCAGGTGTTTAGAGTTAATTAGTTGATTCAGATGATTAGGTTAATAGCTCGTTTAGAGAACCTTTTCATGACATGCTAATTTTTTAAGATAGGAATTTTGGGTTTTCATGAGCTGTATGCCAAAATCATCAATATTAAAACAATAAAAGGCTTGAACTACTTCGAGTTGTGTGTAATGAATCTAAAATATATGAAAGTCTAATGTTTATCAGTACATTACAGAAAATAATGAACTTTATCACAATATGCTAATTTTTTGAGAAGGACCTGTATATGATTACACTTTTTTAATTCCCAGAAAAAAATAAACTCACTGCAGGTACAATGGTACAATTATCAATGCAAGTCATTGTTAAACTTGTTTGTCACCACCTGGTGACAAAAAGTTTGCATCATTACTCAGTAGGGCTGGAATTGTGATGTTATTATTTGTAAATTGGGATCAAATATAAATGAAAGAAAATACTGGTAATAATAATAATAATAATATATATGATTATTACATATTTATTCTTGACTAATTATTTTTAATAGAAAGGTGTAATATTCCAGCTTCATTTTTGACCATGTTATAATTATGTATTAGACTGACGGCAATGCTTTTCTGCAATTCTGTTCACAGTACCACACGTTTATTACTTACTAATAGTTGGTATTGCAGATGCTCTCTTTTGCCCCTTCTTGAGAGGGATAAACAAACAAAACACTTAGTCCTTGTTACTTTACAGGCAGAAGGCAATTAAGGTCACTGTTATAATAACTTAGAACATTAAAGAGAAATTTTTACAGACTCTAAAAAGACACCAGAAGAAAGATGCTTAGGGTCCCTGTTTACCTGCGTGAACAGGTAAATCTTGCTGCAGGGAGGCATGAGGACTGCAGATTTGGGCAGAGAAATAAACTGTAATGTCTGTAATTTAAGACGCCTAAGAGTCACAGGGAGACAGGAAAGGACCCATTATTTGTTTTTTGGTTAAAATCTTTGATAAACAATATTTACCATATGAATTAAACACACAGAGTTTTTAAGTTATTTAGTCAAGAGCAGTGAATTCTGTGTTTTGTAGTTTGATTAACATTAAAGACAGACAATACCCATCAGAAAAATAGTGAAGGTCACAAAGTGATGGAAAAATTGCACAATCCAAGCTGCCTAGGACATGACAACACATTATATCAAGCCCTTCAAACATGAACATATAATCTGTCCCTTCCGTTTAACCTGTACTGTCAGGTTCTTTGACACATTTGTTGTTCTTTAAAGCATTTGCATTGTACAGTTATATACTTATCTGTAACAATTTTTTCTGTATTTACAGGATAAAAGAATGAAAGTAACATGTTACTCTTTAGAGGAGAGAATGTTTGTTCTTGAGGAACATTCCTCTTACCTCTTAACAATGAGTGTGTGACTTTTAACAGTTTAAACTTTTTGCTGTAAGCCTTGCCAGTGGTTTCTATTTTACACACTGTATAAGCACTGACTACATAGATAGTTTTCACTAAAATTAGCTTTTGTTCATTTTTAACCAAAAATCTTTTGTAGTTTTTAAGGAAACTTTTGTAGCTTTAAATAGCAAATAATGATTATTTAGATTTTTTTTTTCTGTTTAGACTGGCAATCTGTAATCTTACTGATCAATCCTGCAAAGGTTTGGCTTCAGCGCTTCAGTCATCAAACTCATCACTTAGAGAGCTGGACCTGAGTAACAATGACCTGCAGAATTCAGGAGTGAAATTTCTCTGTGCTGGACTGAAGAGTCCAAACTGTACACTGGAGATACTGAGGTATTCCATAACATTACTTAGTTAATATCTTTCTATATATAACATATTTCACTTTTGTTTTGAACTATTGATCTGTATGGACTAGAAACACTTTCTGCCACTTAGAATTTTCTAAAAAAAACCTACCTTTTCATCCTAGATAGCTGATTAGATATTCACCGTATTTAGTTCAGATCATGATTAGGCCCTGCGTGCAAAATGTTATAAAACCTAGTAAGACGTGTTTTAGTATTGGGATCTTCACTATTGATGTGCATGTCTTTAAAGATTATCTGGCTGTATGGTGACAGAGAAAGGCTGTTGTTATCTGGCTTCAGCTCTAAAGTCAAACCCCTCGTGCCTGAGAGAGATGGATCTTAGCTACAATCACCCAGGAGACTCAGGAGTGAAGCTGCTCTCTGATCTACTGGAGGATCAACACTGTAAACTGGAGAAACTCAAGTATGTTGGGCATGTTTATTTGGAGTGACATGTGTAAAGACATTAAAGTTTATAGGAGCTATCAGTGCATGTTCACTGGAAAGTTCACACCTCTGTTTATCATTTGCACTGGCTACCAATAGCTGCTTGCATAAAATTCAAAATTAATGAATTAATGTTTTCCTACAAAACCTTCAAACAGGGCAAACAGTGAGTTTCTCTGGTGAGGGGTGTGCACCATCCCGCAGTGTTGCAGATGTCCTGAATAGGGACACCTGAAAGGAGTGTTTGGAGGCAGCCATGCCTCGGGTAGAGTAAGCCTTGACTCCCAAGGGCAAGGGAAAACCAGAGGATTCAATGATCTATCTGCCCAAAGTTTGTTTTGATGCAGGCAACCCCCTCAGGTGGTTTTCCATAGCACACAAACAACTGGTCCGACCAGCGCCACAGGGCAGCTTTGTGGACGTAGGCGTCCAGTGCCAGGACTGGGTACATGCAATTAAGCTTCTGCTGGTCTGGGTCCTTGAAAGGAGGAGGACAGAATGCCTGAAGCATGACAGGCTGTGGTGTAGAGGCAGGAACCTTGGGTAAATACCCTGCTCTCGTTTCCGATGGGGAACTTAACGTACCCCGAGAAGTTGAGGACTTTCATCTTCACAATGAGTCTCCTCACTGGTCTGCCACTGCCAGCAGCGCTGTGGCCAGGAGGAAAAGACCAGTTAATTCAGCTTGATTTTGCAAAATTTAGCACTCCTTAAATATTCTTACAGAAACTTAGACATGGCTTTATATCTTGCAAATAACATCAGGATACAATGCATAAAGCCATAAAGTCAAAAATTAACCTACCATACTCTAGTGGTTTTTCATCCTCACAATGACTCTTTCAAAGACCCTTTGCCTAGGAGGTGTGTGGTTGTTTTTCCCTTATTATTTATATCTATAAATATTTTTCCAATCTACAATAACATACTGTTCAAAGTGTATACAGTAAGAAACCTGAGAAACAGTAATAATACTGTGAAAACAATTTTTTTGCTAGCTCTGACTACTAGTACGCTCTCTGACCATTAAATCAAAGCATGTGAAAATACCAACATAATCGTTTGCCTGCTAGATGGCCCTGGTCTTGCCAACTCGAAATCTGATTGTTTAAAGCAATGGTTTCATTGCCATTTATTTTAAGCTACAGATGTCTGCACTGTTGATTTTGAAGGCCTCAAGGTAGATTTTAAGTGGCCTTATTTGTTTTTTACAGTATGGATCATGTTGGAGAAGTCATTATTACAGCAGGACTACGGAAGTGTAAGTCTTAACACACACACACCTTTTGTCATTGTTGTTTTATTGTGTTCTAATTCTCCCCTCTCTGCTTTTTATTTGTGTCCAGATTACTGTGATCTCACACTGGATCCAAACACAGTAAACATTCATCTCTGTCTGTCTGAGGAGAACAGAAAGGTGACACGTTTGCAGGAACGGCAGGCATATCCTGATCATTCAGAGAGATTTGATTTCTTTCCTCAGGTTCTGTGTAGAGAAAGTCTGTCAGGACGCTGCTACTGGGAGGCTGAATGGAGTGGGTGGAGGGGGGTTGTTGTATCAGTGGCACATAAAGAAATGAACCGGAAAGGAGGCAGTGACAATTGCAGATTTGGGTTTAATGAAAAGTCCTGGAGCCTTGATTGCTCTGAGGACATTTTCACTGTCTGGCACAATAAAAAAAGCACTGACATACTTGTTCCATACTCCTCTAAGAGAGTAGGAGTGTATCTGGACTGGTGGGATGGCACTCTGTCCTTCTACAGCATCTCTGACACACACAGACTTGCACACTTGCACACATTTCATTCCACATTTACTGAACCCCTCTGTGTTGGATTTAGAGTTTTTGTTGATTCTTCAGTGTCTTTGTGTCAGATGTGTCAATAGCCCCTACACACTGTTAACAAGCATTTTCATTAGTTATTTCATAGACAGGATTAGCAATATTTGTATTATTATTTCTTCAGTGACAGAAAATGAGAATCATGATGACAATGAAAAAAAAAATAGAGATTTTTTGGGGAACACTTTCTATGAAGCCCATATTTATAATACATTATAAGGGTGTAATTAATGCATTATAATGAATGCATAATGCATTATAAAAATACTTTATAATATGTTATATCATCTTATGAATATTCACGTATTAAGTTTTAATATATTATAATACTTACTTATTTGTGGTTATAGGTTTTAAGAGTATGATGATTTATAACACACAGTAAACAGTGAACAAAATAAATTTGTTTGTGTGCATTGGTGCTCTTACTCCGAGCCCCTACTGTTTATTTCATTGTTTAAAATGGCTGAATGCATGTATGGTAACTGCCTTATTTAACGATGTTAAACATTTAATTTTTTTTTTTTTTTTTAACACGTTGTAACACGTTGGCAGTGGGACTACTTTGAATATTCATATTTTGGCATTAGGCTACATATAGTGAAATGATGACACAGAATAGTCACTAAACATATTTAATACATATAAAAAAAGGTTTATTATGAGTTTATTCATCAGATCTCACAAACACTGCAGCGTCACGGAGCACTGACACCCTCTGGTGAAACAATCACTTATAATTACCAGCCACCGCTTTCTTAGATCGGTTTATGTTGGATTAAAACTTCACATTTTGTTGAATTTGGAATATTCTGTAAACAGTAATCATCAGAATATGCCTATTCTCCAGTCTTTGAAAATATTGGATTTTGAAATCATCCCGCAAACTCTCATTTTATTCAGCGTTTAAGTCAACTAGATGATTACAGCACACTGAAAATGTACATAACCGGAAAAACTGAGTCATAACATTTCAAAACGTAAGTGCGTCACGAGGCTCAGTGCAAGTAGTCCAATATATATGTTCCCCTTCAGGAAGTCGAGCTGCATTTAAACACTTTGGGAACAGCTTCAGTGTTACCACGCTCTGAATATGTGCAAAATTGAAAGGATGACTGCCTGCATTGTGAGTGGCTTCTGCTGCGCACGCTTCACTCCAGGAAGGCTCCCCATGATCACAGCCAGTATTCTGCCTCGGCAGTAGCAGGACCCGAACCATGGGAATGCAAATGAATCTGGTTGAAGGAATGGAGACAGGTTTGTTCCTTTTCTTCTTCCTCCCTTACCAGATCCAGCACTCTCTCTGGGTCGGAAGCATGCACAATGCTTTCTTCCCCCCGGGGAGAGGGCTCAACACTCAGTATTTTGTCCTCTGAAGAGGCGGATACGGAGATGGTCGATGAGGCTGGGGACATGCCCCCGCCCATACTGTTCAGTATGAGAAGCTGTTGGACTGGTGGTGACTTGTGCGGTGGCAAAGTTGAAGTTCATCTGGCCCACTGAAACTCCAATGGAGCTGCCAAAAAGCTAATTAGATGAGAGGTTTTTGCACTCCAAACCACTACCTCCATGCCTTTCATGCCTGATCTCCACACCGAGGTGAATGAATTGATTTTCATAATTTTTTGGTTCCTGTTTTAAATGTTCCTTGTGATTAACTTGGATTAGACCTGCTTGAGGAAGGTGTTTCGAATGTAATATAATCCTTAGTTATTTTATATTATAATTTATATATTATCTACAATCCCTCAGTCCAGACTGAATGCTTGTAGATAGACAGATAGTCTATAGATAGATGTGTCTAATAATATACAGTCATGGCCAAAAATATCGGCACCCTTGCAATTCTCTCAGAAAATTATTCCAATTGCAAATGTTTTGGTATTCACGTGCTTATTGTTTTTGTTTGCACTGGAACACACAAACACACACACACACACACACACACACACACACACACACACACACACACACACACAGAAGAAAAGTCAAACTTGATAAAATTTCACACAAAAAATTATTGTCACCTTGTCAAAATGATAAGAAATAATTGCTTTTCAAGCATGTGATGCTCCTGTAATTTATATTTAGACACACCTGTGGCATGTACCAGGTGTGGGCAATATAGTAATCACACTTGCAACCAGTTAAAATGGAGAAAAGGAGAAAATGGAGATTAGTTTCAGTTAGGGGGTGCTACCAAATATCAAATACCTTTACCAAAGTTAAAGGTGCCAATAATTTTGTCTAGTGCATTTTCTTGTGTTCTGTGTGGCATTGTATTTGTATTGTATTGTATTGTATTGTATTGTGTTGTTCCAATGCAATCAAAAAATAAACATGAGAGTACATTTACAACTGCAACAATTAAGAACAATTAAGAAGGGTTACATTATCTAACAGAATTGCAAGGGTGCCGATATTTTTAGACATGACTGTGTGTTGGCATTAGAGTCATCAAACATTTTCCTAATGGCTTGATCTATGTAGGGTTGTGGGTTTGCTGGAGAATATCCAAGCATTCAGCAGGCAGGGAAACATGCTGGATGGCCAGTCTATCTCAGAATTGGACACCTCTGACACACTTTTGATGCCATTAATCACTTTTCTAGTGCTTGTACTTATAAGACACCCTCCGACTTTTCGCACAAGCTACCACAGATTTCAAACTTGTTTAAAGCTTGGTGGACAACAGCCAGCAAAATAGTGAGCAAGCGAAGTAAAATGTTTTCTCAAAGCATTCTTAGCTCAACTCAGACAAAAAAAGTTTATATTTGGGGCCCTTTTCTTAATATGCTGTCACTTCCAACCCTTCCACTGTGTTATCTTTTATGAGGCCACTGTCCAAAGTTTTTGTGGCAGTACTGCCACTCCCTAAAAGCAGAGTATGCAGTGTGTGTAGGGCACCAACTCCAAGGGGGGCATTAGGGCTGTGTAAAGGGGAGACGATACCCTCAGATTCTCCTTGCGCCCCTCACTGCCTGTATGCTTAATTTTTCGTGTTAGCATACAATATGCAATATTTCCATGGTTCCACAATATTTCCACAATTGTGGATCATAATTTTATGAAAATAAATTCATATTATTCACACACTAGTAGAACTGCTGATGCTAAGTATTTAAAAAGTATTTGTACTAATAATCACAAATAATGCCATTATGCTACTTAATATCTTGCAGATCTAGTCCCTTTTTTAAATGCAAAAAATAATATACTGTTTCTCTTGAATTTCTCTCCTGTCTGTGATTTATGTGAAATGAAGAAAGACAATGAAGTTTACTGTTGAGGGTGAGGTCCTTCTCTTACAACCAGTTTGCCTCAATATAACTCATCATCACCAACTGCAACCTCCCACCTATTTTTTCCCCTGTAGTCCGGAAATAGGGATTCTGGTTCTTCCACAAACCCTGATTTAGACAGTTGTAATATGACGATGATATAACATCATAAAAGCTTGTAAGAACCTGCTCATGGAGTTTCTGGATCTTATACAGGAATTTATTTGCATGTCAAGGTAGACTTCACTTTTTTGCCAAAAACATTTACCAGAAGGGTACTTTTTGAACAGACCAAAAGATGCCATGCCATTTCACAGAGAGAAAAGCTCACATCTTATAGTAAGTTTGTTTAATGGTCTCATAAGATATATTGTCAAATGAAGTAGGCTATATAGATTGGCCCCTGGCGACTGTGGAGGCTGTTTGAGTGTTTTGAACTCACTGTCATGTTCAACAAACCAGTTGAGATGGTACATTATCCTGCTAAAAGTAGCCATTACAAGATGGGAACACTGTGGTCATAAAGGGATGAACATGGTCAGCAACAATACTCAGTACTCAGGTAGTCTGTTCTTAGTCCTGGAACTAAGGGGCTCAAACTGTGAAACAAATATCCCCAACGTCATTTACACCACCACCTGCAGCAGCAGCTTGAACCACTGATACAAGGCAGGATGGATCCATAAATATAATATTGGTGAGGGGGGGGGGGGGGGGTGGGTATAGCTTTTATGTCTGGAATTTTAGATTTTAGTAAGATGTTTTCTGCTTGATGTGTTTAGTAAGATGTTTTCTGCTTGATGTGTTGTCAGGAAATTAAACTCCATTTTAAGTGATGCTGCTTTAATTTAGCATCAGCAGTAGAATGGCTATACCTTATATCTAATTTCAAAATATCAGTTGTCTAAGATTTTTTTTGGCCTTCTTTTGTGTTGCACAAATGAAATTATCTGCCCATTCAAGTTGTTACAGTTCAGTTCTATTTTGATTATGTTGCTTTGTCTTTTGGTTCTGTCTTCCCTGACCTAGTTTCTCAGCTTAATATCATTATGATTACCTGTCATCTCTTTAATCATCTCATTAGTTTTGTATTTTCTATCTATCTTATTTTTCAATGGGGAAGTAAGTTGTTTTCTAATAATATGTAAGATTTCTGGTTCATTAGCACCGCAGGGAAATAATGAGAAGAATAACAAAGGTCAGTTGCACTACAAACCACTGTGTTCATAAATTAGATAATACATTAAAATAATATATGATAAGACACACCAGCTTGCAATATCAAGCAGTAAAATCAGACACATTAAAATAAAAAATAGCTGCTCCAGAAAAAATAAGGTGGATACTCCTAGTTTTGTTCAGTTCCTTTGTCTTGAGTTTTGTTTGTGTTTACTTGCCTTCCTATGTTTGCATCTACAAGTGGATATTAAAACATATTTTGGAACTTTACCTTCTTCATCATCTGCATCTCTACAAACTTTTGTGGCAATACACTAGACCAAAAACAAAAATAAATTTTCTAGTTTCTCTGCGCTCTGCTGGGAAGGAATTTTACTTTTGCCAGCTCACCCAATGCTCTCATTTTAATGCTCTCGTTTCTGTGCAGTATTAATTACATGGAACAATCTTCTTACATTGTCTGCTCCCTGTCTGTTTTTTATAAACCTGGTTTAGTTTGATTGGGAGCTGAGCAGACACAGTCAGCTCTTTAGGAGGCTGCCTGTGTTCATTCATAAATTCTTGACATGATGCTCACTATACGGAATGATTAGCTCTGCTCCAGCTGGCATTTCTTCTCAAGGGAAGAAAGTCAATGCAATCTAGAATCGAGAGGCTTGCGGTACTTTTCTGCCTTGATTCAACAGGGTCATTCCCACTCTGGTGTGCCCCTAGCAGGCTCTGGTTATGGAGCAGAAAGTTAAAAAGTAAAGTAAAGTTCACATCACTGGGCACCTCAATCAGGGAGCAGACATCCTGTCGAGACAGGGGCCAAGGCCCGGGGAATAAAGGTTCCACCCTGATCTCCACCACATCAGGCGGTGTATCTGTGTGTCTGGAGACTTCACACTATCCATTCTGTTTCTCCTTCTCACATCCAGCTCCTCTTGGACTGGACATCATGGTACACCGTTATGGAGTCCGTCTTCTGCTAGCAGCCCCGTTCTGGCCAGCCCGAGTTGGTTCTCGGACATTGTGTCCCTTTTTTGAAGGCTCTCTGTGGAAGACTCCTGTCAGGAGGAACATCCTTTCTCAGGTGTCCATCTTTCACCCCCGCCAAGACTTATGGAGACTGTGGGTGTGGCCCCTTCAGGTCTCTCAACCTGGGCTCCAGTCCAGAGCTCCCTCCATGAGGAGACAGTACACCTTAAAGTGGAAGCTTTTCACTTTTTGGTGTGGCAACCATCAGCTGGGCTTAGTTAACTGCCGGTTGGTACAATGCTGGAGTTCCTGCAGGAATGGTTCTCAGCAGGGTTATCCCCCTTCACCTTGAAGGTATAGCTGCTTACCATAGCTCTCTTGGTGGTCAGTCATTGGGAAAGAACCCATTCTTTACACGTTTCCTCTTTGGTGTCCTGAGGCTGAGGCCTCCGGTCAGGAAAAGCTTGTTAAGTAGGTGAATTGTGATGTCATAAGAGTCCTCTGATCTCCCCTCTCCTTTGCGGGTCAGGGCTCACTATTCCAGAAGGCTACGAGGTGATCCACTTCGCTTACATTTGTCAGGGTCTATACCTTGACATTGGCTCCTGTTGTCCACCGCCTTAATTGTGCTCTTCCACAATAGGCAGGGATTTGAAAGCATAGGGGCATGGGCATACACATTCCAAAAGCATTCAGACACTGCGTGTGTTCCTGAAGGGGAACATCTCTAGGTTACATATATAACCATGGCTCCACAAGGGAACAAGATGCTGTGTCTCATTGCCATACTCCTGCATCTCAGTGAGCGCTTCTTTCTCTAACCAGAAGCTGTCACTGTATCCACCGCACATGCTTTTAAGCTTCCTGGTCACTGCATCACTCCGCCCGTGATGTCTTGCCATTCCATTGGACTGATTTCACATGTGATTCAGAGCGTGGTCACGCAAAGGCGTTCCCAAAGCAACAAATGCTCAAATGCTGTGTCTCGTTCCTTTGCAGGGAACCATGGTTACATGCGTAACCTAGAGACAATTCATGAGGAGGTCTATTTTATTTTCTGCAGCATAAGGAAATGTTTTTTTTTTTTTTTATTGATGAAAAAACAATAACATACTAATTTGTTCTTTATTAAACATACATATTTATTTTTTCCGATCTGTCTTTTCCCCTGCAGTCCTGAAATCAGTCTATCGCATGAGTCCCTGTAAGGAGAAAGAGGATGCTGTTCATTACCACCTGTGTCTATGAAGAGTTAGAACTCAGGCCCGGTTTCATAGACAGGACTTAGCCTAGGCCAGGATTAGCCAATAGTTCAATTAGAACATTAAAGATATTTTTTATAATTGTGCCTTAGAAAAAAAAAAAAAAAAACATTAATGGTGTGCATCTTGAAACGAAACAAAGGCATTGATATATTTTAAGATCAGACAGTGCAAGTTTATTTTCAGTTGAAACAGCTCAGATTTAAATTTTAGTGTAGGACTAGGCTTAAGCCTTGTCTGTGAAACCGGGGGTCAATGTATCAAGCCCATAAATGTAGTAATGAAACAGCGACCTCTGACACCAGGTAAGACTTTCCCAAATATAAAGCGCAACAGTCAGGTTCTGTCAGTAAAAATCACAATTATTTTGATTTCCAGCAATAATGTATAAACCTTTGTAAAAAGTCATGCCTACCATGAGTTCTCTTTCTGTTAAACAAAAAATATATGCTTCTGTAGAAGAATTATGCTTAATAGTTTAGGAGTGGAGGGATACCTCAGGAATACTAGATCCATTCCCTGATCCACCAGATCTTGTCAGAAGATATCTGTTTTTTTTCTGCTATCCAAAACCAGTCAACAGAGTTTGTCTGATACCCAAAGTGATAGTAAAAATGAGTAGAGGCTAGTGGTGTCTTTCGCAATGAGCATTTGTGTTTTGTCTTACGAACACAAATTCAACAAGTGTCATTATACTAAAGCAAAGGTAATAGAAAACAAATCATATTAACGAGGTGATGTAAAATGAAAAAGACAATGAAAAATAGATATAAAACAGCAAAACATCCCTAAGTCCTTCAAAACAAATTTTAAAAGTGTATTAAATGGTCTTCTGCATTGGATTAGATTATGCCTAAATTATTTCTGTTTTACTTTTATATGACAAGAATGACACAAAGAATGACATCTCCAGTATCCAGCTGTGTGTCTATGAAGAGTAACGAATCCATTTGGCAGCCTCCTGATCTCAGTAATGGAACAGTGACCTCCGACAACAGGTGTGACATTGTTTATTTTGGAAACTAAACCATAGTATAGCTGTAGTAAAATAAGTAATAATAAAATATAATAATTTTGCAGATTATTTCCTTTAATATATAGCCCCTAAATCATCTTTGCTAAGTCTTTGCTAATTGTATCACCAGAGTGAGACAGAAAACATCTCCAGTATGCAACTGTGTGTCTATGAAGAGTAACAGATCCATTTGTCATCCTCCTACTCTCAGTAATGGAAAAGTGACCTCTTATCTTGTGTGAGAATAATCATACAATTACACTGAGATGTTGTGATGAAACGCAATTGTAATAACAGATTTATATTTGAGATAGCTTAATTAATGAGTTAATTAACTAATTAACTGTTAAGTATGTAATAAAAGAGTGGGTATTTTTTTTGGGACACAGCATACTACCAGCCTGTCAATCAATCTGTTATAGTTAACAGTTATTCCTCATACACACACACTCCACATGGTATTCAATTCATTTTTTTTCTCCATAATCTTTTGGCATACTTTTATCAACATACGCTGCTTTGGGATACACTTATTCTAATCTCTCATACTATTTAGGGTAGTTAGTATGCACACTGGATTACAGGGCTGTTACGTATGTCTACGTAGTTTGCGTAAAGTTTGTGTGGTAGTCTTGTGTGTGTTTCAGATCCCATTGGTCCACACGTCTGTCACTCTTCGCCCTGGAAGGTGACACCCCGGTTTACGCTGTCCAATCAACTCACGTCACCTGGTTTAAAGCACCGTACTGTCCCGCGCACTTCAGCTTATGCTCACCATTAATATCTTGCCAATTTGTTACGCCATTCGTTTGTTGATCTTGTGATTTTGTGATTTTTGTATAACTTGTTAGTTCCTCTGTATATTGTGTGTATATACGTCAAGTCCTTTGTTAACATAGTGTTTGTACAGTGTACAGTTTTGTCGTTACTGTTCCGTCTCTGTTATTCCCCAGGGTGGGAAGACGTGAGCAGGTAAGTAGGTCGCGCGACATACATTGTGCAACACGTAGGGATTTTTCGATGTATTAGATACACTAGTTTAGGAGAGGTTGCCACCCGCTGTAAGTTTTGTGCCATCGATAGGATAGTGTAGTTTAGTTAGGGCGTTATTACGCCGAAGATCTTTCTTTTCTACATTTTTCTTTTGGTAGTTAGCTTAGAGTTTCAAAACTAGCTAGCTGTGTTTTGTTTTGTTTATTTCTTTTATTTGGCACCTCTCGTGCTCCACCCTCCCACCTTCGTTTTGTTTCGTCAAATTGTTTTTGTTTACTTGTTCCTGTAAATACTGTAAATATTGTAAATATCCTATTCACTTCGCTTCACTTAGCACAATAAATACACAGTTTGATTTGGGAAAGATCTTGGTCTGTTTTTGCCTTCCAGCACACTCGCACAAGCACACACACGTATATATTTTAAATGTTATTTTCCCTCTCACCCTTAGACAACATACAACATCTTAAGGGACGTAACAAGGGCATATCTCCTTTCAACAAAAAGTAATAAATGGAAGTAATTAGAGATGGAAATAAATGTCATTGAAAACCAGATACCAGAACTATTTGAAAATGTTTCATATGTTTCATATGATTCCATGCAGTTCATGTACAATGCTTTTAATAAATAAACTTATATCTCTTTTGATCTGTGTTTTTTCTGTGAAACAATCTGTTAAGAAATAATTTTTTTTTTTTTTTTTTTTAAATGTTATATGTTTTATGCACCTTAACACTATGTCATGTTTGACAGGAAATGTTTGAAAGTGCTGGTATATATATCTGGATACCAATCTCACATATTGGGGTTTTTGAGTAAATTCAATTATTTGTTTCTTGTGTCTGTTTTCTTTCTGCAGTGGTGAGGGAGATATTCTGACCTGCACTTCCCAGTACTGTCAGATCCACATCAGGCAGCAGAACAAAGAAGCAGCTCTGCACACACTGCTGGAAGATTCTCACAAACCAGCAGATGATGTCCTGCACAGAGTAACAGACGCTCACAAAACCTACATGAAGAGCAAGTATGAGAGCTTATTTGAAGGAAACAAACTACAAAATAATCAAACCTTGCTGAACAGGATCTATACACAGCTCTATATTATACAGGGAGAGAGTAAAAGGGTGAATAAAGAACATGAAATTGTGCAGATGGAGAAACAACCCAGAACACTATCTCAACACAGTCTAATCTACTGCAATGACATCTTTAAACCCTTACCTGAACCAGGATGTGAGAAGAAAAACATATCAAGGCTGTTCTTACTAAAGGCATCACTGGAATTGGCAAAACTGTCTCTGTGCAGAAGCTCATTCTGGATTGGGCAGAAGGAAAAGCCAATCAGGATGTAGATTTCATGTTTGTGCTTCCATTTCGAGAGCTGAACTTGATTAAAAATCACCAGTACAGTCTTCACAGGCTTCTGTTGGACTTTCATCCTGAACTTCTAGATCTGGACTCTAAGATTTATGAGAAGTGTAAAATAGTCTTCATCTTTGATGGTCTGGATGAAAGCAGAATCACACAGATGTTTTCAGATGATCAGAAAGTTTCTGATGTGACTGAGACTTCATTGGTGGGTGTGTTGATAACAAACCTCATCAAAGGAGATCTTCTTCCTTCCTCTCACATCTGGATCACCTTCAGACCATCAGCAGCCAAACAGATCCCCCCCAAATACATCAACCGTCTGACAGAAATTCAAGGATTCAATGACCATCAGAAGGAGGCATATTTTAAAAAGAGAATTGGTGACAAACATCAAGCTAGCAGAATTATCTCACACATCAGAAGAGCAAGAAGCCTCCAGAGCATGTGCCATATTCCCGTCTTCTGCTGGATCTCAGCCACTGTGCTTCAAAACATCTCAAAACACAAGGACATTGGAGAAATCCCTCAAACTCTGACTAAAATGTACATACATTTTCTGCTCACTCAGACAAATATACAGAATCAAAAGTATGAAGAGGACAATCCAGAGAAGCTCCTAAAGTCTATTAGAGAAATGATTGTAAAACTTGCTGAACTGGCTTTCAAACAGCTGATGAAGGGCAATGTGATGTTCTATGAGGAGGACCTCAGAGAGAGCGGCATAGATGTCACTGATGCCACAGTGTATTCTGGGATCTGCACTGAGATTTTTAAGGAGGAATCTGTGATTTTTCAGAGGAAAGTCTACAGCTTCATACATCTGAGCATTCAAAAGTTTCTCGCTGCATTCTATGTATTTTACTTGTATATTGATAAGAACATGCAAATGCTGAAAATTCACTTTGAAGAGATCACTTTGAACTCTTGGAATATCTCGCTTTCTGAGCTACTGGAATCAGTAGTTGACAAAACCCTGTGTAGTAAGACTGGACATCTGGATCTTTTCCTGCGGTTCCTGCTGGGTGTCTCACTAGAGTACAATCAGAGACTCCTACAGGGTCTTCTGACACAGACAGAGAACAGCTCAGAGAGCATCAGGAACACCACCCAGTACATTAAATACACAGTCAGAGCTGATGATTTCTCAGCTGAGAGATCCATCAATCTGCTTCTCTGTGTGCTTGATATGCAGGATCAGACTCTGTATAGAGATTCTGGATTTTGTCAAATCAGACAAACACTCAGAGGATAAACTCTCTCCTGCTCACTGCTCAACAATAGCTTACATGCTTCAGATGTCAGAGGAGGTGCTGGAGGAGCTGGACCTCAAGAAATACAATACATCAGAGAAGGGTAGAAGAAGACTGATACCAGCTGTGAGCAACTGCAGAAAAGCTCAGTGAGTATTAATTTAACTGAGTGCATAATTTATAGTAATGCAAAAACTTTACACTGTTTTTATTATTAAAAAGTAATTGCACAATTTTATAATTAAACAAGCAATGGCAATAAAACAAATCTGTTGACCCTGATCATCAGTGAATTGCAAAATATCCACAAACAGTTATAATTCAATTAAAATATTAATAACTGTAACTAAATATAAAGAATTATATACAAATGCATGTAGTTTTTTACTGTCCTGAGTATTTCTCATAACAGATGTTTACATATAATCTACAAGACAAAATAATAGCTGAATTTATTGAAAAAAAAGTCCAGTTCAAAAGTATTTATACACTTGATTCTACACTTGTGTATATGGATGATTCACGGCTATTTTTATGTTTTATGATGGTTGTTCATCACTCCCTTGTCTGTTCTGAGCAGCTAAACTCTTCTTCTGCACACTGTTCTTCAGAAACATTCTCCAGCAAATTATTTGGTTTCCAGCATCTTATATTTGAACCTTGTTTTAACAGTGACTGAATTATTTTGAAATCCATATTTTCACACTAAAGGACAATTGAGGGGCTTACACAAAACTACTACAAAATCTGGAAACATGTACTAATGCTCAAAAAAGCAGCAGAATTCATTAAATGCAAGGGTAAAAACATTAAAAAAATTAGTGGCCAATTTTCCAGACCACATACTGACACAAACTTCACAACAACAAATTCTCACTCTCTCTCCTCTTCCTCTCTACTCATGGAGACTGATGTCTCCAAACGTATTCTTTCTAATCATCCTACTACCTGTCCACTTGATCCTATCCCCACTCACCTTTTCCAAACCATTTCTACCTCTGTTATACCAGCACTTACTCACATCAACAACACCTCGCTCCACACTGGCACATTTCCTACAGCATTTAAGCAGGCTTGGGTGACACCACTGCTCAAGAAACCCGCTCTTTCCAGCATCAGTCCAGCACTTTTAGAAAACTACTGACCAGTATCCCTTCTCCCATTCATCACTAAGACACTTTTCTACCAACTCTCTATGCACAGAGCAACCTCCTAGACATAAACCAATCTGGCTTCAAAAGTGGCCACTCAACTGAGACTGCCCTGCTCTAAGATTGGCAAGAGCAGCGTCCAAATCCTCAGTACTCATTTTGCTGGAACTGTCTGCTGCATTTGACACAGTCAACCACCAGATCCTCCTGTCCACCCTCAAGAAGATGGGCATCTCAGGAACCGCACTCCAATGGTTCAAGTCTTACCCCTCAGGTAGGTTCTTCAAGGTGGCTTGGAGGGGTGAGGTCTCTGAGTCACAACTTCTTGCTACTGGAGTTCCTCAGGGCTCAGTGCTTTGACCACTGCTCTTCTCCATCTACATGTCATCGTTAGGTTCTGTCATTCAGAAGCATGGTTTTTCCTATCATTGATATGCTGATGACACACAACTCTACTTCTCATTTCATCCAGATGACCCGACAGTTCCTGCTCACATTACAGCCTGTCTGACAGACATTTTTTTTTTTCGTTTCCCTGTTTATTTCTGTGACGTTATTCCTATAGCATTGCATTTGGACCACTTTAAGCAGAGCAGTCGATTAACAGAGACAGACCCCCCGTGGCGCATTTCTGCAAGCCGTGCCCTTTAAAATTTGATCTGGTCTGTAGGACGTGGCTGCTGCCTTTCCTTTTAATAATGGCACATGTCAAGAGGAAGAGGGGACTTAAACATTGAAGAGCAAAGCATGAAAGATGAACAGATGTCTGCATTTCACACACTGTCTGTACATCTCTAAAGCTTGTGTGAGTTGAACGGGGAAATGACAATACAGTTCAGAGCATTGAGTGAAATGTCTGTTTCTTTAAAATGCCATCTAGATAACATCTAGTGTGTGTGGGTCTATTGAGGTATCTTCTGACATTTTGTACTCATAGACATTGTCATGGGCCTGTTTGTTTGTATAATTACTTTTTTTGGGGGGTACTGAAGCACTGTGCTGATTTTTAATTTTTTTTTGGAATTGACAAAGGATACCACAATATCCATAAATTACACTTTTTTTTTTTTTAACGATAACTAAGGGTGAACAGTCAAATACCCTCAGAAACCCCACCCACATGGAGGAGAATAAAATAAAAAGTAAATGAAATAATAATAATAATAAATAAATAAATAAATAAATAAAATACAAAAAAATAAATAAATAAAAAAAAATAAAATAAATGAAAAAATGTATGATAAAAATAAGCAAATTGAAAACCTTAAAATCAACATGAACTGTTGAAGCAAATAATTATACCTAGAGGGAAAAAAAAAAAAAAAAAAACGGGTCAGAGATCTTTGTTAAAAAAAAGAAAAAGGGAGGAAACACTATGAATCAGCAAAGAAATGTGGTGTATTCTTGACAAAATTAATTAGAGCATCCCAACTTTTATAAAATTTTTCAATGGAGCCTCTTAGTGTAAACTTAATTTTTTCAATATAAAGAAAAGACATCAAATCTTCTAACCAGGAGACAGTAGGAGGGGGTTTAGAAGACTTCCAGTGCAATAAAATTCGTCTCCCAAGCTATCAGTGATGCGAAGGCTATAACATTAGCATTCTTTTTTGAAAGATCATCCAGCATATCTGGTACACCAAAAATAGCAATCAAAGGGCATGGTTCGAGGGAAATATGGAAGATTTTAGAAAAAGTTTTAAAAAAAGAACTCCAAAAATTATCCAACTTTGGACAAGAAAAAAACGTGTGTATGATCAGCAGGAGCCAGAGAAAACCTATTGCCATAAACATCCACACCTGAAAATAACTTACTTAATTTGACATTTGTAAGATGAATTCTGTGGAAAACCTTAAACTGAATTAGACTCAGTCTTGCTGAAGAAGAAGAAGAATTAACCCTATCAGCAGCCATTTCCCACCATTCCTGATCCAAACTAAGTCCAAATTCTGACTCCCATTGTAGTTTGTACCGCGATAAAGAAGGCAAAGTATAAGGAAGAATTAAATTGTAGAAAATAGATATGGAGCTCCGGTTCTGAGATAAGCACTTCTCATATAAAGAGGGTTCTGCTAAGTTTGGAAAGGAAGGACAAAGGGAACGAACAAAATTACGTACTTGAAAGAAACGAAACAAGTTAGATTGCAGAATACTAAATTTCTTTGTAAGATCGGAAAAACTTGCAAAAACGCCATCAATAAATCAGAAAAAAGTAAGAGGCCTCTGTTTTTCCATAGAACGAAAGCAGAATCTAATGTAGAAGGTAGAAATAGATTATTGTTACAAATAGGGCCAAAAACAATAGGCGCAGCCGTCATGTCTGACGCATCGGAATCTTGACCAGAGGGTTCGTGGTTGTCAGCACTGCCAGGTTTTTTATTTCTGCCCATTTCTGTGTTCTTTCCGCTCCCTGATCATTAAAGATATTTTATGCTGCGCTGAATATAAGAAATGACTGTTGCAGTTGACACAAACTAATGAAAAAGTCGGAGCACGGACAGTGTGCGACCTCTCACTACATCGTAAAACCGGAAGTCGCCCTGTCTGACAGACATTTCTGGCTGGATGAAAGAACGCCATTTTCAACTCAGCCTTGCTAAGACAGAACTGATTGTGATCTCAGCCAACTCAGCACTTCATCACAACTTCTCTATACAGCTAAATTCATTAACCATAACTTCCTCTAGGACAGCCAGGAATCTTGGAATTGTGATGGACGACCAGTTAACCTTCACAGACCATATTGCTGCTACAGCTCGATCCTGCAGATTTGCCTTGTACAACATTAGGAAGATTAGATCCTTCCTATCAGAGCAGGCTAAACAACTTCTTGTCCAAGCTCTTGTACTATCCAGACTGGACTATTGTAATGCACTTTTGGCGGGCCTTCCTGCATGCACTTTCAAGCCTCTGCAGCTGATTCAGAATGCAGCAGCAAGAGTGGTCTTTAATGAGCCAAAGAAAGCCCATGTCACACCCCTCTTCATCAGACTGCACTGGCTGCCAATAGCTGCTCACATCAAATTCAAGGTACTGGTGTTTGCCTACAAGACAACCACTGGCGCTGCACCAGAATACCTAAACTGTCTAGTTTAACCTTATGTGCCCTCCAGAAGCTTGCGTTCTGCAAATGAACGACGCCTTTCGGTGACATCCCAAAGAGGCTCAAAATCACTTTCATGGACCTTTTTGTACACTGTTATGACCTACCCATCTCAATTCGATCAGCTGAATCATTAGCCATCTTCAAAAAACGTCTGAAAATGCATCTTTTTCACCAGAACTTGACCAGTTGACACTGGCACTTACCTACTCTATTCAGTTTATTTATATTTATGATATATCATGTTTATCTAACTGAAATTTGCCACAGCACTTATACGCTGTCGCTCTCTTGTTGCTCTGATTGCTTCTATTGTAAGTCGCTAAATGACTAGATGCAAAAGCCTCTAAATCCATCTAAAATCCTTCTTTAAAAAATGCATTTTTATCAGGCTCTGATGTATAAGTTTCTATGTAAGTACTGGTACTTCTGATTGGGCTGAAGGTGGGATTTTAGCGAGTTTGAAGTAAAAGTATTTGATGGACGTATAATATGTGCTGAGAGCATTCACTCAGTATCATTATCTCATTTTTGACCGAGATGGCTTTTAGCTGGTTTTGCATCTGAACTTTTCATATATTTTTATAGAATATTAAGAATTACTACTAAGAGTAAAAAGATAAGAATATTTAATACATCTTCAGCTCTTGCACTGTATAAATTATTCACTGTCTAAATTAGGCACACAATGTTTTTTACTGAGAAACAAATAAATACCTCTTTTTGGGAAGAAACACAAATAAAACGCTCCATTAAAACAAACGATGATTCCGATTTTGCAAGGGTTAAACCAAACCTCCTAATATCACCCTTTATTGATTCTAAAACTAGATATCACTAATTTTGCTTTTTTTAATTAAACTTTTAGCAAGGTGCTGGAGCTCTGCAGGACAGGAACCATCTAGGAGCGGGACTGAACAAGTCTGATCTAGACATTTTGTGCTTATATTTATTTCTGTTACAGACTTTCAGGCTGTAACCTCACTGATGTATGCTGTCAATATGTGGCCTCAGTTCTACAATCATCAAACTCCCATCTGAGAGAACTGGACTTAAGTAATAATAACCTGCAAAATGCAAACATGTACATCCATCTTTCTCACATATTATTGTAGCACAGTTTGTGCTGAATACAAAAAAAAAAAAAAAAAAAAAAAAAAACATGCAAATGGTATGTTATAAGTAGCTGAAAAAAGCACAAATGTCAGGGCATGTAAACACACCTCAAGGGCCCCAAAATCACCTCAGACCCCAGAGGGTTAACATCAGCTTGTTACCTGTATAAAAGACAGCTGTCCACAGAATCAATCAATAGTCACAAAATAGTTGTCAGTCTCCCTCGGTCTGGGGCTATATGCAAGATCTCACCTTGTGGAGTTTCAATGATCATGAGAATGGTGAGGAATCAGCCCAGAACTACACGGGAGGATCTTGTCAATGATCTCAAGGCAGCTGGGACCATAGTCACCAAAAAAAAACAAAAAAAAAAAAAAACAATTGGTAACACACTACGCCGTGAAGGACTGAAATCCCCCGCATGGTCACCCTGCTCAAGAAAGCACATGTACATGCCAGTCAGAAGCTTGCCAATGAACATCTGAATGAGTCAGAGGAGAAATGGATGAAAGTGTTGTGGTCAGATGAGACTAAAATCAAGCTTTTTGACAAACTTGTTGTGTTTGGAGGAGGAATGCTGCCTATAACCCCAAGAACACTATCCCCTCCTTTAAACATGGAGGTGGCAACATAATGCTTTGGGGGTGTTTTTCTGCTAAGGGGACAGGAAAACTGCACCGCATCAAAGGGATGATGGACGGGGCCATGTACTGTCAAATTTTGGGGGAGAACCATTCTTCCCTCAGCTTGGTCATTGAATATGGATTGTGGATGGTTATTCCAGACGATGACCCAAAATTCATGAAATCCAAAATACATGGGCAAGGCAACAAAGGAGTGTCTCAAGAAGAAGAACATTGAGGTCCTGGAGTGGCCTATCCAGTCTCCTGACCTTAATCCCATAGAAAATCTGTTCAGGGAGTTGGCAAACAGCCTTGAACCCTAAATGACTTGGAGAGGATCTGCAAAGAGGAGTGGGACAAAATCCCTCCGGAGATGTGTGCAAACCTGGTAGCCAACTACAAGACCTCGTCTGACCTCTGTGATTGCCAACAAGGGTTTTGCCAGCAAGTACTAAGTCATATTATGCAAAGGGGTCAAATACTTATTTCAATAATTAAAATGAAAATCACTTTATAACTTTTGAAATGCATTTTTTGTTGTTGTTATTCTGTCTCTCACTGTTCAAATAAACCTACCATTAAAATTATAGACAGATAATTTATTTGTCAGTGGGCAAAAGTACAAAATCAGAACAAATAAATTTTTCCTTCACTGTATAACCCTAACCATAAAGTCATGTTTGCCAATCCATGAAAAAAGCATGCACTCCAGTGTCACAAGTCAAAATATCTGGTTTCACAGGCTACAAGAAAACATTGCAACCAGAGTTTCTGAAAATCTTCATTCTGGTTGGAGTTTTCAAAAAGGTTCTGTTTCAGGGACCTAATACTGCAGGTCAGAGTAGCAGAATTGGACACTCCTTCTCTTTTAACCCTGCATCTATTAATTAAAAACATGTTTTACTGCACATGATATCAAAGACTGCATGATTGAATTCCATTGTGATGCAGCAGCAATGACACACTAGGGAACACGTTTCTAATGCAATAAATATTTGCTTTGTTTTAATTCGCAAAATGATTAAAAAAAAATGGTTTTAATAATAGTTTGATTATAAGTTGGAATTAATAGTTTATGTTGGGTGGGCAACACACATGAAAAAATGCATGTGAAAAATTGTAAACTAGAAAATTAGGAATAGGTGAGTTTGATTAAGGATGGAGCTAAACGGAATTTGTGGATTCCTGATCCAAATTGTTTTGTCTGACCTATTTGTTGTAGTGAGAGTGCAGTTACAGAACTATAGTGTTTTTTTAGGACCTGGCTGTAACTTACATAAACAGACTTAATTATTATAACCACAACACTGCTTATTTGATAATTTTTTGCTGTTTTGTTTTTTATTTAGATTGAGCAACTGTAATCTACATGATCAATCCTTCAAAGTACTGGCCTCAGCTCTACAATCATCAAGCTCTTCACTTAGAGAGTTGGACCTAAGTAACAATGACCTGTGGAATTCAGGAGTGAAACTGCTCTGTGTTGGACTGAAGAGTGCAAACAGTGTACTGGAGATACTGAGGTATTTAAAAGCATTACTTGGACTCTAGGAAAGATTCTGAAATTAAGATTTAAGTTATGAAAGGATTGCATTTGTAATTGTTCTAACTGCTTGAAACCCTAGTTCATGTTTCTAGTTTGTTTGCTCTTATTTTCTTGCATTATTATTTTTTTACATAATTTTTATTAGCATGTCCTTAAGTCTTGGTTACAATTATGTAATGATTGTTTGCTTACAGTGTTGTACAATTACACAACATTTCATATTTATTTTTTTGGTGTCTTTAGGTAAATTACATGTCTAAACTGTGTTGACAGCAAAGCATTACTCTAGATGAAACTGTGGTGAACTATGGATAAAATATATCTGTTAAATAAACAATAGGCCATATCCTTAATTAAAGGCTGGAAGGAATATGACATTAGTTAATATTCTGTTCAAGCATTTTCAACAAGGAGTTTGTAAGGAGACATACTAGCTGCCTACATACTTGCTACCTGACTACAGCTACAGACTTTGTATACCATGTGACATTATCTGAAAAGTTGTTGAGACTATCTGGTCTGAGCCAGACTAGAGACTGTGAAAAGTGATTTGTGTATCTATCTTTGTAGATTATCTGGCTGTATGGTGACAGAAAAAGGCTGTTGTTATCTAGCTTCAGCTCTAAGGTCAAACCCCTCACACCTGAGAGAGCTGGATCTCAGCTACAATTACCCAGGAGACTCGGGAGTGAAGCTGCTCTGTGATCTGCTGCAGGATCCACACTGTAAATTGGAGAAACTCAAGTATGTTAGGCATTCACATTCACCTTTCTTGTGATTATATGGGTGTTAAGCAAATTAAGTGTACATGTAAGGACACTAAAACGTGTAAACCAGTTGATGTGTTTGTGTGTGAGTGTTCTGGAGAAATTTGAGAGTTAGTGAGTTCCTTTTCGAGTATAATGTATGAAAAATAGTATTTCCTTGTTTCTAGCTGACCTCACTAATCATTTTCTTCTCAAGCTTTTTTCGAACACTGGCAGTCTGTGCTTTTCAAGGGTGGAGAAGCTATTTATAATAAACTTTAACAATAATGAATTTATTTTATAATAATTATTATTTGTTATTATTCATGTGTTCTAAAGTCCTGCCTATTTAAGAGCTCATTCATTCAATCATTCAATTCAATCAAAATCAGTGTTGCAATATGATTTCTTGCAATGCAGACAAAGTTAAAGAACATCTAGTTACCTGTTTATTTATTAAATCATCTCTGATCAGTTAATTTACCAGTTAAATTTTGGACACTTCCATGCCTGATGCAAATCTGAGGAAAACCATGTTGAAGATATATATATATTTTTTTTATTTTTTTTTTTTACTTATTATTTGTACAGGAATTTTACTCTTCACTCCTTCAGATTGGCAAACTTCTCAATGACTTTTGTGGTAATTATGATCTTGAGAAGACTGACAGTCTCTGTGAAAGTACTCTAAAGATTGTTCTCAATGAAAAATTGGTATAGAGGCAATGCACCACTGCCAACCCTAAACTCAGGGTTATCACAGATTAGGGACAGTTCTGTTTTGTGCTTGGCCTTGTTCAGCATGGGGTATGCCTCCACTGTTGTTTCAAGTGCTGATTCAGAAAACTTCACACTTTGTTGTGGAAACAACTCTCCATGCAGCAATGTTGCTCTGAAGAGGTGCTAGGTGACTGAGAATCACTCCTTGGTATGAACTGTTTTTATCAAAGTGATCCTGAGTAAATATAACATGTACATTATATTATTACTAAAGTTAAACACAGAGAGAAAGTAAAACCAGGACAGGTAGCTCTCAAGCTGCTAGCCGACTGATAATACTGCCATGGAGTGAAATATCTTGAGCTTCAAGTGGAAAGTGGATAGGAACAGGTTCCTAACTCCTGAAAGACAGGGAGGAACACCTGGGGTGGTGAGCTCTTAAAAAACCCTTCCGCAGAGAGGGGAACATGCCATGTCCTACTAAACAGGCCTAAAATGGGACCACAGCACACAGAGAGAAAGTAAGTGTTATCGAAAACAAAATTTCTGTGATAAAGTAATCCATATGAAACCAACGCGATGTCCAGTCTATCCCCTTGGAACTAATTATTTTTAATTAGATCACGCCCATGAGTTACTTTCGCTTTCATATTAAAATTGGCCATGTGTGAAGCGTGGGAGGTAAATGCCCACATCACAGTAAACAAAGCAGCTTCACCTTCATCTGGGTTACTGTTCGCTTCCGAAAGAAGACGTGCTGTGAGTAATAAGACTTCTATTTACCTCATCAGAGAAAAAAACGCGATGTGATGCGCTGCTGATTGGAGGAGACATTTACATGAGTAAGTCTTTCTTTTATTAGCCTACTTGCATTCGCTGTTATTGTGTTACTGTGACAGACTAAGTTACTCACTAGTTACTTACTAGTTAGACTCTTTCCAAACTATAATTCCTAACTACATCAGGTGAAACATTTTGAAGCCTACGTTTCATTTCATTGCATCTAAATGTCTCATGACGCCAGGATGTTTTTTTTAATGTTCTAGAATGATACTGTTTACACTGTAACACTGATTGATAGAGTCTAAGAATGTTTAGACAACATGTATTGCATAATACATACAAAGCATGCTTGTGTTTATGACTCTAAGGTCATATTTGTATATATTTTTATTTATTTAGTATATAACAATAGAATGAAAACATAAGTCTATGAGTGTTTATACTGAGTGTATGTTTAGACCATGTTTATTAGTAATACTCTGTTCACGAATAAATGTTTAACATGCTAAACAATAATTTGTTTCTCAGATATAAAATGTCTTTTTTTACGTTAGTACAAATGCGTGCATTTTTGACTACAACATCATAATATATATATATATATATATATAGTAACGGGGTGAAGAATCACACGACAGCGGGATGTGCAATACAGCCCTGGAGGGTGGTTTATTGAGTGCACACTGAGGAATAGGGCGAGTGTCTCCGGCTGGTGCGATGCTGGTGCTGAAGTCTCTGTAGGTGCAGCGTGTCCGTGCGTGAGGGGTGCTGATCGGTCACGGGCTCTCTGAAAGACAAATAAACAGTCTGCATCAGTATCCCAGTCTTCTGGAGTGATCACTGACTTGTGTTGTGGTGGCGGCGGCTTATGTAGCCGCCGCTTGATTGCCGTCAGCCGTGACCGATCAGCCTTTAATGAGAATTCCCAGGTGATTCCCATGTGTTTCCAGGGCGATGCTGATCTTTTTAGAGATCTTAAACCTGCTCAACAGATGAATACTGTTGTCTCTTCAAACTGTTTTCCTCTGAGAGCGCTGTACGAACTTTAGATGTTCAACTACACTGATATTCTAGTGTGAAAAAAGTTTCTAGACTACTGATGATGAGTGCTGCAAGCACTTAAATATCAGGTATGATTTACTTGTTTCACTTGTGGAACAGAATTCAGGAAAATTCAGTTTTCAGAAATGACACAAACAGAAATGTCTGTTCACATCTATGTGGCTAGATCAGGGTGCTCAATAATATGTCTTTGACCTTCATTATGTATGTTTTGATTATACTGTGTTACAAATAATATTCAAATAATCTAAAACTCCATTAGGGGAATGGTTATACCCACGCTGCCATGCAGGGAGTGCATGCTAGTAAGTCAAGCACTAAGTACCAATTCACTTATCTTAAGAGAATTGCACCAGAGACGTTAGTGATGGCTGTCAGTTACATTACCCCCTTTGGCCAGAGGCCTGAGCTGAAAGGGGTTAGAAGGGTAGAGCTCAAGGCTTGGAATCAAGCAGACTCCTTTAAAGGGATACGGCAAGTGCCCGGAGTAACCTGGGCCTGCCTGTCAAGCAGGAGCTACCAGTAGCTCTGTAAGGGTTCGTTCCCTCAGGAACCGACTTACAGAACACAGGTAGCAATACCCTGTTTAGGGGGGCTAAACCTAGGAGTGCCTCGACAAGTCCTAGTTAGCAGATGGTCAAGAGGTATCAGAGAAGATACTAAGGTGGAGTGGGGCCCAAGGAGACTGGGGTGTAACCAACTCAAAAATGGGAACGAAGTCTAGCGCGTAACCCATACCATAAAGGATTTTAGAAAAGTGCACAAAGACCTGCGTGCACACTTACCACTCGTGGATTTTAGAAAAGTGCCCAGAGACTTGCGTGCGCATTTACCATAAACATGGATTTGAAAAAATGTTACTTACTGGTGGTAACCTAGAAATGCCTCTGCAAATCCTAGGTAGCAGAAGCTCAAGAGGTATCAGCTAGGATACATAGATGGAGAGGGGCCCAAGGTGACCGGGGCGTAACCTAATCAGAGAATGGGAAAGAAGTCTAGCGCGTAACTCATACCATAGAGGATTTTAGAAAAGTGCGCAAAGACGTGTGCGCACTTACCACTTACATGGATTTTAGAAAGTGTGCAAAGACTTGCGTGCGCACCTACCACTCATAGATTTTAGATATAGTGCACCAGGGAGGTCACACTCAACAGGGCTCCGAGTGATGGGCAGCGAGGGACAAGGTCAGCCCTCAGGTGAGGGGAGCATTGCTACACCCAACCAGGACAGGTAGCTCTCAAGCTGCTAGTCAACTGATAATACTGCCATCCTCAGATGGTTATAATAGGGAGGTCCCCAATCAGAGTCAGTCCCACAATAGGCTAGTGAGCACTCCTCAGGGCCAGCTATGGAGAGATTCCTACAGGAAACATCTCCTAAGCCCCCTTAGTGAAGCCCATCAGCCAACTTCATCAGAGATCCCAGCAAATTCACCCTCTTTTGTGCCTCAGCAACGGCAAGATGCGAATTGCGGGGTAGATAGTTGCCCTTCCTCAAAATGCACGCAAACAGCCCCACCCAGGGATATTGCGTGCATGTCCGACATGGCGTCAAAGAGAGTGTGTATCATCAAGTGTGTATCATGCATGCCTTCAAACAAAATAGTCACTGAAGACGAAGAAGAGAATGTTGTGTTCTATGCCGAGAGTGACGTCATAGGCTGTCGCCGGCCACCGTATGTATGCTTCAGACACAAGTCACGCTGACGGCATTCCCCTAGCGCCCCCTAGAGGACGCAGTTCGATATTCCCTCGAGAGGGACTCTAGCCTACCATACCCAGTTCTCAAATGTCTTGTGAACAAATTTTCTGTATGTGTTTCATGGCCTTATTTCAGTGACTTTAATTTTTTTGTTTTTCACTAACCACGAATAAACACTGTTTTATTAAAAACACAAACATGTACACTAATGGTGCTTACATATTATTGTAGCCCAGTTTCTGCTGATTACAGTGTAATCAGCCATTAATATGTTTTTAAGATACTGAAAAAAGCACAAATGTCAAGGCATGTCAAAACTTTTTCAGGGCCCCAAAACACCCTCAGACCCCGGAGGGTTAAACTCCAGTATTCCTCATTGTACTTTAGTGTTTACTTCTCCTAATCTTGAGCTTGCTATTGGTTTCCTAAAACAAGGTCTATAGTAACATTTCAATAAATAAACCACCTATTTTCAGCTACACGTAAGGATATTATGTACTATTATTATAACTATTTTCTAAATCTCTTTATACAGTGGCTATGTGTATGCTACTGGACTGGTCTGATATTAGTTATATCCACTTACACACAGAAGTAAGATAATAGCATAGTGGTGTTGTGAATTTCTATTTTCTGAATGGCAAATACCATATTCACAAAATAATATATTTACTAAGAGTCACTGCAAGAATGCTTATTATGAAAAAAATAAAAAATAAAAATAAAATAAAACTGTTATGGAATAAATGTTATGGAATAATGATTTGTAATATAACACCCATACTAAACAACCTCAAACATTATGGACCTTGATTTTTTGGGATACTTTTCACTTTCTTTCCTTGCTGGTATTTAACCATCTGTTTCTTTATAATTATATAATTACAATCTATATGCCATCCTTACCTCTCAAACAAGCGAAATAATCTGCCAATGGGGTAAAATAATAAAATAATCTAGTTTTCTGCTTGAAAACTGCTTGTTTTTATAGTAAAATGATCAAAAGATCAAGGGAATTTTGGTTTCTCAATTCAAAACAAATACAAACTTCACTCAATATTTGTAACCAGATATTTTTTAGGTGAAACTGTGCTAATCTTTTTTTTTTTTCCAGACATTTTTATCAACATGCAGTAACATAGTTAAGTTGATTTTTTTGTAGTAACAAAACCAAAAATTTATTTTTTAATCTGATGTACTTATCCAAACTGACAAACATGTACAGCATACATTTAATAAATTCATGCATTATCTGGCTTGTCTTAACTCTTAAAAACACTGTGTTTTGAAAATGTCCTTTTTTTCATAGTGTGGATCATGTTGGAGAGGTCATGATTACAACAGGACTACGCAAATGTAAGTCACACACACACACACACACACACACACACACACACTTTTCTTTGTTTGTTTTAATTGTTATTTTCTTGTGTCCAGATTACTGTGATCTCACACTGGATATAAACACAGTAAATGTTCATCTTTGTCTGTCTGAGGAGAACAGAAAAGTGACACGTTTGCAGGAGCAGCAGCCATATCCTGATCATCCAGAGAGATTTGATTTCTTTCCACAGGTTGGGGGGGGGGGGCTGTTATATCAGTGGCACATAAAGAATTGAGTAAGAAAGGAGAAAGTGAAGATTGTAGGTTTGGGTTCAATGAAAAGTCCTGGAGCCGTGATTGCTCTGATGACAAATTCACTGTCTGGCACAATAAAAAAAGTGCTGATATACCCGTCCCATATTTCTCTAAGAGAGTAGGAGTGTACCTGAACTGGCAGGATGGCACTCTGTCCTTCTACAGCGTCTCTGACATACGCACACTTACACTTACATACACTTGCACACATTTTACTCCACATTTACTGAACGCCTGGATTCAGGGTTTTTATTGATTCTTCAGTGTCTCTTTGTCAAATGAGAAGGATTTGACACAGTGGGGATGAAAGGTATTTGGAAGGGGTTGAGAAGTTTGGAACATTAAAGCCAATAGACCATACCAAATACAAAAAAAAAAAAAAAAAAGTTAAATAATTTAACATTCTGAACAGAAGAACTTATTTAATTACCTAAATATATGACTTCTCACACCTTGCAACACCTATTCAGTTTATTATTCAGATCATAGTGATCATAGGGAGAAAACAGACTAGATACTTCCTAATCACTGTAAAAATTAAGACAAATTAACTGTAATAAGTGTGTTAAACAAGGTTAAAATATCATTGGCCATTTGTGAACGGTCTGTCTGTCAGTCTGACATTAATAGTTTGTTCTGATAGGCCTGTATATATTGCTGGATTTTGACTTTATCCTAATAAAGATTAGGAGTGAGGCCACATAAGAACGAGGGTGGGACTGGCTTACCCAGACTGATGACTGGCCTACCCGATCAAAGCTGCCTAAACTACTGGTCTGGAATTAAAACTGTATAGAAATGATATGTGTTGTGTACATATCTAGAGTTATGTGTATCTATCTATCTATGTATGTGTATTTCAAAAACAGTTTTTACCATTGATAATAATAATAACCATTATTAATAACTAAGCACCAATAATAATTGAGCATTAGAATGATTTATTAGAATTTATTAGAATATGCACTACATCTGTTTTGATACATTGTTTTGACTGATTCTGTATAGCTGTATTTTGCAGTGTGTTCATCATCAAACTCCAAAATTAGTTTATTTTTAATTACAAATATGCCATTATTTTATATAAAAAAGTGAATTGTCTTAAAACTGACAAACTGTGTGTATTATAGTCATATAGAAGCCGTCACCGAAGGAACAGCCAGGCCAACAACTGTCAGATCTGCTAGAATCAGACTGCCAGCAGCACTGATTGAAACCCTATTGTCCATTCCTTTGGAGTAAATACAGAAAAAAATTATACACTTTATTAATGAAACAATATGTTACATATTTGCAGTAGACATGTGAAATGAATGTGTATTTAATGAAATTAATTAAATGAAACTAATGTGTATGTGAATGTTTATTGTTTACATTTCAATTTGTAAAAAAAAACATATATATATATATATATATATATATAAACCGATTAAAAAAATGAACGAATTAATCACCAATTTTTCCTGAAATTAATCACGATTAATCCTACCTGACATTAAAGTTTTTAATTATACATTTATATTGCAATAATTTCACATTCTTGATTTAATGTAGATACAACATAAAGAACATATATATTTATAGTATTTGTTTAATGCCATCTTTTTTTATGACTGAAGGTAAGTATCACTGATTCCAACTGTCTCTATTTTTTTTTTTTACCCATTATTTAACCATTGAATATAACCATTCAACATTAAAGTATAATTGAGAGCTATCACTTTAACATTTATTAGACTTAAAAATTGGAACAATCTTCACATAAACCCATTACATTGTCATATATGCTAACTACCTGTGCCCTTCAACAAGATGATGCTGCTGCTGCTGACACTGCTTTAAATGTGACCTATAAATAATAAATATTTACATGCACAGTTTTAAAGCAGCTTTAATCGCCAGACAACACAATATAACTACGACATTGCATACTCACAGTTTCACTTGGGTTTGAATATGATATAGTGCTTTAATATAGGCCTAATACAGCAGGCGCCGGCACATTTGTGCATGCACTTGAAGAGCATGCGCTGCGCACAGTATATTGGCTGACAGGACAGGTAAATTTGTTTTTACTGACATATGGCCTGAGAACATCTTATCTGATCGCAGTTTACTGATGTTTTACTGAAGCTCCTTGTCACGTTTCTGTTTCTGCACTCATTTGACTCCCGTCTGGTGCTGAAGTAAAGTTGGAGCGCACGTCTGAAAAGTCTCCCATTTGATGTGCTCGTAAGATGCTCTGCACATCTAAATAAACACAATTCTTTAGAAGTTGTGAGTGCCTAGCCCCACCCATGTGTTGATTGCGTTAAATATTTTTGTGTTAAAATGAAAAAATTAATCGCTTGCTTTAACATGCTAATTTTGACACCACTAATATATATTTAATAATTGCTATTTGGTGCTCACAATTCTTTAGAAGTTGTGAGTGCCTAGCCCCACCCATGTGTTGATTGCGTTAAATATTTTTGTGTTAAAATGAAAAAATTAATCGCTTGCTTTAACATGCTAATTTTGACACCACTAATATATATTTAATAATTGCTATTTGGTGCTTAAGAAACACAAAATCTAGCTTATTATTGTACAGTGGTATATACAGTTCTTGTCTGATATCTCTTTAGTCTTACATATGAATGGGCAAATTCAGTCTCATTTAATTCTCCATATGATGGATCACATGCTTGGGTTCATTTTTAATAATTAAACAATAGGTCAAAACTAAAAAAAAAAGGACAAATTGTAAAGAGTAGTCCACTGAAGGCAAGTTTAGGATGAACCCAAGTGCAGCTTTATTAAATCCATAATGAAATCCAAATGCAAACAAACAAAGACTTGACTTGACTTGACATGGAACAAAAACTCACCGACAGAGGTTACATACTTCAATACACAACAATAGACAATGGCAAACATGAGGGCTATATATATCAAACAATGAGGGTCACATGACACAATCCAACCAATGGGAAACAAGGAACATGACTGTTGCAACCAATGAACAAACAGAACTGAGAACCACATAGCAAGACATGAACCAATCAGAACATAACACATACACAGGCAGGGAAATATGAAGAAGAAGTGAAGCAAGACACTAAACAGGAATCATGACTAAACTTCAAAATAAAAGACATGAAAACATAAACATGAATCAAATCCAAAACAAAACCCCATATTACATGTCCCCCCCTCTAAACAAAACCCAAACCCAACAAGTCCAGGAGGGTGGTGGAGCAGGGGCATAACAGGAGGTGGAATAGAGGGACAGGCCCATGCAGGGGAACAAGTTCAGAATCATGGCCTGGACCAGGGGGCAATGGCAGACTTGGGCAGTGGAGTGATGGTGGGCCATGAAGCAGAGGCAGGTCTAGGCTGTGGAGCAGAGGTGGGTCTGGACTAGGGATGAAACGATTACCGGTTTAATGATAAATCGTGATAAAAACCCTCCAAGGTTAGTATTATCGTTTCATATTTAATTATCACTAAAACCGTATCTGATTACCGTGATTTGAACAACTGAGGATAAATAAATACTGTGTTGCATTTTTAAGTAACAGTCTCGCATGTGCACAGCACGCAGCACGTTTTTTGTGAAAACGTGGCAGAAAGATGGGTTTCAAAAGAGTGCTAAGGGAATTATACAAATGTATATGAATGAATTAATTATATAAATGTACCTCTGAAAGTTCTGACTGGTTTAGAAAAGATTCAATGGCATTTTGTTTCTATCTTTGCTTTCGTAATACTTGAGATAGTGTTCTTAATCGCAATGCTGCTTTATCCACGGAGGTTACGGGTAGGGCTGTGCAGATAATCGGACGCGATATCATACGCATCTCGTCAGTAATGCCGGTTCTGTGATTAGTCGTAAATCTCATTCACGTGTTCATTCATGCAACCGCGTTTACTACACAGAGCCGTAGTTCACTGATAAGCTACGCAGTTTCGCGTGCATAATCGATATATATCGCCTGCGATAATGAAGGCGATGTTTGCGTAGCTTGTGTAGTAAACGCGGCTGCATGAATGAACACGTGAATGAGATTTACGACTAATCACAGAACCGGCAATACTGACGAGATGCGCATGATAATTTGCGTCCAAATATTGCACAGCCCTAGTTACGGGAAACAGCTGTAATTCAGCTTTTCCATAAGCACCATCTAGTGTCAGGGAGTGGATTTAAAGAGAGTTACATTTACACTCAGCCTGTGTGCAGTTTTTGACTGGCCAAACAATTGGACCGGTTTTGCATTCCCTGCTGTAAATTTTGACCGGTTGATGAAAAACAAGCTTATGTGGATTCTATACATTTTAACAATTCAGATAATGTATCTAGAAATAGAAGATAAAATACATATGAGGTTTACCATTTTATGGAACCTTTTCAAAGTTTTATCTGAACGTTTCGTACATGTTATTAGATAAACTGTTGTCAGTTATGTTGTCATTTAAAATCCAGATATCACAGGTAATGTTATTGTTTTAGTGTTTATGCAAAAAGAAAGTAATTTTATTTATTTTGGTTGATTTTATATACAAAAGTTGGTGAAATGTTTCATGTGTCAGTACTTTTTGAACATTTCCAGCATATTTTATCAATACCGTGATAATACTGATAACCATGATCAGTTAGGTCACTATAATCATGATAAGAAATTTTCATATCGTTACATCCCTAGTCTGGACCATGGAGCAATGGCAAACAGTGAAGAACTGGAGGGCTTGGGCCATGGAGCAGTGGCAGACAGTAAAGCACTAGAGGACCTGGGCCATGGAGCAGTGGCAGACAGTGGAGCATTGGAGGACCTGGGCCATGGATCAGTGGCAGACTGTGGATCAACGGAGGGCCTGGAGCATGGAGCAGTGGAAGCCAGGGCGGAGCCGGCAGAGTACGAAACCATAGCGGAGCAGGCCGAGCAGGAAGCCATGGCAGAGCAGGCTGAGCAGGAAGCCATGTCGGAGTAGGCCAAGCAGGAAGCCCATGGCGGTACAGGCAGAGCAGGAAGCCATGGCAGTGCAAGCAGAGCAGGAAGCCATGGTGGTGCAGGCAGAGCAGAGACATGGACAGACGAGGCCTCTGGAGCAGACTCGTGGAAAGACAAGGCCTCTAGAGTGCAATGTGCAGCCCACACACTCAAAATGGTGACTACCATTGCAGGAAGGCCAGGAATGACATGACGAGGCTCTGGGAGACCAAACGAGACATGGTGTGGCTCAAGCTTGGCGGCCATCTTGGCAGGGGACTCTGGCGTGGCAGCCATCTTGGCCTTTAGCAGGCACTGGTGCAGCAGACATGACGTGAGCAGGCCTTGAAGCTGCTGACATGATGTGAGCATATCCAGTGAGTGGCAGTTGTGTGGAAGAAAATGCGTTGCTGATGTCAGAGGTCAGAGGAGAATGGGCAGACTGGTTATGATAGAAAGGCAACAGTAACTCAAATAACCACTCATTACAACCAAGGTATGCAGAATACCATCTCTTTTTTTTTTTTTTTCCCCAGCCTGTCAATAACACAGATAACACATAACAGTGTGTATGTGTAGCTATGCTATCATCATTCACAGCCCCTTTTTTTTTTTTTTTTTTTTTTAATAATTTTTATATTTTATTTATTTAACCATACTATGACCGACAAGACCGGGGGATAGAGAAAACAGGAGAGGAGAAGAAAAAAAACAAAAACAAAGAGAGACAAAGAGAGAAAACAACAAAAGACACAACAGATGGGCTACAGCAGTAGAAGACCACAGCGGGTGCCGCTCCTGTCAGCTAAGAACAGGAAACGGAGGCTACAATTTGCACAAGCTCACCAAAATTGGACAACAGAAGATTGGAAAAACGTTGCCTGGTATGATGAGTCTTGATTTCTGCTGCGACTTTGGGATGTGGTGGAACAGGAGATTCACATTATGGATGCGCAGCCGACAAATCTGCAGCAACTGCATGATGCTATCATGTCAATATGGACCAAATTTTCTTGGGGGAATTTAGTTTTGTTCAGTAGTACATTCAGTCTTCTGTCACACTGCAGGGAACTAAGAAGAACGCAGGAGGCGCAACTTCAAACAAACAGTCTTTTAATTAATAAGAACGCAGGATAATACCTAAGAGAACACATGAAGACATTTAAGACTAGACAAGGAACAAACAGGAACTAATATAAATATGATAATTAAAAATAACTACCAAGCTACTTCCGGTGGCACTGCTCTGCTCTGCAGGCAACACAGACACACACTTATGATGCTGTTTGTTTGTTTGTTTAAAACGGTTTGTTTTTGAACACTCTTTTTTTTTTGTGTGTGTGTTCTGTGTAAGATTTTAATGATTTGGAGAATGACTAGGTGGTGTTGTGTGTCTTACTACTTTTTTGTTGTTGGCAATGATGCTTCCATGTGAAATGGATGAACTTTGAACTTTAACAAGAGGATGCTTTGAGTACCCTGAGTCTTGCATTATGCTACTTTACTGAGATCTGGTTACACCCAGAGATCCCTGTCAGTCTAGTTGGAATAGAGGGATTTTCACACATTTGCTCTGACAGGAGTGTGATGTCAGGAAAAAGTAAAGGGGATGGTCTCTGCTTGTACATAAATGACAAGTGGTGCAGACAACACACAGTTCGGTAGAAAATCTGCAGCTCTGATGTAGAACTGTTATGTGTAAGTCCATTTTACTTACCCTGAGAGTTTGGTAACATTCTCATCTGCTCTGTTTATGTACCCCCCAACAGCAAAGTTTTACATGCTGCAACACAGGTACCCCAAATGCCCCTATTTTTAGGGAGATTTTAATCACTGTGATTTGAATACTACTCTGCCGGGTTTTGAACAGTATATTAGTTGTTACACCAGGACCAGGAGCCGGATTTTAGACAAATGTTATGGTAATTTAAAACATGATTATGTTGCCATAGCTAAATCACCTTTGTGTAATTCTGATCACAATACTGTTCATTTGATCTCTACCTATAAGACTGCCCTTGAAAGTTCTAAACCCCTGTTGAAATCTATCAGTGTATAGTCAGAAGATAGCATGGAAGCATTGAAGGGCTGTTTTTTATGCACAGATTGGAACCTTTTTTGGGGAATCAAGCTTGGACAATGCCACAGAAGCCATTACAGATTATATTAAATTCTGTGTCGATGTTGTGATTCCAAAAAAAAAAAAAAAAAAAGTAAAAGTCTACCCCAACAACAAACCTTATATCACAAAGGAACTGAAGGACTGTATAAATAGGAAACTAATACCAATTTCCTTTGGGACAATAAAGTTAATCTTAATGTTAATCTTAATTACAAGGGCAGGTGAACTGAATAAAACTAAATTAGAACAGGAAAATTACCAAATAAGGAAACATGAACTAAAACAGAGGAAACACAAGGATAAACAGTTCAAACACGTGACATATCACACTGTAAAAAAACAATTTGTTGAGTCAACTTAAAATAATTAATTACCTGGCTGCCTTAAAATTTAAATTCAGCCAACTCAAAAAAAGTTTAGTCAACTTGAAATGTTAAGTTTTACTAAGTGAACTTGTTTTAGTTTTAATATTTATAATATTATAATATTTTAATATTTTGTTTTGAATATCTTAGTTATCACTTAGTACAACATTAACCTTTCACCTAATTTGAGTTGATTGAACTTAAAATGTTTAAGGGAGCAGGGTAAAAAAATTATTTTAAGTTGGCTCAAATTGTGTTTTTTACAGTGCAGTTTTCTTACAAATAGTTGAACTATATGGTCACTGCAGTAAAATAATGGTTTATTTTTATAAGGGACTGTCAGTGACAGGCACCCTGTTATAATCTTTTTAAACTGACAGTGTATTTGTATATGAACAATTACAGAACAAAACATGATCAGTTTAAACCAGAGGTATTAAACTCAGTTCCTGTAGGGCCGCACCCCTGCAGAGTTGAACATATATGTTTACCTCATGGGGGAGTAGAAGAACAGAGGGTCAGGGTGTGGTCAAAGCACACACTTGTTTAGGGCTGAAATGCGGATTGCAGAGCTCACATGGGACATACAGTGGTAAAAAAAAAAAAAAAAAAATCACATAACACCTTTAAAGTACAGGTGTTAGCATTTTGGGAACCAAGGATCGGGTCCCCACAATTTCTTATACACACAATGACGCCAATTAACATTAATATATTGTGTCATGTTTATCAAAAGAAAGCCAACAGTCTATAAAACTATAGACCGACTTGGTATTTAAATAGCATATGGCTTATCTTGAACTTTCTTCTAGATACATACAGGAATATACAGGCAGCACATATCTATTCAGTGAAATGTGTTTCTGGTTGCCACATGTACAATTCAAATGTCTGTTTATTTGGCAAATATCCACCTTGCCTGCAGTAATAAAAGCACTGTGTGAGCACTATAGGAAGCAGAAGGTATCCGTCTTGACTTCTCCCCTGGCTCAACCAGCAAGTTTGGCTGATAGGTAAGGCGGGCCGAAACCAAAGTTGAATGCACCATGTGGGTAGGGTAACTGGAGTTTTTTTTTTTTTATATAATACAAACGTTGGCATTTACAAAAACATTTCTGAATTCCTGCTGCCCAAACTAAAAAAAGGAAGATGTTTAACACCGTTCTAAACACTGAATGTTTTCATATCTCACGGTAAGTTCACATTAGATTCTGTTAACAGATTACAAGCCAGCTATAATTAATTTTAACTTGATCTTATCTTGGCAAAAAACTATAGACCTTGAGCGAAACCATTTATACAATAAAAATGTGATATTCTGCCAAATTTTCATGTGTGAACATGGAACTAAGATACAGATGTTAAACTTTAAGGTTTATATCTCAACATACATGTTATTTATATTGCGTAGCGACAATTCAGATTTGATTTAATTTGTCATTTCTCTGTAAGACTGCATGGAAAGTTTATTTATCAATACTATCAAAATATTTAGATTATATTTGTTTATATGTCTTTATATTAATTTAGAAGACAATATTTAGTAGATTCTTTTGTGTTTTTGACCTCATATTAATTGATTCTACATGGAATATTTGTATTGTTAAAAAAAAAAAAAATACTTTGGTTCAGTCCACATTCTTTTTAAGTGTATACCCCTCTGTTACTAAGCAGATGTTTTGTGTAGTATTTACTTTTTCTAGTTCGTACTATTCTGAACGATGTCTAAAAATTGTATTACATGACATTCTTATGTTAATTTGCTTCACTTCACAAATTTTTTTAAAGTTGCTTTTAAAATATAAATGCATTTCATAATTCTAAAAGTGAACTGGTTTATCTAGTCTTTGTACCATACACCTTACTGTCTGCTTTCTCATACCAAGTTCTCTTTATTCTTGACTTTTCTCTTAATATTATACTTACACTCATGTTGATACACATCTATTTGTAAGTTTTTGTATGTATCTTATAGCACTATGCCATAAACACATTAGTCATACACACTAAAATGTTTTCAGTTTTTTACAAATATGACATTTATTAATGTGTCACTTGTAGTCCAGAAATCTATCTATAAAATGAGTCTTGATGTGTCTGTGAAGAGTGAGAACTCAATGTATCAAGCCCCAAACATCAGTAATGAAGCAGTGACCTCTGACACCAGGTGAGACGTTGTCAGTACTGGAAACAAGAAACCAAAATTATAGTAATATAGTAGATTGTCTTTTTCCGCATACAGTCCCTGAATAACCTTATCTAATTTTATCACCAGAATGAGACAGGCAGCAGCATCTCCAGTGTCCAGCTGTGTGTCTATGAAGAGTAATGAATCCATTGTTCAGCCTCCTGATCTCAATAATGGAACAATGACCTCTGACCCTGTGTGAGTATAAACATGCAGTGAATCACATCTGGTGAAATGTTATGGATTTATGGTTTATGTTTTAAAGATTTGTGTTTAAAGGAATGACTTAATCTGATATTTTAATTCATGGTCTCTATAACAACAATTGTGATTTTGCAAAACCAAATGTACTAGGCTGACTTTATTTCTTTATTTATTGTTAATGCCTATAAATGTCATTTAAATGTAAAGTTCTTTAAATTTATTTCCACTTAAGACATTTGAAATAGATTGTTTACTTACAATGTGCAAAATAATTCAGTGGGAATTTGAAAATGGAATTTGAATATTTATTCATTGTTCAGTAATAATAAAGATATTGCAGATATTTGCAAATAATGATATTGTTCCAGTATCTTAATTTTAAGTGAGCAGTGTCTGCTTTCCTCCATACATGATGCTTGGTAGGGTAGGTTCATCATATTAGAGATTATGGTGAAAAATAATGCATTCAAATTATTAACACATTTAATGCAGTTGCCCTGCCCCAAACCAATGTGAGACATTTCATACAGTTGCCCTGTTGAAAAAAACAGCATATGGTGGTAAGGTAGGTTTTGATGCAGGGATGCTGGTTCCCCGTCTGTCGTTCACATTCAACGTTGTGTCGAAGTGAAGACACTAGGGGTCACTCTAGGGAGCCCAAACACCTCTGACAGCTTTGAGAAAAGGCCAATGAGAATTGGTGTGCAGTATTTGCATAGCCAGCTCCGCCCCGGACATCCGGGTATAAGAGGAGGGGGCTAAGCAACACCCATTGTTCTATTTCTTCTGAGCCGAATGCAGCATCTCTTTGTTGAGAAGCAGCGTTACTCACCTCTTCGTCGTTGGATCTACGGCACGGGCAGCGGTCTCTTCCTTCTCAGACGTGGCAGCAGTGAGAGTCCCCTGGGTGCTTCGACGGCGAATCTTGAAGAGCAGATTTCCTCTTATTAAAACTAAAAGAGCAAATTTCTCTAAAAGAGTCTGACACGGTTGGTTTGTGTGTTTACAATGCCTTTCCTTCCGTGTCCTTCTGGTTGCGGCTTTTACCTCTCCCAGAGCGATTGGCACGAGCTCTGTCTTCAGTGTTTGGGTCGTGAGCATGCTGAAGCAGCGTTCGCTGAAGGGGGATGTCCTGCTTGCGAGGACATTCCCCTCAGCACACTCCATTCGCGGATCGCGTTCTTTACTAAAAGACCGTGGCTCGCACCAACCGCTTCCGCTGGTGGTCCTTCTATTTCCGGGTACGAGGCTGCTGCGGTGTGTGTTGGTGAAGAACGGGAGGGAGCGAGTGGTTTGCCGGGTAATTCCCCGCGACCCTCACGCTCTGTATGTCTGCCGATCGAGCCTTCGGATGACTTTGAAAATTTGTCTCAGTACGGGTTGGATTGGTTATTCGGGGCTCCTGCGGGAGAGGAAGAAGTGTCTGCAGCATCGGAGAGTGGGCAGCCATCTGAAGCGGATGCTCTGTCTGAAGCGCCCGCTGCTGGGGCGGGCTCTCAGTCAGTAGCGGATGTGGAAATGGCGGCCATGCTTGAACGGGCGGCTTAGGCGATTGGGCTCGAGTGGAATTCTCCACCCCGTCCTAAACGTTCGCGGCTGGATGATTGGTTTCTGGGAAACGAACGCGGCTCTCGGCCTAAATCATGGAAGGCTCCTTTTTCAGCCAGAACGTGGTTTAGCGGTTCCTCCTCTCTCACCACCCTCGATGGGGGTCCAGCGAGGGGGTATACGGAGGTTCCCCCGGTGGAGCGCGCGATCGCGATGCATCTTTGCCCGCAGACCGCCGCCACCTGTCCCCCTGAGACCGTTAGCAGAGAGTCTTACAGTTTGGCTCGAGTTACCAACCTCTCTTGCTGGCTTCTCAGAACCATCCGACTCGGCTATGCTATCCAATTCGCACGGAACCCGCCCAAGTTCAGTGGTGTCCTCTCTTCTGGCGAAGGACGTGATAGAGCCGGTCCCCTCGGCTGACATGAGGAAAGGGTTTTACAGCCCCTACTTCATTGTTCCCAAGAAAGGTGGCGGTTTAAGGCCAATCCTGGACCTGATGATTCTGAATCGGGCCCTTCACAAGCTCCCCTTCAGAATGCTAATTCTCAAGCACATTATCACATGCATCAGGTTCCAGGATTGGTTTGTGGCGATAGACCTGAAAGACGCGTACTTTCATGTCTCGACTCTTCCGAGGCACAGGCCCTTCCTAAGGTTTGCCTTCGAAGGTCGAGCATTTCAGTACAAAGTCCTTCCATTTGGGCTCTCCCTGTCTCCCCGTGTCTTTACGAAAGTCGCAGAGGCAGCCCTTGCCCCTCTCCGGGAAGTGGGCATATGCATTCTCAATTACCTCGACGACTGGCTGGTCATAGCACACTCTCAGGAGTTGGTATGCAAACACAGGGACATGGTTCTCAACCATCTGGCCCATCTGGGGTTTCGGGTCAACTGGGAAAAAAGCAAGCTCGCCCCGGTAAGGAGCATCTCTTTTCTCGGTGTACAACTGGACTTGGTCGCTATGAATGCACGGCTCTCCCCGGAGCGTACACAGTCAGTGCTGAGCTGCATCCAGAGGCTCTTACGCAGCCCTACGGTCCCCCTCAAACAATTTCAGAGGCTCCTGGGTCACATGGCATCCTCAGCCGCCGTCATGCCGCTGGGCCTGATGCACATGAGACCGTTACAGCACTGCCTGCGTACCCGAGTCCCGAGATGGGCATGGCGCCAAGGTTCATACTGGGTGCACGTCACACCCGTATGTCTAAAAATCTTCAGCCCTTGGAAAGACATTTCATTTCTACAGGCAGGAGCTCCCCTAGAACAAGTGTCCAGATGCATTTTGGTTACGACAGATGCATCCAACACGGGCTGGGGCGCTGTATGCAACGGGCAAGCAGCCGCAGGGGTCTGGACGGGCCCTCGGCTGCATTGGCATATCAATTGCCTTGAGCTGTTGACAGTGTTTTTGGCCCTGAAGAGATTCCGACCTTTGGTTCAGGGCAAACACGTGCTGGTCCAGTCAGTCACCAGGGCGGTGTACGCTCCTTTCGCATGTCACAGCTAGCCCGCCATCTCCTCCTTTGGTGTTGAAACAATGTCAAGTCTCTACGAGCCACCCACATACCGGGCGAACTCAATTGGGTAGCGGACACGCTCTCGCAACAGACTTTGCTCCGGGGCGAGTGGAGACTTCACCCTCAGACAGTTCAGCTGATTTGGAGTCTTTTCGGTCAGGCCCAGATCGACCTGTTTGCCTCGATAAAAACCACTCACTGCTAGTTGTGGTACGGTCTGTCTGAGGCGCCCCGCGGCACAGATGCACTGGCACACAGCTGGCCCCAGGGCCTCCTCAAGTATGCGTTTCCACCAGTGAGCCTAATTGCACAGACCCTGTGCAAAGTCAGGGAGGACAGAGAGCGGATCCTGTTGATGGCCCCCTACTGGCCCAACAGGGTTTGGTTCTCGGAGCTGGTGCTCCTCTCCCCCGTTCCTCCCTGGCGCATTCCCCTGAGGAAGGACCTCCTTTCACAGGGGAAGGGCACAATATGGCACCCACGCCCAGATCTCTGGAACCTCCATGTATGGTCCCTGGATGCGAACAGGAGGACTTCAGAGATCTCCCACTGGCAGTGGTAAACCAGTTGTCCCCTCTTGGGATCTGTCTGTGGTCCTCCGGGGCCTGCAGTCAGATCCCTTTGAGCCTCTTCAGTCGGTCGAACTCAGTGCTCTCTCCCAAAAGACGGCTCACCTGACTGCACTCACCTCTATCAAAAGAGTGGGAGACCTCCAAGCCCTCTCCGTCAGTGACTCGTGCCTCGAATTTGGAGCCTGTCTCAGGATCTTCCCTTTGTAGTGCTCCCCTAGTGCGAGCCCTCAGGTGTATTTCCCACACAATGACCTCCCTCCGGGCAGGGTGTGGTCTCCGTAGTGCCCGTCCCCCGAGGGGGGGACGAACACTGGCCCAATGTTCTCCAAGATGTTCAACCAAAGGTGAGGAAAGGCTGGCTGAAGCTCTTGGGCTTTGGAAGGTCACACAGAGGTGAGTTGCATTTATTTAACACGTAAGACCTGTTATTATTTGCACTCCATACACTCGTGACGCAGTCCGCTGGTTGTGGAGTTTTCAACTGGGACCCCTAGTGTCTTCACTTCGACACAACGTCGAACGTGAACGACAGACAGGGAACGTCTTGGTTACGTATAGTAACCCTCGTTCCCTGATGGAGGGAACGGAGACTTGTGTCCCCCTTGCCACAACCTCGGACTGCCTCTGGGTGTAGCCGAGTGGCTATTCGGCTCCTCAGATCAGAACAATGAGTGTTGCTTAGCCCCCTCCTCTTATACCCGGATGTCCGGGGCGGAGCTGGCTATGCTCATTGGCCTTTTCTCAAAGCTGTCAGAGGTGTTCGGGCTCCCTAGAGCGACCCCTAGTGTCTTCACTTCGACACAACGTCTCCGTTCCCTCCATCAGGGAACGAGGGTTACCATATGTAACCAAGACATTTTAGCTGGTTTATGCTGGTCCATGTGAAGCAATATATCCCAGGATTCCATTTCCCTGGGTTTTAGGATGACCTATTCTAAGGGGTTAACCATTTAGAATGTGTTTTAATGTGTGAAAAGCCTTCTGAGCTAAATTTTACGTTTTTTATTTTCAATAATTTTATCACAGACCTGTCATTATGGTATATGGAGTGTAGGTTGATGTGAAAAAAGCACTTTAGCATAAGGCAGAAACATCAACACAATATGAGCAAATTAATACTTTTGCAAAGCACTGTATATTTTTGGATAATAGATTTGAGTTTTCTGTACTTTCACAGTTTTTTTTTCAGTTTGTTGTTCTGATTATCTTGTTGCTGTCTCTCCAGTGATGAACACAGTGATCTGGTGAAATCTGTGAATTGTCTGACCTGCACTTCCTTAGTGGAGACTGACATCAGACACCAAAGAATCAAGACACTCACAAAACATGCATGAAGAATAAGTATGAGAGCTTACTTGAAGGAATCAAATTACAAAAGAATCAAACCCTGCTGAACAGGATCTACACACAGCTGTACATCATAGAAGGAGAGAGTGAAGGAGTGAATGAAGAACATGAGTTTGTACAAATGGAGAAAACACAGAGATCACAACACTCACAAGCCACTCCAGTCTACTGCAATGACATCTTTGAACCCTTACCTGAACCAGGATGTGAGGTGAAAGACCAAATCAAGACTGTTCTAACTAAAGGCATTGCTGGAATTGGAAAAACCGTCTCTGTGCAGAAGTTCATTCTGGATTGGGCAGAGGGAAAAGCCAACCAGAATGTAGATTTCATGTTTGTACTTCCATTTCGAGAGCTCAACTTGATTAAAAATCAACAGTACAGTATTCACAGACTTCTTATAAACTTTCATCCTGAACTTCAAGATCTAGACTCTAGATTTATGATGAACGTAAAGTTGTCTTCATCTTTGATGGTCTGGACGAAAGCAGAATTACATTGATGTTTTCACACAGACATAAAATTTCTGATGTTACCGAAATTTCATCAGTGGGTGTGTTGATAACAAACCTCATCAAAGGAGATCTTCTTCCTTCTTCTCACATCTGGATCACCTCCAGACCAGCAGCAGCCAAACAGATCCCCTCCAAATACATCAACCGTCAGACAGAAATTCAGGGATTCAATGAGTCTCAGAAGGAGGAATATTTAAAAAAAAGAATCAGTGATGAGTATCAAGCCAGCAGAATCATCTCACATATTAAAAGAGCAAGAAGCCTCCACATCATGTGCCATATACCACTCTTCTGCTGGATCTCAACCACTGTTCTTCAAAACATTATGAAACACAATGACATGGCAGAAGTCCCTAAAACTCTCACTGAAATGTACATACATTTCTTGCTTATTCAAATTAATACAAAGAATCAGAAGTATGAAGAGGACAATCCAGAGAAGCTTCTTAAGTCAAATCGAGAAATTATTGTGAAACTTGCTGAACTGGCTTTCAAACAGCTGATGATGGGTAATGTGATGTTCTATGAGGAGGACCTGAGAGAGAGTGGCATAGATGTCACTGATGCCACAGTGTATTCTGGGATATGTACTGAGATCTTTAAGGAGGAATCTGTGATTCATCAGAGAAAAGTCTATAGCTTCATACATCTAAGCTTTCAAGAGTTTCTTGCTGCTTACTTTGTGTTTTATTCATATATCACTAAGAACATGCAAACACTGAACATTTTTGAATGGTTCAGGTTTAGGAAGATCTCACTTTCTGAGCTACTACTATCAGCAGCTGATCAAACCCTGTGGAGGGAAGATGGACACCTGGATCTCTTTCTGCGATTCCTGCTGGGTGTCTCACTGGAGTCCAATCAGAAACTTCTACAGGTTCTTCTGACACAGACAGAGAACAGCTCAGAGAGCATCAGGAACACCACTCGGTACATTAAATACACAATCAGAGCTAGTGATGATTTCTCAGCTGACAGATCTATAAATCTGCTCCTCTGTCTGCTGGAAGTGAATGATCTGACTCTTTACCATGAGATTCAGAACTTTGTGAAATCAGAGAAATACACAAAGTGTAAACTTTCTGCTGCTCACTGCTCAGCGATAGCTTACATGCTTCAGATGTCAGAGGAGGTGCTGGAGGAACTTGACCTCAAGAAATACAATACATCAGACGAGGGCAGAAACAGACTGATACCAGCTTTGAACAACTGCAGAAAAGCTATGTGAGTGTTAATTTAGCTCATAATGTCCATATTTCTACTCTAAACTAAATCGCCCCCCCTCTTTAATCTCACTCTTTTGCCTCTAAAGCTAGACATCACCATCTTTGTTTTTTTAAACAAAACTTTTAGAAAGCTATTAGAGCTTAACTCTGCAGAACAGTGACCATCCAGGAGCAGGATTGAACACATCTGATCTAGACCATTTATGTTTAAATTTTATTTCTGTTACAGACTTGTAGGCTGCAATCTCAATGATGTATGCTGTAAAAGTGTGGCTTCAGTTTTACAATCATCAAACTGCCATCTGAGAGAGTTGGACTTAAGTAATAATAAACTGCAGAGTACAGAAAAAAGGTTGTTTTCTACTGGAATAAAAAATCTACACTATGGAGAAGACAGGTTTGTCATTTCAGCAACAAGTAATATGGTAGTTGTAATGTTTATCTTATCAGCTATACACATTCGTAGCTGCACACTCTCATAGGTGAACATACTTCTTTATTACTCTTACTAGACACATACACATTCCTTTCCTTTTCCTCTAGCTCCCCCTAAAGGTCACTATCCTACATCCCTCCTTTTCTTAGAAATATATGCTTATTTAAAACAAACCACATCTCAAAACTCTGAATATAAAACCGAGCAATATATCAGAATGCCTACTTTCTAATACAACATACTGTCACTTCAATTACTTATTTGACTTAATATCTAGCTTTTGACATAGCTAGCATAGTAGATTGGTTTGTATGTGTGTCCTCATCCTGGCTGTAATAAGCCATCATTTGTAAACTTTCCATTGCCACCTTTAATGCCATGAATGCAGCCTCTTGTTCCTTCCCCATGACCACGTACATGTTGACCTAGTGAGACGCCTCAAAGATTCTGCAATAGTAGCCAGGTTTGGAATAAATCGACCACAATAATTTACTAAGCCGAGGAAACTCCTCACCTCAGTTGCATTCTTTGGCTGTTGAGTGTTTTGCACTACCTCCACTTTAGATTGTGCTGCCTCAACTCCTCAACTCTTTAAGAGCACATGGCCCATGAATTCCATCTCAGTCATCCTGAAGACACATTTATCCTTGTTTAGGGTCTGCTGTTTCTCTTGCAAACATTTCAGCACTTGCTGTACGCGTGCATCATGCTCCTGCACATTCTTTCCAAATACAACAATGTCATCCGAGATGTTGTGAACTACATCAATGCCCTGCAAAACTTGGCGAATTATGTGTTGGTACATTTCAGGAGCGGAAGCAATGCCAAACATGAGCCTTTTATATCTCCATAGGCCAGTGTGTGTCACAAATGTAGTCAATGTAGTATCGTAATTCAAGTTTCAGTTCAGTTTGGTAATATCCTCTTTTCACGTCCAACTTGGAGAACCACTCGACACCTGTCATGTCCTCTAGAATTTCATTGATGGTGGGGACGGGTATCGTTCATGCACAACAGCTTCATTGACTCTACACATATCCACACAAATCCTGATGTCTCCACCTTTTTTATGCACCACCCTGAGAGATGATACCCATGGCATAGGTCCTTCAGCCTTTTTGATGACATCCATTTGTTCAAGCTGCTGCAGTTTCTCCTCAACTAATTTCCTGACACTGAATGTCTGCTGTGTATCGGCTGTGCAACAGGAACAACACTGCTGTCGACATGTAATTGCAGACGGTAGTCTTTTAGCTTCCCAAACCTTCAAAACATGCCTTGTATTCTTGTTGTAATGATGTTGCAAATATAGAAGTGTCCTCATGGTTCACTGCATTGATATTTGATGGAGCACCAATGTATAAAATTCCAAGAGAAGTTGCAGTTTTGTATCCCAACACAGATGTCTGTGCACCATTCACAATCAAAATGCCTGCTTTGGTGCTCTTATTTCCTGCAACAGGTCAGCAGTAAAATATCCTTCCACAGCAAGTGGTGTGTCTGTGTCTGTGTCTGATCCATAAGCATAAAGCTGTTTGGATGTGCTCTTTAATTGTGTATCACCATTGTTATGCAGTGATTGGAACACCTTTGAAGTGACAATGTTACAACTTGCACCCGAGTCTGTTAACATGGTCACCGGCATCCTGTCCATCAGTAATAAAGCATTGCATTAATTCTGGCAGATTACGCTAGTTCTAGAAATAGAATGGCAATCATAATTCCCTTTATAAGGTCCTTTCAGTCATTATTCAGCAGCTATGAGCTTTGCTCAGGAGCTAATCTGCCACCCTCCATCCCCAACTCCTTCTCTTGTCCAGTCAGGACTTGGCTTTAGATATTTATCATTGTGTCAGACCACTGAATTTTGTTGTTACATAAAATAATCAGTTAGAACATCAGTGATATCTGCTACATTAATCATTATTGTTGGTTCTGTTCCATTCTGTTTACCCTAGGGGGTTATTTATGCTCTCCCTGCTCCTATCCATGCTGGGCTACATGGATGGGCAGTGAGTGTTTGCTTAGAACAGAACCATACTAATTGTAGGTTATCTTTGATGATCTTGGTCCTGACAGAATTGACATTTCAGCATAATTTGTCCCCTTGCAGAACAAACACCCAGTCAAGATCATCATCTTCTCCTCTGATGTCCGCTGACACTTTGTTGTGAGGCACCTTACTTGTCACTTGGTTTACTTTTAGTCCTGCTTTGGTGTGGCAAACCGCTGCAAAGTGGCCCTCTTTGCCACAGGTGTGACTCAGTTTGCCTTTTGCAACAGTACAAAATTTCACGTAATGTCCTACACGGCCACAGCATTTGTATATAATACATTTGTATTTAAATTGTGGCTTGCCCTGAGCAGACTGTGTGCTTATGTGCGAAGTTTTGCCTTTTCCAACAGCATTAATGGTGAATTTTTCCATTTTTTGCAGCTTCCATAGTTGGCAAAATAGTCAATCTGAGATCTTTCTCATGCAACAGTTTTCTTCTAAGCATGGTAGAGTTACACTAGTCAATGACTTTCATTTCACGAATGAAATCATCTTTGCCATAGCCAAAATTGCATGTCACAGCCAACTGCTCAATTCGGCTTACAAACCAATGATTCACCCTGCTCTTGCACTGCTTGCCGAAAATATGACTCTTATTTGTATTTGGCAGAAAATAATCATTCAACTTTCGTGAATATATCTTGCACATCCGTGCCACCCAAATGAAGCAGCAGCATGCATTTCTGAGCATCATCTTTAATGCTAGAGGCCGTCAAATAAAGTTTGAAACTACTCACCCATTTTGGCCATCACAATACAATGCTAGCGGGGTCTGTGTGCACATCAAATGGGCCGAGAGGAGGTAGATTCAGCGTCATCGCCGTGTTGTGGATATTTTCAATTTGGATGATTCAGAGTCTCAAAATCTGAACAACAATCCACATTAAAGTGTTTCCCCCCAAGAGCTTTAATCCTTATCACTATATGTAATGTTTACCATATCAGCTATATACATTCTTACCTGCACACTCTTGTAGGTGAACATACTTCTTTGTTACTCTCCCCATACACATTCCATCCCTTTCTTCTAGCTCCCCCTAAAGGTCACTATCCTGCAGTACTGACATAATAACTTGACCTAAGCTTCTGCCACTATTATAAAAAAATGAAAAATTGTATAAATGATATTTGCAAAGCTATGTGGCCTTTGTTATTATTTTGTTTGTTGCTGTTTGTGTAGTTTGTCTGTCTTAGATCAGTCCATTCTAGGTTTGGAGTCATGTTTGCAGTTTTTAACCCTCTGGGGTCTGAGGTGATTTTGGGGCCCTTGAGGTGTGTTGACATGCCCTGACATTTGTGTTTATTTCAGCTACTTATAACATACTATTTGCCCATATGTATTTTTTTGTTTGTTTGTTTGTTTGTTTTGTATTCAGCACAAACTGTGCTACAATAATATGTGATAAAGATGGATGTACATGTCTGCATTTTGTAATAAAAAAAATATTATGCGTGGTTAGCACATTTTAGGAAAAAACATTTATCTAAAATATGGCCTTAAAACACATACTGAATAGTTCTGACGAAATCATTTGAATAATAAGTCTTGCAGGCTAGAATATTTACTTCACAATGATGTGAGAATCATTCTGACCACTTCATCACAAACAATGATATAATAATATGAATTTTGAAAGTAAGTTTTTGGCCAGCATTGCCATATTCATGGGAATGTTAATAGCTCTGAATATTCATGTAATTCACACAAGGAGAGACAAAAGACACTGCCACAATGGCTAATGTTCCCCCATCACAGCTAATGTTCGCCTATCAAGTTGGAGTGCTGTGAAGAAAGAATGTGAGAATGCTTAAAGATTTTCATCTATTTCATTGTAATTCCTTTATGTGGAAAAGTGTTGTGCCTTGCTTGCAGTGCTACAAATGTGAAGATATATTAACACTTTTCACTAGCAAATCTGTTAAAAAAGGGTGAGCATACAGATAACAATTAGAGAATCTATATTATTATCACTCTTTCTGTAATGCCAAACAAGTACAAATACTGTTTGAATTAAGACAATGTAAACATAATTGCATCAGTAAAATATTAGATTTTAGAAATATTAGATTACAGTGCACTTACAAATGCTGATAACAAAATAGAAGAAACTACATTTTTATTACTAATATCAATCACTAATAACCATGCATAACAAAAACATCAGATTTTGTAACATCAAACAAGTACATATACTTCAATATGTCGGTGAATTATTATATCTGTGCATTTACTCGATCGCAAAAACTGAACTACCCCTGGTACTGCCGTACAAATAATGCTAATAAAACTACCTCAGACTCAAGTAAAAGAGTCATATGTGATGCAGGTATGCAATCACTAATGACATTACAGTCTTATTACTTTTATATTGTATTTTGTTTTATATTATAGCCTATAGAGCATGAAACCTTCATTGCGTCGTAAGAATTTAGATACAATGAATTGTATTGTATGAATTGTACCTATCCTTTTCACTCGATTTCAAACCTTTTAGCCAGAAGTTATAATTTTGGAAAAAACCCATGTGTTCAAGTTTATGTGAGAATAGCACGTTAACTAATGCAAATAAGAAACATTACGTGCTTATCAGAACGATCGCCTCACGTGGATCAGCCGCGCAGCGCATTCTGTTCTTCATCTGAGGTGAATTCTGTGTTTACTCCTCTCAGTGTGTTTTCTTCCATAAGCGAACAGTAGCTGAGATTAACTTGATGAATTCTCAAGGTTAGTTTGCAAAGATGTGGGTGTTAACATCCCCGCACGATGCACATGGCTAATTATCATATCAAAAGTGAAACTAAAGAAATTGCCTTAACAAATTAACTTATAATTAGATCTGTGTGCAAAACTCAACATGCTATTGGTTTCATACGGATTACTTTATAACAGAACATTTGTTTTCGACAAGACTTGTTATATTTAAAAGTAGAGATATCAAGCTTTCTATTCATGTATGTAAACTGTCTGTGTGCTGAGCATCAGTTAAAGATACTTTTTTTGAGGCGTTTCTAATCGCAGTGGTCGGAGACGCTGAAGACAGAAAAAACACCCTGTCTGTTTTCTTTATTTAAAAAAAAAAAAGAACAAAGTTCAGTTATTATTGTGAGTGTACACAAAAAAAGTATACACTTAACCATTTCGAATGATGTATAACTCTTATTTGTGTGACTTATATCGACAGAGTATTTTTAGTGTCTTTCGCACTGATCTTAAAAAAAGTGAGCTGGTTGCGCCGGCGCGACCGTCGACCCCAGGGGGTTAAACTACTCCCTGAACAAAACAGACATACAGGATTCTGGAGTGCAGCTGCTTTTTGCCGGATTGAAAAGTCCATATTGTCAACTAAAGAAACTAAGGTATTAAATATTTCAAGATCTGCCCTTTGCCCTGGTCCTGACCTCTATGGTGCCTATGATGTTGTAAGGCATATTTTACAGAAGAATTTAATCACACTAGCACACTGCTTATTTAAGTTGTGTGATCTTTTTGAGTTTGGTTTCATTTAGATTGGACAACTGTAATCTCACTGATCAATCCTGCAAAGGCTTGGCCTCCGCTCTACAATCATCAAGCTCTTTACTTAGAGAGCTGGATCTGAGTAATAATGATCTGCAGGATTCAGGAGTGAAAATGCTCTGTGCTGGACTGAAGAATCCAAACTGCACAGTAGAGATATTGAGGTATTTATGAACATTACTACAGTTGTAAGAAAGATTCAAATTATTAATTATTAAGTATTGCATTGGTCATTGTTCTGAATGTTTCAGCAGAATCCAGTTTATCTTTGTTTATGCCTGCTGTTATTGTTAAATCTATTATTCATTTTTAGTTAACATTAAATTGTTTATCGGCATGACCTTAATTCTTACTTAAAACTATGTATTGTAATTTTTGATGTACAATTACGCAAACACGTTCTCTCTCTGTGTCTTTAAATATAAAACATGTATAAACTATGAATTACAGCAAGTGTCATTCTAGGTAAATCTGTAGTGAACTGTGGATAAAAAAAAACCTGCTAATCAAATAATGGGCCAGGTATATTACTGAAAGGTAAATGAAAAAAATAAAAATAAAAATAAATAAATAAATAAATAAATAAATAAATAAATATATATATATATATATATATATATATATATATATATATATATATATATATTTATATATATAGAATGGAATAAGAAGGAAATTATTCTCTAAGCCAGGGGTTCTCAGCTCTGGCTCTCGAGGTCCTGCAGAGTTTAGCTCCAACCTTATTCAAACACACCTGAACCAGCTAATCAAGAGGCTTGTTTGGGATGAGCAAAATCTGCAGTTATAAATGTGTCCAATGGCAGTCTGCCTTGCTCTGATGTCATGCTCACATATGCCAAACATTTTTTGCTACAGTGAGTCTGCTGTGCAGTTGAGCTCAGTTGCTCTTAATGCTCATTAGTTCAAACAACCGTGATGTTGTTTTCCCTTTCAGTCAGTCACTTTCAACATCATGTTGACCAACGAATTGGGATATCGCTAGAGAGACCAATCTACTTTGAGTGTAAATTAAACAAGCCAGTGCACATTGACATGAGATTTTCACATCCATCTGCATCCATCCACGCATACCGAGTCAATAATTTTGCACTTACGAAGCCTTGTTTGTGAAAGAGATGAGTTCAGGGGCCAGTTGCATAACCTTAGCCTCTATGTTAAGACATAAACTCAAAAGACTGCAATTAGTGTTTTGTGTGTTTAAGATTATCTGGCTGTATGGTGACCAAGGAAGGCTGTTATTATCTGGCTTCAGCTCTAAGGTTAAACCCCTCACACCTGAGAGAACTGGATCTGAGCTACAATCACCCAGGAGACTCAGGAGTGAAGCTGCTGCAGGATCCATACTGTAAACTGGAGAAACTTAAGTATGTTGGGTGTTAAAGGTGCTATAAGCAATCTTTCAAAAATGTTGCACACATAATGCAAGAGTGGATGTCTGTTTATAATTACAAATCCACAACAAAATAATGCTTCACAAAAAAGAAAAAGTGCAGCTGATGAACAACTAACAAGGAAGCACAAAAATGAACATACTGTACACAATAGTAAATACAAACAAGAGTTTGTTGTTAGTTACCAGCAGCTACAGACAATAAATGACACTGAAAAGTAGTGTTCCCCCTCAGTCGTTCTCTACGACGTTACGTCAATGACGTAATATTGGGGATCGGCAACGAGACCCTATCACCTCTGAGCTAAAGAGAAAAAGCCAATGAACATTGGCGAGTGGAATTTGCATGCCGCGCCACTCCCCCGGACATACGGGTATATAAGATGGCGGCGTGCATCCACTCATTCAGATTTCTGCTTCGGAGCCTCGCCTCTGTGCTGTTCCAAATAAGAGAAGAATAAGACGGAGAAGAACAAAAGAAACCTGCTGTTCCTGCTCCAGTTCCTGCTGCTGCTCGATCGTGTTACCGGCGCTGCCGGCATCTGTGCCAAACCAGCGATCTCTGGCTGTTGCCTTCCCTGGGGCACGCCGATCTAAAAGAGCAATTTTCTACACGGTCGTCGATAGCGTCTTCCGGGATGTCTGTCCGACCGTGTGCTGCTGGATGTGGTGGTTTTCTGTCGTCTAATGACGGCCATGAACGCTGTCTCTCGTGCCTGGGCCGAGAACACGCTGAGGCGGCGTTTGTGGATGGTTCATGCACTCATTGTGAGCGCATGTCCATGGCCACGCTACGATCGCGCCTCTCGTTCGCGAGATGGCGCCCTTCAGCCTCTACCCCTTCCAGTTCGGCGGGCCGTCCCGGCTCCTCGGCTGCATTGGTTAGAGGTGAAGGTGATCTGAGGGTGACAGTACCGAACGTTCCGTCGGGCCAGCCCCCGCGGAAGTCCGGTCCCTCAAAGCGTGGCCCCGTGGAGTTGCCAAAGCTCAGCACTCGTCCACCAGCTGGACCTAGTGTTACCTTTGGCGCTCCGGAAGATGATAGAATGTCCATCACTGCGTCAGAGGAGGGGCTTACGCCTGCTGATGCGGAAGCCTCTACTGGGCAGCCCCCCGCTGCGGCGGCTGCTCAGTCAGAGGCGGACGCAGAACTGGCGGCCATGCTCCGTCGGGCGGCCGCGAGTATCGGGTTGGAGGTGTCCAAGGCGCCTTCTCCCGAACGCTCGCGGCTTGATGATTGGTATCTGGGCGCGAGTAGCGACGTCACCACACCTCGCTCCGCCCCAGTGCCTTTCTTTCCCGAGGTGCATGAGGAGCTCACTAAGACGTGGAAGGCCCCCTATTCGGCCCGTACACGTCAGGGCTCCTCCCTTCTCACTACCCTCGATGGCGGGGCAGCCAGGGGGTACGTGGATGTCCCTCAGGTGGAGCGTGCGGTTGCGGTGCACCTGTGCCCGCAAAACGCCGCCACCTGGCGGGACCGTCCGCGTCTCCCGTCCAAAGCTTGTAAGCTCTCGTCAGCTCTTGCTGCGAGGGCTTATAATGCGGCGGGCCAGGCTGCCTCAGCCCTGCATGCGATGGCCACCCTGCAGGTCTATCAGGCCAAAGCACTAAAAGAACTGCACGAGGGTAGTTCTGACCGAAGGATGATGCAGGAACTGCGTTCGGCTACCGACTTCGCCCTCCGGGCGACGAAGGTAACGGCGCGGGCCCTCGGTCAGGTGATGTCTACAATGGTAGTCCAGGAGCGCCATCTCTGGCTGAACCTGGCGCAGATGGCTGACGTCGACAAAGCTCGCTTTCTCGACGCACCCGTCTCCCAGGCCGGCCTCTTCGGCGACACCGTTGAGGACTTCGCCCAGCAGTTCTCAGCGGTCCAAAAGCAGTCTGAGGCCATAAGCCACATCCTGCCCCGGCGCAGTGCCACCAAGCCGCCGGGTGCCAGGCCTCAGGCTGCTCGTCGCCGAGGGCGCCCCCCTGCGGCTGCGGCTCCTGCTCCGCCCCCTGCACCACCAGCTGAGCCCAAGACCTCTCAGCCCGGGCGTAGAGCCAGTCGCAGGAAGGCGGCGCAGCCCGAGACTCAGCGGCCCGCTAAAACCACCCGCAAGTCTGCGAAGCGGCCCTGACACGGGCTGCCCGGAGATGAGGGGGATTGCTCTTCGGGGGACGTCACCATCAGTCCCCCCAGCCCCGGGGGAGGGCCGGGGCCAGACAACATCGCTGCTGCCACTGACCTCCGGGTCAGTGGTACCCAAATTTTCAAAAAAAGAGCAATTTTCTTCACCTCTGGGCCTAGTGCCCCGAGTTTCGTTCCTGAGCGACGCACTGCCTCCTCGGACTCGGACTCGGAGCCTGAATTCGCCAGCGCGGGATCCAGGGAAGGTAAGCGCTGCCCCGTGCAGCTCAGCTCTTCTCCAGAACGCCCCGCTTTCTGGGATGAGCCCCCTTCCCCTTCCCCCCCCCGGCTGCCCCACCCCCGGCACGTCAGTTACTGCTCCGTTGATCCCACTGGCACGTCGACTGGGAGCCTGGTTAGCGCTTCCCAGTCCGTCCCCGTGGTTGATCAGGACGGTACGACTCGGCTACGCGATTCAGTTCGTGAGGCGACCGCCCAAGTTCAGAGGCGTCCATTTCACGTCTGTTCGTTCGGACACGGATGCCTCTGTTCTACGGGCGGAGATTGCGGTTCTCCTGGCGAAGGACGCAATCGAGCCTGTCCCTCCAGCCGAGATGAAATCAGGGTTCTACAGTCCCTATTTCATCATGCCCAAGAAAGGGGGTGGGTTACGACCGATCCTGGATCTTCGAGTGTTGAATCGGTCCCTTCACAGGCTACCGTTCAAGATGCTTACCTCGAAACGCATACTGTCTTGCGTACGACACCAGGATTGGTTTGCAGCCATCGACCTGAAGGACGCGTACTTTCATGTCTCGATTCTGCCTCGACACAGACCGTTTCTTCGGTTTGCTTTCGAGGGTCGGGCATATCAGTACAAAGTCCTCCCATTTGGCCTGTCCCTGTCTCCCCGCGTCTTTACCAAAGTCGCGGAGGGTGCCCTGTCCCCCCTTTGGCGGAAGGGCATCAGAATCCTCAACTATCTCGACGACTGGCTGATTCTAGCTCACTCGCGAGATGTGTTGTGCGAACACAGGGACCTGGTGCTGCAGCACCTCAGCCACTTGGGGCTTCGGGTCAACTGGGAGAAGAGCAAGCTCTCCCCTGTGCAGAGCATCTCTTTTCTCGGTATGGAGCTGGACTCGGTCACCATGACAGCACGCCTCACCAACGAGCGCGTCCAGTCAGTGCTGAACTCCCTGAAGGCTTTCAGGCACAAGTCAGCGGTCCCTCTCAAAGAATTTCAGAGGCTCCTGGGGCATATGACAGCCGCAGCCGCAGTTACGCCGCTCGGGCTGCTTCATATGAGACCTCTTCAGCGCTGGCTACACGACCGAGTCCCGAGATGGTCATGGCACCGCGGCACGTTCCGGGTGGGCGTTACTCCGGAATGTCGCCGCCTGTTCAGCCCGTGGTCGGACCCTGTTTTCCTCCGGGCAGGAGTGCCCCTAGGACAGGTGTCCAGGCATGTTGTGGTCAACACAGATGCCTCCACGACGGGCTGGGGTGCTGTGTGCAACGGGCAGTCAGCCTCGGGCTCCTGGACAGGACCTCGACTGCAGTGGCATATCAATTGCCTCGAGTTGCTGGCCGTGTTTCTGGCGCTCCGGCGGTTTCTTCCGCTGCTGCGCCGCAAGCACGTGCTTGTCCGTACGGACAACACAGCGACCGTAGCGTACATCAACCATCAGGGTGGTCTGCGCTCCCGTCGTCTGTCGCAACTCGCCCGCCATCTCCTCCTCTGGAGTCAGACGCGGCTCAAATCGCTGCGGGCCGTTCATGTTCCAGGAGAGCTGAATCGTGCAGCCGACGTGCTCTCACGACAGCTCACCCTTCCTGGAGAATGGCGACTCCACCCCCAGACGGTTCAGCTAATTTGGAGTCGATTCGGGGAAGCTCAGGTGGACCTGTTTGCTTCCCCAGAGTCCTCCCACTGCCAGCTCTTTTTCTCCCTGACTCAGGCCCCCCTCGGCAGGGACGCTCTGGCACACAGCTGGCCTCGGGGTCTCCGCAAGTACGCCTTTCCCCCAGTGAGCCTCCTTGCACAGACCCTGTGCAAGATCAGGGAGGACGAGGAGCAGGTCCTGTTGGTTGCGCCGTTTTGGCCCACCCGGACCTGGTTCGCCGACCTCATGCTCCTCGCGACAGTCCCTCCCTGGAAGATTCCCCTGAGGAAGGACCTTCTTTCTCAGGGGGACGGCACGATTTGGCACCCGCGTCCCGATCTATGGAACCTACACGTGTGGCTTCTGGACGGGACTCGGAGGACCTCACTGGCCTCCCCCAGGCCGTGATAGACACTATCACTCAGGCTAGAGCCCCCTCTACGAGGCAGGCCTACGCCCTGAGGTGGGGTCTGTTCGTTGACTGGTGTTCCTCTCGCCGAGAGGACCCACGGAAATGCTCGGTCGGAGTGGTGCTTTCCTTCCTGCAAGAGAAGTTGGAGCGGAGACTGTCCCCCTCCACTTTGAAAGTGTATGTCGCAGCGATTGCGGCATATCACGATGCAGTGGATGGTTCATCCCTAGGGAAGCATCACCTGATCGTCAGGTTCCTCAGAGCTGCGAGAAGGATTAACCCTCCTAGACCGCACCTCGTACCCTCTTGGGATCTCTCCGTGGTCCTCCAGGGCCTTCGGGGAGCTCCCTTCGAGCCGCTCAGTTCAGTTGAGCTGAAGTTCTTGACGCTCAAGACTTCGCTCCTGGCTGCGCTGGCCTCCATCAAGAGGGTAGGGGACCTACACGCATTTTCGGTCAGCGATGAGTGCTTAGAGTTCGGGCCAGGTAACTCTCACGTTATCCTGAGACCCCGGCCCGGCTACGTGCCCAAGGTTCCCACCACTCCCTTTCGGGATCAGGTGGTGAACCTGCAAGCTCTGCCCCAGGAGGAGGCAGACCCGGCCTTGGAGTTGCTGTGTCCCGTCCGTGCCCTGCACGTTTACGTGGACCGCACCCGGAGCTTCAGACGCTCCGAGCAGCTCTTTGTCTGCTTCGGGGGACAGCAGAAGGGGAATGCTGTCTCCAAACAGAGGTGGGCCCACTGGGTAGCTGATGCCATCACCTTGGCGTACGAAGCCCAAGGTGAGCCGTGCCCCCTGGGAGTGAGAGCCCACTCCACCCGGAGTGTGGCCTCCTCCTATGCGCTGGCGCACGGCGCCTCTCTAGCAGACATCTGTAGAGCTGCGGGCTGGGCGACACCCAATACCTTTGCGCGGTTCTACAACCTCCGCGTTGAGCCAGTGTCCTCCCGTGTGTTGGGTAACATCAGGTAATTTGCGGGAGGACGGCTCAGGTGTCGGCTTGCTGCGCCACTCCTCTTGGATCCGTGCGCTATTCTCCCAGTTGTTCCCATGGTTGAACTCTGGGTCCTCCTTGCCCCGCAGTACTGGACTAGACGGAGTAGTCCATACTGTGCTCCGGAGCGGGGCCTCCTTCACCCCCCTCCGGTTGTGGCATCATGTCTCAGTATCTCCACGGAACCCTCCGTGTTTCCCCAGTCTAGTTAGACTTACTTCTAAAGCTTCCACATGACTTAACCGTCATTGTGCTCCGCCCCCCAACGGCTGCTTCAAAACTTGGCACCCCTGGTGGGCCACCACGTGGTCTACAGGGCGTTGGGACGGTTACGCATTGAGCCCTTTGTTCCGACACGCTTGCCTGCCGGCATTGGGTCTCGGCTGCGTAACGCAGTTCAGGATTGTGGCGTTTTCCAGAGGTCCCCAATATTACGTCATTGACGTAACGTCGTAGAGAACGACTGAGGAGGAACGTCTCGGTTACGAAGGTAACCCTCGTTCCCCGAAGGAGGGAACGGAGACGTTACGTCCTCTTGCCACAATCCTGGACTGCGCTGAAGCCGGGTTGCGGCTCGGCTCCTCAGCAAATCTGAATGAGTGGATGCACGCCGCCATCTTATATACCCGTATGTCCGGGGGAGTGGCGCGGCATGCAAATTCCACTCGCCAATGTTCATTGGCTTTTTCTCTTTAGCTCAGAGGTGATAGGGTCTCGTTGCCGATCCCCAATATTACGTCATTGACGTAACGTCTCCGTTCCCTCCTTCGGGGAACGAGGGTTACCTTCGTAACCGAGACGTTACTCATGTATGGAGTGGAATCAAAGCAACCTCTGCATATGTTTTTAGGCCCTTTTAGGCTTAGCTCTTTGCAGTACTGAAAAGCTTTTCTAATATTACCACAGATCCTGAAGCTTTTGCCTGATTATAACCCTTCATTTTCCAGTGATGTTCTACAGAGCTTTTCTCTTTTGCATTGTCTCATCTTTTTTTGTTCTGCAGTCTTTTGTTTAAATCTCCCTCTTACTTGTTCACTCTCCTCTACAATCATATGTTCCCTAATGCTGATTGGCTACTCATTTGTTATTGTGTCGGTCTGACTAACTTCCAAACAGCCTTTTTTATATTTAAAAATATAACTTATTGTACCATTAAGATTAACACTTTTCTGTGTTTGTGTAAAGCAATGTTTAATGAAGTTTTACTTATGTTTGCTTTGATATTTGGGTAACACTTTACAATAAGGTTCATTAGTTAACATTAGTTAACTACATTAGTTAACATGAACTGCACTTATACAGCATTTATTAAACTTTGTTAATGTTAATTTTAACATTTACTAATACATTATTCAAATATTGTTAACATTAGTTAATGCTCTGTGAACTAACACAAATAAACAATGAATAACTGTATTTTCATTAACTAACGTTAATGAAGATTAGCAAATACAGTAACAAATGTATTGCTCATGGTTAGTTAATGTTAGTTAATACATTAACTAATGTTTAACTAATGAACCTTATTGTAAAGTGTTTGCGATATTTGTTTGTCTGTGAGTGTAAAGCTAGTGAGTCAATTGAAACTTCTAATGAAATGTCAGGCATTCTCTGGAACTGAATCTATGACCTTGGTGTTTTAGTGCCATCCTCTGCTGTTTCGGTTATTTGGTTTATTGATTAGTATTGATGGTTGATGGTATTAGATTAATAAGAATGTGACCTTTTTTTACAGTGTGGATCATGCTGGAGAGGTCATGATTACAGCAGCACTACACAAGTGTGAGTTTACGCTAGGGGTGGGCAATCTTCCCAAAATAGTATATAATGACACAAAATCACATTATCACACAAAACCACAATCTATGGTCTGAATTACGATTTTCCCAATTCTGAGGTGTACTATTAAGAATATCCAGACTGGAACAAGCTTATGACTTTGAACAATGTATTTGAAAATTTTAAAACAATGTATTGCATTAAACAATCAAATTGGTCATTAATTGCTGAGTTAAACCTTTGAACAGCACATCACTGTATGAATCAAATATACCTTTATTCTTATTACCGTTATAAATTGATTCAGTCAAGATTCTGTCAAGAGCAGTGAGCGATTTTCTCTGTCTTTTGTTGTTTGATTAACATTAATGACACAGACAGCAGCAGGCATTTGCATTAGGCTTTAAGATCGAAAGCAGAGATCCAATATACTGACTTCTTTCCCAGTTGTTTATGTTCACTTAAGATGTAACTCTTTGTCTTTATGTAAATATTCACCAAGATTTTGCCATATGTTTTGTGAGTATTTGACAGTTACTGTATGCGCTTGAACCCCAATTATACTTTGCTTTTTCTTTTTGCATAGAACTTGTTTGGGGAACAGTCTCTTTACAGTTAATGCACTTTTAATAACTCTTTTTAAAATAAACCATGCCATGTAGTAGACTGCAGTTCACAACAGTTATATTACATGATCAGACTGATTTGGACATTATGTTTAGGAAAGGCGACAGTACACAGCTTTAAACAAATAAAAACTATTACTGCTAGCCAGGGCTGGATTGGGATTAAAATTCAGCCCTGGACAAATCCAGCCCATCCGTCCCACAAGTTCCCCCGTGAATGTTTTTCACCTTTTAGCCTTCAGCTGGAGTAAATAAATAAAAACATAAAACATGACAAAAATTAACAATGATAGATATTACTGAATTCACAGCAAATGCAAACTTAAGGCATTTTTGTCACTTGAGAGTAAAATATTGATTTTGAACTAGAATGCAGTAAATTTATTGCTAATATATTCTGTCATAATTTTCCCGCCCTGTCGTTCCAAACCTTTATGACTTGCTTTCTTCTGTGCAACACCAAAAGATATTTTGTACAATGATACTATACAATTTTGTTTACCCTTGATTTCTACTGTATGGACACACACAAAAAAGAAAATTCTCAAATTATCTTCTTTTATGTTTCACATAAAATAAACTTAAACATGCAGAAACTACAAAAACATCTTCTATAAGTATTGTTTTGTAAGTTTTGTACGTAAACCAATATTTAAAAATATATTATAATAAAAATATATTATAATAAATACATTTATGTCAAAACACCATAGGCTATTTGTACAGTGTTAATAACTGTGAGTTGAATTACTATGGTGCTAAATTGACATGCCGATGTATAGGCATTTTCCAATCTACCTCCTCATCCAGTTTACATGGTCTTCGCTGTTTTCAGCCAGCATCACTACAGAACCTTTAATGTTATCATAACACACAACCATATAACACAATTTTGTGTGACCTCTGAATGGACAAAGCGACTTGTGCTGTTTATCACTTTATATTGTGGCAGAAGCACAGTGCACGTTCATCAGCGCTGTACGCTTGACTGATCCCGCTCTGATTTTGCATGCGGCTAGTGGATGCATTGCGTAGCGCAGCACACTTTGGAATATTTACTTTTTGCTGTAACTTAAAAACAGTGCCTAATATGGGGGCAGTCTCCCTCACTTCAGCGATTGGCCCACTACTGGACCGGCCCACCGGGAATGTCCTTGTGCTCCCGATGGCCAGTACATCCCTGCTGCTAGCTCATGTTGTTTTTTTAAATATGTCACCACACATGATGGCCACACACTGCTGTAGTTTTGAAATTAACATGAGGACATAAAAGATCACAATCTCTATGATTCACTTGAAAAGTAGATTGAAGATGGCTTTAAGATCAATTGCAGTATAAAATTGTCAGAAAGTTTACAAAAACAGACACACTTTTTGTCAGTGTTGTTCTGTTGTGTTCTAATTCTCCCCTCTAATGTTTCTCTTGTGTTCAGATGCCTGTAATCTCACACTGGATCCAAACACAGTAAACATTCATCTCTGTTTGTCTGAGAAGAACAGAAAGGTGACACGCTTGGAGAAGCAGCAGCCATATCCTGATCACCCAGAGAGATTTGATTTTTTTCCTCAGGTTATGTGTAGAGAGAGTCTGTCGAGACGCTGCTACTGGGTGGTTGAATGGAGCGGGTGGAGAGGGATTGTTATATCAGTGGCACATAAAGAAATAAGCAGGAAAGGAGGAAGTGACAATTGCAGATTTGGATTCAATGAAAAGTCCTGGAGCCTTGATTGCTCTGATGAGAGATTCACTGCCTGGCACAATAAACATAGCACTGACATACCTGTCCCGTACTACTCTAAAAGAGTAGGAGTGTACCTGGACTGGCAGGATGGCACTCTGTCCTTCTACAGCATCTCTGACACACATAATCTCACACACTTACACACATTTTATTCTACATTCACTGAACCCCTCTGTGCTGGATTTAGGGTTTTTATTGAGTCTTCAGTGTCTCTTCGTCAGGTTCAACGCAATGGGGTGAAAGGTATTAGTGGGGTTAAGAAGTTTGGAACATTCATAAATGCGACCCCATCTGCGAAAACCCGGCTAAAGCTTGCATAATTAAATTATGCATGCTGTTAAACCACCAAAATCTTTGAAACTCACCGGGAATGTAGATAGCAGCTGGCGGACATTTAAACAACAATTCATGCTTTACATGCAAGCTGTCAGTCTGGATGGCGAACCAGATTCATGGAAAATAGCGTTACTCCTGACAGTAGCTGAACCTCAAGTCAAGTCAAGTCAAGTCAGCTTTATTTATATAGCGCTTTTTACAATACAAATTGTGTCAAAGCAACTCTACAGTATCAAATGGGAAAGTAATATATCAATAATTCAAAAGAAACTTTAAAAAAAATGTAGTTTGAGGAAATTAATCAATAGTTCCAAATTAATAAATTGTTTGACCCCAATTTAGTTTTCCCCAATTTAGTTGTTGTCCCCAACTGAGTAAGCCATAGGTGACAGTGGCAAGGAACCAAAACTCCATCTGTGACACTGATGGAGAAAAAAAACCTTGGGAGAAACCAGGCTCAGTCGGGGGGTCAGTTCTCCTCTGACCAATAAACAAGTAGTTTATACTCCCATACAGACCTGTAGAGGGGGTCTATATGTACTGACCCACCATCTGGATACAAACTGGATCAAGGGAAATTGCAGTGGCCAACTGTTCAGGATTCATACTGGATCTGACCTCGGAATAAGCAGGAGACAGACAATATTAGCATAGATTCCATTTTTCTTGCATCAGGTGTTATGGGAAGCGTTCCCGGTTCCGGTTGACCTAATTAATGCAGCCTAACAATCCTTTAACGGATTTGAATATTAGAAATATTTAAATGTGTTATGTGTATGCCAGGTTAAAGAGATGGGTCTTTAGTCTAGATTTAAACTGACTGAGTGTGTCTGCCTCCCGAACAGAATTAGGTAGATTGTTCCATAGTTTCGGTGCTAAGTAAGAAAATGATTTGCCACCCGCAGTTGATTTTGATATTCTGGGTATTATTATCATATTGCCAGAGTTTTGAGAACGCAGCGGGCGTGAGGGACTATAATGTGATAAGAGCGCCCTCAAGTACTGAGGAGCTAAACCATTGAGGGCTTTATAAGTAATTAGCAAGATTTTAAAATCAATACGATGTTTAATAGGAAGTCAGTGCAGCGTTGACAGAGCCGGGCTAATATGCTCATACTTTTTGGTTCTAGTAAGAACTCTAGCTGCTGCATTTTGGACCAGCTGGAGTTTGTTTATTAACCGTGCAGAACAACCACCCAATAAAGCATTACAATAATCTATCCTGGAGGTCATGAAGGCATGAATGAATATTTCTGCATTTGACTTTGAGAGCATAGGTCGTAATTTTGCTATGTTTTTAAGATGGAAAAATGTTGTTTTACAAATGCTAGAAATGTGGTGTTCGAAGGAAAGATTGCTATCAAATAACACACCTAGGTTCCTAACAGATGATGATGAATTTACAGAGCAGCCATCAAGTATTATGCTGTGTTTTAAGTTATTACTTACTGAGGTTTTTGGCCCAATAATTAACACCTCTGTTTTTTCAGAATTTAGCAATAAGAAATTACTTGTCATCCAGTTTTTAATATCAACTATGCATTCCATTAGTTTTTCAACTTTGTATGTTTCGCCAGGCCTTGAAGAAATATAGAGCTGAGTATCATCAGCGTAACAGTGAAAGCTAACACCATGTTTCCTGATGATATCTCCTAAGGGTAACACATAAAGCATAAAAAGTAATGGTCCTAGTACTGTGCCTTGAGGTACTCCATACTGAACTTGCAATCGATACGATACCTCTTCATTTATTGCTACAAAATGATAGCGGTCAGATAAGTGCGATTTAAACCATTCTAATGCATTACCGCTAATGCCAACATAATTTTCGAGTCTATTCAAAAGAATGTTGTGGTCAATAGTATCAAACGCAGCACTAAGATCCAGTAGCACTAAAAGAGAGATACAACCACAGTCGGATGATAAGAGCAGGTCATTTGTTACTCTAATGAGAGCAGTTTCAGTACTGTGATAAGGTCTAAATCCTGACTGGAAATCCTCACAGATATTATTTTTCTCTAAAAAGGAACATAATTGTGAGGATACTACCTTCTCTAGTATTTTTGATAGAAAAGGGAGATTTGAGATCGGTCTGTAATTAATCAATTGATTAGGGTCAAGTTGTGTTTTTTTAATGAGAGGCTTAATAACTGTTTGAAGGTTTTGGGGACATATCCTAATGACAGTGATGAGTTTATAATATTCAGAAGAGGATCTAGGATATGGAAGCACCTCTTTTAGTAGTTTAGATGGGATAGGGTCTAACATACATGTTGTTGGTTTAGATGATTTAACAAGTTTATAAAATTCTTCCTCTCCTATAGTAGAGAATGAGTGGAATAGTTCCTTAGGAGATCTATAGCACACTTTTTGATCTGCTACTGTTCCTGACGGCTGCATGGTTACAATTTTATTTCTAATAGTATCGATCTTTGTTGTAAAGTAATTCATAGTCATTACTTTAAGTTATACTTGAAGCCAGTTCTCTGAGAAACGCTAAAGTTATTGCTATAAATAGTAGCGACACCTCCCCCTTTACCTTTTAGATGCAACTCATTTAAAATAATATAATCATCTGGTTTTAGCCAGGTTTCTGTCAAACAGAGCACATCTAGGTTGTGATCAATAATCAAGTCATGTACAAAAAGTGCTTTTGAAGAGAGGGACCTGATATTTAATAAGGCAAGCTTTATCATTTGTTTCTCTGTATTATGTGATTGTTTTTTTTTGTTGAACATCAATTAAATTGTTACTATTAGATTGGGGAAGAGACACAGTCTCTATAGTATGGTATCTAGGTAAGAGGTTTTCTATGTGCTGAAAATTAACTGATTTTGGTGACATGAGGCAGCTAGCAGACGTTCGGTTTAACCAGTCTGTCTGCTCCCTGACCTGGGCCCCAGTTAGTCAAGTGCAAACTCTAAGACTATATGCCATATTTCTAGAGAGAAGAGTGGCACCTCCCCCGGAGGGATGGAGACCGTCTCTTTTTAACAGGTCAGGTCTGCCCCAAAAACTTGTCCAATTGTCTATGAAACCTATGTTATTCTGCGGGCACCACTTAGACATCCAGCCATTGAGTGACGACAATCTGCTATGTATCTCGTCACCACGGTAAGCAGGGAGGGGACCAGAGCATATTACAGTGTCTGACATCGAACTTGCAAGTGCACACACCTCTTTAACATTATTTTTGGTGATCTCCGACTGGCGAAGTCGAACATCATTAGTGCCGACGTGAATAACAATCTTACTGAATTTACGTTCAGCATTAGCCAGCACTTTTAAATTTGCCAAGATGTCAGACGCTCTGGCTCCCGGTAAACATTGGACTATGGTGGCTGGTGTCTCTATTTTCACATTCCGTACAATAGAATCGCCAATAACTAGAGCACTTTCATCAGGTTTCTCAGTGGGTGCGTCACTAAGCGGGGAGAACCTGTTTGACGTTTGGATCGGAACGGAAGAGTGGTGTTTTGACCTGCGACTATGCCGCCTCATCATCACCCAGTTGCCCTGCTGCACGGGCGAAGTTACCGGAACCGAACAATGTACAGGAAGATCTAAGCTAGTCGCATCCAAAACTGTATCTAAGGCCCTCACATTCTTACTATCCTCAGTTAAAGTTTGGATGCGTGTCTCTAGTTCTGAAATCTTCTCTGTCAGCCTAACTATTTCCCTGCATTTATCACATGTGAATCCCTCACTGCTGACAGAGATAGATAAACTGTACATGTGACATGCAGTGCACACAATAATAGTAGGAGAAGATGCCATTGTTACTCACCTGAATGTAAAACAATTCAAACTTAACTTACCACTGTTGATTGCTGAACTTGTGTAAGGAAAGCAGTGGAAAAATCCGAGAAACGGTTTAGGAAATGCTAACGCGCTGCACTCGCGGTTATATGATAAATGCGAACGATAAGCAAAAGTGAAAGCAAAAGTAAAAAGGACAGATTAACGCAAAACAGAGAGTGAGCCAAGCTAAGCGGCTAGTGGAATGCTAACGTGCTGCTGTATGTATAACGTATAACAGTGAAACGATCAGATCAGTCCAATTAGTTTGACGCCTCAAGTTTGAGATTTTGGTGAAATCAAGAATATATTTTATCACTTAAACTACAGTTGGTAGTAGTAGTAAGATAGATTGCTAAAAAGAGTAAACAAAGACGCTCTGCAAAACGCTCTGCACGCTGCTCACGCTGCTCAAACAGGAAGACACTTTTTAAATTCAGCTTATGCAATAAATTTCAGTGTGCACTCAATGGATGAACACAGAGAAAGTACGAGAGGGGGGAAGGTATGCTCAAGGCTGAGACTTGAGAGTGTGGGAAGGGTTGCCCTGACCATTTAGATAAGGGTTGGTACCGCTTTCCCCAGATAAACACCAGGTAGGAGATCTGTGTACCACTTGGTTGTGAAACTTTGAATAAAAGTGACTCATCTTCCTGTAATTAAAACATAATGCACCCGGGTTGGGAGGGGGAGCGAGCCTGGCCAGCTTTCTTTCTCTCTCTCACAGAGGGCCTGTTCTTGGGCTGCACCCAAATTTAGTGCTTAAAAATGGAAGTTTCTTTTAGGAACAGTGGAAGCTCTGGCATGGGATTAGCGCGCATCGCCCCAGTGTTTTCTCGAATATGTGTTGGTCTTCCACTGTGCCTGAAACGGGCTCCCCAGTCGATTGAGAGTGGAGATGATGACACGTCTAAGGTTGTATATAGTTTTGAGTACTCAGCCTTGGGTCTATTATATGCTTAAATCTTTTTATCCATTTATTCATGATCATTTTCTGCTGCTGCTGTGATTACCCATTTATTCATAATGTGTTGATGCTGTGATTATCATTATTCTATTATTATACCAGCAATAAACATCTGTATTGCTTGATTAGTGTGGTGTGCGGACCTTTTATTTGACACCTTCTCTCACTGATTAGCACCACACTTGTCTCATCCAAATACAACCATACTTAAAACATTTTAGTTGGCAATATCTTAAAACAACATAGTAGAAAGGAGGGCAGCAAAAAGGCTTACCAAGGAAGTGATTGATAATTGGAAAGGGCCTGTTTGGTATGTAAGCCACCTGGTCGCCCTAAATCCCCACTCAACTACTACTCCGGTGCTGCTTGACTGGAATAGTAGCCAGAAAAAGACTGAGCATGAACAATCTCCTGTTAAAAGAACTAGATGTACTCAAATGTATCAGAGCCATTCTGCTTAGATTCAGAAAGGGAGTCTTTGCTGCTCTTGGAGACATAAAAACGATGTATAACTCTGTGTGGCTGGAAGAGCATGAAGTGCAAAGAAGAAGAAATAGGTGAGCATGCTATCACCAGGGTTAACATCGGAGATCACCCTGCTAGATGCATTGCACAGCTAGCTATGTGTGAGACAACAAGACTAACCAGGTTTGCTCATTTAAAAGAGCAGAGCAGAGTCCTTGAGGAGGACAGTTATGTGGATAATATCCTTACATCTCACAATGACCAGGAGAGACTGTATGAGATAATGAATGGACTTGAAGAGATTCTAACAGCTGGCGGATTTGCACTCAAGCCATGGATTCGGTCAGGGCAAAATGGGAGGCAAGAGGCTGGTGCACAGGCTTGTGGTTCAGAAGGATCAGTCTTTCAAGTCAAGTCAAGTCACCTTTATTTATATAGCGCTTTTTACAATACAGACTGTGTCAAAGCAGCTTTACAGTATCAAATAGGAAGGTAGTGTGTCAATAATGCAAAAGGAAACGGTTACCATTTTTCAGTTAAAGCGAGTTAATCATTGAATTCAGTGATGCTATCATCCAGCTCAGTACAATTAGTATACAATATCGCTGGAAATTAAGTGTCCCCAACTGAGCAAGCGAGAGGTGACAGTGGCAAGGAACCAAAACTCCATCGTTGACAAAAATGGAGAAAAAAACCTTGGGAGAAACCAGACTCAATGTCCTCTGACCAACAAACAAGCAATCTGTAACTGCAGAGGTCATCTATAGGTGCTGATCCACCATCCGGATACGGACTGGATCAGGGGACTGCAGTGACCATCTGATCAGGATACAGACTGGATCTGATTGGCAACGATGACCTTAGAATAAGCAAGAGACAGACTAATAGCATAGATGCCATTCTTCTTATGATGCAACGAGTACATCAGGTGTTATGGGAAGTGTTCCCGGTTCTGGCCGACCTAATTAATGCAGCCTAACAATCCTTTAACAGATTTGAATTATAGAAATGTGTTAATGTGTTATGTGTAAGCCAGGTTAAAGAGATGGGTCTTTAGTCTAGATTTAAACTGACAGAGTGTGTCTGCCTCCCAAACAATGTTAGGTAGATTGTTCCAGAGTTTGAGCGCTACATAAGAAAATGATCTGCTGCCTGCAGTTGATTTTGATATTCTGGGTATTATCAGATTGCCAGAGTTTTGAGAACGCAGCGGACGTAAGGGACTATAATGTAATAAAAGCTCGCTCAAGTACTGAGTTGTTAAACCATTGAGGGCTTTATAATTGATTAGCATGATTTTAAAATCAATACGATGTTTAATAGGGAGCCAGTGCAGTGTTGACGGAACCAGGCTAATATGGTCATACCTTCTGGTTCTAGTAAGAACTGTAGCTGCTGCATTTTGGACCAGTTGGAGTTTGTTTATTAAGCATGCAGAACAACCACCCAATAAAGCATTACAATAATCTATCCTGGAGGTCATGAACGCATGAATTAACATTTCTGCATTTGACATTGAGAGCATAGGTCATAATTTCGATATGTTTTTAAGATGGAAAAATGCTGTTTTGCAAATGCTAGAAATGTGTTTTTCGAAGGAAAGACAATCATGGAAAAACAATCGTTCTCCCAAACCAGCTAAGGGACAAAGATAACAAGGCTTTAGGCACAATGTACTTGGTAGAGGAAGACAAGCTCTATATCATGGCTGCCATTAACTTCTCAAAAACCCATGACTCATTAAGAAAATAGGGACAACCCTTTTAGAGCATGTGTTGGCCGCGCAGACCATTTTTCCCATCCTTAAACTAGCAAAAGTGGATTCGGACACGCCCTGCCCTAAGTGAACCTGCGCCATGTTTTAGACCATGCACTTAGAAAAGGGGAAAATATAGTGTACCAGTACTTGATGAAAGAAGATGTTGCATGCAGAAAAGTTTAAAGACTGCAATAAGTGACATGCACTAAAGGGAAAATGCATCAGCAAACAATCACCTCAGGGACACTGATGGTATGATAAAGTCTCTAATTATGTGCAGGACTGATTGAACCAAAATCTGTGTTATTTGATTATATTAATGTGCAATATGATGAATAACAGTGGTTGTATTATCCTGTTTATTATTTAAATTCATGTTGCATAGTTTTTGTGCTCCTGAAAATGCAAAGTGACGTACCACTTGTTTGTTCAAATAGTTCACGTGAAATAGTAATGCTATGTTTAAATAACAACATAAAACAAGCTTGAATATGTAAATGAACAAATGGTGAGACAGTTGTGAATGAAACAACTTTATTTGCATTGCATTTTTTTACAAATAAATGAATGCCATCAACAGCAGCAATGTCTCTTATTTTTAGTGTTTTTTTTGCATCACATTAGTATATGGGCACATTAGTATACACAATATATATTTTAAATCTTATGTCTTGTCCTGGACACCCATCAGTGTATTTACCAGTTGAAGCATCTGGAATTGAGACATGAATTAACAATTATCAAATTAAGATTAAGATTAACAGGAATAATCAAAAATTTTGTCATATATATGGGTCAGTGACAAATAAGCATCCCTGAGGTAATGCAAAGAAACAGTCTAGTTCACAATGCATATCCGGTTCTTAGATATTTAATATTTTATTTATACATACAGTGCCTTGCGAAAGTATTAATTTTTTCATGTTTTACGTTGCTGCCTCTTTTGAAATTACTTTTTTTTTCTCATATCAATCGACACTCTACGCACCATAATGACAAAACAAAAACAGAATTGTCACAGCTTCACACACACATATATATATATATATATATATATATATGTGTGTGTATGTAAACACTGAAATAAGTACATTACATAAGTATTGCATAACTCAGTACTTATCTAAAGCACCTTTACACCCTCATGTCTTTTTGGGCATGATGCAACATGATTTGCACATCAACATTTGGCAATTATCTGCCATTCTTTGTCACACCTCTTCACCTCTCAAGCTCTTTCAGCTTAGATGAGGTCTGGCAGACATTTTTAGGTTTCTCCAGAAATTTTTTGATTGGGTTCAAGCCCAGGCTCTGGCTGGGCCACTCAAGAACATTCACAGAGTTTTCTATAAGCCACTCTTGCTGTGTGCTTAGGGTCATTGCCCTGCTGGAAGGTGAACCTTATTCCCAGTCTGAGGTTTTGCATGCTCCTGACTGGGTTTTTATTGACGGTACTCAATATTTTGGAGCATTGAGCTTTTCTTCTCAGTCCCTGCCATTGAAAAACAGCCCCACACATGATACTTTACTGCTGAGATGGTACTCTGCAGGTGATGAGCAGTGCCTGGTTTCCTTCATCAGACCACAGAATCTTGTTTCTCATAGTCTGAGGTAGGGCTGTGCCGATATTCGGACGCGAATTATAATGCGTATCTTGTCAGTAATGCCGGTTCTCTGATTAGCCGTAAATCTTATTCACCTGTTCATTCATACAGCCGCGTTTACTACACAGAGCCGTAGTTCGCTGACAAGCTACGCAGTTTCACGTGCAGAATCGATATGTATCGCCTGCGATACTGAAGGCGATACTTGCGTAGCTTGTCAGTGAACTACGGCTCTGTGTAGTAAACGCGGCTGCATGAATGAACACGTGAATTAGATTTACGACTAATCAGAGAACCGGCATTACTGACGAGATGCGCATGATATCGCGTCTGAAAATCTGCACAGCCCTAGTCTGAGGGTCCTTTAGGTGTTTTTTTTCCCAAGTGTGTTTTCATGTGTCTTCACTGAGGAGAGGATTGAGTCTTGCCACATCAGTCCAGATCAGTGGGGTATTGCAGTGATGTTTGTCCTTCTGTAAGTTTTGTCCCATCTGCACATATGATCATGGAGCTCAATTAGAGTGATCATCAGCTTCTTGGTCACCACTCCAACCAAGGCCCTTCTCCATCAATTGCTCAGTTTGGCCAGTAGGCCAGCTCTGGGAAGAGTTGTGGTTGTTTCAAGCTTCTTGGAGTAATAGAGACTACATGCTTTTGTGGACCTTTACTGCAGCATTCTTTCTTTGTTTTTTGTTTTTTTTTTTACCTCAGGGCTTGGTTTTTGCTCTGATATGCATTTTCAACCATTAGATGTTATATTAAGATGTGTGTGCCTTTCCAAATCATACCAATTCAATTGAATTCGCCACAGTTTAACTTCACTTAAAGTGTAGTAACATCTACAAGCAATATGAATGCTCCTGAGCTAAGTTGCAACTGTCCCAGATAAAGGTATGTGTCATAGACTTTCAGTTATTTTCATCATGGACCATTAGTTTTTGTTTTCATGGACTCCTGATTGATTTTCTCTAGTCACATGTTCTCCTTTATCCTGTTTTCCCACCACTCTTTAGTTGTCATGATAATTAATTTAATCAGCTCAGGTGTTAATCATTATTTCATTAATTTGGCTTGTACTTAAGTTCCTGTCTGCCCACTCTTAAGCTGGTATTGATTGTGATTTGACACGCTGTTGCGCTACCCTAAGTATTATTGTTTTATTTTAAACCCTGTTTGGATATTCATTCATCATCGTCTTGATCTTTAACCATCCGTGACAGAATACCAGACCCAGAAATGAGAAGAAAAATGGACTTTGGTTCTATTAATGTTGCCCCAATGAGGGGCAACACAATTTTTAATGGAGCAACCATTTTTTTTTGTTTTTGTTCCAGCATGGCAGAGACCTGGAGCTCTACGTGGAGGAGTTCTGCCATCAAGCCACCTGCGACAACATCTGTTTAATGGAGGCTTCCGCCCTCGGCTGGCATGGAGCCTGTGACAACAGCGCCCACAAGTGCCCCGGAGCAGAAGTTCCCATGTGAGTCTGACCAAGGGTGTGAGCCAGCAACAGCCGTTCCTGAGGGAATTTTGGTGGAGATTGATGCAGGGGAGGACTGGCTTATAGACTGGAACATGGGAAAATACTGCCTCCCACCCAGCACCTGAATCATCATTGTCATTGCTAGTTGAGGACCGTATTATGAATGAAATGGAGTAGAATTTATTATTCTCAGTAACTTGCATTGACCATTCTATCTGTTGCATTATATACCCACATATTTCCACCACCACAGACCTTTACCAGTCCTCCAGCCCAGTCTCAGCTGTCCTCCTGCAGCCATTCGTCTGCATTCCCCTGTCTTGCGTTATTGTAAGGTAAAGCTGCAGGACTCTCACTCGACAGCCTTGCCCAAGTGGGTGGATCCTTTGGCTCTGCTGCCAGCCTCTGATCCCCTCGTTTCACCTTGGCCCATCGACCTGTCGGCTCCACCTTGGCTCCTCCCATCCTCAGTATCACCGGTGACCCTCAACCTTATGGCAACCTTATATTTGTTTTTGTTTTCATGGACTCCTGATTGATTTTCTCTAGTCACATATTCTCCTTTGTCCTGTTTTCCCGCCACTCTTTAGTTGTCATGGTAATTCATTTAATCAGCTCAGGTGTAGGTGTTAATTATTATTTCATTCAATTGGCTTGTACTTAAGTTCCTGTCTATACCTGTTTTTCTGGTATATATTTGTGTGTGTGTGTGTGTGTGTGTGTGTTGTGGTGTGTGTGTGTGTTTTTTTTTTTTTTAATTTGCAAAAGCGTTAATGTCACGATCGCCAGTTGGAGTGCCCAGAAGCACCAGCAGAGGGCACTCCACACGGTATTCTTACACACGCTATATGGACTCCATTTCCCAGCAGCCCATGCCATGACCTACTTACCTGATTACCTGCCAGGTGTAGCTCATCACCTGGGCTATTTAACCTGCTCACTCAAACTCTCTCATTGCGAAGCCTTGTTTAGCCAGCTTGACATTTCTGAGTGTTTCTTTTGTGATTCTCTGCCGCCTACCTTTTTGACTTTTGGATTTTGACATTTTGTGATAATAAAGAGCTGCAAATGGACCCGCACGTCTTCTACTCCTTTGTTACAGAAGGCTTCGCCACACAAGGATCCAGTGGTTTTCTGGAGGAACCAGATATGGACCCAGTCGATCAGCTTTTGCATCTACGACAATGTAACCGGTCCATAGAGAATTATGTTCACCGGTTCTGTGAATTAATAGACCTGGTTCCACTATATGATGAATGGTTGTTCAAGGATTTGTTTTGTTTTGGACTTAATGAACCCACTAAGTCTATATTAGCCAAGAAGCAGGATGGATACACTTTGAAGGACTTTATGGACTATGCTTTGAGGGGGGGCCAATGTGTTCAAGCGCCGATGGCAACGGCGCTTGAACACATGGCTTGGTTCCGTTCCTGAACCACTGCATAACATGGCCGCCATGCCTGAGTCTTCGTCCGAGTTGGTCGCCACACCCGAGTCATTGCACAAGATGGCTGCCACACTACAGCCCTCAGCCTTGATAGAGATCCAATCTCAGACTACAGCCACCATGAATGCCTCCTCTGTGTTCCCGAGCATCATGGTTGTTGCACATGAAGATAGAAGGATCCAGGGGCATTTCGGGTTGATTGCCAGTTTGGCGGATCCACCGCTGATGTCAATACGTGCAGCAGGCATTCCACGAATTGCAGCTCGGGTCATCACTGAGTCCTTTCCCGTCCAAGGAACCGCCCTTCAGGCTTCATTTGCTTATGAGCCTCATCCAGAGACCTCATCTCTCCATAAGTCAACTCCTAAGCCAAATCATGCCACAGCCGCTCCCCTCGAGTCAAGCATCACAGCTGCCCTATTGTGATCTTCGAGTCCCTGCAGGGTCTGCTGGTGGCTGTACAACCCCCCAGAGAAGTCGGCTTGCCCTGAACTCTCGTCCAGTCCTGTCACAGTTATGGAAACTGTTAACGAACTCTCGTCCTGTCCAGTCACGGCTATGGAAGAAGATAAGGAGATGCCATCCAGTCAAGTCTCAGACCTGGAGGCCATGAATCTTTTGTCTATGTTGTCTGTCTCTGCTTCTTTCAGGTTCCAGCCTCAAGAATGCTGTCCTGGCCGGTCCGGTCTGCCCTGGAGGGTGTCTGTCCTGTCTGCTCTGCCCTGGGTAGATTCCGCTCCACCCTGGAGGGCTCCTGTCCTGTCTGCTCCGCCCTGGGGGGATTCCGCTCCACCCTGGAGGGCTCCTGTCCTGTCTGCTCCGCCCTGGGTAGATTCCGCTCTGCCCTGGAGGGCCCCAGTCCTGTCTGCTCTGCCCTGGGGGGATTCCGCTCTGCCTTGGAGGGTTCCTGTCCTGTCTGATCCACCCTGGAGGGCGTCTGATTCTCTCTTTCTCTGTGCGTGTCTGTTTATGCTCTATGTTACAGACCTGTCTGCTCCGCCCTGGGGTGCTTCCGTTCCGCCCTGGAGGGTTCCTGTCCTGTCTGCTCCGCCCTGGGGGGCTTCCGTGCCACCCTGGAGGGTGCCTGCTCCGCCCGATCCGCCCTGGAGGGCGTCTGATTCGTCTGCTCTGCCCTGGAGGGTGCCTGCTCCGCCTGATTCGCCCTGGAGGGCGTCTGACCTGCCTGATCCGCCCTGGTGGGCGTCTGATTTGTCTGCTCTGCCCTGGAGGGTGCCTGCTCCGCCTGATTGGCCCTGGTGGGCTCCAGCTCCTTCTGCTCTGTTGGGAGCGTCTGGAAGCCGCTGCCATGCCATGACCTACTTACCTGATTACCTGCCAGGTGTAGCTCATCACCTGGGCTATTTAACCTGCTCACTCAAACTCTCTCATTGCGAAGCCTTGTTTAGCCAGCTTGACATTTCTGAGCATTTCTTTTGTGATTCTCTGCCGCCTACCTTTTTGACTTTTGGATTTTGACATTGTGTGATAATAAAGAGCTGCAAATGGATCTGCACGTCTCCTACTCCTTTGTTACGGTTAACCTTTGTTTTGCTTTGCCATTTATAGTGTATGGAGTGTAGGTTATTATGGGGAAAAAGTAATTTAGAGCAGTTTAAAATAAGGCAACTACATAAAATAAAATGTGGGGAAAAAATACTTTTGTACGACGGCGTTTTAGTGCCATGTTTTTAAAAAAAAAAAAACTAAGGTTCCGAGAATAAAGTCGAAATGTTCGAAAATACTTCCGTGTGGAAACAAAGGCCGTTGTGACGGTGACCTGCTTGATTTATTAGCCTAATGTTTATTTGACGTCTGTTTTTAAAAACACGGAAGAGAATTTGTTCTGTTCTGTATGCATTTAGAGACGGAAAATAACAACATAACGTTTAGATATTGTTTCAGCTATTAAAACAGTTCCATTTTGTATGTATGGCAAAGTGATTTAGTTTCTGTTTTTATTAAGTTAAGTTGGAATTTTGTTGGGAGGATTTTTTTTTTTATTTGTCATATATATATATATATATATATATATATATATATATATATATATATATATATTATTATTATTTTTTTTTTTTTAAGTAACGAACAGCTGCCAGACTGCTGATCATTTTTGCCTTCTCAAATCATCACGACTTGACTAAAATAAAATCTATAGATATAAAACCGTTAAAGTATAAAACAATGTTGGTTTAAACGTTAAATATCGTGTTCTAGGCGCATATCCATTCGTTTGTGCGGAGAGTGGAAGCTAAAGGCATGCAGGGACCAGCGCCGTCACTTGCACTTTTTTTCCAGTGGAAACAATTTAAAATTATCCATCAAAACAATACATGCCTTACAGGCATGAAAAATACATATATGGAGAGCTTTAAATTATTGCTTAATGAATTGAAACAAATCAAAACCAAAAACTCTTTCATAATGTAGCTAATCTGTAAAGATGCATTTCAAAGTGGAGATTTCTAGTCAGGATATTTGCGACACTGATTCAGAATACACTAGTTTATTCATAAATAATTCAAATATCCCCTTACCCTCCGACACATGCATTTGTTATTTACAAGGAATACACCTTGATGTAGACTAATATAAAATAAAATAACGTATATCGTTTTAATAAATACAAATCAGCAAACACTGTGGAACCAAATAAATATGAAAATTCCACTATCTTAGATAAACATTTAACTGTAAGTTAAGTTTTTACAGATCAGAATAGCGATGTTAGTGACACAGGAAAGGGTTAACTGACAAAATTATACTTTAAAACCTTTATTAGAAAATAGAACTCAAGGACTCAAGGAAAGGTATAACAATCAAACTGTGGAAGGTCACAATCAAAATACAAATCACAATAGTCTATCAGTCTATCAGAGCTGGGTATGATACATCTAATGGCTTGGAAACCGTTATTCACTGGAATTTCAAACAAGAAAATGGGAGCAGTGCAAAGACAAGCGATAAAAACTTTTCACAAATCAGGTTTGACCTAAAAACAATGTTTTTGTATTCGAGAAGCCTGCGTGTTTATTGATATAGAACACCTATCTTCCACATTCCTTCCTGGCGGACTTACCAAGGGGTTTACGGACAAGAGCTTTGCTGCAAAAAAATTCACAAATCAAGCTGATAAAAATGACACCAGTTTCAATCTTCTAAGTGTCCAACTTTCTGAGCGATAGGCATTATACAATTAAAAGTATCAATGATTAAAACATTATTTTGGCCAGGAGGACGCCGTCACCTGAATTCATAAATCATGGAGAATGGCATTCAGTTTTATTTTCATGTCTATGACAGCACACGGTGTATTTATAGACAAACTAAATCTAAATAGCCTATCAAACCGCAAACTGCGGTAACTTAAAACAGAAACGAAATGCCATACATACAAAATGGAACTGTTTTAATAGCTGAAACAATATCTAAACGTTATGTTTTGTTATGTTCCGTCTCTAAATGCATAAACAGAACAGCACAAATTCTCTTCCGTGCTTTTAAAAACAGACATCAAATAAACATTAGGCTAAGAAATCAAGCCGTCACCGTCACAACGGCCATTGTTTCCGCACGGAAGTATTTCGGGACATTTCGACTTTATTCTCGGAACATTTCGACTTTATTCTTGAAACATTTCGACTTTAATCTCGAAACATTTCAACTTTAATCTCGAAACATTTCGACTTTATTCTCGAAACATTTCGACTTTAATCTCGGAGTTTCGACTTTAATCTCGTAATCATACTTTTTATTTATTTTTTTAACATGGCACTAAAACGCCGTCGTACTTTTGCAAGGCACTGTAAAATAAATGCATGATCCAAGTATGATTCGAAAGGTATAATTTCCTTTTTTTCTGTTTAATACAACCTCTAGACAGTTATGTCAAAACATGAATGGCTTAATTTAGAGATATAATATATGGGCTTTAAACATTTATTTACAGCAGAAGCGCTTTCAAGTAATTTAACAAACAGTGCCCTGTCATTGACCCATATACAGGTCCTTCTCAAAAAATTAGCATATTGTGATAAAGTTCATTATTTTCTGTAATGTACTGATAAACATTAGACTTTCATATATTTTAGATTCATTACACACAACTCGAAGTAGTTCAAGCCTTTTATTGTTTTAATATTGATGATTTTGGCATACAGCTCATGAAAACCCAAAATTCCTATCTCAAAAAATTAGCATATTTCATCCGACCAATAAAAGAAAAGTGTTTTTAATACAAAAAAAGTCAACCTTCAAATAATTATGTTCAGTTATGCACTCAATACTTGGTCGGGAATCCTTTTGCAGAAATGACTGCTTCAATGCGGCGTGGCATGGAGGCAATCAGCCTGTGGCACTGCTGAGGTGTTATAGCGGCCTTAAGCTCATCCAGAGTGTTGGGTCTTGCGTCTCTCAACTTTCTCTTCACAATATCCCACAGATTCTCTATGGGGTTCAGGTCAGGAGAGTTGGCAGGCCAATTGAGCACAGTAATACCATGGTCAGTAAACCATTTACCAGTGGTTTTGGCACTGTGAGCAGGTGCTGAAAAATGAAATCTTCATCTCCATAAAGCTTTTCAGCAGATGGAAGCATGAAGTGCTCCAAAATCTCCTGATAGCTAGCTGCATTGACCCTGCCCTTGATAAAACACAGTGGACCAACACCAGCAGCTGACATGGCACCCCAGACCATCACTGACTGTGGGTACTTGACACTGGACTTCAGGCATTTTGGCATTTCCTTTTCCCCAGTCTTCCTCCAGACTCTGGCACCTTGATTTCCGAATGACGTGCAAAATTTGCTTTCATCCGAAAAAAGTACTTTGGACCACTGAGCAACAGTCCAGTGCTGCTTCTCTGTAGCCCAGGTCAAGCGCTTCTGCCGCTGTTTCTGGTTCAAAAGTGGCTTGACCTGGGGAATGCGGCACCTGTAGCCCATTTCCTGCACACGCCTGTACACAATGGCTCTGGATGTTTCTACTCCAGACTCAGTCCACTGCTTCTGCAGGTCCCCCAAGGTCTGGAATCGGTCCTTCTCCACAATCTTCCTCAGGGTCCGGTCACCTCTTTTCGTTGTGCAGCGTTTTCTGCCACACTTTTTCCTTCCCACAGACCTCTTGCTTGAGGGTGTCAATGATGGCCTTCTGGACAGCAGTCAGGTCGGCAGTCTTACCCATAATTGCGGTTTTGAGTAATGAACCAGGCTGGGAGTTTTTAAAAGCCTCAGGAATCTTTTGCAGGTGTTTAGAGTTAATTAGTTGATTCAGATGATTAGGTTAATAGCTCGTTTAGAGAACCTTTTCATGATATGCAAATTTTTTGAGATAGGAATTTTGGGTTTTCATGAGCTGTATGCCAAAATCATCAATATTAAAACAATAAACGGCTTGAACTACTTCGAGTTGTGTGTAATGAATCTAAAATATATGAAAGTCTAATGTTTATCAGTACATTACAGAAAATAATGAACTTTATCACAATATGCTAATTTTTTGAGAAGGACCTGTATAACATGAATTTCCTCTTTAAAATGTTGTGTAAAGGCTGATATTCGCTACACAACTTTTGCAAAGATTTTTGCCCCAAATTGTAGTCTACACCCCTGGGTTGGGAAAATGTATATGTATATGACAAAGTTCACAATTTAGGAAAGAAATGAAGAGCTTTAATAACAAAATAAACAAACATCAAAATGAAAGTAAGCTGCAGCCAATCATAAACATATCTGTTGATTTCTTGAATGCAGTGGCCAGTCAGAGGTGTTTAGGTTAGTCAGAAACCACTCACCGCTCAAAGTTTTGTTTAGTGCTGATTTTTGTAAAATTGTAACAAACAATGGTAACACTTTATTTTATTTATTTGTCTCTTAACTAGTTGCTTATTAGCATGCATGTTACTAGAACATTAGCCATTTATTAGTACTAATTAAGCACATATCAATGCCTTATTCTACATGACCTACTTTATTCTACATCCCTAATCCTACACAATACCTTAATTTAACAACTACCTTACTAACTATTAATAAGCAGCAAATTAGGAATTTATTGGGGGAAAAGTCATAGATAATAGTGAATAAGTGTTACCTATTCTAAAGCGTTATCCAAACAATGTGTATACAAATAATACATTTACTGAGCAGTGTAGAGAGCTTCACTGATTATAACAAACTGTTCTGAGATTTTATAGGTTTTCTCGATTGCTAACACACTATAACCAGGCTTTTGAACGAAAATTTTAAAAACCGCAATGCCATTTATTAAAAGACAAACCCAATTCCCTAAACTATAAACACTACTCCCCTGTTTCACCACATGAGTTATATTTGGTGAACTGTTACTGCAAAACATGTGCACATCATAAAAAAGTTTCTCATTCTTTTGATCAAGTTGCGATTGCTTTGGTTCATTCATACATCTGATTATGTACATTTGTCCGCGGTTTCCTACATTATCAGTTGCTATTGTCATTTTGCTTAAAATGTATTATATAGCGCAATAGTCTTACCCCTCAAAACATTAAGTCATTAGCTCATTGTAAGTCATTACAGTAAATGCTACATTTTGGATCTAGCTGTCATAAACTGTCAAGCATATTTTCTACACATTTCTATTAGAATTTTTGTATTTTAATATTTTAGTTGATGTGTGCCAGGGTTGGATCAGGCATGCAAGAGGATTTTTACCCCTGCTGCCTGGCCAGGGCCAATATAGCCTGTAATGTTGAAGAGGTTCTTTAGACTAAAGATGGGATGCTGTGGCAGAATAATTATTTTTGTTGTTGTTTGCTGTTGTGTACTGTACTCTACAGTAAATTAAATTAAGTAATAAAATACTTGCAAATGGCAAAACATTTTGTGTTCATCATGTTATTTATTTATTTATTTATTTTGGCACAAGCAACACTTATTACTGGTTTTTGTAGTATTGTTTTGAATTTATTGCACCAGTGTGTAAGACTTTGTTGTAGTGAGTGAGTGAGTGTGTGTGTGTGTGTGTGTGTGTGTGTGTGTTAGAGGGCTTGTGTGTGATGTCTGAAGGCAAAGTTTGGCTTTTCAGCAAGAGTGAATGGTTTTACAGTTTTTCTCAGTCGCTTTGTTACATTTCTCGAATCATCCTTGAAATTTGCAAAACAGTAAGTGCATTTCTCAAAACAATTCATACAAATAGCAAAACATCATGGATTACCTGCAAAAGCCAGTATTTTACTCAAAATCTTTAGTTCATCTCTCAAAAATAGATATCTATGTCAATGAACATGTCAGTGCCATCAGAATGACAAGTCCTTGTGTCATTGTGTATGGATAAGACAGTCAAATTGCTTAGTCATGTTGTCAATATAACAATGTACTCTGGAGGGATGTTCTGATGTAAACTATGGCTTAAAAACTAAGTTTTTATGACAATTATTGTAAATTGTAGATTACACCTTAGTTTATGTCCAATTCCTTGTCTGTCCATTGTCAGACATTTTACAGTTTTTTTGAATTGCTAACAAGCTTGTTCAATACTGATGCCACTTTTTTTTTTTTTGCATTACCAAACATGTTTGTTAGCCAAACAGTGGATACCATCTCCAAAACTCAGACCAACAAAACACTTAATATATGTCTCGAAATAAGCTTGTTTCACCATAACACTGGCAACAATTCTAATTCAGAAAACATACATTTCATTCATAACACACTGATCTAAAAAACACTACAGTTTTTTTCAATTGCTAACAAGCGTTTACCAATACTTAAAGTACTTTTTCTAAACTCTTAACACAGCAACACACCTACATCACACAATTAGCCAAATAGTTAATTTTCTGTCCAAAACCGCATTTTGTTAAATAAATTCAAACTCTACATTTCAAAATGCTTAATACCTTTTTCTACTTATACTAACTCTATAAAACACAGCAAACCGAGTCATTTGGTCAAAACTTTAGGACTAGTTTCTGTTCAACAGAAACATATAGTCAGTCATAGTACAGTGATCGTCAAAATACTAACAGCTGATGGCTTTACAAAAACTGCATTCAATTCTACCTGTATATAATAGATAATAGAAAACTGAATTAAAATTGAATCCATTGTTTTTTTAAATTTGCTTTCAACTGAAACCCATTTTACATTTTAAAGTGTTGAATGTGTTCTTTCTTGTCAACATATATCTAAAACTTTGAGTTGACTCATTACTTTACAGAATGTACAATAGAAAAAGATATAACCTATGCAGAAATTCAGTTGGAACCTTGATTGAAATTGCTTGATGGTAGCTGATGCCAGTGATCAACGAAAATTCCAACATACATAGTCTTTGTTTACAGTTTTGCCACAGAATATAAAGGGTAAAGGGTATTCTTGGAATTGTGAGTTTACATATTGCAATTCAGACTTTATCAGTATTGTGAGAAAAAAGTCACAATTACCCTTTATCCTTCATATTCCATGGCAAAAATAAGCTTTCATAGGTTCCACATGTGTAAGGGAAACAACAACATAAAACTGCAAAGTTCAACACATATTCTTACTTCTCTCCCCTACCTCTTCTTCTCCCCTTTTTCTAATCCAACTACTCCTCTACCTCCTACAACTGTTTCTCTCTCGTTCCCAGGCATTTTCTCTCTTTCTGATTCTTTTTGTTGTTCTGCATCCAAAAAAACTGTAAATGTTTACGTTTTACATTTTAAGCCCATTTTACATTTACATTTGAAGTGTTGAATGTGTTCTTTCTTGGCAACATACCATCTGACTGACTCGAGTCATTACTTTACAGAATGTACAATAGAAATATATTAGAAAGATATTTCAGTTGGAACCATGATTGAAATTGCTTTCCTGCACGTGGGGGTTGGATATGGATGGTGCCCCCATGGTAGCTGATGCCAGTGATCAACAAAAATTCCAGCATACATGGTCTTTGGTTACAATTTTTGCCACAGAATACAAAAGGGTAAAGAGTAACTGTGACTTTTTTTTGTTTGTTTTTTTGTTTCATAATTCTGATAAAGTCTGAATTGCAAGATGTAACACACATTCTTACTCCTCTCTCTTACCTCTTCTTCTCCCTTTACCCCTTCTCTCCCTCTTCCAGGTTTTTTTCTCTCTCTCTGATTCTTTGTGTTGTTTTGCATCCACAAAACCAATTCAAAGAGGTCTTTTTTACTTTATGTTGATGTAATGGAAGTAGCTTCAACACCTGACTATTCCTCCAACTGAGACTGGAATCAGCTATTTCTAAATATTTAATTGATCTGTTATTTAAATATGCTTATAAGTTGTTACAATATTTTATATAGAGATATTTTCAATCATTTTGAGCTGCTGTTGTTGCAGAAATAAAGGCTTTATACTGTATTTAAGGTTTGGAACATTAGGTCTTCATTTCTGACATGCTGTGTTTAAGCATTTGCAAATAAGACTAAAAAGTTCCATGATTTTGGTTTTGGGTGAGCTTGTATGAAAATAAAATGTTCGCATTTTAGAAACATGGTGATTGACTGGATATTGTGTGAAAACAACACAAATTGTGTTAATGGTATGGTCACAACAGACCGATGTTGTGCTAATTGTGTTTAGAGTTTTAAAAATATAACTACAGATTGGACAAAAATATGTTAGCAATTGAAAAAAACTGTAACAACGGGGAGCATTACATAAACTATGAACTTTTATCTTTGAAGTTTGAATGATTTGTCACATAAGTATTTCATTATAGGATAAGAATAGCCTATTTTCATTTTACTGACTACATTACAGCTGACTATATTATGAATGAGAAAAGCAGCATTTCTACCCTATTACTTGTACTACTTCTTTACATACCCAAAACAAAAACCCATAAACCATGTACTTTTATTTTTCACAGATTTTTTTTACAAATGTACTTGTGAAAAAACAACAACAACAACAACAACAACAACAACAACAACAACAACAACAACAACAAAAATAAAATAAAATAAATAAATCTAAAAAAAAAATTTAGCGCTAGGGAAAATGTATAGAACTCCTTCCTTTCTCTGCCACTCTTTTCTTCCCCCACCAGTGTGTCTTCCTTGATCCATGGCTTCAGTATTGAACAATGCTTGTTAGCAATTGAAAAAAACTGTAACACTGTGTTGTGCTCTGGCTATATATATAATTGCCAGTTGATGGTTCATAAGATGCACCTTCATCAGAGAAAGTCAAGATTCACCTGGGAGCAATTTACCAATTCAGGACAGATTTAAAAAAAAAAAAAAAAAAAAGTCTAATGGAAATGTATAGAAACATGCTTGACATATGACAACTTGTTCAACCATTTTGCATGTAAAGACTTATGCTATGAACTAATGCCTAAATGTTGTGGGGGGTGATAATATTCAACAAAGACCCATATAATACATTTTGATCAACATAACGTAAGTGTAGCATCTGGACCAATCAGACACACAATTATTTGTTACATTTAACAAATCATCTCTAAAACCAGCGAGCCAGCGAAATGTGGAGTTCTGGTCTTCAACCCCCCCAGAGCAAATAACACCTAATCACCGTAGCAACCACTGATAACCTCAGTTTACGATGGCGAAGTATGCAGGCAGACTGCAACTCATAGACATTATGCTCATAGAAATGGACTTTTCCTTATTTATTCACAGACAAACATTTCTGTGAATGAACCCACATAGCCCATATATCACTATGTATATTATGACTGTTCAGATACTTTGTCTTTTGTTTTATTAACTGTTTTATGCATGTTTTATGGTAGATTTCTATATAGTATAACCATGTTTGGTCTCATTGAAATTGTATTTTGATTATCTAAAAGATGGTGTGCATTAGATGTTGATACCTGCGCGACATATTAGTGTTCTAAGAATCCTTAGTATTTTAGGCCTGAACCCCTACTGATTTACATATGCAAAATGCCATGCTTCGGAAACAAAGGGGTCGTAAACGAGGACCCAGTCTTCTGACCTCCTGCTGAGGAAGTCAGCCTTCTCATTGGTCGAACCCATTTGGGAAAGTGTGACTCTCTACTTTAAAGGGCTCACGCACAGTTCTGCCCTCTCTCTTCTGCAAAATCTTCAGATTGTTTGTTGCGTGGGCCTGTGGCCCAGCCACATGAGGCCTTCCTAACCATAGAAATGGCTTTTGATCACAAGACTCAAACCTACAACACTGGAGTTTGTTTTCACTCATCCCTGGAGCTCATCATCATGGAAATGTCCTCGACCAGACATTCCTTTCTCTACATCTTCATCTCTGGATTGTGGCCTGGTTTTTTGTGAATACATATGAATTTACCCTGAATGTTCACCGGACGAACGGGTCAATTGATTTTAATGTGAATTCTGTTTCATCAAGATAATTCTTCTGAATTATCCAAATATTATAATTAATTATAACAAGTTATGATTAAATATTAATATTTCACCCTTTGAGCTAAATTCACGACATAAGCAATTGATAATGTAGGAAACAGCAGACAATTGTACGGTAACGCTTTAAATTACAGCCCGCAAAGAACTATGTAAGTATGCTGAACTTACAGCGTACTTATAAAGAACGTACGTGTAGGTATAAGGGAACAATATGTTACGTTCGGGTAATAAGGGGGTAATAAGACTGACAATTAACCCGCAAAGACCTATGTAAGTAAACTGAAGTGACACCGTAACTTTGTTGTAATTACAGTATACCTATTTAATACATCCATGTAGGTATAAGGGAATAGCATGCGATATTTGGGAAATAACTGGGGTAATAACCTGTGAATTTTTTTTTTTATTATACTGTAGCCTATCATTTATAACTAGGCTATTTAAAACTAAGGGCTACTATAATTAGGCTACATCGTATGGTACAGTGTACTGTATATGGCCTAAACAACAGTCTTATGTTGTGAATATGATTTAAAAAGACGATGTACTTTTAATTTTATATTAATGTTTTTTACAGGCCTAGATAGACTATTTCTTATAGCGTAGCTGCATATTTAATATTAAAGGATACATGATGGAGATTTCACAACAAAACTAGACATCCAGTGAAATGAGTTGAGTTTATAATTTATCATTCACATGTCTCCTTACCTTATGAAAGCTTATTGATTACCCTCTTGCATCCTTTAATATTAAATATGTAAATATGTTATTTCCCAAATATCGCATGCTATTCCCTTGTACCTACATGGATGTATTAAATAGGTATACTGTAATTACAACAAAGTTACGGTGTAACTTCAGTTTACTTACATAGGTCTTTGCGGGTTAATTGTCAGTTTTATTACCCCCTTATTACCCGAACGTAACATATTGTTCCCTTATACCTACACGTACGTTCTTTATAATTACACAGTAAGTACACCGTAAATGCTTTATACTTACATAGTTCTTTGCAGGTTAATTATCAGTCTTATTACCCCCTTATTACCTGAACTTAACATATTGTTCCCTTATACCTACACGTACGTTCTTTATAAGTACGCTGTAAGTTCAGCATACTTACATAGTTCTTTGCGGGCTGTAATTTAAAGCGTTACCCAATTGTACATAATAATTTGCATGGATGTACCAAAGCATTTGCAACTTGTTCAAAGAAATGAGAAACTGCTTTTTTGATGTGCACAAGTGACACAGTGATGTGAAGATTAAACAGGTAGTTTTGAGAATTTCAATTATGTACCAAATGTACCAAAGTGACTGAGAAAAACTGTAAGTGTAGAGCTTCATTTTGACCTAAAAATATAATGTTTAGGGAACTGGTTGAGATGTTATGGATTGCTGTTTACTGTTTAGATAATACAAGGCATAGTTTCAAGAAATGTGTTTAAGCAATAGAGAAAAACTGTAATAAACTGACATGAGTAGCAGTTTTATAGTGATTATACACTCTTTGTGTGCGTTCTTGGCTATAAATAATCCCAAATGGAGAGATGGCTGCTGCTAAGAGAAAAAGAACAAAAATATATGTCAAAATAGATGTGCATGTATTCTTATATCTTGACTCGATTGCATGTAAATGGTTGTATATATGGGTCGCGTCAATTTAAAAATAATGTATCACTCTTAAAAAAGTTGGTCTAGACATAAATGCTAGAAAAGTCAGTCTCAAATTTCACAGAAAAATATGTAGTGTATGATGAGCATAGTTTTTTTTAGCTTTCAAACAGGGTACCCAACCCTGCTACCTTCTTGTGCCTACTGTAATGGGTGGAGTTTTAATTTCAAAAGTTACTGTCAAGTTTTACATGAATTTTTGGACTGGTGTGGAGCTATGTAGACTCTAAAGTTGGTAAGATTACTATTCAGGACCACCCCCATCAGTGTGCTAACTTCTATAATTTTACGATGTAGACCCCCATATGTAAGAAGAATTAGAAGAACAAAACCAACATGCAGTAGAGGGAACAGTACCTATGTTGCTTTGAACCTAAATCCTATTACAAACTATAACAAATAAATGTAAACATGAAGTGAAACTCACTTTAGTTTGCAGTGGGGATCGTTCTGTAGAGCGTCTAGCAGCTTCACTCCAGAGTCTCCTGGTTTATTCTTACTTAGATTCAGCTGTATCAGGTGTGATGGGTTTGATTTCAGAGCTGAAGCAAGGGCAATGCAATCTTCCTCTGTGATACCGCAGTTAGACAACCTGCATGGCGAACAAAAAACAATACCTTAGTATCTTTTCTGTAAGCATTATTCTGTAAGCACAGAGTGTGACCTGTATTTTACCAATGACTTTTTACATGTTTTTGCATATTTTTAATTTTTTAAATTTTTTTAACATTCACGTTTACTTTCCTTGCATCTGAGCTCCAATGTCTTAAGCCTGTTTTACACATGATCTGTCTGGAATCAGTCTGCACATATTGTATATACAGTTGAAGACAAAATTATTAGCCCCCTGTGAAATTTATTTTTTTTTTAGAATATTTCCCAAGTGATGTTTAACAGAGCAAGAGAACGTTTTCACATTATTTCCTATTATTTTTTTTCTTCTAGAGAATGTCTTCTGAAGAAGAGACGCCTCCAAGCTGGAATGAAGTTTGCTGAAGACAACCTGGGGGAATGTGATGCATAATGGAAACGTGTCCTTTGGTCAGATGAGACAAAACTAGAGCTTTTTGGTAGGGGTGTAATGATATCACAAACCGAACCGAAACATTGCGATACACCACCCATGATACGCATCACGGAACTGTTGTGGCGTACTGCGGTACTCTAATGCCCCCTGCTGCCCACTGTTGAGGTTGCATGCTTCCATTGGTAAGAAATCCATTGTTTTGTCGCAGAAGGTTACTTCCGGTTTTGTGAAGCTGCGCTGGCAGTGATTCTGCTGCATAGATGGATGTTATACAGCGTGTTTGGTCACTAAGAGCTGTGTAACTGGACACCAGAGTGGATAGAGACAGAGAGCGATTCCGGTTCAGCCGTTCTGCTGTGAAGTCTCACTCAGCGCTTGGGAATTGTAGTTTACAGAGTGTTTTGAAGACGAATGGCACGTGCAGCTCCGTGGCAGACACAGATAGTCACTAAAACAAAAACTAACCAGATAAAGAAAACAGACCTGAAGTCATGGGGCCTCATTTATAGTTGCATATAAACCATCCCAAATTTGACAATTTTGCTAATAATTTCTCAAAAGTGTGCAAGTGTGATTCAGAGAAAACGAACGTGCGCACAAAAACAGGTGCGTACACCTCTCTTCCAGATGTGACGTTTATAAATCGCAAATGATCTTGAAATTGTGTGAAGCTGACTGGTGTCACCCACTAATTAATATCATTAGCATATAAAAGAGCATCTGCCAATGTCGAAAACCATTGTTCGAGAATGTCGAGCGGCAAGAAAAAAAACTTCAGTGAGGCGTGTGCCAATGCTGCCATTCTTCCTGTTGCAAACCACTGCATTATAGGCCATTTTATAGCCTACAGATTAGCTGAAATAATTTACACGTGTGAAAAAAAATGCTTGTTAACATGCCAGTTAACATTCACAACACTGTTCTGCCTAAAATGTGAATAAAATGTCAATTTCCCATATCAAAAAGCAAAATATGTAATTTCCATTCCTAAAATATATATTTTACAGTCCCCCTTTTACAGGTTGATCATAAACACAGCAAAAGTGTTGATACTACTGTTTTAACTAATAAAATAGTTACATTTTGTATATAATGGCAAAGTGATTGTATTTTGTTTCGTTTCTTATTAAGTTAACGTTTGGAGCATTTTTTGTTCGTTAAATATAAGTTTTCGTTTTTTAAAGGATCGAACAGCGGCCAGCTGAAGACTGTTCATAGTCTGTTTGATCAATTTATCAAATCATCACAAAATCTATAGATATAAAACAGTTCAAGGAGCTATAAAACAATGTTTGTTTAAACATCAAACCTAGATAAACGTGCAATATTAGACACATAGCTATCCAATTGTTTTTGCGGAGAAGGGAAGCTGAAGCTGCTTTGCAATACATGGAGGCACCAGCGCGATCATTTGCATTTTTTTTTCAGTGGAAACAATTTAAAATTATATTTTGCTCACAAAAGTAAGCAGAATACATCATTCGAAAATGTAAAGGGTCTACTTTTATTTATGTACACTCACAATGTCAACAAATGTTAGAGACAGTGATTTTATAAAATAAAGAAAACAAACATGATGCGCTTTCTGCCAATTGCCGAGCTCGGACCCCTCTCCCGGGCAGGGGGAGTGCCCTGGGCTCGCGATTAACTACCGAGCTTGGAGCCCTCTCCCGGACAGCATGCCAAATACGCTTATCCTTTACTTAGTTTATTATCTGTAAATGCGAACTCGTGAATTAACATTCTAATCTTGTATGTTAACAATTCAGCAATTATCCAGCGTCAGATATCTGTCAGGAAAATTAACCGAAATTCACATCCCTAATACTATTATTACTATAATAATAATAATATTATTACTATTATCATCATCAACATCATGGCTGCTGCTTATATTTCCAAATACCTGCAGTACTCCAATTTGACAGAAGGAAAAGTGCGTACGTCTGCTCAGACCCTGACATGGCTATAAGACTTTTTTCACGCAAAAACTGTGTTTATAAATATGGACGTTCCCGTAGCTTTAAGTATTCGCACTGTCTGAGATCAAATTTGTGCATACGCACGCTTTATAAATGAGGCCCATGGAGAGGACATGACACGTGGCTGATAAGTGAGCCTACAAATATTTATAGAGGCTATTTTCAGGTTTGTGATATAATTATAATTAGTTTGATATAACTAGTTTAAGTGAAAGCACCGCGAACAACCTTAAAAGCGTTGTATTGAGTTTACTGGCCACTCACAGTACAGTACAGGAGGTTTTTCATGTTTTTGGGATATTCTGATAGAGAATCAAAGTGGTTTTATCAAACAGAGGTAGAATACTAGTAGAATCAAACAATATAAGTATCAGAGAGCTGGAGCAAATGAAACCTGAAACATTTGAATTTGGGTAGAAAAATTTAGGCAAAAATAAAAGAAAATGCTGCAGAGCTTAAGAGTTTAAAACTTAATTGAAAATTCCAAATGTTTCTTAGAGTGGACAAGCCAATGTTTATTTCTGACTAGTCTATATTGGAGTCATTTCATTTTAGTTTACTCAGGTAAGCTGACTTCACTAAAGTGACAAATGTTTATTTCTGACTAGTCTACACTGGAGTTATTTATGTCATTTTAGTTTACTCTGTTAAGCTGGCTGCACTAAAGAGAGAAATGTTTTATTCTGACTAGTCTACATTGGAGGTATTTATTTCATGTTTGTTTTCTCAGGTATGCGGACTGCCCTAAAAATATGAAGCCAAAGTTAATAAAGGAAAAAAGTTAAGTTATTGTTGTTTTCAAAGTCAAAGTCAAAGTCAAAGTCTGCTTTATTGACAATTCTGCTATATATACAGTACATACATACAGAGAATTGAAATTGTGTTACTCTCAAACCCTAGATACATACAGGTAACAACATACAGGTTTTGATTAAGTTAAGTTAAGTGAATCTACTGTTCCTTAGCATTGCTGCTAAGATGACATAAACCCTACCCCCAAAGCAAACAGAACCCGAACCAAACAGAACCCGAACCAAACCGGACCGAACCGTGGCTCCAAAACCGTGAACCGAACCAAATCATACCACTGGTGTATCGTTACACCCCTACTTTTTGGCCATAGACATGTTGCCTATGTTTGGAGAAAGAAGGGAGAGGCATCCAACCCCAAGAACACAGTTCCCACAGTGAAACATGGTGGTGGGAGTATAATGCTGTGGGGATGTTTCAGTGCGTTTGGAATTGGGAATCTTGTCAGGGTTGAAGGAAACATGAAAAAGGAAGACTATAAGAAGATTTTGAAAGACAACCTCAGACAGTCTGCTAGAAAACTTGGTTTGGGTCGACATTTTGTCTTCCAGCATGATAAAGACCCAAAGCGTACCTCACTTCTGGTGAAGAAATACCTCCAAATGAGCAAACTGAGTTTACTTGACTAGCCTGAACAAAGACCAAACTTGAATCCAATAGAATATCTGTGGGGCACACTAAAGTCCAGAGTTTGTACCAGAAGACCGACAAATCTGGAGAAGCTTGAGAGATTTGTTAAGGAAGAATGGGCTGTCATTCCTCAGGAGACATGCTTGAAACTTGTTGAGAACTACAGCAAACGTCTTAAGGCTGTTATCAAGCAAAAGGGATACACTATTGACTATTAGTGTGACAAATGGGACAGAGTCAGAGTGCAGGACCAGGTCCATGCGGGCTGACAGAGTTAGGAGGGGCAAATAGTCCGGGAGGTGCCCTCCAGGGCGGATCAGGCAGAGCAGGCACCCTCCAGGGCTAAACAGACGAATCAGACACCCTCCAGGGCAGATCAGGCGAATCAGACGCCTTTGGAGTGGGTTCTTTGGAGTTGCGTGGGTTGCTGGGCGCTACCTCCGTGCCCTCCGTACCCCCCCCCGTTACCCAGGGGGAAGCCGAAGTAGACAGTGCTGCCCCCAGAGATTCCGCAGGGTGAGCTGCCACCCCTGGGGACTCAGTAGAGGTGTACGCGGCCCAGACAACCCACAGTGCAACTCCCATGAAGAGTGTGGCTTCTGTGAGGGCCAGCTCAGAAACAATGGCTGTGTTGAGACAGGGATCAGATGGGGCTGCTGCAACGGAGCTTGACTTGGGGGGAGCAGCTGCGTCGAGGCTTGACTTGGGAGGAGCAGCGGCGACGAGGCTTGACTCAGGAGGCGGAGCAGCAGAGACGTGGCTAGACTCAGGAGCAGCAGCTGCGACAGGGCTTGACTCAGGAGGCGGGGCAGCTGCGATGGGGCCTGACTCAGGAGGTGGAGCAGCTGCGACGGAGCTTGACTCGGAAGGCGGAGCAGCTGCGACAGAGCTTGACTCGGGAGGCGGAGCAGCTGCGACAGAGCTTGACTCAGGAGGTGGAGCAGCTGGGACGGAGCTTGACTCGAGAGCGGCAGCTGCGACATCACTTGACTCTAGAGCAGCAGCTGCGACATCACTTGACTCTGGAGAGACAGCTGTGACTTGACTTGGTTCTAGGGGAACAGCTGTGACTTGACTTGGTTCTAGGGGAACAGCTGTGACTTGACTTGGCTCCGGAAGAACAGCTGTGTCTTGACGTGGCACTGGAGGAACAGCTGTGACAGTACTTGACTCTGGAAAGACAGCTGTGCCTTGACTTGACGCTTGACTTGACTCTAAAATATCGGCTGGCCTTGACACTGGAATGACAGCTGTGACTGGACTTGACACTGGGTAGGCAGTTGAGGCTGGAAATGACACTTGACCTGGCTTCGGAACGACGGCTGTAGCTTGACTTGACACAGGGACGACAGCTGTAGCTTGACTTGACTCTGGAACGACAGCTGTAGCTTGACTTGACACAGGGACGACAGCTGTAGCTTGACTTGACTCTAGAATGATGGTTGTGATGGGAACGGACTCTGGAAAGGCGGCCATCTTGACTGACTTGAGAGACTGGGTAGACTGGATACTCATGAGCGCTGACTTGACTGACAGGATTGGTGGGTCTTCCAGACAAGATATAAGTCTATTGTAACTGGTTGGGCTGAGGGAGTGTGCTAGGAAGTCCATGAACTCAAAAACACCCCTTGGTAAGGCCGCCATTTTGTGATCGTGCTGTGCCGCGGCTGCCATTAAGTGATCGCATGCCAGCGCGGCCGCCATTTCGTAGTCGCAAGTTGCCACGGCCACCATTATGTGATCGCACATCGGCACGGCCGCCATTTTGTGATCGCATGCCGGCACAGCCGCCATCTTGCGAGTGATCGGCGTGGCATTGGCGACGTGTGACTGTTCCACGGCCGCCGTTACTGTGGAGTCGCGATCCTCCTCCACAACACCCACAGTAAGGGCTGAGTCATGACAAAGAGCGAAATCCAAGAGATCGACCAGGGAACTTCGTGGGCACTCTAGTTTGACTCTTGATTTAAGCGGTTCATTTAAACCGTATTTAAACAAGTCCATTAATTCTCATCCTCGAAGGGCAGCTGGTAACGGAACGGAGACAGTTGGATCCATATGCAAAGCTTTATTAAAACAGTAATCATGGTCAGGCAGGAACAAACGGGTAGGACAAACAAATGGGGGGGTCAAAGTCAGAGTGAGGGGCTGGCAGCGAGCAAACAGAGTAATCCTAGAGCAGGCAAGGGGTCGATAGGCGGGCGGAGGAGACCCGGGAAACCAGGGAACAGACGGGAACTGCAACGGGAAAACAAAACAAAAACGCTCGGAATTGACAGAATACACTAATCAAGACTTTGCGACTAAACAGTGGAAAAACCAGTCTATTTATACAGTGAGTGTAATGAGCAAAATGGCTGAATGAGGTGAGAGGTGACAGGAGGGGGTTATGGGAAATGTAGTGAGTAATGGTCCATAGAACAATGAAGACTCCCTCTAAAGGTGAAGGGAGGGAGCCATAACAGTACAGTTCATGACAATTAGCATCAGAGGGCTAATAATTCTGACCAGTAGACTTTTAAAATTCTTGTTTATACATTTATTTCTATTTGTATTACAAACCCTGAAAGCTTCCTGAATAAAGTATTATATTTAAAAATGCTGTGTTGATAAAATCAACGGTTTGCCGTGCATTAAAGGATTTTAATGCACGATGTGGAGGCTAATAACCGCCCGACGGTTATTAGAGGGTTGCCTACGCAAAGTGCATTAAAATCCTTCAATGCATGGCAAGCCGTTGATTATCCCGCTTATTCCATGGTCATCTGCAAATTTATAGACAAAGTTACAACTAGTATTGCTCTTTGCAGTACAAGATTTGACTGAATGGGTAAAAATGATGCTTATTTTTGTCAGTTACAGCTCACCTCTATCATTCTGCCCGATTCAAATCAGACACAGAGATTAAATAATGATAAATCACATTTATTTGAACGAATTACAGCATTTATTTAAATTAATTATCGATTGATTGAGAGAAAGACAGACAGAGAGAGAGAGAGAGAGAGAGAGGGAGAGAGAGAGAGAGAGATGACAGTTGTTATGTGCGTTACCTGCTGCGCATCTGCCCGTCTCTCTCTACAAACAACAAATTAATTCAAAAACAGCGGTTTTACCACCTCGTTGCTGAGGAATATAATGTAGCGATCTAGTATCCAGGCTATTTTATTAATATGAATTAAGGGCGAGGCCGGCTCTACTAGGGGCAAGAGGGGGCAGTGCCCCCTAAAATAAATGTCGTGCCCCCTCAAATCAAAATTTTTAAAACTTGAGAAAGCACATGTTAATATACTCACAAAATGAATATATTACAAGTTGACAAAATGATCTGCGGTAGCGGAAAAATCCGCCGAAAAAGGGACACTCACACTACACAATACGGTATTAGATTTTCCTCATGTCTCTGTCCCTCCGCATGTATTTTACGTAAAATGTGGTTCTACAAAACGTACATTTACTTACGTTTTACCAGACACTAAAACGTACAATACTGACCTATTTACAGCATCTAAACAAATACAAATACTATTTCTAGCATTTTAACGTACAATATACTGACGTTTTGACGATGAATCCTCATGAATAGGCTATTGAAACCGTGGCATTAATTTCATAATTATTGTTGTTGCAGTTGTCATATTAATGTTTTCACTTGCATTATTAAATAGTTTAATCGTTTACTTAATATGAAAGTATAACATTTCACACTGTTCATTGATTGAAGAATATGTCTACATAAGGTTAAACAAGACTTCACTTTAAACACTTAAAATAAATAACATTTCTGCAATCGTTTAATCATTCATGAATATCGTTTGCGTGGCAGGACACACAAGGCGTCCGACGTGCTGTGACAGAACCATAAAATACACCGAACACGCACCATAATTATAAAATGAAACAATTTTATTTGTGCGCTGTAATCCAGATCTTCTGAATCCATACGATTGCGAGGAACAGACCGAAATTTAAGCCTTTGTCCGGCGATCTTCATCTCTGTCCCGAGCAGGGAGTCCAGCAGCAACAACTGCAATAAACCCGCACTGAAATGCATTTTTAAAACTCAAATATTGCCGCCTTTATAAACGACAGGTTTTACGGCAGGAAAATCGAACGCTCATTGGCTCTCGCCTGCATTCGTCACAGATTACGACATGCAGTGTTTCTGGTGAGATGTGTTTGAATCTGGTTTGAATGATGCGCGGGCGTCTTCACGGAGTGGTCAGAAAACTAATCTGGATAATATAGCGATTAACAATTTAAATTCCGATCTGCACTTCAAAAAAAAAAAAAAACTACTGTATTCCACCAGAGGACTATGGCTGCAAACGTGTCGTCATTTGGATTACTTTTTGGTACGGCTATTGACATTTTTGCAATAACTAAATGATTGTGATTGCACTTTCTGTCTTTGTTGTTTTTAGTGCTGTACAAAGATGGTTGGTTAGGTTTAGAGGTAGGAGTGGGATAAACGACTGTAAAAAATATTTTTGTATGCTGTTTTGTTACTAAATTGGTAATTTTCCAGCATATTTTGGTCAGTTACGTTTTATATCCTTTTATATTCGCTATGAAATGGGTAGGTTTAGGTTTGGAGGTAGGTTTAGGGAGCTAAAAAGCAAAATCGAGTATTAATAAAACGATTACAAATACATATTTTCTATAGGATTGGAGAGAAGAGAGCTGTTCATTTACTATAAAAAAAAAAAAAAACATAATATGATCTGTTCTATATAGCCCATCTGCTTTTACTTAGTTTTTTTTTTATTATTATTCATAAGACAACCTTTCAGTTTTGTAAATATTCTAGTTATACTCTTACTTTAGGTTAAACGTTTTTGAGAATTAGACCACCCAGCTAAGATAAATGTTATGTCGTTGATTGATAAAATCTGGATTAAGGATATTTTATTTTGTTTTATTTATTTAATTTTTATTTTTCAGTTTCCCCCCTGAGGGATTGCCACCTTATTGTGGTCAGGGGGTTTGCGTGCCTCAGTGACCTTAAGAGCTATACCAGCAGGAGCTTCTTCAAGTGGGACACCCAAGTTGGACAGGTATGAAGGTAGAGGCCTGACAAAGTGCAATCCACTTCTCCAGGCTTTGGACACAGCTAACAACACAATTCAGCAAGAAAAATACTGTTATTATAAGCACAGGGAAAAAACAGTGCTCGAACATGATGTGTACACATGATGCCCCCTTCACATTTCTGACTGCCCCCCCATATGTGCCTGTCTAGAACCGGCCCTGATTGAGGGGAAGCCCTGACAAGAAGTTTATGTATGTGTGCAGCGCAATGCGATCTCTCTCTCTCTCTCTCTCTCTCTCTCTCTCTCTCTCTCTCTCTTTCTTTCTCTCTGCGTTAGTGTGCATCAATTAAAGCAGCGCATTGATATAGAACGGTGATTAAACTGACTTGGAACTACTTGTGCATTAAACGATTTAAATGCATACCTGCCAGTCAATCAGAATCCAGTATCCAGACATTCCATGGAATAAATATACATATACAGTTAAAATCTTATTTATTTGGTTTCAGATTATATATAAATCTCAAAATGGACCCTTATGGTTTTGTGGTCCAGGGTAATATATTGCAATATGTATTGCAGTATGTATCAATTTAGCAGCAAAAAGACTTGGTACAGAAACAATCACTGCACTGCACTGTACTGTACTGCAAACTGATCATGTATGAAACAGGTATCAAGATGCAAGGATGTTGTGAGGACAGAGGAATCAAAGCAAGACATATCTGTAAAATCATCATTGCCTCATCATGGTGTTAAAGTGGAGGCATGCTTCTCAAGGTTATAATTGATAATATAATAATATGATAACACACACCATAGTTTCTCCAGCTTACACAGTGGATTCTGCAGTAGATCAGAGATCTGCTTCACTCCTGAGTGTCCTGGTTCATTATTGTTCATATTGAGAAATCTAAGGTGTGAAGGGTTTAATCTCAGAGATGAGACCAGAACATTACAACCTTCTTCGCCAATACTGCATTCAGACAACCTGCAGAGAGAATCAGAAACAAATCCTTATTCCAGTGAAATTACTTTTATAATTCCACAATATTATGCATTATATTATTATATGCATTATATTATATAGATCTGTATTTGTAATAGTATTTGTAATAGTTTGTAATAGTCAAATGCGCTTAGACACATCTCCTCTGTCTAAAACCCTGTCCTACAAAAACACAATTGAGACTGTTATTAGTACTCTTCACAACCAAATATCAAGTGCTAATAATGAAGAAAAGAAGATATTTTGAAAAATGTTTTTGTCTATATAATGTAGTCAACTGGGTCCAGTGTTGCTTAAACCCCAACAGTCTTTAAAAGATCTATAAATGTAATTTACTATTATTATATTATATTATATTATATTATATTATATTATATTATATTATATTATATTATATTATATTATATTATACTAGTACTCTGTGTCCGATTTAAAATTAGCAGATTTCTGGATGCAACAACCTGTAGATCAAATAACTGATGAAAATGAACCATTATTTATTTATTTGTTTTTGACCTTTATTTGTGTAGCAAAAAAAAATAAAAATAAATAAAAATAAAAATCATTGACAGCACCTTTTGCTAGAAGCTAGAAAGTGACCATTTTAAGTTTCACATATTCCACATTGTGCAATAAAAAAAGTGATTTTCTGACAGTCATTTTGGTGAGCTCTAACAAATATCAAACAGTCTTTTGTGTGCCTTGTACTTAGGAGAAGCATCTGATAGGTATAAAGCCCTTATCGGTGGAGTGTTGAAGGGTCAAAGGTTCTAAATACTTCTGTCAGTGTGATATTTCAGTGGTCTCCATACCTTCTGAACCCAATGTATATTTAAGCAATATCAAACTCACATTTTTGCTGTTGTAGGAATATCAGCAGAACTGTTTGAAAAAAGTCCAGGTTTGCATATTGAAATTTGTTCCAAAAGAAGCTAAAGCATAAAGTTGTGCATGACTGAACAATGCACAGATTAAAATTGAGTGGAGCAGTAATTTCCTGCTTAAAATGGCTGCTATCACTTTGGGGCTTTCCACACTTTGTGAGGGAAACAAAAACAAAAAAACAAAAAACAAAACAAAAAATGGTCAAATTAGAGGACCAAATGAAATTGTTCTTTAATTCATAATATAAAGCGAAGTGAAGTGACATGACCTTTTGGTTACAGTTTTGGTTACAAAAATACTCCTACTTATTACAGCCTATGTAATACTCACAGCAGTTTCTCCAGTTTACAGTGTGGATCCTGCAGTAGATCAGAGAGAAGCTTCATTGCTGAATCACCTAGTTTATTATAGCTCAGGTTCAGTTCTCTCAGGTGTGATTTGTTTGATCTCAGAGCTGAAGCCAGAACAGCACAGCCTTGTTCTCCAATTTTGCATTCCCAAACCCTCAAGAAAGAATAGATACACTTCTTACTTAAATTTCATTTACAGTATACCAAATGTAAACTAAAATATCAACAGAAAGTGATTTTTACATTGCTGCTTAAAACACTTAAACACTAAAACAGTGATTTACAGTGATTTGTGTTCTTTGAAGTGATATAAACCCATTATGTAGCTTGTATCTTTGTAGACCTGTGTGTATACTTGTGTATGCATAAAAAAATAGACTAAACTTTGTTTTGCTGCTAAAGGTGACACAATATATATACAGGTCCTTCTCAAAAAATTAGCATATTGTGATAAAGTTCATTATTTTCTGTAATGTACTGATAAACATTAGACTTTCATATATTTTAGATTCATTACACACAACTCGAAGTAGTTCAAGCCTTTTATTGTTTTAATATTGATGATTTTGGCATACAGCTCATGAAAACCCAAAATTCCTATCTCAAAAAATTAGCATATCATGAAAAGGTTCTCTAAACGAGCTATTAACCTAATCATCTGAATCAACTAATTAACTCTAAACACCTGCAAAAGATTCCTGAGGCTTTTAAAAACTCCCAGCCTGGTTCATTACTCAAAACCGCAATCATGGGTAAGACTGCCGACCTGACTGCTGTCCAGAAGGCCATCATTGACACCCTCAAGCAAGAGGTCTGTGGGAAGGAAAAAGTGTGGCAGAAAACGCTGCACAACGAGAAGAGGTGACCGGACCCTGAGGAAGATTGTGGAGAAGGACCGATTCCAGACCTTGGGGGACCTGCGGAAGCAGTGGACTGAGTCTGGAGTAGAAACATCCAGAGCCACCGTGTACAGGCGTGTGCAGGAAATGGGCTACAGGTGCCGCATTCCCCAGGTCAAGCCACTTTTGAACCAGAAACAGCGGCAGAAGCGCCTGACCTGGGCTACAGAGAAGCAGCACTGGACTGTTGCTCAGTGGTCCAAAGTACTTTTTTCGGATGAAAGCAAATTTTGCATGTCATTCGGAAATCAAGGTGCCAGAGTCTGGAGGAAGACTGGGGAGAGGGAAATGCCAAAATGCCTGAAGTCCAGTGTCAAGTACCCACAGTCAGTGATGGTCTGGGGTGCCATGTCAGCTGCTGGTGTTGGTCCACTGTGTTTTATAAAGGGCAGGGTCAATGCAGCTAGCTATAAGGAGATTTTGGAGCACTTCATGCTTCCATCTGCTGAAAAGCTTTATGGAGATGAAGATTTCATTTTTCAGCACGACCTGGCACCTGCTCACAGTGCCAAAACCACTGGTAAATGGTTTACTGACCATGGTATTACTGTGCTCAATTGGCCTGCCAACTCTCCTGACCTGAACCCCATAGAGAATCTGTGGGATATTGTGAAGAGAAAGTTGAGAGACGCAAGACCCAACACTCTGGATGAGCTTAAGGCCGCTATCGAAGCATCCTGGGCCTCCATAACACCTCAGCAGTGCCACAGGCTGATTGCCTCCATGCCACGCCGCATTGAAGCAGTCATTTCTGCAAAAGGATTCCCGACCAAGTATTGAGTACATAACTGAACATAATTATTTGAAGGTTGACTTTTTTTGTATTAAAAACACTTTTCTTTTATTGGTCGGATGAAATATGCTAATTTTTTGAGATAGGAATTTTGGGTTTTCATGAGCTGTATGCCAAAATCATCAATATTAAAACAATAAAAGGCTTGAACTACTTTGAGTTGTGTGTAATGAATCTAAATATATGAAAGTCTAATGTTTATCAGTACATTACAGAAAATAATGAACTTTATCACAATATGCTAATTTTTTGAGAAGGACCTGTATATATATATTACCATCTTTTAGTATTATTATTGTAGTTATTATTACTGTTATTATTACTATTGCAGTCACCACATAATACAGTTGAAGACAAAATTATTAGCCCCTTGTAAAATATTTCATTATTTTTCCAATAACTCCCAAGTGTTGTTTAACAGAAAGACAATTTTATCAACACAGCATTATACATAATATAATACTTTATTCAGGAAGCTTTTAGGGTTTGTAATACAAATATAAATAAATGTATAACCAAGAATTTTAAAAAGTCTACTGGACAAAATTATTAGCCCTCTAATGTTAATAGTCAATAGTATATCCCTTTTGCTTGATAACAGCCTTTAGTCGTTTGCTGTAGTTCTCAACAAGTTTCAAGCATGTCTCCTGAGGACTGACAGCCCATTCTTCCTTAGCAAATCTCTCAAGCTCCTCCAGAGAACTGCAGTTCTTGACACTTGAAAACGCTTTGATAAACGTATGTATCCTTTTCCATTTTTATGAGCATCAACAATTCTTTCTCTCAAGTCCAAACTAATTTCTTTTGTCTTTGCCATGATGACAGTGCATATTATTTTACTAGTTGTTTTGCAAGATACTAATCATCAGCAATTTAAAGGCTTAACTATAGGTTAATTTGGTTAATCAGGCAAATTAGGTTAATTTGGCAAGTCATTTGACAGTGGTTTATTCTATAGCTAATCAAGCTAATAATTTCTTTTTTTTTTTTTCAGCCTGTCAGTAACACAGATAAACACATAACAGTGTGTATGTGTAGCTATGCTATCATCATTCAGCCCTTTTTTTTTTTATTAATTAATTTTTATATTTTATTTAACCATACATCAGATTGTCACGAGTATCTCATATTGCTGCCATAGCATCCTCTACCCCAGATACAGCTATGACAAGGCTTGTGAACACTGGTATTTTACCACCGCCTATACACCTTGAGAACAGATTTGAAGCATTAATGAATGTGGGTGAGGAATCCCCAAATGTGATTGAAAGTGGATCGTATCAGCCAGCAGCTAACATTGCTACTAACAGACACTCAAGGTCGAGCAGACAGCGGCATTCAGCTCAGACGCAAGCCGAGCCCAGGACTCTGATAGTGGGCGACTCCATTATCAGAGACATTAGAAGCAGGACCACAACTACATGCTGTTTTCCTCAAGCAACCATCTCTGATGTGAGCAAGGAGCTTCGAAACATTCTAACGAAGCACAAGACTGCAAATCGAATCATCATCCATGTGGGAAAGAACGATATTCGGAAAGAGCAGTCAGAACTCCTAAAGAAGGATTTCAGTGAACTTCTTGAAACACTTCGAAGACTTGAAGTTAAGTCGTTCATCAGTGGACCACTCCCAGCAAGGGGAACTAACATGTTTTCACGGATGCTTGGGCTGAATACATGGCTACAAAGAACCTGCAGTTTAAAAGGAGTCAACTTCATTGACAACTTCAATCTTTTCTGGGGCCATAGACAACTGTTTAAACTGGATGGCCTCCACCCAAACAAACTTGGTGCAAGAGTACTAAAGGACAACTTCTATTTCTCCCTCAATCATCCTTCAGTACTTTGTGACCTGAATGGCACACACACACCTGGACAAAATATGACTGATCAGAGGACTTCAATCAGTCATCATGTGGCTGACACATCCCAAAAGGACATTGATAACACCACACAGCCACAACAACCACTGCTCATGGACACCATGCCAGCTGAGCCCTACCCACAGAGCTCTTTACAGACAGACTGTGACGTATCAGGACAGCTCCAAGACTCAGCACCCAAGGACGACGACTTTCTTGAAAACAGCCAGAGAAGCCGGGACAACATATCTCAGCCACCGGAAACATCAGAGCCACAGCCCCGTTCACCTGACACATTATCCATCTCTCCGGGATCTCCACTTCTAAGCTTCTCACAGCAAATGGAGGAACTTGTTTATGCTGGGACTAGACTCTCCCACTCTTTCGCTGCAAGCCCCCAGATATCAACAAAAAAACGGCGGGCCCCACAACCACCAAAGCCTGCAGGCCCAGCTCGCCCTCCTGCTCCTGTGAGAGCTCTTCGGCCGCTGCCACAACGCCAAGGCCCATCTGCTGTAGGTGAACCAAAAACAACTGATAACAGCTCTCAGTGATATGTGTCGGGTCCCCGCTATGATAGCAGCAACATTCACAAATGTTTACAGAACAAGCGGGAACCCAGTGTGCCTGTAGCTTTTCCTATCTCTGTTTTATTACGTGATAGAAAGTCTAAGGCCTTCTCTAGTCGTACGGCTGATTCATCTAATCTGCAGCCTATTTTGCATCAAACTAATATTACTGTGGGGACAAAAGTAAATGCCATCAAGTTAGCATTTTTAAACATTCGCTCACTAAAAAATAAATCATTTCTGACTAATGACTTAATAACCACAAACAGCCTAGATTTTATGTTTTTAAATGAAACATGGCTAGAAGACAGCTGCAGTGCAACAGTCCTCAATGAAACAGCCCCTCCTAACTTTACTTTCATGAGTGTCTGCAGAGCTGTTAGGAGAGGTGGAGGTGTAGCTGCTCTGTTTAAAGATGTCTATCAATGCAAGCAAGTGTCATTTGGTCAGTACTTGTCCTTTGAATATCTAGGGATTGTGCTGAAAGGTGCTCCACGCATTCTGTTTATCATTATTTACAGGCCTCCAAAATACTCTCCAGCCTTTATTGAAGAGTTCACAGAACTGTTATCAATGATTTCCTCAGAGTATGACAGTTTTGCTATTGCAGGGGATTTTAATATTCACATAGATAATGCAGAAATCAATGCTACAAAAGAAATTATAACTGTTTTGAACACATTTGACCTGGTTCAACATGTTCATGGACCCACACACAATCGTGGTCACACTCTTGATTTACTCATCAGTAAGGGTCTAAAGATTTCATCCATTGTTATTAAGGACGTAGCACTATCTGATCACTTCTGTATTTTCTTTGATATATTGATCTCTGCTACCACTGAATCTAGATCTGTCTTGGTCAGAAAGAGATGCATTAATGAGAACACTAGTTTGCTATTTATGAAGGCTATATCGTCAATGCCAAGCATTTCTGCAGACTCAGTTGATCTTCTCCTGGATTCCTTTAACTCAAAAGTTAAGAATGTCATTGATGACATTGCGCCCGAAAAAAGAAAGATGGCTGACAGACAAAAAGCACCATGGAGAAAATCAACCGCAGTACAGAGTATGAAAAGACAATGCAGAAAAGCTGAGCAGATGTGGCGGAAGACGAAACTTGAAATTCACTATAGCATCTATAAAGACAGCCTTCGTGCTTTCAATGTTGAACTAGGCAAAGCTAGACAAACATTCTTATCAAACCTTATAAACAGCAACTTAAACAACACTCGCACTCTTTTTGCTACCGTTGAGAGACTGACAAACCCCCCAAGTCAGATTCCCAGTGAAATGCTCTCCGACAGCAAATGCAATGAGTTTGCTTCCTTCTTTTCTGAGAAGATCAATACTATCAGAAAGACGATTAGCACATCCTCAAGTTATGCTGAGGTCAGACAAATTCACCCGCAATTTCAAAAAGTAGTTACCATGTCTGTTTTTGAAGCAATTGATTGCAAAATTTTGGAAGAAATAGTACAGCACCTTAAACCTTCAACCTGCTACCTTGACACACTTCCCACATCTTTTTTCAAAAGTGTGTTCAACTGTTTAGAAGCAGATCTCCTAGAAGTGGTGAACACCTCACTTCTCTCTGGGACTTTTCCAAACTCCCTGAAAACTGCAGTTGTTAAGCCCCTTCTGAAAAAGAGCAATCTTGACAACACAATATTGAGCAACTATAGACCAATATCAAATCTTCCTTTTATAGGCAAGATTATTGAAAAGGTAGTTTTTAATCAGCTGAGCTACTACATAAACTCAAATGGTTACCTAGACAATTTCCAGTCAGGAAGAAAGGAAAGGGAAGAAAGTCAACAGAAGGAGGAAAAGAAAAAAAAGAAAAAGAAAACAAGAAGGAGGATAGAGAGAGAAGAAAGACAGTTAAAAAAACGATAATCTGCTTCCATACTTGCTGAAAAAAAACAACAATAAAAGACACTAACCACCCTCCGTCAGCTCGTGTCCGCTCGGCCCCTCCAAAGAGCCCTCAATGTCTATGTGCAACTCAAAATTGAGAAGTGGGCATCGGCACCAGAGGGAAGGCTGAATGAACAGGCCGCCCTCCGGACGCCGCTCAATGTGCCCACCCCCAAGGCCCTATATGTGTCATGTGACAGTAAGTAATAAGAGTGTCTAAGTTGTGATGTATGATTGAGATGCAGGAGGCCACGAGGAGACAGTGGAGTCCCACCTCCCCTGCATCCCAGCGACATACCCGCACCCCAAAAACCCTACCTGTATGTTGGTGTGATGGGGCGGGAGAAGGGAAGCATTAGGGTTGGGGAGGAAAGCATCGGAGGGGGAAAGTACCCCCCCCCTTTGGAGCCAGCTCCCCCACTGACCCCCATAGGCACCCCTGTTGCCCCAAACCTGGCCCGGGCGGGGGGCCCAGGCCCATCCAGACCAGGGCCCACAGCAGCCCGGGGCAGCCCACCAGACCCCACAGCAGAGGAAAAACTACCCCACCCCATCATTCAGTCAACTCCCAGACTACCGAACACAATAGACACCAAGGTTAAACCCGTCCTCCGCCTCTATTGGATCCCCCCCCCTCCATGCAGAGTGGATACTGACAGATGGTAACAACGTCCCCACCAGCTAAAGAGGCCCCCGGCCCCACCGATGCATCGGAGGCCCCCGCACCAGGGCCGGGCCCAAGCGCATGCATCTGCCCACGCTCCCGGCGGCACACCAACCAGGACCTAAGCCCCCCAGGGCCAGCCGGAATCCCAGCCCGGAGGCAGAGCGCCCCCAGAACCCCAAGCCCCCCCGGACCTACCCCGGAGCAGTACGGCCGCCAGGCCGGCAACCTACGTCCGCGGACACCGGCCTCCCCAGCAGTGCCGCGTGCAGTCGCCAGAAAAAACAACACCCGAGAGCCACCAGCACCCCATCCAGGCCAGGACCGCAGCCCCAGCGCCGATCCCCCAAGAAACCCACCCCTACGGAACACAAATCTGAGGAAGCATATTGAGATAGCAAAGTTGGGTTTCCCCCCCATTATTAGCTGAATGCACAAAATTTAGAGAATTTGCATACAATTAATATTTTTGTGGGAATGTTTTTTTTTTTTTTTAAATTAGTAAATAAAATTAAAGTAATTAAAAAAAGTGGCCTTTCAAAATGTTAATGTTGTATGTTTTAATTCTATGACTCTCCTCATTAATTCAGCACATTCTTGTATTCTGTCTAAAATATGTTTCTAGCCTCTGCATCTTGCTCTTCAAAGGGATAGTTCACCCAAAAATGAAAAATCTCTCATCATTTGGACCTGTAATGAATCATCACTACGACAGGAATCAATTTGCAGTTTAAAACTCTTAAACTCATGGTCGTACAGGCAGGGTTCAAAACAGAGGCAAGGCAATAGAAGAGAGCAGACAGAATCGTGGTCAAAGACATGCGTAAAATCAGGGTGGGCGGCAACAACATCATAAGTCCATAAACCAAAGCAAAAATCCGTTAAGCAGGCAGCAAAGTTCGTCGTCATTAGGCAGGCAGGGTTATAACAAAAGGCATTTCAATAATAACATGGAAAAACGCACAGAAATGTTCACTGAGGCAAAACAAGACTTTGCGAAGAGACAGTGAAAGGAGATGCTATAAATAGCCAGGTAACTAGGGTCAGGTGTCACAGGTGATCAGAACCAGGTATGGGGCTTATGGGAAATGTAGTGCGAGGATGTAATCAAAACTCCGGTGATGGAGCCCTCTTGTGGTCTGAGGAGGGAGCTATGGAGGTGCTCTCTGTGACAGGACCTGTGTCATACCAGATGTTTATAACTTTCTTTCTTCAGATACATGAAAGTCGTATGGAATGCCATGAGGGAGGAAATTATGAAAAAGGCATTTCAATAATAACAATGCCTTTTGAACAATCTGTCTGAATAATCCCTTTCCTTGTATGTATGTGTGTGTGTGTGTGTGTGTGTGTGTTCCGCTGTGCTGCATTTTAATAGTTGTTGTTGCAATAGATTCATGTTTGACCTGTGTCATTGCATTTTGTTTTGTTTTAACCAAACCTCTGTATGTCTGTCAGAAAAAAAAATAAAAAAAAATAATAATAATAACTTTTACTTTTTAATACCTGAGTACAATTTAAAGTTCACTTTTACTCAAGTATGTTTTTGGCCAGATACTTGTACTTTTAATTGAGATGGACATTTTTATGTACAAAACACCTCTGTTTGTGTTCACCGTATGTTTTGCACTCCTAATAAAAAAAGACATGCCAGTCAATCTGATGTCAGCAAAAATAAAAAATAAATAAATAAGGGCTGCTGTTTTATTTATATATATTAGCTCCCCATCAGTCGGTCTCTCTGAGTCACGTCGGAGACTGACGGATTGGGATCTCGCTTAGAGAGTCCACTGTACTTTGAGTGTAAACTACACGAGCCAATGCACATTGGCATGCACTGATTGCGCTCAGCTGAAGCTGTACAAATAGGCAGCTGGTGCAACGCATAGTCAGCTTTTCGCTTCAGAGCTGATCAGTTTGAGTCTGCAAGCAAGATAACAATCTTCTTGTGTGTTGGCGGCACGGCGCTTCAGCGGCGGTGGTCTCCTTGTCGAGTGGATTTAGCACACATTAGGCTGCACTACCCCCTTTTGTGTTGCTTCGGCCATCTTCCCTGTGCGCCTCAGCACCTAAAGAGCAGTTTCGAAAAGAGCATTCACAAATGGCTCGCCTTTTTAAAGGCGATGTTGCATCTGTACCTGCGCCGCTTCCACCTGGTGGGGCAATCCGTTGCTCCCTTCCCCGGCCTATAGGCATTCGTTGGCTCTAACCGGCAGTGCCTATGTGGCCAGTGGGAAGCTGGCTCCGTCTTACACACCATGGCATTGTTACAGCTCCATCAAGGCACTGAAGGACCTGTATGAGGGTGGTCACAATCCGGAAGTTCTTAGAGAACTCTGCACCACCTCGGGCCACGTGCGACGAAGGTGACCACGCAGTCTCTGGGTTGTGCGATGTCCACTATGGTGGTCCAGGTGTCTGTGTCTGGTCGACATGAGGGGGACCGACAATTGTGGTTCTTAAACCCCCTCGTGTCCCAGACTGGCCTCTTCAGCGACGCAGTGGAGAACTTCACCCTGCAGTTCTCCACCGCACAGAGGCACTGAGGCCGTCAAACACATCCTGCCCCGGCGTGCAGCTGCTGCCTTCACCCAGCCGCCGATGGCATTGCCTCAGCCTGCTTGTTGCTGAGGGCGCCCCCTGCGTCCACCCTCGCTCCCCCGCCGCATCCACAGCATCCATCAGTCATGTGGCGCAGTGGAGCTGGGCGCAGGTAGGCTGCCCCACCCGTCCCAGCCCCCGTCAAACCTGGCGGCAAGCAGAACAGCAAGAGGCCCTGGGACGGGCGACCCAGAGAGGTGTCGTGAATTAGCTCAAGAGGGAAATATTAATAATTAATCATAACTCGTTATAATTAATTATAATATTTGGATAACTCAAAATAATTATCTTGATAGAACAGAATTCACATTACAGTTAATTGAGCCGTTAGTCCAGTGAACATTCAGGGTAAATTCATATGTATTCACAGAAAAGCAAAAAAAAAAAAAAAAATCTTTATCACAGAAAATAATTTCCTCATATAATAATGCATTAGAGCTTGTAGCTTTAAACGTAAATCGTAAAGGGACATTGGAATTTGCAAGGCAGAATCAGAAACTTGTGTAATTTGTGCACAAGTACTTTATTAACTAAGGACTAAACATATACATACACACACACACACACACACATCAAGCATTCATGGTGAGGCTAAGGGATAGTAAGGTTAAGTGGATGGATAGGACCGGAAAGAGGAAGAGGGGGAGTCAGAGTTAACCATCTCTAAGAAACCATCAGTTTCTAGTTCAAAGCACAGTATACGATAGCTTACATCAGACCTCTGTCTGGAAAAAGGTATTACAATACTTGCATTTGACTTGGCTGTGGAGCGAGTGCATTGAGAAGCCTTTGAAGAAAGTCTGGATGGTTCCATCTGATGGCCGAAGTTGCAATTTCTTGTAACTCTGAGGTTGTCCTTGACTTTGTTGTGCTCAGGAGAGTCCTCTCTCCTGTGTGAGCTGGCTTTGCGTAAAATGGAACTTGCGGTTCTGGTAGGCCACAGTGGATTTGCAGGTCGCAATCCAGAGATGAAGATGCAGAGGAAGAAATGTCTGGTCGAGGACATTTCCATGATAATGAGCTCCAGGGATGGGTGAAAACAAACTCCAGTGTGTTTGTCAGACCTCCACGGGGCAGCCGTCCGAAGACAATGTGAGTGTGAGTTGCTGAGTCTGTCCGCATACCTTCACATCAAAAACTGAGGTTATCAGTGGTTGCTCTGGCAACTGGGTGTTAGTTCTCTGGGGGGTTTAAAACCAGAAACTCCACCGTTTAGCTGGCTTGCTGGTTTTAGAGAGCATTTGCTAAATGTAACAAATAATTGTGTGTCTGATTTGCCCAGATGCTACAGAGATGGAACTGCTCTTCAGGAGAGGGTGAATGCGCCTGTTTGCATTCAGCCTTCGAAAATTTCGACAATAGATCGCCTTTCTCCATCTCTGGGTCAGGAAGTGTTGGACGGCCCATCTCCGGACTTCACTCACTCTCCCCTCTCGCCAGTGAGCAGTAGTGGATGGTCAGAGAGTGCTGCAAAATGTGCTACTCCCATCCCGTCTGCCAGAACGCAGGTAAGAGTCTCTTGCACACAGCACACAGACACACAGACACCCAGACCCCGCTTTGGACCGGCACCGAGACGCCCAAGCATTCCATTTGTTCCTGAAAAATGAAACGTATGTGTAAATGCTTCCAACCTCTACGGGAGGATGAGGCTCCGCATGTCCCAGTGCTCCAGCCTCACTGCAAGAGGGTAGTGATAAGATACACAGTGACTGGAATTCTTGTTGCAAGCCCCCGCTTAACCCCTTTGGTTGTGTTTGGGTCAAATTGACCCGAAATGTTTTTTTTTCTTTTTCTCAAAAATACTAGTTAACATTATCGCATTGAACTCAAACTTAGTGACTTTGTTCACATAGGGTATAAGTACTTCTCAGAAATTTTTACAAAATTTTCGTAATTTTTTTCTAGGTTTTATTTCACCTAGTCCTAGTCACCTAGTCATTTTTGACCAGGAACACCACGAGTGTGACTTTTTGCAATTTTGTGCAAAATAAAAGCATTTAAAAGCATTTAATAGTAAACTTACTGATTAAACATTAAAACACACTAGTGTGATAAACAGTGCAAATGTTTATAATTTTTTGTTAAAATGTGAATTTGTTGTGAAAATTATGCAAAAACCTTTTTTTTTTTTTTTTCACTCAAAAAATTAGGTACCTCCTCTCAGATAAATGAGGCCTACAATTAAACAGATTCAAATAGAAACACAAAACCAGTCCTAAATGAAAGAAAACAAGTTGACAAAAAGAATGATTCTAATATTTGGTGATAATATAGCAAGTTTTCAGCTAAATGTGTCTGAGTTCAGCTATTTATTTATTTATTTATGTTGTTGTTGTTGTTGTTGTTGCTGTTCACAGTTGCTTTTCTTCATAGGATTACTTTGTTGTATGACAACAGAGATAGATTTCCCCTTGCTGACAGTGATATGTGGCATGACTGAAGAGACCTGTTATTTTATAGGAGATGTAGAAGGGAAATAATGGTTTGGCCATCCAAACTTTTCAAAATATGTTTTTAATGATGATTATGAAAGTTTGCTTTGTAATCAAATGTTCACATAACAGAAGAAATTAATGATCTAAAGATCTTTGTAGCAACATGTGTGTGTGTGTGTGTGTGTGTGTGTGTGCAACTGTACATTAGTGTGGTGTTTTACTTTCTTTTTTATATACATTTTTATATTACTTTTTCATGTAAGCATTTTATTTTTACATTTGATCTAATTATTTAATTGGTTAGAAATTTATATCATAGAATTATATTTAATAATATTTTTCCATTCTTGTTTAATCTTATAATTGTGTGATTTCAGGCAGTGTTTTAATGAGTATAATATAAAATAATGTCTCTATTTCAAGGCTTTAAAAATCTCAAGAAGATCTTGTGAAGTAATAAGACAAAACTGTTTTTTGTCAATGCCTCCGCTGTGCTGGATAAATAGTAGTGTAGTGGTCAAATGTGGTATATATGGCACTTTGGTTACAGCTTCTGAGTCATCACATTGTATCATCACAAATAAACATGTCTGATAAATGTATTTTTTTTTCTTCTCTTTTCCCCTTTTCTTTTTTCTTTATAATATCATCATATCAATGTCGGTATCCTTTAAGTGCATAAATTGTTGGCTGATTGGTGTCTGTATTATAATTTTTTTATATAAACATGGATAATAAGACTGCATGTAGATATTGGTTGGAATCAAATATTTTATACAGCCCTCAAGTTCCACATTACACAAGGAAGACCATAAAATGCATGCCACCTAATGAAGCATATACAGTCATAAGATTACAAGATCAGTGTTTTTAGTTTTATGTTCATCATGTGCATTGGGTTGTGAATGTGAAAGAGCACCAATAATAACATGTAGAGAAAACTGTTCAGCAAACAGGACAGGAAAATATCTGTTTGATAATATTGCAAAATAATTACACTCACTTGAGCGTCTCCAGTTTACACTGTGGACCTTTCAGTAAAGCAGAGAGTTGCCTCACTCCTGATTCTCCTAGTTTATTACAGCTCAGATCCAGCTTTCTCAGGTGTGAGGGGTTTGATCTCAGAGCTGAAGCCAGAGCAGCACAGCCTTTCTCTTTAATACTGCAATTAGACAACCTACAGCATGATGGAGAAAAAAAAAACACAAAAACACATCTCATATACACAACTTAAAACACAAACTTAAATTAAATTAAACTGACACTATGAAAGGGACAAAAACTGTGTCAAAATAATGAGTTAATAATATACAGTCATGGCCAAAAATATTGGCACCCTTGCAATTCTGTCAGAAAATGCAACACTTTCTCTTTAATTGCAAATGTTTTGGTATTCACATGCTTATTGTTTTTGTTTGCACTGGAACAACAAACAAAAAAGAAGAAAAGTGAAACTTGATAAAATTTCATACAGAACTCAAAAATGGACTGGACAAAATTATTGGCACCTTGTCGAAATTGTAAGAAATATTTGTTTTGCAAGCATGTGATGCTCCTGTAATTTGTATTTTGACACACCTGTGGCAAGTAACAGGTGTGGGCAGTATAGTAATCACACTTGCAACCAGTTAGAATGAAGAAAAGTTGACTCAACCTTTGTGTTGTGTGTCACACTGAGCATGGAGAAAAGAAAGAAGTGTAAACAGTTATCTACGGATTTGAGAGAAAACGTGGAAAAACATGGACAGTCTCAAGGCTACAAGTCCAAAACAAGTGTTTGGCTAATTAAAATATGAGTTTCAGTACTGCAGTTATGCATGCAATACACAGAAGCAACCATTGTCTTCAGTTTTGCAATGAGCAAATTAATTTATGAATACTGACTTTAGTTCCTCCAGGTTACACTGTGGATCCTTTAGTAAAGTAGAAAGAAGCTTCACTCCTGACTCCCCTGGTTCATTGTAATTCAAATTCAATTCTCTTAGGTGTGAGGGGTTTGATCTTATAGCTGAAATCAGAGCAGCACAATCTTCCTCTCCAATATTGCAGTCATCCAGCCTGTAAAAAACTCCTGACACTTATAACAGTTCTTATTAATCCAAAATAATGAATAAGAGCAAATTAATAAATATTAAGTATTAGGGATGCACCAAATTTCGGTTGACAAATATGAGCCGGAGAAAATAATAAATAAATAAATAAAATACATTTTATTATATCCTTTCATGTGACAGCACTGAATTTTTTTTTATTTTGCCTCAATGTAAAGTAGTAAGTGTACAACTTGTATAACAGTGTGAGTTTGCTGTCCCCTCAAAATAACTCAACACACAGCCATTAATGTCTAAACCGCTGGCCACAAAAATAAGTACACCCTAACTGAAAATTTCCAAATTAGGCCCAACATGTCAATATTTGGTGTGGCCACCATTACTTTCCAGCACTGCTTTAACCCTCTTGGGGCATGGAGTTCAGCAGAGCTTCACTGGTTGCCACTGGAGTCCTCTTCCACTCCTCCATGATGACATCATTGACCTGGTGAATGTAAGAGACCTTGCGCTCCTCCACCTTCCATTTGAGGATGTCCTAAAGATTCTCAATGGGTTTAGGTCTGGAGACATTGGCCAGTCCATCACTTTACCTTCAGCGTCTTTAGCAAAGCAGTGGTCATCTTCGAGGTGTGTTTGGGGTTGTTATCATGTTGGAATACTGCCCTGTGGCCCACTCTCCAAAGGGAGGGGATCATGCTCTGCTTCAGTATGTCACAGTACATGTTGGCATTCATGGTTCCCCAGTGCTGGCAGCACTCATGCAGCCCCAGACCATGACACTCCCACCACCATGCTCGACTGTAGGAAAGACACACTTGTATTTGTACTCCTCACCTGATTTTTGCCACACACGCTTGACACCATCTGAACCAAATAAGTTTATCTTGGTCTCATCAGACAACAGGACATGGTTCCAGTAATCCAAGTCCTTAGTCTGCTTGTCTTCAGCAAACTGTTTGCCGGCTTTCTTGTGCATCATCAGTTTTTTTTTTTTTTCCCCAGGCAATCCACCTTATGAACAGCTAAATGTTCACCCCATTGTGCAATAAAAATATGTGCAATAACCTTCATCAGTCATCAATAGCACAACTGTATATGCCACTTATTTCTTAATCTGTTTTTCTAAATGTTTTTTGTATATGTATATTTACATATGTGTATTTTCTGTTCTCATATTATCCTTATTTTTTTTATTGTCTATGTTGTTGTTGTCTATGTACACTGGAAGCTAATGTCACAAAAACAAATTCCTTGTATGCGCAAGCATACTTGGCAATAAAGCTCTTTCTGATTCTGATTCTGATTCTGATCTTTAGAAGAGGCTTCCTTCTGGGACGACAGCCATGCAGACCAATTTGATGCAGTGTGTGGCATATGGTCTGAGCACTGACAGGCTGACCCTCCACCCCTTCAACCTCTGCAGCAATGCTGGCAGCACTCATACATCTATTTCGCAACCTCTGGATATGATGCTGAGCATGTGCACTCAACTTGTTTGGTCGACCATGGGGAGGCCTGTTCTGAGAGAACCTGTCCTGTTAAACCGCTGTATGGTCTTGGCCACCATGCTGCAGCTCAGTTTCGGGGCCTTGGCAATCTTCTTATAGCCTATGCCATCTTTATGTAGAGCAACAATTATTATTTTTTTCAGATCCTCAGAGAGTTCTTTGCTATGAGGTGCCATGTTGAACTTCCAGTGACGAGTATGACAGTGATAACAACAAATTTATCACACCAGCTCCCCATTCACACCTCAGAGCTTGTAACACTAACGAGTCACATGACACCGGGGAGAGAGAATGGCTAATGTACTCACTTTTGTGGCCAGTGGTTTAGACATTAGTGTTCAGTTATTTTGAGGGGACAGCAAATCTACACTGTTATACAAACTGTACACTCACTATTTTACATTGTAGCAAAGTGTCATTTCTTCAGTGTTGTCACATGAAAATATATAATAAAATATTGACAAAAATGTGAGGGGTGTACTCGCTTCTATGAGATACTATATATATATATATATATATATATATATATATATATATATATATATATATATATATATATATATATATATAGACCTATACTGTACGACCGGCAGTGTTCAGCGCACAGTTTCACTCTCCTCTAGTCACCATCACTGACCGGTGTGATGCTCTGCTCAATATTCCGCTCAATGAATGTGTTTTTTTATTTAATTTTTTTTTTAAAATAAAATAGTAAATAATTATTACAAAGCATTTTCGGTTTTCAGCCAAGTGCATCCAGAATTTTCGGTTTCGGCTTTTGCCCAGAATTTTCATTTTGGTGCATCCCTATTAAGTATATTTCTGTCACTGCAACTGTCTGAAAGGTTTAGCATGGTAATGAATATGACAACGTAAATGTATTTGGTCTTGGTGAATAGATCGGCTACACTGCTGCTGAATTGCTGCTGCTGTTGGTTATTGCTGTAGTTGTAGGTTATTGCTGCTGCAAGCAAGTACAGTAAGCATATGGCAATTCTGTGCTGTGAGTATTTAAGACATACTGCTGCTGCAAAATAACATATAAAATAGCTGGGGAAGGTGGAGGGTTTCAAAGGAACTCTGAAAGCCTGTTGCCAAATGTCCAAGTGAATACTACCAGTAATTTAAATGTAAGGCCGCAAGCTCATTGGTTGCATACGCAACAGGAACCAATCAGCTTGTGCCAAGTCGTGTACTCTGTGAATATCATCAATTACATTAACAACCCATCAGCCTGCATCATCTAGAGTTTCATGGCAGAACTAGGCATATGTATATGCATAAAGTCTCTGTGTAAGTGCAAAAAAGTTATTTTACACATACAAAGTATGATAGTTATTAAATTCACCATGAGATAAATAAATGAAAAGTACCATATCAACTCTTTAGATTAGAAAATATAATAAACACTCTGCACTCACATTAATTTAATTAATTTACAATGGTGATCCTTCAGTAGTGCAGCAAGTTGCTTTATTCCTGAAAATCCTGGTTTATTATAGTTTAGATTGAGTTCTCTCAGGTGTGAGGGGTTTGACCTTAGAGCTGAAGCCAGAGCAGTACATCCTTCCTCTCCAATATTACAGTCCCACAATCTGCAAAAAGGACAAAAGCTTCATACAACTGTGACAATTATCCACATTGCTTATGTGCCCTTGAGTATAAATTAACTTATAGTACATGAAATTGAATCGTCCTATGTTACGTATGTAACCATGGTTTCCCTAAGGGAACGAGAACTGCCCACCGAAGCACACAAGGAGCTGATCCGCCTTACACAGCAGTTTCAAACGCTCCTGACCTGCTTCCTGGAATGGAGGAGGGCAAAAGGCCTGAAGCGCAATGTGACCCGGCGTGATGGTGGGCACTTTCGGCACGTAACCAGGTCTAGGGTAAAGGAACGCCCTGACCATGCCTGGACCGAACTCCAGGCCCGAAATCGAAAATGCCTGGAGGTCCCTCACCCTCTTGAGGGAGGAGACCGCGAGGAGGAACGCAGTCTTGAAAGTCAAGAACTTGACGAAAACCTCCTCGAGTGGTTCGAAGGGCACTCCGCAGAGGCCCTCCAGAACCACCGCCAGGTCCCAGGTGGGCACCTTGGTGCATTGCGCTGGCCTCAGCCTCAGGGTGCCACAGAGGAAGCGTGTAACTAGTGGGTTTCTCCCAATAGATTGGCTGTCCTGAAAGGCGTGGTAAGCACTTAAGGCCACCACGTACACTTTCAGGGTGGCTGGAGTTAGCCCAGTGGAGAAGCGGTCCTGCAAAAACTCCAGAACTGTACCATTCGGGCAGTTGACTGGGTCTTGCAGCCATTGTCCACACCAGGAAGTGAAAAGTCTTCACTTCAAGGCATACAGCTTCCTCGTGGAGGGAGCTCTGGATTGGAGAATGGTCTCAACAACCTCGGTTGAGAGACCAGAAGCTATGAGCTGTGCCCCCTCAGAGGCCACGCCCACAACTTCCACAACTCCGGCAGGGGGTGCACAATAGTGGTATGCCATGCCTTCGAAGGCAAACCTCAAGAACTTCCTGTGTTGGGGAAGGATGGAGATGTGAAAGTATGCATCCTTCAGATCTATGGTGACAAACCAGTCCTCGGACCTGATTTGAGTCAAGATCTGAGCTATAGTCAGCATCTTGAACCGAAACCGTTTGATGGCGCGGTTCAAAAGACGCAGATCTGTAATGGGACGCAGCCCTCCATCCTTCTTTGGAACAATGAGGTAGCGGCTGTAGAACCCGGACTCTCGTTCGAGAGGAGGGACCACCTCGATGGCCTCCTTCCTCAGGAGAGTGACTACTTCCTGTAGTCACTCAACACTGACATTAGACCAGGGGTTTCAAACTCAGTTCCTGGAGGGCCGCAGCCCTGCAGAGTTTTGTTCCAACATACATACTGTGCAGTTTTCAATTAAGCCTGAAGGACTTCATTAGTTGGATCAGGTGTGTTAAATTAGGGTTGCATCTAAACTCTGCAGGGCTGCGTCCCTCCAGGACCGGAGTTTGAAATCCCTGGTCTACTGTCAGTGTTGTCAAAATGTTACATTATTTTAAAACAATTGATTCTAACCAATCAAAACAAGAGCGTCACACAGTATAAACTGCTTACCTGCTTATAAGACATACACTATACAGACAAAGGTATTGGGACATACCTCTTATTTATTGAAATCTGGAGTTTCAATCAGACCCATTGCCATGGTATATAAAATCAAGCACCTAGCCATGCAGTTGATTTATGAACACTTGTGAAAAATGGGGAAGAGCTCAGTGAATTCAAGTATTACTGTGATAGCATGCCACAAATTTCATCTGTGATATTCCACAGTGAACTGTAAGTGTTATTATTAGAAAGTGGAAGTACAGCAACAACTCAGCCATGAAGCAGAAGACCACATAAAGTCACAGGGCAGGATCAGCGAGTGCTGAGGCACTTGGTGCATAAAAGTTGCCAACACTTTTTCAGTTGCCAGTTCCATAGCTGAGGTGTTCCAAACTTCCACTGGCATTAATATCAGCACAAAAACTGTTTCCATTGCCAAGCCTCACATCACCAAGTACAATGTCAAGTGTTAGATGGAGTTATGTAAAGCATGCTGCCACTAGACTCTGGAGTGTTGGAAATGTGTTCTGAGAAATATCTGTGACAAATCAAGGTTCTCTCTTTGGCAATCTGATGGCTGATTTATTGTTAACATGTACACCCGGGGGTTATTGTATTATGAACACAAGGAAGACACAAGTGACTATACTACCTAAAATGTAATGTAATGGATTATGTTACTAAACTACAGCCACTGTTATTTTGTCATGTAATTTGGAATCAGTATAAGACTTCAATTTGTATGTGTTTGTGTTGACAGAACTGTATAATTCACTAACATGACAAAAACTTACAGCACTTTCTCTAGTTTACATTGTGGATCCTTCAATACATCAGAAAGAAACTTCACTCCGGTGTCTCCTGGTTTGTTCCAATTTAGATCCAGTTCTCTCAGGTGAGAGGGATTTAATCTCATTGCTGATGCCAGTGCTGCACAACCTTCCTCTCTGATTAGGCACCTAGAAAGCCTGCACAGAAAATAAACAGTTCCTAACTAGCCTGCTTATAAAAGGTCTGTTGAGGAAAACATTGTTAGATTTTTTTTATTGTTAGACTTTATTTTTTATGATTTGTGATTGTTTGTATCCTCATGGACCCCCAAAATGTCCCCACAACATCAAAATTTACTGGTATTTACTATACTTGTGGGGACATTTGGTCCGCATAATGTAGAGCAGAGGTCTTCAATCCTGCTCCTGGGGACCCACTCTCCTGGAAAGTTTATTTCCAACATGCTTCAGCACACCTGCCTCCAATTTTCAAGCAGTCTTGAGGAGCCACTTCATGTGTGTTTGATTAGGGTTGTAGCTAAAATCTTCAGGATAGTGGGTCCCCAGGAACAGGGTTGAAGACCTCTGATTTAGAGAATATCTGGTACATGAACACAGCAGGAATAACCGGGCGCAGTATGCATGTAGTGTGAGCGCTAATTGCACCCGAACATGGAACTTCTGATAGCCTACATGTAGCAAAATTGCATGAACATTTCTGAGCAGCAAAAGTGATTGATCTGTTAAGCAATGTATTGTGAGAAGGCTGTGTGTCACTGCATCCCAAACGACTCAAAAGAACAAACCACAAAGTTAAGAAAACGATAGACTCCATTGTGCTGAACAAGAGCGCTTCTCTTCCTGGTTACTTTATAACAGTCTCATCATAATGACTGATGCTGCCTTCATGTGCTATCAGAAACTTCATATTTCCCACTTATGAAGTTCTGATTATGAGCTTGTCGCATTCAATTGATTTGTTGTCAGAAAGAATAAACTGTAATATTCCATTGGTTAATAACCATAAACATTCACCACACTGGATAATCAGATCAGACTGATTCTGGAATTTTGGTTAAATACATGCTTATTGTTTATAATACAATATGCTTAAATGATTGATCATATATATAAATAGGCACAACTTTAATGACAAGACAAGGTGATGTAGTTGTTGTTAAAAAAAACAAAAACAAAAATAGAATAGCATTGACAGTTCATGTCCAATTTCTGACTAAGAAACTTATACTTGTATTTACAATAATTCCAATAGCACATAAAAGCAGCATAAAGCGTGCTCCAGCCTGAAATGTAAAGTGCAATGTGAGTGCAGGCCAGTGGGGGAGTGGTGAGGGGGGACTATTGTGCTGGGGCTCGGAGGTGGACCAGAGCACAGTTTAGTTGTGTAACCGCTATTATTTTGTGTGTACTACTGTCATCATTACGACCACAAACATACAGTCTTATGCAAAAGTTTAGGCACTCGATTGATAAATACGAAAAAAGGCACTTGATAAATAACAGATTTTGGTGATTTTTTTAAATTAAAAAGATGTTAACACAGTCTCACTTGGAAATGGAAAAAATGCACAATATTTCCAGCAAACACTGATGCATAGTTACTTCTTATGCCATAAATTGAAAATAATAATAATAATAAATAAAAAATGAAAACATTATTATGGCACTGTGCAAAAGTTTGGGCACTCTAAGAGTTCCAGAGTCTCAGATTTTTTTTTTTCAGACCGTAATCAGCTCGTTAGATCTGATGCATGGCAACAGCTGTCATTAGTTAATGCCAATTTCAAAGCTTTACAAATACTTTGACTCTTCAAACCTTGTGCACACACTTACGGACACTCAACAACCATGGGTTCCTCTAAGCAGCTGTATAAGACTCTGAAAGTGAAAGTTATTGATGCCCACAATGCAGGAGAAGGCTACAAGAAGATAGCAAAGTGTTGTCAGTTTCCACAGTGAGAAATGTAATTAAGAGATGGCAGTTCAGGGGAACTGTGGAGGTCAAGATGAGAACTGGATGACCAAAAGAACTCTCGGAGAGAACTGCTCGTATGCTGGTCAGAAAGACAAATCAAAACCCCCATTTGACTGCAAAAATCTGCAGGAAGATTTAGCAGACTCAGGAGTGGTGGCTTGCACAGACAAGACCTTCATGGAAGAGTCAGCAGAAGAAAACCTTACCTGCGTCCCCTTCATAAAATCCAACGTCAGAAGAATGCAACAGAACATCTACAGAAGCCTGATGCATTTTGGAAACAAGTGCTGTGGACTGATGAAGTTAAAATAGAACTCTTTGGCCACAGTCAGCAAAGGTATGTTTGGAGAAAAAAAGGAGCAGCATTTCATGAAAAGAACACCTTGCCAACTATTAAGCATGGGGGTGGATCTATCATGCTTTGGGGTTGTGTTGCAGCCAGTGGCACAGGAAACATTGCACGGGTGGAGGGAAGAATGGATTCCACTAAATACCAGCAAATTCTGGAAGCAAACATCACACCATCTGTAAAAAAGCTGAAGCTGAAAAGAGGATGGCTTCTACAACAGGACAATGATCCTAAACATACCTCGAAATCCACTATGGAATACCTCAAGAGACGTAAGCTGAGGGTTTTGGAATGGCCATCACAGTCTCCTGATTTAAAACTGATTTAAAAATGTAAAATTTGTGGGTAGATCTTAAAAGAGCTGTGCATGCAAGATGACCAAAGAATATTACAGAACTAGAAGCCTTTTGCAAGGCTGTGATATCTGCCAGAGGAGGTGTTACTAAGTACTGATTATGTAGGGTGTCCAAACTTTTGCACAGGACTTTTTTGCACTTTTCAATTAAAAAAATCACCAAAATTATTTATCAAGGGGTGCCTAAACTTTTGCATAAGACTATTACTATTATTACTATTATCCATTACTGCTAGTTTACTACACTTTCAAATAATTTAATTAAAGTATATTTAGGTTTATAATGGGTCTGGTTCTTACTTTATTGATGAACAGGAATTGTAGTTTATGAGTAAAGCTGCTAATTCTTTTATTATTGTCAGCTGCCTCTGTAATAATTATCTGATACATACAAGTGAAAATCACTGCATGGCATAAATTCAAATTTTATTAGGCAGAATATTAGCAAAAGTGGTTTTCTCAGTTTTTCTCTTGTACATGACGTAAGTGTGCTTTGGACCGTAATGTTTGGTGCAAATGTAAGTGCAGGCCAGCAGGGGAGTGAGGAGGGGGGATAATTGTGCTTGGGCTCAGTTCAAAGCAACCATGCCTAGTGTGAGTACACCCTAAGATGTAGTGTCTTTTTGCACTTTGCACAATAAAATCATAAATGGCACCACTGCTTCTGTTTTTGTTGAGTCTTTACATCTATAAATAAAGTCAAACAGGTAATAAATACAGTTATAAATAAGTGTTGTATTCCTGCTTTCTGAGGCCAGTAAAACTTATGACTGCTTTAAGAAATCTTACTTTAATATCTCCAGTTTACATTGTGGATTCTTCAGTCCAGTAGAGAGGTGTTTCTGTCCTGAATCTTCTAGGTTGTTGTCACTCAGGTTTAGTTCTCTCAGATTTGTGGAGTTTGAGCTGAGAGCTAAGGCCAGCGCCAAACAACTTTTTTCTGTGAGACCACATCCACTGAGACTAGAAAATAAACAACCATTGATTCACATAAATATATGTAAGCAACATAAAATTGTGCAGATTGTTTTCAGTCATCCATCACCTCATGCATGGGCAGACTGAGAGTAAAAAAATACTGAATCCTTCACATGTTCACATTCCACACAAGATGTCTGTGATGTGGAGGTAAATACTCTCAATTGCATTTTGTCTGTAGTGCTTACTGTCTTATATTTCTACATTTAGATAATGTATTATGCAATGTATTCTGTACTGTAAAGTGTTTGTGTACTGTACTGTATTATACATAAATTTGTAATATACTGACTCTGCTTTTCTACATGTTTTCACTACTGGCAGCAGCCTCAGAAGGCAGTCCTCTGATTGATCATATTTGCTTAGATTAAACTCCTCCAACTCCTCATTTGAGTTTAGCAACACAAACACCAGAGCTGACCACTGACCAGGAGACAGTCTGGCTTCAGACAGGCGGCTTGCACCTGTTTTGCTCACATATGTCTGGACTTCCTGCACTAGTGAATGATCGTTCAGTTCATTCAAACAGTGGAACAGATTGATGGATTTCTCTGGACATGAATTCTCTCTAATCTTCATCTTGATGTACTTCACTATTTCCTCTTGGCTGGAGGAAATGCTTTCTGTCTGTGACAACAGGCCTCTCAGAAGAGTGACATTTGACATTGACGAGAGACCCAGAAGAAATCGGAGGAAAAGATCCAGGTGCCCATTCTCACTCTGCATGGACCGGTTCACTTCACTCTTTAGAAACTCAGTTATTTTTGAGTTGTGCTCTTTGTTGCCAATAAAGGAAATGAGCTTGAATAGAGCAGCAAGAAACTCCTGAATGCTCAGATGCACAAAGCTGTACACCTTCCCCAGGTACAATTCAAACTCTTCTCTGAAGATCTGAGTGCAAATTCCAGAGTACACCGACGCCTCTTTGACATCAATGCCACACTCTCTCAAATCCTCCTCATAGAAGATCAGGTTCCCTTTTTCTAGTTGTTCAAAAGCTAGCCTCCCTAGTGACAGAATATTATCTTGAGTCAGCTGCGGAGCTACTTCATATTTCCCATCATACTTCTGAGACTTCAGTTTAGTCTGATAGATCAGGAAATGTGTGAACATTTGAGTAAGAGTCTTGGGGATCTCTGCACTCTCTGCTTCACACAACATTCTCTGCAGAACAGTGGCAGAAATCCAGCAGAACACTGGGATGTGACACATGATGTAGAGGCTCCTTGATGATTTCATGTGTGAGATGATTCTGTTAGCCAAACTCTGATCTCTGACTCTCTTTCTGAAATATTCATCCTTCTGGGGATCATTGAACCCTCGTACCTCTGTGATCTGGTTGACACACTCAGGAGGGATCTGACTGGCTGCTGCTGGTCGAGAGGTGATCCAGATGAGAGCTGAAGGAAGCAGATTCCCTTTAATGAGATTGGTCAACAGCACATCAACAGAGGCAGGTTCTGTTACATCAAACAGGTTTGGATTTTTTGTGAAATTTAAAGAAAGTCTACATTCATCAATTCCATCAAATATGAACACAGCCTTGTAATCCTCATAGTCTGCTGATCTCAGTTCTTTTGTGTATTTGAAAAAAAGATGAAGAAGTTCCACTAGACTGATGTTTTTATCCTTCATCAAATTGAGCTCTCTGAAAGGAAGTGGAAATATGTAATGGATATCTTGATTAGTGTTGCCTTCTGCCCAGTCCAGAATGAACTTATGCACAGAAACCGTTTTGCCAATTCCAGCAACTCCTTTAGTCAGCACAGTTCTGATGGGTTTGTTTTGTCCAGGTATGGCTTTAAAAATGTCATTGCATTTGATTGATGTTTCCTGTGTCTCTGGTCTCCTGGATGCTTTCTCAATCTGTCTCACCTCATGCTCATTATTGACTTCTCCAACCCCTCCTTCAGTGATGTAGAGCTCTGTGTAGATCTCATTAAGAAGTGTTGAGCTCATTTGATTGAATATCCCTTCATTAATCCTCTGAAATTTTTCTTTAAGTTTGGATTTAAGTTTTTGTTGACATACTGGGGCACATTCTGAAAAAGGAAATGACAACCAAAATGTATGTTCTTATTCACAAATATAAACTCATTGCTAAAAAGCACAAATCCTCAATACAATTCTCATTTATAACTTTTTTTTTTTATTTATTTAATGCTTTATTCACTTATGCTTATATTACTTACATAACACAAAAGGTTGTATATCATTTGCATGCCTTTTTTCCAAATATTAATTTTGATTTCTCAACAAATATTTGAATACAGACTGAGTTTCAATGTAATAAAATAGTCACATGATTCAGATTTCTTACTTGTCTGTAATGTGTTTGCAAGGTCTGTCTGGTTCATTTCTCTCAGGACATGGAGTGTTATATTCAAAATCCCCTGCCGGATTCTGTCCTGACCTTTATCATCATCGTCCTGCTCTCTCTCAGAGCATCCTGGGTAATCTGGACTCAGTAATCTCTTGAAATTCTTTAGCTCTTTTTTATCAGAGAGATCATTTTGGGCTTTAGCTCCTGAAATAAGTGAATCACAGAAATCACAGTGAATATTCAAAAGAAAACCTCCATTCAGTAAAAGAGAGGCAGAACTGAAGAACTAATGCTACACAACATTAACACAAGACAAGGGAACTGAGGAAAACACATTGCATGTGGAGAAATTGGTAACTAAGGAAACAGATTAACAAGAGAACACAGAATCTTAAATAAAATAGAACAGAAATTTGTATGTATGTATGTATGTGTGTGCATGTGTGCGTGTGTGTGTGTGTATGTACACATATATGTATACACAGTAGACGAAATTTGAAGTGGATAAAAAAAAGGTAATCAAAGTTGTCCTATGACAAGAACGTTTATTGTTTGGTTTTAGGACAACTTTGTTTATATATATACACAACCACCCACAAAAACCACTCCTACCTTAAAAATTGAGTCCAACTTCTTCATTTCAAACAAGTTTGTTCCATCCTGTTTGTTACTGAAAACACTGGAAATTCTGGGAAATATTTATTCAAACATTTAATACACAACACTACATATATGGATGCATATGTATTTTTCTCAGTCTAATAAACTTCAGTAGTGTTTCCCAACCCTATTTCTTGAAAGCACACCAACAGTACACATTTTTATTATACTATTCAGTACACTTATCAACTTATTAGTAGAGACTCCAATAGACCGGGCAGGTGTTCCAAAAAGCAAGGTTAACTTTAACTCTTGATCTTGAACTCTTAATTCATTAATCCAAACCTTGCTTTCTCTAGGTACGTTGGTTCCAAAACACATGCAAGGACTTACACTGATGAGCTAAAACATTATGACTAGTTAAATGTATAGAAAATATTGTTGATTATGTCCTAACAATATATCAATATATATATCAATATAACAATATATTAAGACATAGGTATATTCGATGGTAAGCAACCAGTACTCATAAATCAGTGTTTTGGATGCAGGAGAAATTGGTAGGAATAAAAAAATGTGCAATTTTAACAATGTTCAAATTGTTATGGCATATGGAGGATGAGAAATGGTTTAAGTATAAATAAATAAATAAATAAATGTAAAAATACATAAATTCATAAATTATTAATTTAATTAATGAATAAATAAATTAATTAATTAATATACAAATAAATAATTAATTAGATGCTGAAATAAATAAATGCAGAAATGTAGAAATCAATGAATAAATAAATAATTTTGTCAAAAGTGTAATTTTGCTATTTTGTACCATTTGTGTCATTCGTTTCTACATTTATTTACGTATTTCTACATGTATTTATTTTTACATTTATTTATTTCTGTATCCGTATGCTTGTTAATAAGGTAGGCAGTCCTAACCTCTCTCAATGCAGGACTGGTTAAACAGGATAGTGTAACACACAAGGCAAAGGCGTGCGGATCCATTTGCAGGCTTTATTGGTATCACAGGTGCAAAACAAACAAAGGAAAAAACAAAGGAGCTAAACAGAGGCAGAAATGGTATACTGGCTGAGGTCGGGGCTGGCATAAAAGGGACAAAAATGAGTCCAAAGTCGACAATCCAGGGAAAACCACACAGAGAAACCAGACAGGGAAAAACAAGATATCACCACATGTGGAAGACAGAATTCAGTATTTATGGGGAAAGACAATGAGGTAATGAGAGGGAGGAGTCAAAGCATCACCATAGAAACAAACAAGGAGAACAATTGAACACAAAGACAAAGGGAACCTCAACAACAACAACAACAAAAAAAACAATACAGGGGAACACAAACTGAGATCATGACAGATAGCTATTGTTACGGCTGGATTACTGTGGATACTACTAGTAACATCATTGCTAATGATTTAATAGCAAATGCACCAAGCGACTACCTTCTGCTTTGTTTGGAACGTGCCTTCGATGCTTTAGTTCAGCTTAGTGTTGATGTGCATATAGAATTTGATCCAGCTGTGCTCGCCGGTGTTATGTTTTAACTGGTGGTCGTGTTATCTGGTGACCAAGTTCTTGGTTCAGGTCCTCCGTTCCAGATTTCTAATGAAGGCAGACTTGCTCATTACATGATTTTGGTAAAAACGACAAATTATTTGTATGATTGCCCATAGCAGCTTAAGTACGGAAAATAAACAAAAAAGTCTGTTTGGCACGGGTTTCGAACACATGCTAAAAGCCTCCCTGCAAAAAGCCAGTCATGAACGCAATGAGCTATCGAACCGCACAAATAAGGCTGTGGATTTTTGGGTTGAAGTCAGATCTTCACTAGAATACCAAAATTGTGTAATGAGCAAGTCTGCCTTTATTAGAAAGCTTAATATCATGTCAGTTTTTGCTTTCAGAACCGGTGAATGCAATCACATCTGGAGCGGAGGACCTGAACCAGGAACTTGGTCACCAGATAACACGACCACCAGTTAAACCGTAACACCGGCGAGCACATTTGGATCAACGGCACGTTCCAAACAAAACAGAAGTTAGTCGCTTGGTGCATTTGCTATTAAATCATTAGTAATGGTGGTACTAGTAGTATCCACAGTAGTACAGTTGTAATGATAGTGATCCTGTTTAACCAATCCTGCATTGAGAGAGGTTAGGACCCCCCTAATTTATTAACAGACGGACACAGAAATAAATAAATGTAAAAATAAATAAATGTAGAAATACATAAATAAATGCAGAAATAAATGTAGTATAACACAAAAGGTACAAAAATAGCACAATTAAAGATTTGACATTTGGACTTTTGACAAAATTATTTATTTATTCATTAATTTATGCATATGTGCATTTATTTATTTATGTATTTCTACATTTATTTATTTATTTATTTATGTATTTCTACATTTATTTATTTATTTATTTATGTATTTCTACATTTATTTATTTATTTATACTTAAGCCATTTCTCGTCCTCCATAATGGCAAGGCAACAGAATATTTCTAAAAAGGCAAGGCTTGTGGGTTGCTCCCAGTCAGCAGTGGTGAGAATTTATCAATAGTAGCCTAAAGGGGGACAAACCACAAACCAGTGTTGGCCAGTGTGCATGTACTCTACTTACCTGGTGAAGTGATGGCACCAATATTTATGATGGGACGATGACAAGCCTTTGGAGGGAATGTGATGCTCTAGGCAATCTTCTACTGGGAAAACCTTGGGCCAGCCATTCATTTAGATGTAAATTTGACATATTAACTACTACATATGTGTCACAAAACCTGCTTTCTGAAATAGCCCCCAGAAGTAGATGGGTCAGATAAAGGAAACATGCAAAATATGCTTCAAAATATACTTCTGGTGTGCCCTCAGGAACTGGGTTGGATAACACTGAACTACAGTGAGATAACAGAATTGCTGTTTGCTCCATATAAATTAATTTCTCACAAATAAAAAACTTGAGGCATACAGTTAAAGAACACATAATGCTGGCAAAACCCACCACCACCTCCTTGCTGTGTGAGCTGGTAAAAAGGAACCTTTGGAAACCTTGGTGAATCCCCCTAAGACAGTGTTTTTCAAACCTGTCCTGGAGGTACCCCTGCCGTGCACATTTTGTCTCCATTATTAAACACACCCAAATCAGGTTTTGCAGTCTCTACTATTGAGCTGATGATTTGAATCAGGTGTTTCAGATGAGGGAGACATGCAAAATGTGCAGGGTTTGAAAACCACTGCCCTAAGGCAACATGCAACACCCTCGCCAGAGTGATGTGGGATGCAAGGGCTACCTACTCAAGGACAGGGCACTAGTCAAGTGTCTCCGATTGACTGCTATCAGTATCTTAATGGCCAAAGATGTGAGCTTGGCCCTTGGACCCCCCTGTACACAAACAATGTAACATTAGAGAACAAGACCTGCCCGGCGCTCCAAGATCTGATGCAAGCATGATACGACCAGCTCAGGAACAAAGGAATAAGGCTCAAAACCAAAAAAAAAAAAAAAACAAATACTTGGGAGTGTGGCACCATCAGCATCAATGGCCAGGACTTGCAGAAAAAAACACCTAATTCAAATATCTGGGATTCCAGATGCCTGGAGACAGGTCTCTGGGGTCCTAAGCGACAATAAAATGCCAGAATACCTCAAGGTGAAGGTCTACAAGACTATTGTGCACCCAGTCACCCTTTACAGGGCAGAGGGATGAACAAGAAGCATGAACAGACTGAAGGATCTGATGATCCTCAATGCAAATTGTGTGTGTTTTGCTGCACAAGAGCAACCATACATTTGTGTTGTTTTTTTACTTTGTTTTTTATATTCTTCATTTATTCCTCATTCCTTTATTTATTTATAATCATTTATCATTTAATTATTTTACTATTCCATTTAAACATTTATATTAGTCATTATAGTCATTTATATATCCATTACATTTATTCATTAATTGATTAGTCATTTATATTATGTTATATTATTATTATTTATTTTTTTTTATATATTTTTCCATTGTTGTTTAGTCTTATGACTGTGTGGTTTCAAGGGCTGTTTGTCTTTATGAATAAGAGATACAAGGGAATGTTTAATAACCTCAAGGGTTATGGGATGTTATCGTGAAGACGTTTGCTATAACAATACTTGCTGAATTTCTGTTCTTCAGACGAAGTCTGAGCATTAAGACATACGCAACTAAGACTATTCAATAAACTCTGCTCCTTTTTATCATCATTAATTTGTCTCCTGCTTCTGCTCTTCATTTTCACTGGTTTTTCCTCAGTCAACTTCTTTGCTGACAGAAGACTGTTAATAGTGTTTTGGGTATTTTGGGTACCAGACAAGACCTCCTGTTAATGGGGTTTGGGTACTAGACGACTCTGCTGACGAGTTGTTCTGTTACCGGAAAAACTGATATTTTCTGGCGGGATCCGGCATCCGGGGTTGGATCTTAATTGTCTAGGCATGAGGAGCACGATCTAACAAGGCCCTGCATGCCATGGAGATGAAATGCTGATGATGCTCCAGTGATTGCTTGGACTGACCCATCTTGACCATGCAATAAATGAAGATGTCCAAAGAAGACTGGGAGTTATCTTAATCACAGAGAAAATGAGGAAGACCAAAGAAGTGTTTGATGGATAGCATCAGCTATGACATGTACACCAAGAAACTCAAGCCAGAGGAAGTTGAGTTCCCTTACGAAAGCCCCCTAGAGGCTGCTTTGGGGAATGCCTCCACCATGACTGTGTCTGAAGCCTGAATGAAAAAATGACAATAAACTTGTGTGGATGTTCTTTCTTTAGAGTCATCTGATCCAGCAGACAGTGCTCTTTTAGATGCAAGTCTAGAAAAGCAGGATGTGGTTGTTGAGGGTGAAGACAAAGTATTGGAACCCTCTCAGCCTGCCTGCCCCACATACAGTGAACTGTTACAGTTTATGGCGCATGCAACTTAAGGATTAAATCTTCCTTGGAAACACAAATATAGCCAAACTGCAGCAGATTAGATGAGAGTTTTTTGGCTGGCCATGATTCCAACGAGTCTTTCATTTTGTCAGACCTGCACACCGAGGTGGAAAGTTCTTGGAAAAATCCACATTTGTCTTGCGTTCATCTTTTTCAGCACAAATTATGTGAACGTGGAGGGATTTTGCAAGCATGGATATGCATCGATTCCTCCTATAGAAGAGATGTTGGCAAATCTTTCAATGGGAGAAACTTCAAAGACTTAATCCCTGCTGTCGAAACCTCTGAGAATGACATCTGAGATGAACGGCAGGGAGCATGCAGCTACGGGTCAGGCTGGTGCTTTGCACACAATGGCTGTATTGCAGGCCTACCAGGCTGATCTCCTTAAAGTCCTGGATGATGGGAAGAGATAATTTTTCTTTCTCCTTCCTATACTACCCCTCACCCCCCAAACATGGGTTCTGAGGTATTTTTGGATACTTCACATTGGGCCCTGAGCTGAACCTATATGTTAGCAGGTTTGAGTAGCTTACGCATCCTGCTATACTGATGGTTCTGTGAGAGCCTATATGTGGTAGTGATCCTATGCAGTGGCCTTAAGTGTTCGGCCCTTTCTTTTTGCGCCACCTTGATAACTGTCATATGGCTGAGTAGGTCTGGCATTCTCTCATTTAGAGAAGCATTCTGCTGAGGTCTCTACTCACCTGAGCTCCAGTTAGACAGTAGAATAAAGTGTTCAGCCTTCTGTGAGGCCACCTTGATAGTTAGTCTTGCATAATGATATCAAGTGTACAGTCCTCTTTGAGGCTGCCTTGATAGTCAGTCTTAGGGTTCAGCTGGTTTGGCCTCCTCTTCTTAGAGTGTCATTCTGCTGAGGCATCTGCTCACCTGAGCTTCAGTAGATTGAGTGTTCATGAACTCATGAATGTTCATAAACCTCATGAACTGTCTTTATGTTGAGTACGTCTGGCTTCTCTTGCTTAGATTGTCTTTGTACTAAGGCCTTCACTTACTGGAGCTCCAGGCATGTGGTAACAGCAATTGTTTGGCCCTCTTGAGGCTACCTTTATTAACTATCTCTTGCCCCATTTGGTGGTTGATATGTTAGGTATCCTCTCTCTCTCTCTCTCTCTCTCTCTGCGAGCCACGGCATATCTTAATATGGAGTAGTGGTAGCCCCATGGTAGCCCTGTAGCATCTCATTCCCTATTCTCAGGGAACCAATGGTTACATGCGTAACCTGAGACGATTTGGTTAAAAGACCAAGGTTGTTGGTTCAATACCAGAAACAACTGATCCATGGCAGGGCTTTACAATTAGAGAAATAGACAAATCAATGTGTCTATGATTAAGAAAAGAATAAATATTTTATGAATCTTGTTTGAAGCATGTGTGCTGGGTTCTGAAATATGTACCTTTGTATTTGTGTTGATTTCAGATAATGTAGAAAATTATTATTATTATTATTATTATTATTAAAAACACTACTCCAAACCATAAGACTTTATTTACCTGACATCAGCAGAAGAGTTCTTAAAGTTAACTGGTGTGCCCTTTGATTCAGCACTCTTCATGGACACACAGCTGGGCTCAGGAGATTCACCATGAATGAAACTAAAACACAGCAATAATCAGATCTTTATACAAAAATAAAAATAAAACCAATCACATGGTGAGAGAGTTAAGTCAATTACTCTTTCCTTATACATGTTAGGGTTCTTTGGAGATATAATGTTCCAACAAGCCTACTTGATCAATTACCAAAGAAGAATGTCAAAATAATTAAAAGTCATAAAATGTTGTGTTGCAAAAATTAGTACACCCTCCTGAATAAAATATATATATATATATATATATATATATATATATATATATATATATATAGGTTTAAGGTCATTTTTTTTGATCAACAGGTAAGTATATTGAACCAAAACTTTTAAAGACAAGTAATTTCCTGTCAATTAAAAGGGTTATATAGCCCACTGAATCATACTCAGACTTAATGCTGGCAACAACAAAACAACTTGGAAGAGAGCTGTCAGGAGATTTATTAGCACAAAAGAGGACAATAGTACAAGAGCAATACCAAATCATTGTTTTAAGTGTGAAAATATAGCAGAAGTAATACCGTAATATCGACATTCAAAAACAATGGACTTGTAACAAGGCTCCTTAAATAATCAGTTCTCCACTTTAGGTTTTCATTTAGTGATGAGTAAATTTTTGCCATTAAAAAGTGACACTTCATCTCACAGAGTACGACACAGCCTGCAGAAGTGACATGCATGGTTGTTTATCCATAACAGAATTACCTACTGTAGCCAAATCACAATGAACTCATACAACCTCTTCCAAGGCCCATATGTGTGATGTAATACAAAAACCTGAAACAGAATCCCTGAGCTGTTGGCCATTTTTTCAACATGACAATGAAGATATTCTTTTTCCCAAAGTAAAAATCCTTCAGTGGACATGTATTTCACTCAATCTTATCACTCTTGAGCAGCTGTGGGGGATTCTGTAGAGATGAGCTGAGCAACACTCCCCATTAAAGACCAGGGCATATAAAAGAGATTGTTCTCTAGGCGTTAAGCAGGACAGATGTGATTTGTCATGAACTTGTACACTCAGTGCCAAGAAGGGTTAGAACAGTATACTTAAAGTTCTGGAGGACATACTAAGTACTAGCATATTATACATTTACTGAATTAAATCTAGGATGTACTCATTTATGCAATCCTTCATTTAAGCAAAATTGGCTAATGTACTTATTTTTACAGAAAATATATTTTTCTTTGGTTTTATTAAGTATGTGTTTTATTACTAATATAATGAGCCATCTCTCTGTATTTTTCTAAACCCCTGAAAATAGAGTCCAGACATTAGAAAAGTATCCATCTATGAATGTGTTTTATATTTTAGATTTGAGAAATAGGCTACACATGCAGAGTTTTTGGGAGACTAAATATTTTGTAGACTTTCTGTGATTTACAATGCACAAACCGGAAGCAACAATATCTGCAGAATGGAGAAACATAAAATATAAATTTAATTTACATTTTCGTTTTTGTGTTTTAGAGGAAAAATCAATGTTACGGATGTTACATTAAATGTGTATAAAATGTTTTAAAAACTTTAACAGAAATGTCTAGAGGGTTTTTAATAGGGCTGCCACCCACTTAAGATTTTTAATCACACATTTATATTAAATTAACATAATCTACTAATCCGTAAGGAGTCGTAATACAGCGGGGAAAATAAGTATTTGACACATCAGCATTTTTATCAGTAAGGGGATTTTTAAGTGGGCTATCGACACACAATTTCCACCAGATGTAGCCATCAAGCCAAATATTGAATTCATACAAAGAAATCAGAACATTTAAGTATACAAGTTGAGTCATAATAAATAAAGTTAAATGACACAGGGAATAAGTATTGAACACACTTTATTTAATACTTTGTAGAAAAGCCTTTGTTGGTGATTACAGCTTCTAGATGCCTCTTGTATGGAGAGACCAGTCGTCTGCATTGCTCAGGAGTGATTCTGGCCCATTCTGGTCTTTAAATCTTGAAGGTTCCTTGGGCCTCTTTTATGAACTTTGATTTGACTTCAGTTCTCTCCATAGATTTTCTATGGGATTTAGGTCAGGTGATTGACTGGGCCATTCAAGCAACTTGATTTTCTTTCTTTGAAACCACATTGTTTCCTTGGCCTTGTGTTTGGGATCATTGTCTTGCTGAAATGTTCACCCTCTTTTCATTTTCAGCTTTCTGGTAGATGGCAGCAGATTTTTATCCAGAATGTCCCGGTACATTTCTCCATTCATCCTGCCTTCAATAATATGAAGTCTGCCAGTACCCCATGCTGAAAAGCAGCCCCAAACCATGACGCTTCCACCCCCAAACTTAACTGTTGGTATGGTGTTATTGGGGGGTGGTGGGCAGTGCCATTTCTTCTCCAAACATGGTGTGTAGAATGACTGCCAAAAAGTTCAATTTTGCTGAAATTGTGTGAAAACGAGAAGGTTTCCTTAAAATCATTAAAGTTGTCAATTAATGAAGCTAATGGCCAGGTTTAATTTATTCGTTTCATGTCTCACTTAGGCCTAAATAATAAGCACAAAATTATACAGTGCCTCACGCTTTTTCAAAAATAATAATAAAAAATAAAAAAAAATCATAAAATATGCAACAATTTCTTAATTAGTAAACAGATTTTACACAGATAGTTCTCTGTCAAAACAAAGTACAGGTAGCGAATAACAAAGTATGCGCGTGACAAAAATGCATGCTGTTTTTAAAAGGAATTTTTAAATATAAATTAAAAATGTATTTGTGACAAATATTAAGTAATGTGAGAATATTGACATTTCGCATATAAATCCATGTATGTATAGCCTACCTAGGAAATGCACGAGTACTAAATTTGCATCATCTGTGAATATGAAATATTGTAACTACAGTGCTTTTCTTTCATTTTCCATTTTTGTTTAATTTTCCACATAGACGAGGCAAAGCTGATTTGCAGTCCGCTCCTGATCTGTGGCTGTTACCACACGCATCCAGTGTGAAAGCAAAACGAGTCCATGCTGCTTCTGCACCGAATACGTAACGCACATGGACTGCATACGCACTGCAGACTGAGTATGAAACAGGCATAATAAAGTGGTAAAAAGCTCATTCTGGTTGGTCACCTGCTGTATGGGATGATTCATGTATGCTATATGGGGATGATTTTATGTTATATGTACAGCAGCAGAATTTCTTACATGCTCACAGCAGCATGCTGTGGATGCATTGGCAGTAGCATGTTTCAATACTTGCTATGCCGCAGCAGCAGTGTAGCAGATATATTCCGCCAAAACCAAATACATTAATGTTTTCATGTACATTATCATGGCAATCCCTCTGGGCGTTGTCATGACAGAAATAAGATTTAAGAAATCTGATCCAAAATGTTTCATTTTTAAATTAATTCATTGATGATGGAAAACTAACCCCCCGTTTCACAGACAAGGCTTAAGCCTAGTTCTAGATTAAAATATAGCTTTCTTTGTTTCAGATGAAAGAAACTTGCATTGACTAAATTTAAAAATATATCGGTGGCTTTGCTTTGTCTCAAGATGCACACCAGTAATGTGTTTTTTTTTTTTTTTTTAAGCATGTTTATCAAAATGCCCTAATTGCACTATGGCCTTATTCTGGCTTAGACTAAGCCACGATTGTGAAACCGGGCCTAAATGTCTAATAAATAATGAACATTTACGCTTAAGAATAGAACACACTGATTTGGTGTGTTACCAGTACATACTTGCTGCCCAGATAACCCTACCTGATCATTTATTTCAACTTTTTGATTATTTCATTCATTTTTATTTGTATTGAAAACAAATTCCTTTCCGATGTTTTATGAGACTTGAAAAGGGAGACAAACGATTTCGGGAAAAGGCGGACACGAACTCTGTTTTCTTGCGTCAAAGACTATGTGCTACGCATATTATCATTTATGCCACTGAAAATGTTATTTATCAGCCGTCTTTTGTAATGTTGTGACACTGCGGCCAGTGGTGATGCAAAAAGCTGCTGCCAAAAAGATGCCCTATTTGCACTTTGTATAAAAATTAATTAAAAGGAACCACACTACAGAAAATAGCATATACTACAGCAATTTTATTTTTTATTAGTATTATTTTTTTCTGGGGGAGGACCCACCCATTAATTTTGCCTCTGACACCCATAGTAGAAGCATATCTCATCTGCTAAATAATGTAGTAATAAAAGAGATTAGTTCACTGCCTTTGACTCTTTGTGAGATTTAGGTTTTTAGCAGAACTAAATAAGATTAAACAGCATGATTTTTAACCTCTTGTATGACAAATAGATTCATCTCAGCAATTATTATAGACTTCAAAATACAAGTGAACAATATCATTATTTTAAATGCGCTTGAAATTCTCTCACCTCTTGACAGCAGGTATGTTTTGTTCCCCAAAGAGACTTCTTTTGTCAGCCATACTGTAACACTATTTGAAAAGTGCATGCAGACAGTGAATCACAGTGTTAATCTCCAAAGAGTGTGCTGTTGTGGTTGCATTACAATGACAGTGGCACATTAAAGTATCTGGTTTATGCACAAAATAAGATAAACCTCAAAAGGAGTAAACCTCAAAGTATAACTATTTATACAATGTATAACTTACATTCTGTACTCGCTGCGTGTTTCTCACTTGTCACGACTTGAAAATCTTCCCTTGGAAACGCCTTATCGTATTGCATTGCATGAAGGTGGTGTGTTCTAGTTTAGCCAATCACAAAATAATCTGGAAATAGGATCTCAACTTTCCAGTTTAACAACTAGTTTCAGTAATTCAGTAAAGAAAGGTTACACCAGTGACAGTAACACTAGTGACAGTTTTCATGAAAAAATATAAAATAGCTGTTGCAAGGTATCAAACCACAATTTTTTACTATTCCCTAAAAAAGGCACGTGCAGAGGGGAGGGGTTTGGGGGCTTGAGCCCCTGCCCTTTTTCCAAAAGTAATTAAAAGTGCCCCCCTCGCAATTTTTATCAACAAAAATATTGTGGTCGATAAAATGCATTTGAATCATCAATAATATGAGAACGTGTATAAAGTAGTAAAGAATATAACTCAAAACGAAGTTTGGATAATCCCCCTATTGTTCAATGCCATTAGACAGTCTGACAAGCCGTTGCCGTAGCAATGCGACCTAAGCATTAGCGTTGATATTGCCATGTAGCATGTGCACGCGTGACTTGTTACTGTTACTCCATTGCTTCTTGCATCCGAAGACTTGCATTTTCAGACTTGCACTCTCAGACTCCCGCAATTCCACAATGACGTCACTTGCAGTCCTTTTTATTTTTTATTTCATTTCATTTATTTATTTATTTTTTAACTGAATCTCTCACCATTTTACAACAGTAGCCAGGTATAGTGAAGACAAGAAAAAGGAAACTAAATTATGATGTCAATGGCAGTCCCCACTTGCACTCTCCTTCACTTGCAGGAATCGTGAGTGTTGCCAATGGAGAGAAGACGCTGTGGTGGTTAAGCGATTCAAACTAATTTAGTTCCACGTACAGGGTCATGCAAGTCATCTGTAGAAGAAAAGACAAGACCCGCAAATCCGTGGCCACAGAACAGCACAATATGAATGCAATGCGCAAGTCTCTCATTAAGCGTTTTCATCCCGTAGAAAATTAAACACTAAATGTGTCTTTATCCTTTATATATTAAGATACATTAAGTTATCATTTATCAAAACTGGCCAAAGCAATTACACCTCCTTGAATACACACCACTGTTTAATCAGAGCGTAAGTCCATATGCCATCATAAGCAGAACCTAACCATAAGAACAGCATGAGCAAGGTGGCCACACCGCATCTGAAAGACGCAACACATCTTTCCACAAAGCACCAGCAAAAATAATTAACAATGAATGTGTCAGGGGGAAACAGTAAGGAGATATTTGAATGATCCAATAATAAACTGGTGTATTGGTGTAGTGTTGCAAAGACCCTGACTCGCAATCTCCTCTTTGGACACACCTTTAGAAAGAAATGCATCTTTATGTGTTACATAATGAAAGAGTTTTTTCCTATTTGTTTTATTTCGTTGAGTAATAATTTAAAGCTTTCTATTTAGACTATATATGTATCATGTTTGTGAGGCATGTATTCACTGAAAAAATGCAAATGATTGCGCTGGTGCCTCCATGTCCTACAAAGCTGTTTCAACTTCCCCTCTCCAAAAAAACAATATGCACCTAATAGTGCACATTTATCTAGGTTTAACATTTAAACTAACATTTTTTATAGCTACTTTAACTATTTTAGATCTATAGATTTTATTTTTTGCAAGTTGTGATGATTTGAGAAGGCAAATTGATCAGACAAGCGGGTGAGCCTGGAATAAACACAACGCGCAAAGTTTCGCATTTTCCAATATAGTCTTTGTCCGTTAAGCTACATTACGTGTTTTATTTAGGCTATGGTTTTCTGTGGCTATGATTTGATATTTTCTTGCCTTCAGTTGGTCCTTTTAATATTACTTAATGTACGTGCTTTCATATCCGCTGGTCTGAATACACTTCGCATCAACAATAATTTTACTGAATTTAGTCTTTATCATCTTAGTGCACATTGTGTTCATGATCTGCTTGCCTTGCAGTCCATTAAATTAATAAATGGACTGCAAGGCTGACAAATGAGACAGGGAAAGACCCCTGTCCTATTAGATGCAGCTTCAAATAAAACAGTCCCTGAAGACGAAGAAGAGGATGATATGTTTGACAGGTGCCCTTTTATCCTATCGGTCGCACCGGCAATGACGCGCCAGCAGTGACAAGTCACACCGGCAGTGACGTCATAGGCTGTCGCCGGCCAATACTGTTGGAATTTTTTTATGTAACTTCAGACACGGGTCACGAAGGAGATGTTCCCCATAGCAACCCCTAGAGGACACAGTTCGATGTTCCCTCGAAAGGGAACTGTTTTTGACCTTAAAATAAAGCACATCTGTACATGGCTGTGGAGATGAGCAGTTTTATGGTGCTTGGAATTCTATATAATTAATTAAAAAATGAATATTGTCACATTGATGGCTTAGGAAGGTGTAAATGATTAAATAACATATTGTTTCATTATAAAATGTAAAAAATTGTCTCCCTAAAGCGTTTTTCAAGTGTAATATTTCTGTAAATGATCTGCTTGCCTTGCAGTCCATTAAATTAATAAACTAGCTATTTATCGAATTTAATCTTTTTACTTGCACCTTCTTTATCTTAATACATTAACTCATATTAAGTGTTTAGTTTTCTACGGGATGAAAAAGCTTAACGAGAGACTTTGCCCATTGCATTCATATTGTGCTGTTCTGTGGCCACGGATTTGCAGGTCTTTTCTCCTACAGACTTCCTACAGAACCTGTATGTTATGGTACTATTTGGTACTATGGTACTATTTTCATTATGTATTTTATAATATTTATTCAGCATTTTTTTTATGCCATTTATATCATAAATTTGACAGTTATGAATATTATAATTATTGTATTTAAAATGGTAGAAAAACGTCTACAAGTAGGCTATCAGAACCCCGATAGAGGCAATAGACAGTGGCCCAAGGACCCGGGGCCTAACATCTCTAGAGAGGGTACAAAGCTGAGTGTGTAATCCCCACCATACAGGATTTGAGAAAGAACACAAGATGCTAGTGTGCGTTCTTACCACAACATGGATTTTAGAATGTGCCCATGTAGCCTGGACACTCAAAACATTCAAGTAAGAAGGCTCTGAGAGCAAAGAACAAATCCCTCTCAGAGGGAGGTTCTAAGTCTTTAGGGAGCAGACCCGTGCTCAAAGCGACCCTCCGAAGTGGGGAGCACAATAATGCTTTAGTAATGCACAGTCTGAGTGCAATGCCCTGGAGCAAAGATATTCTATCCTAGGAGGAATATAAATTGCTTGACAGGGGACAGCATGCTCAGGAGACCCTCATTCTATAAAGGGAGCAAAGAGGGCTAATAATAGCATTTCACCAGGGGCTACAATTTGGTAACAGTCAGAGCCATAGGGCGCAAAGGTCCTTCTCTAAATGTCAGAGAGGTACTATGCACTCTGTCCAGGAGCGGCATGTTCTTAAGACCCTCTGTGAGCTTTGCCATGCACATGCAATGCCAGTGAGAGACATTACAGGGGCAGAGAGAGGCCTGAAGGCCTAGGCTGCCGTCATATGGAGCTCCAGATGACCAAGGGGTTTAGTTTAGTTTAGTATACAGTATTGCTGGAAATTAAGTGTCCCCATCTGATCAGGATACATACTGGATCTGAGTGGCAACTATGACCTTGGAATAAGCAAGAGACAGACCAATATTAGCGTAGATGCCATTCTTCTTATGATGCAACAAGTACATCAGGTGTTATGTGAAGTGTTCCCGGTTCTGGTTGACCTAATTAATGCAGCCTAAAAATCCTTTAACGGATTTGAATTATAGAAATGTGTTAATGTGTTATGTGTAAGCCAGGGTAAAGAGATGGGTCTTTAGTCTAGATTTGAACTGACAGAGTGTGTCTGCCTCCCAAACAAAGTTAGGTAGATTGTTCCAGAGTTTGGGCGCTAAATAAGAAAACAATCTGCTGTCCGCAGTTGATTTTGATCCAACATGTCCTCCAATTTATACGACCGACTAAAGTCGTTTTCACAAATCCTCAAATACGTCTCTGTAAAGCGTATTCAACATTTGCTCCCTTATCAGTAACAGGTATCTAACTCAACCTTAGCATTATGTGTAGGTCAGTTAGTAGCGCATTGCACTGCGGAGTGGTATAATCATATGAACACAGGTTCGATTCCAGAGAACTCATATGTTTTCATTGTATGTTTTTTTTTTTTTTAAATATGCACTACAAATCATGATTTTGCACTATTTCTGTAAGGGGTAGGTTTAGGGTAGGGTTAGGTGTGGTCATATATACGAATTACACCTAGTAAAACACGTTTAAATTACCCTGAAATCGTATAAAAACTCATACGTCATTCGATGACGTCAGATCCAACGCGACACTGTCATTATTTTTCAACCGCTAGAGGGCGCTTAACTTTAAAACGTAAGAATGGATCGTATTTGGTCGATTCAAAAACGTACAACTGGGTCGTATTTTCTTTGAGGACAGTCTCTTTTGATCAGGTCAGAGCAGCCTCCATTCAGGCCAGTGTGGCAGAAGGCAAAACACATCAGGTGGCAGCAAGTGGCCAACTAATCCGATGAGGTTGGAAACTCAAGTGTTAGCACCCACAGGGTAGATACCTAGCTCTCACATAGAGAAGAGGATCTAACGACCCCGCCTCGGTGAGGGAAGCACAACCAGTGAGGCGGACCACAAACAAGCTCATCTAATGTCAGAAGACATTATAGTAGCCGAGGAGGGTCTTGCAATCTGGGCTGCAGGAGCTCCAGAGGTTAGGGCCTTAGGTACCCAAGAAGGGCAAGGCAATCTCTGTACATACCAATGTGATAGCAGGAAGCCCATCAGGTGGCAGCAAGTGGCCAACAAATCCGATGAGGTCTTGAAGGAGTGTTCAGCGGCAATAGGGTAAGTGCCTAGCCCTCCATGGAGGGGAGGACCTACCCAAATAGGCATAGGACGGCATGCTATGAAACCCTGTCTTGGTGATGGGAGTACTGCCAGATCCCGAGATGAGCATCAAGTGGGGATATCAGAATGAGATACAGCTTCGACAGTGAAATCCAGTCCGCTCCTCAGAGGGATGAATTGAATTCCACTGAGTGGAAATAGCAGGCAAAGTTGTTCTGTGCCTCAGCAACAGAAATTCCAATGCAGAGATAGGCAGCTCCTTAGAGCAATGCTATAGTGTAATAGACAACTGGAGGTTACCTGAACAGAAGAACCAGAGGTCCTAAGGTTGAGGGGTGTGACAGGGACACAGCAATCAGAAGACTACACCTGTAGTGCCTAGCGATTGTTGCAGGATAGTAGAGTCATCCAGATTGACCAGTACAGACCAATGCACTAGCAGGAACAGTCCAGAGACTGAATCTGGACCATCAGTTAGATTTTTTCTGGGTGAATAGAATACAACCAAAAACATCATAGGTCCAGCTAGAGAGACAATGTACGATGCTGGTTCCCACCTAACCTCAGCCAGGAGGAGATTGGTAGAATTAGAGGAGGGAGGTAAGGACAGATGTTAAACCCCATAGGGAGGTGAGTATATGTATTCCTACTCTGGGCCAGACAAGAGCATTGGGAATGCCTAGTCTGGATCACCTCCCTCAGATCCTGACGACCTCTTCTGGATTTGCGCCCTCTCCTCAATCCGCCTGCAGGTATGCTAGCCTTCTGAGCCTGTCTCCGGTCCTCAGACTGGGACAGGCCAGCACCCCGTGTTTTTTTATGCTCAGACCTGGTTCTTCAAGGGATGAAGGATATAGCAGACCGCGCCTTTGCCTCCTTAAACCTCTCAGCCACCATCTCGACGGAAGTACTGAAAAGTTGAGAAGGCGAAATCGGTGCATCGAGGAGAATGCCCTTCTCTTTCTTCCTGATGTCCGCCAGATGTCTGCCTCTCTGTAACCACCATGTCTGCCATAGACTTCTTCCTTCTCATCCAACTCCTGCTTTTCCTGGGCAAAGCCCAGCAGAGCACTGGCTGCAAGATCCAGTGATGTGAGTGAGAGCACATCATCATCATCCATCAGCACTCTCTTGTCTCCGGCTGACAAATGAGACAGGGAAAGACCCCTGTCCTATTAGATGCAGCTTCAAATAAAACAGTCCCTGAAGACGAAGAAGAGGATGATATGTTTGACAGGTGCCCTTTTATCCTATCGTTCGCACCGGCAATGACGCGCCAGCAGCAACAAGTCACACCGGCAGTGACGTCATAGGCTGTCGCCGGCCAATACTGTTGGAATTTTTTTATGTAACTTCAGACACGGGTCACGAAGGAGATGTTCCCCATAGCAACCCCTAGAGGACACAGTTCGATGTTCCCTCGAAAGGGAACTGTTTTTGACCTTAAAATAAAGCACATCTGTACATGGCTGTGGAGATGAGCAGTTTTATGGTGCTTGGAATTCTATATAATTAATTAAAAAATGAATATTGTCACATTGATGGCTTAGGAAGGTGTAAATGATTAAATAACATATTGTTTCATTATAAAATGTAAAAAATTGTCTCCCTAAAGCGTTTTTCAAGTGTAATATTTCTGTAAAGGCTAGGGACAAAAAAATGGACATTTCCATAGAATGACCCTAAACATAACATATGGAACATTTTTGTACATTTCCTTATTTAATACAACCACAGCACATGTAACACAGCCAGGGGTGCCCAATCCTGTTCTGGAGATCTACTTTCCTGCAAAGTTCTACAATCCTGATCAAATACAGCTGAATCAGCTAATTTTTAATCTTTCTGAGCACTTACAGATGGATTGGAGCAGGGCTGGAACTGAACTTTGCTGTATACTAAAGTTAGGAGAATATTCTGTCTGCTGAGATTTTCAAAAGAACATACTAAATGGGCCGCCACTAGGGGGTGCCAATGGTTTTGTTTAATCATTCAGATAGGATGTTGTCCATCTAACCTGCTGCGGAAACTACTTTCACAAAACTTAAGTATGAGATTCATTTGAGTTTGAAAATGGCTTATGAGTGATTGTACAGTATAAAGGGAATGAGTTTCCTTTAGTATTGTAGAATGTCTTTGTCATTCTGAAGCTGTTTTCATTTGCGTGACATGGTGGTCAAACTTCTAACTGTTCTTGGTGAGTACATGTAAAATAAACTCAAAGGCTGACAGTCTAAAGCTTTTATCAGCGCTTAAATCTTAAATCTACAAAATTGTTTGCAAAGTCCACCCTATATTGTGCATTTCTGGCTGAATATTATAATACACATGACTCCTCTGATTTACATAAATATCATTTCAGTCACATAAACAATGTCCCTGGCCAGTGTCAATGTTTATATACACTGCTGTGAGCAATGACTGCATTCACTCAGTCACAGTAATACAACCACACAGTCAACCACATGAACTGGGCTGAGACAGACAATATTTGTAGGAATCTGGTCTGAATCTGAGTACTGGGTTGTCACTTCTTTGCATTGTGTTGTGTTAGGACTATCAATTAACACTCAGTCAAGTATCTTGTTTTAAATGTTGCTTGTCTGTGCAAAACGCTGTATCATGCATAAGTAATATTAAAGTTATTCTATGAATAATCTGAACATATATTATGACATTATATAATGCCATATAAAGACATATTTCATGTATATTCAAATAAGACAAATTATATGTAACCCTGAACCACAAAACCAGTCTTAAGTAGCACTGGTATATTTGTAGCAATAGCTAACAATACATTGTATGGATTAAAATTATAAATTTGTCTTTTATGCCAAAAATCAATAGGATATTAAGTAAAGATCATGTTCCATTAAGGTATTCTGTAAATTTCCTGTTACTGTAAATATATCAAAACTTATTTTTTGATTAGTAATACGCATTGCTAAGAATTTAATTTGGACAATTTAATTTGGAAAAAGCAGATTTTTTCAACCCTCAGATTGCAAAATTTTCAAATAGTTGTATCTCGGCCAAATATTGTCATACCCTAACAAAGCTTATTAATTCAGCTTTCAAATGATGCATAAATCTCAGTTAAAAAAACAAAACAAAAACAAACAAAAAAAAAACAAACAAAAAAAAAAAAAAACACTTTTGACTGGTTTTGTGGTCCAGGGTCACATAATATATTATATTTAATTGGCTTCAGGAAAAGTATTCTTCAGAACACAATAACATTTATCATATTCTGTTCTGCACTAAAATTAATTTTATTAGTCTTTAATCTGTATTTTTGATAACTGTCTTCTAAAAACAGCAATTTTACCTTAAAAGGCAAAATATGCCTTTGTCCTATGAAAATTGAAGACAGCTCTTTTTCATGTGGTGATCCAAACATTGGTTTGTTTGCCAAACTCTGAGCTTGTGTTTATCCATGTGGACACTGAGGCTAGAGAGGCTTCATTTATTATAGTGAATCTTAACATAACAGCACTATGTGCAGATGATGTTCCACATATCATGTCACATTGTACTATAATTAAATTCACATCAGAGATACAGAATCATATTTTATTTTGGCTGATTTCAACAATAGAAGAAGAAGAAACAAACAGGGTCAAACACTGGGAAGAGGAAGAGGAGGGAGGATGCATTGTGGAAGAGTAGGGTGGGAAAAAATAAAAAGAAGTAGAAGAGGCAAAGGACATAGACACATTTCTGATGAAATAAGGGCCACTATTGTGGACCATGTTCTCAATCATGTCCTTACAGTGGCCAAGGTTGTCTTTATGATCCTCTCATTCAAATCTATTTCATATAGATATGTGTAGATATGTGTATGGTATCCTTTTTTCTCTTTTTCTCTTTTTCTCACCAGTTTAGCTAGAGTTTAGCTCCAACTTTCCTTAACACACTTGCCTGGACATTTCTAGTATGCCTGTAAGAGCTAATCTCCACAGGACAGTTGACCTCCTGCAGCAGGACTGGGCACCCTTGCTATATATTAAATATATTAAGTTAAAGAGGTGCCCACGGGAATCACTGTATTACACTAATATGAAATTAAGTGAATTTGTGCACATCAGTGTTTGGAGCACAAAAACCTTCCAAAGAGATTGTAATATTTTACTCACCAAATAACAATTTAAATAATAATTAAATTAATTATTAAATTAAATTATTTTAAACTTGTCAGTTCATTGGATATTAGCATTGTTGCAAAAAATAAATAAATAAATAAATAATAATAATAATAATAAAATAAAATAAATAAATAATAATAATAATAATTAAAAGATAAAAAAGAAGAAGTCAATAAATTATGCAATATTTACTGCCACTGTGTAAATAATACCTATTCAGGTTTTTATTCAAAGTAACTGATTATGAGTATTTAAAAAAATGTAATATATTCAAATTACAAGTACTTTGGAATCTGATTTTGTAATCCAGATAGCATATAATCAATCACAACTCAGCACAGTGTCATTAGCACAAATGGTGCAGGATCAAATTTTAATGCTTAAATTTGGGGGTCTATTCTAATCACTAACTTCAGATATTATCATATGTAGGTTAAAGTCTTCTTTTGTGTTAATAGACATCTGCATGAATACCATCAGCCATTTTAAAGCTGTTTAACCCATGATGCTTTTCTTCTTGTCTCTCTGCCAGCATACTTAAACTTTATTTAAAGCTTGTTAAACAAAATAATCACGCTGATTAAAATAAATGTCTGTGGTTGACACCCAAAAAGGGTGTGTAAGAGAAACTAGGAATTTGTGGAAAGCATCTTGGCTTTTTTTTTTTTTTTGAGAGAGAGAGAGAGAGAGAAAAATATATAGTTAAACTAGTAACATTCCTTAGAGTGCTATAATATAATGAACTATATGGTGGCAGTATCTATGATAGTGTTGCACTAGATTTATAGTGCATGTGAATAGATAGATAGATAGATCGATAGATAGATAGATAGATAGATAGATAGATAGATAGATAGATAGAAGCAGCTGTGCAGCGCATGCAGAAGTGGAAAACCGTGACACATCACTGGCAGTGTTTTCATCTGAGTCATTTGCAGCCCGTATAAACGTGGTCATCGCAGACGATGTGTGTGCATTTCAATAGAGCTTGAAAGAGTGTGTGCTGAACATGCACATGGATGTATCCATGCATTCTAGTGTGTACGTATTTATTTTTTTCTGTAGGGCTGTCTGCATGTGTGTGTGTGCGCTAGTTGGCAGGTGTTGCAACTGTTTATTAAGCTGAACTCTTGATCAGTCCCATATGTGAATCTCTGTAGCTGAAACATCACTACCATGGCTGGGAAACATCAGAAAATTACCAATGCGCAACAATCCTCAGAAATATACTAAATACCAGAAAATGTCAGTCATTCGAAACAAAATAAAACAAGACTATTCTGAGACTATTGTGATCAACAAATGACAAGCATGAAATTGGAAACTCTATCTTCCTGTAATATATATATATATATATATACAGTTGAAAACAAAATTATTAGCCACCCTGTGAAATGTGACATTTTTTTATACATACATATATATATATATATATATATATATATATATATATATTTCCCAAGTGATGTTTAACAGCGCAAGAGAATGTTTTCACATTATTTCCTACTATTTTATTTCTTCTAGAGAAAGTCTGATTTGTTATAGTTGCTTGAATAAAATAATTAAAAAAATATACAAATAAAAAACTGCTAAGGTTAATATTAAGAAATTATTAGTTTGATTAGCTATAGAACAAACCACTGTTGTCCAATGACTTGCCAAATTAGCCTAATTTGCCTGAATAACCTAATTAACCTAGTTAAGCCTTTAAATTGCTCTTTAAGTTGAGGATTAGTATCTTGCAAAACAACTACTAAAATAATATGCACTGTCATCATGGCAAAGACAAAAGAAATTAGTTTGGACTTGAGAGAAAGAATTGTTAATGCTCATAAAGATGGAGAAGGATACACACATTTATCAAAGCTTTTTCAAGTGTCAAGAACTGCAGTGAGATGCATTATCAAGAAGTTTAAAGAGACCAACACAGTGGAGAACAAGACAGGCAGAGGCAGAAAGCGAAAGATTTAAAAACTTTGGAAAGAAAACTAGTGAGAACAACTGCCAAGACACTAGTGAATGACCTAGCCAAGTCTGGAATTGATGTCTCAACGAAGACAGTCACTAGAGCCCTGCACAGGAATGAACTGCAAGGTACCTCCAAGCTAGAATGAAGCTTGCTAAGGACAACCTGAGGGAATGTAATGCATACTGGAAATGTGTCCTTTGGTTAGATTAGACAAAACTAGAGCTTTTTGGCCATGTTGCCTATGTTTGGAGAAAGAAGGGAGAGGCATTCAACCCCAAGAACACCGTTCCCACAGTGAAACATGGTGGTGGGAGTAAAATGCTGTGGGGATGTTTTAGTGCGTTTGGAACTGGGAATCTCGTCAGGGTTGAAGGAAACAAGAAGATTTTGAAAGACAACCTCAGACAGCCTGCAAGAAAACTTGGTTTGGGTCGACATTTTGTCTTCCAGCATGATAACGACCCAAAGCATACCTCACTTCTGGTGAAGAAATACCTCCAAATGAGCAAAGTGAGTGTACTTGACTGGCCTGCACAAAGCCCAGACTTGAATCCAATAGAAAATTTGTGGGGCACGCTAAAGTCCAGAGTTTGTTGCAGAAGACCAACAAATATGGAGGTGAGCCTCAGCTTGAGAGATTTGCTAAGGAAGAATGGGCTGTCATTCCTCAGGAGACATGCTTGAAACTGTCTGAGGACTACAGCAAACACTATTGACTATTGACTCATTCATTCATTCCCAAAAGTTTGAAGTAAAAAAAATAAAAAAAAAATAAAAATAAATATATATATATATATATATATATATAATCTGTCATTTTCATCATGAGATATTCATCTCATTCCAAACCTTTTAGTGGAACATGGGGGAGAAATTTTGAAGAATGTAATTTCCACTTAACAGTAGTCTTTATTTTGTCACAAATGAAAAAAAAAAAAAAATAAAAAAAATAAATAAATAATAATCAGCTAAAAATCTTCAGTGAATAACAAACTTATTTTAATTCTGTTGATTGGCCATTTTAGTCTTATAGTCTGTATATCTTGTATTTGCAGCTTACACTAGATGTTCAGAGATCAGTTATTTTGTTACCCTCAAAATGTGAGAATTAATGAAGAGTTCTAATTCCAGATAAAAATGGAATGAGTTTAGTAATCAAAACACAATTCAGAGAGTTCAGTGTCCTTTGTTTAGAGCATTTATGGATGGATTAGAAAGATTGTGGTTAGTTTATCATGGATTTTTTAGAAAGACTTTTCTAGCACTTTCCCACATTGAGTATAAACAATTGGAATAGACACATAAATTAAAATCTGACTAATCAAAACAATGCATTAAAGCAATTTCCGTCACATAAAGTGATACACACATGCATACACAAACATAAACATCTGCCAAATCCATTCCTCCTCTTAAACTGTCCAGCTGTGGGGTAAACTGAGGTCCTTTTTGACACTGAGATGGCCTAGTTTGCCTGAATTCACACTGAATTTGGAAATTGAGAATGTCGGACTGCTAATGGCAGTCAATTGGTTTTGCATCAGGTTTTGCATCAGGACCCAGACTTTTTTCCCAACACCAAAATTGTTGCATAACATTAAACTTCAGCTGTTTCTTTTATTCTCTCGGCAGCCTGCATAAAACAGTTCACTGCATAAAACACATTGTGGTCTACATAAATCATATTCATCCCAAATGTGAACCCAAATGTATTGTAGTCTGATTTGTATTCTTTCGCTGTCCTAATTATACATGATTTTATGGTTAGTTGCCTTGTATTATTTGCGTTTCTCATGGTTTCTGCCGGCTGTCCGCAACCATATCAGAACAGATCTGCCAACCATTTATGGTTTGCGACCCCACCAGTTGACAACCACTGGCCTATAAAAACAACACAATAAGAAAGTACATGTGAAGACACATAAACACACAGACAGGAACACTCTCTCATGCCTGTATGCCTTCAAGCCAAAGAATATGAGTCTGTGCAGAGACAGACAAACAATAAATCAAAGAGGGAGAAAATGAGGGGGTGAGAACTGAATGTGGTGGGTCGACCTCAACCTGTGCAGTTCATGGTAATACTAGCCTAAGAAAGTTCCAAGTTTTATATTTTAGGTCATCGCATCTATTTCACTACAATACAGATTGTGGCAAAGCCGTTTAACACACAGATAAACAGGAAAATAAAATAATCATTTAGAACAAGTCAGTTCAGATCAATAGCAGTGTGAAGTTCATCAATTCTAAAATAGGTTAATTCAGCTATAAGCAGTTCTACAAAAGGCAACAATGTTATTATTTAGTTCAAATCAGTTCTACATTGATTTAATACCAGTGTCAATGTTGCAAGCTATGATACAGCTGTACTGTAGCTCTACAGAAGACAGTAGTGTAATCATACAGCTTAATACAGATTTGTTTTGATTAGTGGTTGAAAGAAAGGACTCCTCTGGCCTCAAATTGAATTAACAGAGAGGGGTGACCCATGGCTGCAAGCTTCACCATTAAATGGTTAGTTGAAAAAAGAAAATTACCTCATTATTTGCTCTGAGTGTATATGAATAAAGGCCTCCTGTAGTAAATCTATGTATTTTAAAATATTCATATTTAAAACTTAATAATTACAAACTTAATAAGCTTGTGCCAACTGGTCGTATACGAAAGCCCTTCCAGGCAGATGTCATTGGACGTCAGCGTTGCGCATGAGTTTTGCACAAACCAAAGTTTGTTTAGAAGAGCAAAGGAAACAAAATTTCCTTACTTTAGCAAAGGAAAAGCAGTCTCCCAGGCTTATATCAAAATCCTCCAACATTTTTCTTTACAAATCCTCGTTTTGTACATCTAATTTGTGACTGTTGCTTTGTTTTAATCGCTCCATGGTTTGTTCATGTTTGTCCTTTCTGAGCAGCGCATACGTCATTCGCTCAGAACTGCTTCTGTGTACGACCAGTTTGCGCAAGCTAGATTAAAGTGATTATTACCTTTTAAATATGGATATTTTTGGATATTCACTAACAGAGGCGTTTATTCACCTCCTAGAGGTGTAAGGCACTCTTTATTATAAACGTATGCGCTTTATTGGACTTGTTTTAGACTGTTGAAGAGAAACATCAAGGAAAGAGGGTGCCCTAGTGATGTTGGTAACCTCTTAATACCCTTGGTATCCTTCTTGGTAACCTCTAAAAGTCCTTCAGTCTTGTCAATCTCATCAATCTTGTCAAAGCCAATTAAAGGTACAGTGTATAATATTTAGGAGGGTCTATTGGCATAAATGCAATATAATATACACACCTATGCTTCAGAGGTGTGTAAAGACCTTAAGTAATGAACTGTTATGTTTTTATTACCTTAGAATGAGCAATTTCTATCAACTTACACATTAGTTACATGTTTTGACATGCAGTGTCCTCCATTGCTTTAAATAAGAAACCTTTGGTGTCAATATGCTGACATGAAAGGCATTGGGAATTTTATGATCACGATTAAGCTACGTATAAGCTATATGGGTGTGTTTTTTATTTTTCAATGCAAACAGTCAAACTTTTTTTTTACATTACACTACTTACACATTTATGAACATGTAACCCATTCCCTGCTCCTAAACCTAACCTTTTGTCAATATAAAACATATGATATAACAATCAGTTACAACTAGAGTCACAATTTAATAAAAAGTATTATCCCAGGTCTTCCAAGGCAAAACAATTGATTTCTGAGAGGAATAGACACAATTGCCATTCTCAAGCTGCCATATAGCTCATCCTGTGTGCAGTATGTGCACAAATTAAAAAATTGCTGCCAGAAGAAGTGGTACGTCAGCTTTGGTTGTGAAATGCTATTGGCTCTTGTGTGTCTCGTGACTGACTGCTTCATGCTAAACAAGTTTGGGAATATCTTTTTGAATGTGATATGTGTGGGAGCGAGACATCAGTGTTTCTTATCCCTGGTCCTGGATGCAATCCCACAACACTGCACATTTTTCTACAATAGATCAATAACAGCATAAAGTTAAGTCAGTTTAACTATAAACTTCAATTATATTCAATCTAATTCAATGCCAGCGTCAATGCAGCTCTACAGAAGACAGTAGTTTCATCATCCAGCTTAATACAGATTTTGGAAAAAGCTGCCCAACATGGAAATCATTATTTTTGCGCCACCATGTCTATATAGTAGCCCTAATTAGACAAACTGCTATACAGAAAGCATTTTGTCACTATGTTGTTTTTGTGGAAAAAGACACTGACACAATGATGAACAAGTTACACACTACTGTTCAGCGCTTGCTTCTACATTTTACCCTGGGAGCTAACAAAACTAAATAGATATCAATAACATATCAGTTTACTGAATAATTAAGTAAAGATAAAATGACACAAATGAAGAAAAAAAGGAGCAGTTCTCCTCTATTCTAAAAGAATAAACATGGTGTGATATTGATCGAGGTACATACATCACACCGACATCAGGTGGGAATGAGTTGCAGTCTGTTCAGCAGATTGAAACATTAAAGTAGAGCTGGGGTTTAGCCAGTAGTAGATGAATGGCTTATCATTGGTCTTACAATGTACATCCTTTTTGATAAAACTCTACATCGGTTCCAGCTGGTTCTGGCATGACATATTGATAGCAGGCCATAGGGATCTGTCCTGACACATTCTCACTCCCAACTAATCTTTTTTTTGGCGCACAGGGTATTTAGAGTAATGTTTTGATGTGCAGTGTCCTCCATTGCTTTAAATAAGAAACTTTTGGTGTCAATATGCTGACACGAAAGGCATTGGGAATTTTATCATCATGATTAAGCTACGTATAAGCTATATGGGTGTGGGGTTATTTTTTTTTAATGTTTCAACCCAACCCCTGCTCCTAAACCTAATCTTTTGTCAATATAAAACACATGATATAACAATCAGTTACAACTAGAGTCACAGTTTATTTAAAAAAAATTAATATCCCAGGTCAAGGCAAAACAATTGATTTCTGAGAATAACAGACACAATTAGGTTAGGTGATACAAAAATATCTATGAAGGTTGAAATTTATGAAATTTATTTTAAATGATTTTTATTTTTGCAAATGCATGCAAACTATTAAATGCAATACATAATGAAAACAACTAAAAGCAATTCAAGACCCTGCATGTCCAAAAGTGAAGCTAAAGGGCAGGCTGTCAGGAACGAGATGGACTCAGTAGCGGGTGAGCGTTGCAAAGCTGTTTATTTCAGTCAAACACAAAGAGGATATTCCGAAAAAGTCAAAACATATAAATCCACAACGCAGACGAGACCTCGACAAGAGAATATCCACTGGGCAGGAGCTTCACAGAAATAGTCCACAATGGCGGTGGAAGGCGGAGAGGTGCACCGCAGAGTCCTGCACACGAGCCGGGAGGAAACGGCAGCTCGGCCCTAATCAGACAGGTAAGTAAAACGCTCTTAAAGCAGGGTAATAGTAACTTGACAAGGCAGGACAAAGAAACGCGGAGTTTGCTAGACAGGGAAACACGGACTAACACAAAACAACAGACACAAGGGCGAAATAAAGGAAAGGAAATTAGACCGAATGATGTGCAGGTGAGGATTTAACAAGGTAACTAGATAACAAGAGGGAGGGACACACAGTGACAGTGAAGCACGTGGCGAGCTGTCAAAACATGGCCCCGTGCTTCCAAAACAAACACACGACCCACAGATCCCACCAGATCGTGACAGCATCCCCCCCACCCCCCCCAGGGCGCCACCAGGCGACTCAGGGAGGAGGTTTACCTCGTCGCCGAAGAAAGTCCCTGATCAACGCCCGGTCCAGGATGTCGCGGCCGGGTACCCAACTCCTCTCCTCAGGGCCATAGCCCTCCCAGTCCACCAGGTATTGATAGCCCCTGCCTCGACGACGAACGTCCAGTATTCTCCTGACAGAATAAACAGGAGGACCATCCACTAGACGAGGGGGTGGGGGAGCAGGGGACGAGACGTTAGTATTAAGGGGGGACCGGAAAACAGGTTTAACCCTGGATACATGGAAAACAGGGTGTACCCGACCAAGAGACGTGTGTAACTTGAGCCGTACCACAACCGGATTGACAACCTTGGTGATCTGGTAAGGACCAATGAACCTAGGGGTTAACTTGCGTGAAACCGCCTTGAGAGGGAGGTCCTTGGTGGAGAGCCAAACCTTCTGACCACATTCATAAGGGGGTGTAGCCATCCGGTAACGATCAGCCGCTGCTTTGGTCTGTCTAGGGGCCTGGGCCAAGGCCTTCCTAGCCTTCCTCCAAGTGTTACGTCACCTCTGAACGAATGCTAGGGCAGACGGAACTGCAGCATCGGGCTCCTCAGAGGGAAACAGAGGTGGTTGACAACCAACAGAACATTCAAAAGGTGACATACCTGTAGATGCCACGGGAAGAGTATTATGGGCATACTCGACCCACGAGAGCTGTTGGCTCCAAGAAGCAGGATTGCGAAACGCCAGGCAGCGGAGGGCTCTACCAAGATCCTGATTGGCTCGCTCACACTGACCATTGGTCTGGGGGTGAAAAGCTGACGACAGACTCGCTGAGGCCCCGATCTGTCGACAGAACTCATGCCAAAAACGAGAAACGAACTGGGGACCCCTATCAGAGACTATGTCAACCGGAAGACCATGAATCCGGAAGACATGGTCAATGACCAGTTGGACAGTCTCCTTGGCACAGGGGAGCTTAGGCAAGGGAATAAAATGAACCGCTTTGGAGAAGCGATCCACCACCGTGAGAATAACGGTGTGACCTCTTGAGGGGGGCAGGCCAGAGACGAAATCCAAGGCTACATGTGACCAGGGACGAGAGGGGATGGGTAGAGGTTGAAGCAGCCCAGCAGAAGAATGATTTGAAGACTTGTTCTGGGCGCAGATGGAGCAAGCCAGTACGAACTGCCTGACGTCTTGACCCATGGAGGGCCACCAGAATCGCTGGCGGATGGATGCCAGCGACCTCCTGATTCCTGGATGACAGGCAACTTTGGACTCATGCCCCCACTGAAGGACCTCAGGACGTAATGCCTCTGGCACAAACAGACAGCTCGCAGGACACCCTTCAGGCACTTCTATCCCCCGTCCGGCCTCCTGTACCCGCCGCTCGATGCCCCAGGAGAGAGCCCCGACCACCACATCCCCAGGGAGGATGGGATCGTCGAACCCCCCATCACCCGAGCCCCCGAACTGACGGGACAAGGCATCCGGTTTGGTGTTCTTAGACCCAGGCCGGTACGAGAGGACAAAGTTAAAGCGGCCAAAGAAGAGTGCCCAGCGAGCCTGCCGCGAATTGAGCCTCTTGGCTGAACGGATATATTGCAAATTTTTGTGGTCCGTCCAGACCAAGAAGGGCTGTGCCGATCCTTCTAACCAGTGGCGCCACTCACCCAAGGCTAACCTGACCGCCAGCAGCTCTCGGTTACCAATGTCATAATTGCGCTCTGCTGGGTTGAGGCGATGAGAGAAAAATGCACAGGGGTGCACCTTCCCATCCAGGGCCGATCGCTGAGACAAGACTGCGCCTACCCCGACATCTGAGGCATCCACCTCAACAATGAACTGGCTTTCTGGGTCTGGAATGGAGAGAACAGGAGCAGAGATAAACCGGGACTTTAAAATATCAAAGGCCTCCTGAGCCTGAGCATTCCAGAGGAACGGTACCTTGGTGGAGGTGAGTGCCGTTAAGGGTGCAGCTACCTGTCCAAAGTTCCTGATGAATCGCCGGTAGAAGTTGGCAAACGCCAGGAACCGCTGCAGAGTCTTTCTAGAGTCGGGAACAGGCCACTCGGCGACAGCCTTGACCTTAGCTGGATCGGGCCTTATTTGCCCCTCAGTTATGATAAAACCCAGGAACAACACTGACTTGGCATGGAATTCGCACTTCTCCGCCTTGACAAAAAGCTGATTCTCCAGAAGCTGTTGGAGGACTTGGCGCACGTGCTGAGTGTGCACCTGGAGAGTGGGGGAAAAGATAAGAATGTCATCCAGGTACACAAAGACAAACCTGTTAATCATGTCTCCCAACACGCTATTGACCATGCCCTGGAAGACAGCGGGGGCGTTAGTGAGCCCAAACGGAAGAACCAGGTATTCATAGTGCCCCGTGGGGGTGTTGAAGGCTGTCTTCCATTCATCGCCCTCGCGAATACGGATGAGGTGATAGGCATTGTGGAGGTCTAACTTAGTGAAGACCTTGGCTCCCTGCAACAGTTCAAAGGCAGATGACATGAGAGGTAAGGGGTACCTGTTTTTAACAGTGATGTCATTTAATGCCCTGTAATCGATGCAGGGGCGCAGTGAGCCATCCTTCTTCTTAACAAAGAAGAACCCAGCACCCGCAGGGGAAGAGGAGTGGCGAATGAGGCCAGCTTTGAGGGACTCCTGGATGTAGCGGTCCATAGCCTCTGGTTCTGGACCAGACAGGGAGAAAAGACGACCCCTGGACGGAGAAGTGCCTGGGAGGAGGTCGATGGCACAATCAAAATGCCGATGAGGAGGAAGGGAGGTAGCCCGTGACTTACTGAAAACCAGCCGAAGATCATGGTACCCCTCCGGGACGCTGGTGAGATCTGCGGCCTCGACCTGCAACACAGGAGACGCAAAGACAGAAGACGCAGGACCCAAACAACTAACATGACAAGCCTTACCCCAAGACAAAATCTGATTCCTACCCCAATCTACGTGAGGGCCATGTTGAACTAACCAAGGATGCCCCAAGACAAGGAGCGCAGAAGGGGAATCTAACAGATAGAGCCTGATTAGTTCATGGTGATTACCTGAGACAACTAGACTTACGTGGGGGGTGGTGTGGGTGACGGTGGCGATGGACCGACCAGAAAGGCCCCAGACAGTGACAGGTGTGGAAAGGGAAATGGCTGGAATGCCCCAGCTCTGTGCAGTAGCGAAATCGAGGAAACTGGCTTCAGCTCCAGAATCAATAAGAGCTTTACAGGTGTGGCTGGAGCCCTGGTAAGAAATGACAGCAGAGAACTGTGTACGAGACAATGAGGGGAATAGAAGAGAGACGCCCACTAGGACTCCCCGATTACCTAGTTGGCTTTGGATTTTACTGGACAGGAAAGAGCAAAGTGCCCCGCCTGGCCGCAATAAAGGCATAGTCCCTGAACCAGCCTTTGCTGTTTCTCACGAGCCAACAAACGCAGCTGGCCAAGCTGCATAGGCTCCACATCAGCCAGAGGTGAAGGAGATGCTGGGGTTTTGGAGGGGTGGGTCTCCTCCAATCTCCAGGAAGAACGGGAGGCAGGATGGTGTTTACCTGAGGCAGATCATGAGTAGCTAATTCGTCTTGAATTTCTTAGCTAAATCCCTCCCGGAACAGAGCTCGCAGCGCACCATCATCCCAGCCACAAGAGGCCGCTAAAGTCCCTTGCCGAAGCTGCGTCAGCTGCGAGCAGAAAGCTGACTCCGCCTCCCACACGGCAGTACCCCACTCCCGAGCTTTCCCGGTGAGGAGGGTGATGATGTAGGTGATCTTAACTCTCTCCGTTGCGTACCGACGAGGCTGCAAGGCGAACACCAGCGAACACTGTGACAGGAACCCTCCGGGTCCGGGTCCGGGTCCCCGTCGTCCCCTGCTTACTTTTGTATACTGAACCAATTTTGGTACTGTGCTGGGCCTTGATGTCCTTTGTAAAACATATGTCTTAATGGAAAAACCAGTTGTTCTCAAATTTAAGCTGAGCTGTATGTGTATGTGTTAGCAAAGACTCTCACATATCCACAACTGAGGTGAGAGTTAAATGGAGAAGCAGTGATTATGTCAAATGATAGTGTCCTAAAATGAGCACTCATTTGGGTGTTTGTGTTTGAACTTGATAAATGGGAAAACACTGCCAACACGTGTATGTGTGTGTGTAAAGTCATATCATAAAAGAACAGTTCAAGTATGTAGCGCAAATGGTGATGCTTGCTGTAGCACACCACATGAAATGCTTACATTCTTTTCCACTGGGACAGAGCAATATTAATCATATACTAATTAATCGTATATATAATACTATCCCATAATGCTCTTCTGACAAGCATTATGCACATGTGAGAATGAGTATTTGTATGTCAATAATGACACAGTGCATGCGGTTGTTTCCATTAGTGTGAATCACAAATAATTCTCTCATCATCAACTCACTCCTTTAATTCATCTTGCTCTCTTTCATCACTGACAGTCGCTGTGATTAAGCACACGTGTTGTTGTGTGCATCAGCTCTCTAGTGTTGATCATGCTGTCATACTGGAGTGGAGAAAAGAGGGAACGAAAGCGTGAGAGACAAATTACAGATCTTGCACAGTCTGTGTGTGTCAGTTGTCTGCCTGCTCTTGGTTTCGGCTTTTGGGCCACGTACACAAGTTTGGTGAGTGAATCCCCTGCAGATGTGTGAACATACTGCAGGGTGATATGTTAGAAGAAGTGAAGAATAGTGTTTTGTGTAAAAATTGCATGATATTTGTGTCTATTTGAATATACATTAACAAATGACTGGTTAATCACCGTGTTTAGCAATGTAGCAAAATAGTTTCAGTAAAGTTCCTAAAGTTATTATAATGTCTGGGTTGGCTTTGTTTTCCAGTTGACTAATGCTTTATACGCATGTTTGCATTGCTTTGATCCCACTTTCTCACACACCATGATTGGCTGATTACTTACAGTGCCTCTACACTACTGGTCAAACTACTTTTCAGTCTTTATGACAACAGTAGGAAAACAATGCCAAAAACCTGAATGTTGTCACATGAAAACAAAACAAAAATCTGAATTGAGCTGGATGATGACACTGCTATTTCATGTATATCATGCTATATGCTTTATAGCTGAATCAAATTTGTTTTTAGAAATTATGTAATTTTCATCAATTAAACCAAAGCGAATTAAAACTGAACTTCAGCTAAATAATGCTACTGTTGCCTTCTGTAGAGCTACTTTTAGCTTAAATGATTTTGTTTTAGAATTCTATAAACTTGACAGTTATTGAATCTCTCTTATGTCTGTATAAAGGTAACTTGACTATGGATGGGGGATGCCTGGATCTGTAAAATCTGAAAACCCCTGACCTAAGTCTGATGGGATTCGGGAATCACTCTTGAACACACACCAGTCAGGCATAGCATTATGACCACTGACAGGTGAAATGAATAACACTGATTATCTCTGTTTATGGGTGGGATATATTAGGCTGAAATTGAACATTTATTCATTTATTCATGAACATCTATTGTGATGGCTAGAGCATCTCCAAAACTGCAGCTCTTGTGGGGTGTTCCTGGTCTGCAGTATCTATCAAAAGTGGTCTAAGGAAGAAACAGTGGTAAACCAGCGACAGGGTCATGGGCAGCCAAGGCTCACTGACGCATGTGGGGAGCAAAGGCTGGCCCATGTGGTCTGCTCCAACAGACGAACTACTGTAGCTAAAATTGCTCAAGAAGTTAATGCTGGTTCTGATGGAATGGTGTCAGAATATACAGTGCATCACAGTTTTTTGCGTATGGGGCTGCATAGCTGCAGACCAGACAGGGTGCCCATGCTGACCCCTGTCCACTGCCAAAAGCGGCAACATGAACCACGGAGCAATGGAAGAAGTTGGCCTGGTCTGATGAATCGCGGTTTCTTTTACATCACATGGATGGCCAGATCCATGTGCGTTGATTACCTGGGGAACGCATGACACCAGGATGCACTATGGGAAGAAGGCAGGCTGGCAGAGGTAGTGTGATGCTTTGGGCAACCTGCTGGGAAACCTTGGGTCCTGCCATTCATGTGGATGTTACTTTGACACACACCACCTACCTAATCATGAAAACGGTATTCTCCCTGGTGACTGTGACCTCTTTCAACAGGATAATGCACCCTGCCACAAAGCAAAAATGGTTCAGAAATGGTTTGAGAAGCACAAGTTTGAGGTGGACTTGGCCTTCAATTTCCCCAGATCTCAATTCAGTCGAGCATCTGTAAGATGTCCTGAACAAACAAGTCAGATTCATGGAGTTCCACCTCACAACTTACAGGACTTAAAGCATTAGTTCACTTTCAAAACAAAAATTTACAGAGAGTGTACTCACATCCAAGATGTTCATGTCTTTCTTTCTTCAGTCGTAAAGAAATAGTTTTTTGAGGAAACATTTCAGGATTTCTTTCTATATACTGGACTTCTATTGTGCCCCCAAGCTTGAACTTCCAAAATTCAGTTTAAATCCAGCTTCAAAGGTTTCTAATTGATCCCAGCCGAGGAAGCCGGTAATTTTTTTACAAAACAAATTGATAATTTCTATACTACTTTCTATTCTAACCTCAAACGTTCGTCTTGTCTTGTCTCTGCAATGCGCATGCGTAGTCTGTGTGATCCGGGTCAATACAGTTAAGTTATGTTGAAAAACTCCCATCTCATTTTCGTCTTTAACATCAAAATCATCCTACATCACTGCAGAAGTACCAACCCAGTGTTAACAAAGTGAACATACAAAGAATATCAACAACCTTTATAAAAAAAAGTAAAACAGCGTTGTAGGATGCTTTTGATGTTAAACGAGATGGGAGGTTTTTTCGCCCTACCTTAACTGTATTGACCCGGATTACACAGACTATGCATGTGCATCCCACAAACAAGACGAGACAAGCATTTGAAGTTAAAAAGTATATACATTTGTCAATTTGTTTAGAAAATAATCAATTGTTTTGCTAGATAAGACCCTTCTGCCTTGGCTAGGATCGTAGATCCCTTTGAAGCTGGATTTAAGCTGCATTTTGGAAGTTCAAACTCGGGGGCACAATAGAAGTCCATTATATTGAAAGAAATCCTGAAATGTTTTCCTTTAAAAATCATAATTTCTTTACAACTGAAGAAAGAAATACGTGAACATCTTGGATGACAAGGGGGTGAGTACATTATCTGTAAATTTTTGTTCTGAAAGTGATCTAATCCTTTAAAGGATCTGCTGCTAACATCTTGGTGCCAGATACCACAGCACACCTTCAGGGGTCCAGTCAGGGGTCAGGGCTGTTTTGTCAGCAAAAACGGGACCAACACAATATTAGGAAGATGGTCATAATGTTATTGCTGATCAGTGTATCTTACTGCTGCAAAGAAGACACATGGATGATGCCATTTAAACTGTCTGATTTTTGCTGTTTTTGCAAACACCAGACATGTATTATTATTATTATTATTATTATTATTATTATTTAACAACTGTTAGTAATTCAGCACCATCAATGTGCTGTGTCTGCACGAATGCAGGTGGTCGACACATGTGCAAATTTCATCTTTGTCCAAACAAATTCAATATGCAACCTGTGCATACAAAGTATGCAAAAATCGGCCAGTCAAACATAATGCTCTGGGGTGATGAAATTTGCATTACACACCGTACACATACCCTTGCATACACATAAAAACTGAATTATACTTTGGCCTTAAGAAGTGTGTCTTCAGACATTTCTTGAAAATTGTGAACAAGTCAGCAGATCAGATGGAGAGCGACTGATAAAACCCTTAGACACTTCTTGCTCACTAAACACAAGGGAATGGGAAGGAGGTCATTGACGTTATTCCTTTTGTAGTCTTGCATAGTCAGACTTTGACTCAGGGCAAAAAATCTGGACCTTTTTAGTGCTTATTCTGGTCAAGAGCCACTCACTCAGTTTCTCTCTGCCCTGTACGCAAAGCATTCACACTGCGTACCCTGACATCACCAGCATTTCATTATGAATTCTGCAATGTCATTTCTAAAACATCGTCAGTTACCTTGTATGTCAATATTTATTTGTGAAAACAGTGGGTGACTTTTCCCTTGCCATGTTCCATAATTCACAATTCCTACCTGATCTCATGACAAAAGCGTACCTGTGGAAAATGATTCGCAAGACGTGGAATACATACCAATTAGTACATATCACTGCAGTTTCCAAAAGAAATGAACACTAGAGGGAACACTAGAGAGAACACTCACAATTGTTTTCGCACACAGTTATGATTATAGCTTCATGTTTTGCTTTCCGGAGGTAACAAGCTTGCTCAGTAGCTCAGCTGGCATGGAATCGGACTTGGGATGTGGAATCCTTGGGTATAAATCCTGTAAAAAAAAACATGACTCACTATAAAAGAGCTGAAAGATCAAAGATCAAAAAACAAGCTAAAACGACATGCTTGCGATTGAGTTTTTACATCACATTCGCTTTTGTTCATATTATCAGGTAGGTTGCAGATGGTATGCTATTTAAAAAAAAAAACACAGCACATTAGACTGATAGCGCCACTCAATGGACATTTCAAGTCATAACTGCAGTTCCCCCTCAGTCGTTCTCTACGACGTTACGTCAATGACGTAATAATGGGGATCGGCTACGAGACCCTATCACCTCTGAGCTTAAGAAAAAAAAGCCAATGAGAATTGGCGAGTGGAATTTGCATGCCGCGCCACTCCCCCGGACATACGGGTATATAAGATGGCGGCGTGCATCCACTCATTCAGATTTCTGCTTCGGAGCCTCGCCTTGAAGCTGACGGAGAAGAAGAGAAACGCGGAAGAAGAAACACTGTTCCTGCTTCCTGTGAAAACCTGCTCGATAGTGTAACCGGCGCTGCCGGCATCTATGCCTGACCAGCGATCTCCTGGCTGTTGCCTTTTCCCTGGGGCACGCTGATCTAAAAGAGCAAATTTCCTACACGGTCATTGATAGCGTCTTCCGGGATGTCTGTCCGACCGTGTGCTGCTGGATGTGGTGGCTTTCTGTCATCTAATGACGGCCACGAACGCTGTCTCTCGTGCCTGGGCCGAGAACACGCTGAGGCGGCGTTTGTGGATGGATCTTGTGCTCATTGCAAACGCATGTCCATGGCCACGCTAAGATCGCGCCTCTCGTTCGCAAGGTGGCGCCCTTCATCCTCTACCCCTTCCAGTTCGGCGGGCCGCTCTGGCTCCTCGGCTGCATTGGTTAGAGGTGAAGGAGATCTGAGGGTGACAGTGTCGAACGTTCCGTCGGGCCAGCCCCCGCGGAAGTCCGGCCCCTCAAAGCGTGGTTCCGTGGTGATGCCAAAGCTTAGCACTCGTCCGCCCGCTGGACCTAGTGTTACCTTTGGCGCTCCCGAGGAGGACAGAATGCATCAGAGGAGGGTGATCGACATTCATATACCCAAGGATTGCTCCTACCGAGCAACCCCCCACCGCGGCGGCTGCTCAGTCGGAGGCTGACGCTGAACTGGCGGCCATGTTCCGTCGGGCAGCCGTGAGCATCGGGCTGTAGGTGTCTAAAGCACCTTCCCCCGAGCGCTCACGGCTCGATGATTGGTATCTGGGCGCGAGTAGCGACGTCGCCACACCTCGCACCGCCCCAGAGCCTTTCTTTCCCGAGGTGCATGAGGAGTTCACCAAGACGTGGAAAGCCCCCTACTCAGCTCGTACACGTCAGGGCTCCTCCCTTCTCACTACCCTTGATGGCGGGGCAGCCAGGGGGTACGTGGATGTCCCCCAGGTGGAGCGTGCGGTTGCAGTGCACTTGTGCCCACAAAACGCCGCCACCTGGCGAGACCGTCCGCGTCTCCCGTCCAAAGCCTGTAAGCTTTTATCAGCTCTCGCTGCGAAGGCTTACAACTCTGCGGGCCAGGCTGCCTCAGCCTTGCATGCGATGGCCACCCTGCAAGTCTATCAGGCCAAAGCACTCAAAGAACTGCACGAGGGTAGTTCTGACCGCAGGTTGATGCAGGAACTGCGCTCGGCTACCGACTTCGCCCTCCGGGCGACGAAGGTAACGGCGCGGGCCCTCGGTCAGGTGATGTCTACCATGGTAGTCCAGGAGCGCCATCTCTGGCTGAACCTGGCGCAGATGGCTGACGTCGACAAAGCCCGCTTTCTCGATGCACCCGTCTCCCAGGCCTCTTTGGCGACACTGTCGAGGCCCAGCAGTTCTCGGCAGTACAAAAGCAGTCTGAGGCCATTAGCCACATCTTGCCCTGGCGTGGTTCCAACAAACCGCCGGGTGCCAGGCCTCAGGCTGCTCGTCGCCGAGGGCGCCCCCCTGCGGCTGCGTCTTCTGCTCCGCCCCCTGCACCACCGCCTGAGGCTAAGTCTCCTCAGCCTGGGCGTAGAGCCAGCCGCAGGAAGGCGGCGCAGCCCGTCTCTCAGCGGCCCGCTAAATCTAAATCCGACACGGGCTGCCCGGAGATGGAGACGTTTGCTCTTCGGGGGACACCTACATCAGTCCCCCCAGCCCCGGGGGAGGGCCAGGGCCAGGTACCATCGCTGCTGCCACTGACCTCCGGGTCAGTGGTACCCACATATTCACAAAAAGAGCAATTTCCTTCATCTCTGGGCCTAGTGCCCCGAGTTTCGTTCCTGAGCGACGCCCTGCCTCCTCGGTCTCGGAGCCTGAATTCGCCAACGCGGGATCCAGGGAAGGTAAGTGCTGCCCCGTGCAGCTCAACTCTTCTCCAGAACGCCCCGCTTTCTGGGTTGAGTCAAGATGCTTACCTCGAAACGCATACTGTCTTGCGTGCGACACCAAGATTGGTTTGCAGCCATCGACCTGAAGGACACGTACTTTCATGTCTCGTTTCTTCCTCGACACAGACCGTTTCTTCGGTTTGCTTTCGAGGGTCAGGCATATCAGTACAAAGTCCTCTCATTTGGCTTGTCCCTGTCTCCCCGCGTCTTCACCAAGGTCGCGGAGGGTGCCCTATCTCCCCTTTGGCGGAAGGGCATCCGAATCCTCAACTATCTCGACGACTGGCTTATTCTAGCTCACTCGCGGGATGTGTTGTGCGAACACAGGGACCTGGTGCTACAGCACCTCAGCCATTTGGGGCTTCGGGTCAACTGGGAGAAGAGCAAGCTCTCCCCTGTGCAGAGCATCTCTTTTCTCGGGATGGAGCTGGACTCGGTCAACATGACAGCACGCCTCACCAACGAGCGCGTCCAGTCGGTGCTGAACTGTCTGAAGTTTTTCAGGCACAAGACAGCGGTCCCTCTCAAAAGTTTTCAGAGGCTCCTGGGGCATATGACAGCCGCAGCCGCAGTTACGCCGCTCGGGCTGCTTCATATGAGACCGCTTCAGCGCTGGCTACACGACCGAGTCCCGAGATGGACATGGCACCGTGGCACATTCCGGGTTGGCGTTACTCCGGAGTGTCGTTTTGGCCCACCCGGACCTGGTTTCCCGACCTCATGCTCCTCGCGACAGTCCCTTCCTGAAAGATTCCCCTGAGGAAGGACCTTCTTTCTCAGGGGGATGGCACGATTTGGCACCCGCGTCCCGACCTATGGAACCTACATGTGTGGCTTCTGGACGGGACACGGAAGACCTCACTGGCCTCCCCCAGGCCGTGATAGTCACTATCACTCAGGCTAGAGCCCCCTCTACGAGGCAGGCCTACGCCCTGAGGTGGGGTCTGTTCGTTGACTGGTGTTCCTCTCGCCGAGAGGACCCACGGAAGTGCTCGGTCGGAGTGGTGCTTTCCTTTCTGCAGGAAAAGTTGGAGCAGAGACTGTCCCCCTCCACTTTGAAAGTGTATGTTGCAGCTATTGCAGCATATCACGATGCAGTGGATGGCTCATCCCTAGGGAAGCATCACCTGATCGTCAGGTTCCTTAGAGGTGCGAGAAGAAACAAAGATGGCGGCGCGGCGCGGTCAGACGCAGCGGCTACTCCGGGTCCAAATAACGGTGCTTTTATGTCTTTTAATGTCGTCTTTTCGTCTCAAAATAGTGTCAGTTTACCGGTAATTCATAAGGAAATAACTCCAAAATACATATACGATCGCCAAAGCCTTTTGGAAATCGGCAACGCATACAACCACCAACTCTCACCAGCGGCTACAGAGAAGCTCCGAGGCTTTTGTTTACTGCAAAAGCCGAACCCCGAGACCGCGGCCTCACCTACTGACGCCACCCACACAAAGCGGAGGCGCCGGCGGTGTGAGAGGGGACAGAAGCGCGGTAAGCGCGGAGGTGTACGAGCTAGGCTAAGGGCTAACCCCACCAGACCGGCCCTTCCAACACTCATGCTCTCTAATGTTCGCTCGCTGGAAAATAAACTGGACTTAATCCAACTCAGTCGCTCTACACTGCATGAGGAAAGGGATTGTTGTGCGTTTGTTTTCACGGAAACATGGCTAAACAACAACACCCCGGACTCCGCCATTCAGCTGCACGGGCTAACCTGCTACCGAGCGGACAGAGATACAGTACTGTCTGGTAAGACTCGCGGGGGAGGCTTGTGTGTTTACATCAACAAGGAATGGTGTAACAATGCTGTGTTAGTGTCAAAACACTGCTCGTCGCTGGTGGAATTTGTGTTTGTGAAGTGTCGACCGTTCTATCTGCCGCGGGAGTTCACGGCCATTGTTATTGTCGCGGTTTACATCCCGCCGTGTGCAAACGCCAAGGACGCGCTTCGCGAGCTGTACAGCGCCATCAGCGAACAACAAACAAATAACCCCGACGGCTTTTTCATTATAGCCGGTGACTTCAATCATGCGAACTTAAAGACTGTTTTACCAAAGTTCTACCAACATGTGAACTTTGCAACAAGGGGAAACAACACTCTAGACTTGGTTTACACAACAGAAAAAAATGCATACAAAGCCGAACCCCGCCCCCACCTCGGATACTCGGACCACATCTCTGTTATGCTAATCCCAGCATACAGACCACTTCTCAAACTCGCCAAACCGGTTCAAAAACAGATCACAGTATGGCCAGATGATGCTGCCTCTACACTACAGGACTGCTTTCAGTGCACAGACTGGAACATGTTCAGAGAGGCAGCCACCTACAACAACCACACAGACCTGCATGAATACACCGAAACAGTGACTGCTTACATCAAAAAGTGCATTGATGATGTGACAGTCACCAAGACCATCACCACACGTGCAAACCAGAAACCATGGATGACAGCTGAGGTTCGTGGGCTGCTCAAGACCAGAGATGATGCGTTCAGATCAGGAGACAAAGCAGCCTTCAAAACAGCAAGATCCAATCTGTCCCATGGCATCAAGAAAGCAAAACGCTTGTATGCACAAAAAATAAATCAATTTACTGACAGCAAAGACACGCGGAGTCTGTGGCAAGCCATTCAGACCATCACTGATTACAAGCCCCTGCCACAGGCCTGCGATGACGACACATCCCTCCCAGACGCACTCAACCTCTTTTATTCACGCTTTGAAATGCAGAATGACACACCTGCACAAAAACTGCCCACACCTCCCAACGACCAGGCTCTCTGTCTGTCTCAAGCCGACGTAAGGAAAACCCTATCTAGGATTAACCCACGCAAGGCTGTGGGCCCAGACAACATACCTGGCCGTGTACTGAAAGACTGTGCTGCACAGCTGACAGATGTCCTAACAGACATCTTCAACACCTCGCTGAGCCAGGCAGTCGTCCCCACATGTTTCAAATCTACCTCCATAATCCCAGTACCAAAAAAGACACCAGTGTCCTGTCTGAATGACTACCGCCCCATAGCACTGACCCCAATCATGATGAAGTGCTTTGAGAGGTTAGTCATGCACCACATCAAATCCAGTCTTCCCAACACACTTGACCCACTCCAGTTTGCATACCGTCCAAACCGCTCCACGGACGATGCAATTTCCTCCACCCTACACCTGGCTCTTACCCACTTAGAAAACAAAGACTCTTATGTCAGAATGCTGTTTATTGACTTCAGCTCAGCATTCAATACAATAATCCCACAACAGCTTATCAACAAACTGAACATTCTGGGCCTTAACACCTCCATTTGCAATTGGATTCTGGACTTTTTAACTGGAAGACCTCAGTCAGTCCGTGTCGGCCGCAGCACCTCCAGCACTACCACACTGAGCACAGGCGCCCCACAGGGCTGTGTCCTCAGCCCGCTGCTCTTCACGCTGCTGACCCACGACTGCACTGCCAAGTTCAGCTCCAACCACATCATCAAGTTTGCTGATGACACAACTGTGGTAGGTCTCATCAGCAACAATGATGAAACATCCTACAGAAAGGAAGTGGCACAGCTGGTCGAATGGTGTGATGCAAACAACCTGTCCCTCAATGTGAGTAAGACAAAGGAGGTTGTGATGGACTTCAGGAGGAATTCTGTTGACCACCCTCCACTGACCATCGACAGCTCGACTGTGGAGAGAGTCAGCAGCACTAAATTCCTGGGGGTGCACATAACAGAAGACCTCACCTGGACCACAAACATTACATCACTCTCCAAGAAAGCGCAACAGCGACTCCACTTCCTGCGCCGACTTAAAAGAGCAAGTCTCCCTCCACCCATCCTCACCACATTCTATAGGGGCACCATTGAGAGCATACTGACCAGCTGCATCACTGTCTGGTATGGGAACTGCAGTGCTGGTGACCGCAAGACCCTCCAACGGACAGTAAACACAGCTGCAAAGATCATTGGTGCCCCTCTCCCCTCCATTCTGGACATTTTCCTTGAACGATGCTCCGGTAAAGCCGCCAGTATCGTGAAGGACCCCACCCATCCCTCTCACAGTCTCTTCCAGCTCCTGCCATCAGGAAGACGGTACAGGAGCATCAGAGCCCGCTCTGTTAGGCTACTCAACAGCTTCTTCCCCCAGGCTGTGAGAGCCCTCAATTCCAACCACCTCACCCCCCTCTTATCCACAAAGTAGACTGTTGAAAAACTCAAAACACTGCAACTCAGAGTGTGCTACACACATGTGAACGGACTGAACAAACCACCTGTAGAAACACTCTTTTCTTTCTACATGCACCAGACACTTCCTTATTAACAATTCATGTTATAAGGACCTGAATGTTTACTTGCACCACAAATAAAATTGCACTATTTGGTTCCTAACCCTAAATACCTCTTTTGCACAATACCATGCACAGTTATTATGTAAAGTACTTATGTAGTCTGTCTTATGTTTTGTGTATATAGTCAATTATTTATAGTATATGTGTAGTTAGATTACCGCTTTCAGTAGGTTAGCTATGTATAGGTTTAAAAATTGTTCCTATGTCTAGTGTTGTATGTTTATATTTGTTTATTTATGTAGCACTGTGGTCCTGCGAGACACGACATTTCGTTCCACTGTATGTCCACACATGTAGCGGAATGACAATAAAGCTCAACTTGGAAGGATTAACCCTCCTAGATCGCACCTCGTACCCTCTTGGGATCTCTCCGTGGTCCTCCAGGGCCTTCGGGGAGCTCCCTTTGAGCCACTCAGTTCAGTCGAGCTGAAGTTCTTGTCACTCAAGACTTCGCTCCTGGCTGCACTGGCCTCCATCAAGAGGGTTGGGGACCTGCATGCATTTTCGGTCAACGAAGAGTGCTTCAAGTTCGGGCCAGGTAACTCTCACGTTATCTTGAGACCCCGGCCCGGCTACGTGCCCAAGGTTCCCACCACTCCTTTTCGGGATCAGGTGGTGAACCTGCAAACTCGCCAATTCTCATTGGCTTTTTCTCTTAAGCTCAGAGGTGATAGGGTCTCGTAGCCGATCCCCATTATTACGTCATTGACGTAACGTCTCCATTCCCTCCTTCTGGGAACGAGGGTTACCTTCGTAACCGAGACGTTACCGGTACAAAACCAACATCACATAAAAACGTACCATATGTACGTTCATCTGTTCCAGGAAAAAAGAAGAAAAACACTCTTTTATCGAATATGTTACAGTACGTGTTTCACATCTTGTTTAAAGTTTCCACAGGTACGTTACAATGCATTTTAGCTCTCTGTGAGAATCCTTCGCCTCTGCACCCGCTAATGCTGACTGACTGGCATGTTGAGTAACCAACCATAATTTGCTAATTTCACTGTGACTTCTAAGACTGGTATGTACCAGATATTTACTACACTTTTTCAACAGACATGAAAATAAGGCAGATTGGAGAAATCTGTCTTGATTATTACCGGTAGTGTAATGGTAAAGGTCAGGTTTGAATGTTCTCTGTGTGTGTTTACATGTAGAAGTGTCACATTTATATGACCAGATTCCTCTGTTTGACCCTAATTGCTTTTATTTGAGACAGTCTGCCCCAGAAACATGCACATTTGCATGTGATAGACCTTTAGTGAACTATGACTTGAAATTGTGTAAGTGAGAGAATTCATAATTTCAAAAAAAAATGTTAGTTTTTTTTCAATTTAAATTAGATTGAGTTTAGTTTTTCCTGGCTAGTGGTTCATTGGTGTTATTGTTCACACTTGCATAAGCTTCTTTCTGCATAATTTACCTTTTAGTGAATAATAGATATATGCCAATATAAACAAATATTTTTGTTAAATTATTTGTAAAATGTAACTGTATGAACCAAATGTTGAAACAGGTAGAAAACAATCTAAACTAATTACTCATATGGTTAAACCAAGCCACAAATTAGAGTTTGATTAATTCCAAGATTCATTAAGAAAAGAGAACAAAGCAGCATTTCCACCAAAACCAGGATTGCTTTGGACATATGGCATACATTCTCAGAAATTCCTGAGACAATACTAATATTAAAATCTTGAACAAATCAAAGAAACCACTCCCATGTCTGTTCTGCAAAGTTTTTTTTCTGTGCTTCAATGCCCCTGAATCAGCAAATCTCAAAAATGTGTTTTAAGGTTTCATGATCCTTTAAAGTGTGTATCTCTATGCACAATCAACTGTGAGTATGTTTCATCATTCGGATGAAAGGATACTTCTGAGAAATGGCTGTTATTATTTTAATCAAGGGAAGCAGGCATGGGAAAGCCACAAACTTTTATTGCTAAACAAGTCGCACTTGTTCCTGATTCTGATTATATGAGTAATTTTCCTTCTATTTTATGAACTGGCTGTTTAAACCAAAATTTAAAACAGATTGATTTAACCTGCAAAGTTGCACTGACAACTCACAGGCTCATAAGCCATAATCAGTCGCAGACAACACCATCATTCTTTATGCTGCCTGAGGCTGCAGTTGCAAATATTCACACAAACAGATAAAAAGGACCTGTAAGCATCTATGCATCTGTGTGTGTGCGCGCTATTTTCCGAACCTCTGTAAAACCTGTTTACTGTATGTCTGCTAAAATTAGTCTAAACTGGCAAGAGCCAGGTATTTTTATTTTGGGGTGTGTTTTTGTCTTTCTTAAATCATTTACTTCTGAAGCAAATAGCTTAGAATACTAATTCTTGCTATCTGAAATATATTTATCAAAATTAAATGAGTTTATGCTTAAAAAATTGCAAATGTTATAAGAAAAATTATAACTAAAAGGAATAGGCATTTCAGCGGATGGTGTAGGCATAGCATAAGCTCCAGTGAGAAGTGACAAATTCAGATGCACAAAGGAGAGAGTCACCAGTCATGAATTAAAAATACAAAACGGATTTGTAAAGAAAAATCTTGGAGAAATTTGATATAAGCGAAGAGGAGACTGGTTTTCTTTTGCTGTAAACAAAACTTGGTTCTTCTGAAACTAGCATATTCTCACCAGAGCTTATTCAGATTGAACTCAGATTGTATTTGTCTGAAAGAAAAAAGTCGGTAACACTTTATTTTACATTCTGTTGACAATAAGTAATGGTGCACCTATAGTGTTTCCGGAAAATTCAGCGCTTCACGTTACAGCCAATACAAACAATACCCCATAATGTCAGTGTTAAAGAAGTTTGTCTGAAATCTTTTTCAAATGTATTAAAAATACTAATAATTAAAAATAATAATAATAATAATAAAATCACATGTACATAAGTATTTGCAGCCTTTACCATGACACTCAGGTGCATCCTGTTTGCACTGATCATCCTTAAGATGTTTCTTTACTTAACTTAACTAGAGTCCACCTGTGGTAAATTCAGTTGAGAGTCCACCTGTGGTAAATTCAGTTGAGAGTCCACCTGTGGTAAATTCAGTTGATTGGACATAATTTGGAAAGGCACACACCTGTCTGTATAAGGTCCCACAGTTAACAGTGCATGTCAGAGCACAAACCAAGCCATGAAGTCCAAGGAATTGTCTGTAGACCTACGAGACAGGATTGTATCAAGGCACAGATCTGAGGAAGGGTACAGAAACATTTCTGCAGCATTGAAGGGCCAATGCACAGTGGCCTCCATCATCTGTAGATGGAAGAAGTTAACACCAGGACTCTTCCTAGCGCTGGCCTCCTGGCCAAACTAAGCAATTGATTGAGAAGGGCCTTGTCTAGAGTGGTGCCCAAGAACCTGATGGTCACTCTAGTTGAGTTCCATGATCATATATGGAGAGGGGAGAAACCTACAGAAGGACAAACATTGCTGCAACACTCCACCAATCAGGGCTTTACGGTGGTGTGGCCACACTTATTCTTCTTCTCAGTGAAGACACATGAAACACATTTGGAATTTGCAAAAAAACAAAACAAAAAAACAACAACAACAAAACACCTAAAGGACCTTGAGACTGTGAGAAACCAGATTATCTGGTCTGATGAACCTCAATTTTAAGCATCATGTTTAAAGGAAAACAAGTCTGCTCATTACCTGCAGAGTACCATTCCAAAGGTAAAGTGTACTGGTAGAAGCCTCATGCTGTGGGGCTGTTTTTCTGCAGCAGAGACAGGGGAACTTGTCAGAGTAGAAGAAAAGCTCAACACTGCAAATATTGAGATAGCGTTAATGAAAACCCAGTCCAGAGCATTTAGAACTTCAGGCCGGGCAGAAAGTTCAACTTCCAACAGGACAATGACCTTAAGCACACAGCAAAATTGGCTTATAAACAACTCTGTGAATGTCCTTAAGTGGCCCAGCCATATCCTGGGCTTGAACCCAATTAAATATTTCTGGAGAAACCTGAAAATGTGCGTCTACCCCAATCCATCAGACAGAGTTTGAGAGGTGAAGAGATGAGGTGACAAAATGGCAGATAATTGCCAAATGATGATGAGCAAAGCTTGTAGCATCATACTCAACAAGACTTGAGGCTGTAATTGGTGCTAAAGGTGCTTCAACAAAGTATTGAACAAAGGCTGTGAATACTTATGTACATGAGATTTTTTTATTTATTTTTTTAATAAGTTTGCAAAGTTTTTATGGTGTCATTATGGGGTATTTTTTGTAGTTTGTGGAGTAAAATAATGACTTCAATCCATTTTGAAATAAGACCATAACAAAAAAAAATGTGGAAAAATGTAAGCGCTGTGAATACTTTCCGGATGCACTGTACATGTCGACTAACTTTCATTAGAGTATTGGTAGACTGTGAGCTTAATATCTGACTTAATATCTAAATATCTCTTTTTTGTGATGGTCTCCTAACAGATATTCTACTGAATAAGTAACTTTGTAAGTAATGTCAATTTAATCTAACCCTAACCCTACCACTCTACTAACTCTCTAGTAAAAGTAAGTTTTATTTCCCTAAGCAGCTACATAATGTTGTCATTTAGCATCTCAAGTAAACGTGTCTTGATTTAAAGCCACAATATGTAAGATTTATGATTCAAATATCCAAAAGCCACTTACATTACTTACTTACATTACCCAAAATGTTTCAAAGAATGTTTAAATCCAGAGAAAAAAAGCCATTTTAACTAGGGAAAAGGCCCTTGATTCTGAGTTGGCTTCGATTTAAATAATTCTATTTGACAGAGCAAAAATATACAAACAGCTGGCCACATTGTGTCTGAAATGTCAGATAATATTAACTTGTTTATAGAACTGATGTATGAATGCAATGTCACACTCAAAATTGTGCTGCTGCTTGTGTAATATTCCTTCGATATTCCTTGAGCATTGCAAACTGTCACAACCTGGTCATTTTATCATACTTTCCCTCAGTACCCCCTCACTAACCTCACTCTGCTCATGCTCACTGGAATAATCAGCCGCACCTGTTTGCAATCACCATCTCATCAAGGACTCTGGCTGCATCTGAAAGCTTAGGCAACTGAATTGTTGTCCCACTGCCTTATCAGCTGATGACTATAGGCAGCATTTGTGCATGAAGGCACCTCACAAAACTGATTTCGAACAGACTTCTGAAGCAGCATGAAAGTTTAATGATCTACAACTAATAGAAAGAGCTTTGGTGATAACTATGCAAATATGTAATTACTACTTCACACTTACATCTCACAGAAGTGAGTACAGCCCTCACATTTTTGTAAATATTTTATTATATCTTTTCATGTGACAACACTGAAGAAATGCTACTTTACTACAATGTAAAGCAGTGAGTGTACAGCTTGTATAACAGTGAAAATTTGCTGTCCCCTCAAAATAACTGAACACACAGCCATTAATGTCTAAACCGCTGGCCACAAAAGTGAGTACACCCCTAAGTGAAAATGTCTAAATTGGGCCCAAAGTGTCAATATTTTGTGTTGCCATCATTATTTTCCAGCACTGCCTTAAACCACTTAAGCCGGGCTCACATTGTGCAATTTTTAATAGTCCTTTACGATTGTTGCTTGTCAGACTGTACGAACATGATGATCATGTCACACTGTGGGATCTCAGTGTCATTAATGTCAGACTGTACGACAGTCAAGACGCGTTCAAAACGGGTGCGTGCAAGAAAACCTGTCCGGAGTTTTACCATACATGTTCAATGACTATTCATTTCAATGGCTTGGTTGGCGCAAGGACGGTTTGTTGCTGCGTCATCCAAAGTACACGCACAGTGGAGCGTGCAAGCCGCGCTCAAGTGAAGGGCTGCGCTGAACCCCGCGGCCAGCGGAGTGCTTTCCGCGTTCGCTGTGAAAGACGCTTTAAACGCAGGGCTTAAATGTTGGCTATCATTAAGTTTATGAATAGCGTAAGCAGCACTACAAACACGCAAATGGAAACAGTGGCACAACCGGTGTTTATTTTAGCAAATGCAGCATATCATATGATTTCGGTGCACGGCTGATGGGAGTTTATGCGGTTAGAAGAAATCTCTAGCAATAATTCTAATCATGGCTTGTCTTGAAAAACGGAGATCGTTTGATGTTCGTCGTAGGAGAAGTCACACTGCAGGATTGTGCGCCAAATCTTCTGACACTGCCAGAATTTCGTTGGAGGTAAAATTTAATCGCAACAGCCATTAATCGGCCGTCGGTGAACATGTCAAACCAGCGATCAAAGACTACAGATTTTAGCCTAGGATTATAGGAATCTTTTATGATTTTCAAAATTTGTCTCAGATGACCAAATCGTGGCCAAAATCGCACAGTGTGAGCCAGGCTTTAGGCATGGAGTTCACCAGAGCTTCACAGGTTTCCACTGGAGTCCTCTTCGGAGATGGTGGATGTTAGAGACCTTGCGCTCCTCCACCTTCCGTTTAAGGATGCCCAATAGATGCTCAATAGGGTTTAGGTCTGGAGACATGCTTGGCCAGTCCATCATCTTTACCTTCAGCTTTTTTTAGCAAGGCTGTGACTTGGAGGTGTGTTTGTGGTCATTATCATATTGGACAGTGCCCTGCAGCCCAGTCTCCAAAGGGAGGGGATCATGCTCTGCTTCCGTGTGTCACAGTACATGTTGGCATTCATGGTTCCCTCAATGAACTGTAGCTCCCCAGCAGTGGCGTGCAGAGACCTCGGGAGGGGCAGGGGCAAACTGACGTTAAGGGGGCACATTCGCGGTCCCCCTCGGTAGAAATCGCGGTCCGGGGGGGTCGGTAGAAATCGCCGAAAGGGCACTTTCACTTTATGCAAGGGCGGGGCACGTGAGGGGTGGGTGGAGACCTTTGACAGAAGGGCACTTTGGGCATCTGAGCAAAAGGGGCAGGTGCTCGAGCACCCTCCGCCCCCCCCTTTACACGTGCCTGCTCCCCAGTGCCAGCAGCACTCATGCAGCCTTGTCACTCATGGATTGATGATGCGTCGTGAAAACTAGTTTCTCACTAGAATGACAAAAACATACAAGCTAATCCAAAAATATACATTTATATTGTAAAAAAAAATATATATATTTAAAAAAAAAAAAAATAGCATTTACAAAAAATGTATTTTAAGTTTGGAAATGTATTTACTTGTTCCTTACTTGCTCATCACCAGTGCTGTCTTTTCAGATGACTCGAAAGTGACTACATTTTTCATTTGGGTTAAAAAACAAACTGCCCACAGTCTTATTAAACAGAACAAGTGACGTCTGCAATGGAGAGCTTTTAAAGATCTACTAATTACATTATTTTTTATGAGCTGGTTTCTCAAATAATTCAGCTAAACTTCTTATGTGTTCTTGATTCAATTTAGTAAGCACAGAATATATTCTGTGGCTTTCCTCAAACAGATTCCGATCAGTACAGAAATAGAGGATGGTCAGAGAGAGGTATCTTTACGCTGGGTGTGTGTGTGTGTGTTAATTATGTGTTGAAGCCTCATAATTAAATGCAGATGATTTATTATCTATAGTGTAAAACTACTTGTGCTATAAAGTCACATGTGTTATTTTGCCTAAATACTGTCAGATTTGGAGAATATATGGGTGTAATGTGTGAGGGGGAAAGTATGTTTGTAATTGCTATATGGGTTGTAAGCTGCAGTGAACAAATTGTAGGTAGCCTGGGAATAAATGGTTTGCTCAAAGATGAGATGGCAAGAGAGTGGATAATTTGCAAGCAGTAAAGGTGGACAGAGGTCCCAGATAGATGCATACCTTCACAGTCAACACATGAAAACAGGTAGTGGTCAGGCCCTGGCTCTTACAAGGCTGAATTTAGTGGTCAGGACAACAACTGGACACCACTGCATATTTCATAGCATCTTCATGCTTTCTGACCACAGACATACCTGATTTAGCAAATGATAGCAAGATGAAAAGGAGAGAGGAACAGTGGACAGAGAGAAAAATAGCTGAGGTTAAGAAACTACCACTGAAAATGTAGTCATCCAAATAGATGGCTATATGAAAGCCACATTAAAATGAGTGACAATCATAATTTGTTTTTTCAATTGTTTTTAACTAATTATGATTGTTACTCATTTGATGTGTTCACCACAAAATGTACAAAAATATATTGTAGGCCTTCTTAAGTTACATATTGTGATTTCCAATCAAGTTTTGGTCAAATATGAAAAATCTGATAAACATTAATTAAATACAAATGCATATGAAACTAGCTTTAGCAAAAATCTCTAGAATATCATTTCCATAATCTTCCTCACCTTTTCTGCAAAATCCTTTTAATAACAGTGCATTTTTGAGCTGTTTTGTCTGGAGATCATAAACCTTTCCAAAAAAAAAAAAGGAACAATGCTTGATGCGTGTCCACTGCTGGACAGGCTGTAGAGTGTTTTCACAACACATCAGCAATCGGCCATATTGTTGGCACTGAAAGTAAACAAAGCCACTGAAACAAACCGAACTTGTAAATTTAGATAATTGAAAATGGTCAATTATTGTCATGTTTTGGGCTGTATTAATCAGTCAGACCAGGAAAAACATTTGTAGTACTACAGAATGCCAAAAGTTATAACAAATCAAAGAGAGGAATGCAAAAAAACTGTCTGAGGAACAAAAGGTTGGACAAACTAAACCAGGACTTCCAGGGCAAGAATCTTGACAACATTCATGTTTGTTCTTATCATTTATGGTCAGGTAGGTGAAATATTAGGCAAATATCTTAATTATTACTGCTCGTACATATCTTTAACACCTATTAACTTTAGTTTGTCAAAATACCTCACCCTTTCCTGCTTCCACACGTTTTTTCTATGATTTATACAGCATAAATTAGCATAACAACACATTCAGTAGGCTAGTACATTAACCATGCAATCAGTGCTGTTGTTTAGTGCAAGTATGCCAATATGGCTGTGAATTCTGGTAACTGACCAAATCGTGACATAAGTGCAAACCCAGATGTGAGAATTTAAAAAGTGTGTTTGGGTGTATTTTGAAAAGTGTGTATTTTTCTAAAAGTTCACAGGCATAAAATGTCCATTGCTAAATAACCTTAACAAAACAACATAAATTCCTAGACTGTCTGAAGATGCTAATTTACTTTCTAATGGTAAAGAAATAAACGTATTTGGTAAAACTTTTGTGAAGATACATCACAGTTCTCGATGCACCCGCTTTGACCCTTATGCAATTAAATTAACTGCCCGTAGCCTCGTTTAAACGGCGTGGGTGTGTTCGCCACAAATAACTACTATGGGTATCCTTATTCAGTCGTTCCCGCCTCTCTCTCACACGCCATAGCACGGAACGGACGCGTGCGTCACAGCTCCTCAACACATTCACCGATCAGCTGCGTGTTTAAACACTTGGATACATGCAGTTACTGCTGTCAGAAGAGACCGTTGGAGCGCAATTTTCTCTCGTCGCGTTCATGAGCTTTGAGGGTGAGTTCGTATTTTAATAAGGTTGATTTACTAACTTGCGAAATAAGTGGGATACTGTTAAATATAATAAGACAAACACATCTTATTGACAATGTTGTCACTGCATTATTATATATTAACGTTATATGTTAAATACAACACTAGTGATTCTGTTTATCTTTTCTCACATGTAGCTACTCACTGCCTTACTCTTCAAATAGCCTAACGTTACTTTTTTAATCAGTAACACAAGCCCATTTAAATATCTTTACTGTATAGTTTACTCACTGCATTATATATATATATATATATATATATATATATAATTTTTCCCCCATTTACCTCATGTAGTGTGCATATTGGTAGAACTAGAAACTTGCTTTTAAATTAATGGGTCATTATGTGACCCTAGACCACAAAACAAGTCATATGGGTCAGTCTTTTGAAACTGAGATTTATACAGTTATACATATTCATACACGCTGAATAAATAAGCTTTTCATTGATGTATGGTTTGTTAGGATAGGACAATATGTGTCCAAGATACAACTATTTGAAAATCTGGAATCTGAGGGTGCACAAAATATAAATACTGAGAAAATCACCTTTAAAGTTGTGCAAATTAAGTTCTTAGCAATGCATATTACTAATCAAAAAAATAAGTTTTGATATATTTACAGCAGGAAATGTACAAAATATCTTCATGGAACATGATCTTTACCTAATATCCTAACAATTTTCGGCATAAACAAAACGAAAAATTAATAATTGTGACCCATACAATGTATTTTTGTCTACAGCTACAAATATATCGATGTTATTTAAGACTGGTTTTGTGGTCCAGGGTCACATATAGTCTCTCTCACACTCACAAAACTCCTGTAAACTCCTCCACTAATGCATACAAGGGGAATAACATTATGTATATGTACCTACCTATGTCATTTTATCAGTTTTGTTTGTTCCTATGTAGTAGAAATCTAGTGTTTGAATCCCTGACCTTGGCATATTGCTTTGCTCTATTCATTAAGTTACAAGAACTAACTTTAGGAGGTGCATTATTTACACTGATTGGTCAGTCATCACATTCCAAGCTATGTTATTCCCTGATAACAACAATTAAAAACGTATATCTCTGACTCATCCGGGTAACTGCAGTCGGCGCTATTTTCTTGCTAGGAACCTTTTTTATTCATGGCAGCTTTACGTTTGGTTGGCTAATAAAAGTTTAAAATTCAAATTAATATTTTGCTTACAATTACTTGACTATGTCATCCTGGTATCGTGGACTCCCTCTCTCTCGTTAATTATCATTATCATAAATCATTATCTTTTATCACCATAATTATTAATGTGGTGCAGTACTGTGTATTTAGTAGTATGGCTGTACCATATCTCTTAATGTCTGTCTAGTTTGAACTACTTTTCAGCTACTTTCTTCACGGAAGCTTTGCATTCAAATATTTAAACTCAAATCAGCATTTCATGTCTAATTATTTAGATTTGTGGGAAGTAGCCGTGCACTAAGCAGGATAATTTATATCCAGCTGGTTGTTATTCTCTTCATGACGGACTGCTGATAAATCTCCCTGGCTTTATTTGATACACATTTTTTACTGATTGCATTGCATATCTTAACATGACCTTCAGAGGTGGTTTGAACCAAGTGTGAATGCATCTGGTTGTTCAAGCCACATATGTAAATTTTACTCCTCCCAAACTGGAACTAAATCAGCATTGCAATCCATTGTATTCCTGTGACGAGTAGTTTTATTAGCCACATCAATTGCATAAGAAATATCAGCACTGCAGTATCACTACCAGAAGTGAAGTGCAGAAGTCTTACCTTGGTGTTATGAAACAATGAATCTATCTTTTATCCTTACTCCTGAACTCTTGTCTCTTTACCCACAGGTAGAGAAAGATGACAGGTCCTCCATCTTTGTTTTTCAGTCTAACCGCATTGGCTGTGGTTGTATCTTTGGTCTATAGCGGTGCTTCTATCACAAACAATGAAGATGACTACCACTCTACACAGATAAAGATCCCAGTGATCCTGGACCAAAGCACAGTAAGGCTTCAAAGCCCAGAATTCGCTGCCGACGACTTAAGTGAGCCAGGAGTGATGTGTGGGATCGAGTGCCAAAGAAAGCTGCCAGAACCGAGGCCTGCTGAGCTGGAACAACTACTGTCTTATGAAACAGTCTACGAGAACGGAACGCGCACCTTCACCAAAATAAAACTGGAAGAGGTCACTGAATTAAGAAACACATCCTCTTCTGTTGATGACAAGGCTGGACACCTTAAACGCAGAAAACGGCAGGTATATGGCATGGACGGCCGCTTTGTGATCACAGATAAACACTACATCACTAATTACCCCTTTTCTGCCTCAGTGAAGCTCTCTACGGGTTGCTCAGGCATTTTGGTTTCTCCAAGACATGTATTGACTTCTGCCCACTGTGTCCATGATGGCCAAGACTATCTGAAAGGGACCAAGAGGCTCCGAGTGGGTATCATGAAGCTTCGCTCCAAACGCAGAGGAGGACGCCACCGAGGAGGCAGGAGGAGAGGAGAAAAGAGGAGAGAAAGCGAAGTGGGAAATGAAGGAGATGTAGCCACCGAAGGAGAACTACTTCATAAAGAAAGAGAACACAGGAGGAAAAGAAAGGACCGTATTAGACGCGAGACAGATTCAGACCAGTCCAGACAACCAGTGTTCAGGTGGACACGCATCAAACTAACACAAGTGCCAACAGGCTGGATGAGGCAAGCAGGCAAGGAGATCTCGGCTGACTATGATTATGCCCTTCTGGAGCTGAAACGACCACATAAGATGAAGTTCATGGAGTTAGGCATTGTTCCTGTAGTCAAGGACATCCCATCTGGAAGGATCCACTTCTCTGGTTTTGATAATGACCAATTAGGGAAAGTGGTCTACCGCTTCTGTTCGGTCTTAGAGGAATCAAACGACCTAATGTACCAATACTGCGATGCGCAGAAGGGATCAAGTGGAGCCGGGGTGTACGTAAGGCTACGAGATCAGGGAGGAAAAGGGAAGTGGAAGAGAAAGGTAATTGGCGTGTTCTCTGGACACCAGTGGGTGGATGTTGATGGGATACAGAAGGACTACAATGTGGCAGTCAGAATAACACCCAATAAGTATGCCCAGATATGCCACTGGATCCATGGAGGGGCTAGTCAGTGTAAACTGACCTGAGAAAGGTCAACAAGTTCTCAAGACTGCTGGGACGGTCTAGATGCAAACTTCAAAAGTGGTGCTGTTTGTGACCCAATGGAAAATCCAGGGTGAGTAGTTGAGCACAAATGGAGCATCTGTGCAGGAAATGCCTTTTAAAGATGAATTTGGATGCTGTATATTTATTTTTGTTTCTATTGCCAAAATTTGAGAGTGTAGCTTTTGTAATGTCATGTTCAGGCCATGTTTGTGTTAAAAAGCCAATATCACCAGCTTAGGCCAAATAGTTAACTACTGAAAAGCAAAACAGCTCGACATTTAGTATGATTTTTGTTTAAGTTCTTGAAGAGTTCACCCAAATATGAAAAATGTCACCAGTCGCATGGGGAGGAGTCTGTTTTGCATACAAGTAAAGTGCATGGTGATTCATAATACCTCTCAAATTAAATGAGAAGATTATTTGTGAACAGAGCTGGGTAGTAACTGTTTATATGTAATCTGGATTACGTAAAAAGATTCCAAAAATTAAGTACTTGTAATTAGATTAAGTTTTAAAATACTCATAATCAGACTAGAGTTACTTTTTGTGGATTACAATATTTTTACACAATAGCAATACATTATTCATAATTGATTCACAGTAATATCTTTTTTTAAAATTTTCCTTTCTAAAATATCCTACTGCTTATATACATTCAGAAAGTCTTCGAGTGTTGGGGACATTCACACAAAGATCAGTCATTAGTCAGGTGGCTACACAGCATTTGACCATTATTTACTTACAAAAAAATCATTTCAGGTTTAAGTGGTGTTTCAAAATTGCATCAACTCCTGATGAAAACAGATTTTTATTTGAATTATCACTTTAACCTTGTATTTCTGTCTTTGGCAGGCTTTTGTCTTTCATACACATTAAAATGCACAAATTCACAAACTTTCACCAAATATATTTACTTATAACTGAGATTTTCAAATAAATATTTTATGTATCACATTTGCATGTTCATTGGTTCTCCGACATGCAGGTAAACTAAATATTTTATTTTTTTTGATTGATTTTAAAGTGATTTTTATTTGCTTTTTTTTTTTTTTATGAACTCATTTAATGAACTTTACATTGTTAACAACAAATGGAATACATTTTCTATCAATATGGTACAGAATTATCCCATTTCAATCAATGTGATAAACGAGTTAGGTCAAAAGTAACCTAAAAGTAATCTGATTATATTACCTAAAGTGTGTCATTTAATGGATTATGTTAGTAACTACAATTTGTAATTTAATTTGTAATCAGTAACGGATTACAATTTGAAAGTAATCTACCCAGCACTGTTTGTGAATAACAGGCTTTAATAAGAATAAAGTGCATAATTGACTATTATGCTTTTTGAAGCCTGGCAGTATAAATCACTATGTAGATCGAAGAGGGTAGCTTGGACATTCATAACTCAGAAGTGGAGGCAATTTATAACTGGGGTGATTGTTTGGTCCAAGTGTATTTGTATTTATTTAATACTGATTGCATTTGCCTAATAAAGTCACCAGAGTTAAAATATTAAAGTACCAGTTAGTTCATAAATGCACTATAAAATCAGTTTTTGCTTTTTTTTTTTTCTTCATTAGCACCATTTTAGTATTTTCTTTCACAAAACATCAGAAACAAGATTCCTTTCTACACCATTCTGGTTTATTGTCTATTAAATGGCAGAAAAAGAACCATTTGTTACATTACACATGACAAACAGCCATGTTAATAGCAAAAAATAAGTAACGCCAACAAAGTGCACATTCTACACTAACAGCTCATCAGTTGGATCCGAATATAAATAACAAAAGCTGAGTGGAGCGACACCAGAACCATCCAATCGAAGATGTGATGCAGCTGGACTTTATCCCTCCAGAGAGCCTGATTGGACAGCATCCTGGTAGGAGGGCCCACCCTCTTTCTGGTCAGGGAAGAGTTTGATAAGGTCATCGATTCGAAGGATGGTGATGGCTGCCTCTGTGGCGAACTTCAGACTCTTGGTTTTAACCATCGTGGGTTCATACACCCCCGCCTGCTTGTTGTCTCTTGGCTTTCCATTTACCAGATCCAACCCGATCCTAACAGCGCACATAAAAACAGGTTTAAACTGAGTAATCAATCTTTATTTAAACTACATTGGCTCTAAGCTTAATCCATAATAGCCTACATTGCTTCCAGACTGTCTAAAAACTCCATTTTAAAGACATTTTAATGAAGCAGACCAAACACCACAATTTTTATTCCTGATTGTATGTTTGTCTACTGTCTGACAGTGCAGTCATATTTCTAAGATCTGAAGAGCTTCACTGTGTAATGAGAAGAGAGCAACACTAACCATTTGAGGTTCTTGCGTTCAGGGTTGACCTGAGCCTCATTGTGGAAGGCTCTGAGTTTGGCCACCAGGTCGGTGGAGTCTTGCGCTGCGTTGACTGCCAGAGTTTTAGGAATGACGAGCAGAGAGCGAGCAAATTCAGCAATAGCCAGCTGCTCACGGGAACCCTAGATCAAACACAACAGTTTCAATGGCTTATTCATATATGCAAATTATTAAAAAGAACAATTACTGTATATTAAAGAGTGCAACAGTGCCCACACAGTTTTTCTTTTTATTCCCCATTAATTTTCTTCAGAGTAATTACAAAAAAACTCAGTAGGAGCTCAGTAAACTAACCAGCTCTGAGAAAATGCAATACACAGCATATTAAAGTGTAAGCAAGAAAATATTTACAGTTGGAGTTTTATAAAACTTGTTTTTGGTGAAACTTTTCAGGATAGTATAGTGTAACTAGCAATTAAAATTGATTTTATTTCAAAAATTAAAGCTGAAATCACACTGATGTACAGACCAATTTTCAGTAGACGTCACCTGCAGCTCCGCACGCATAGCTGTTGCAGAAAAACACTGGTAACCAGTGGAGGTAAAAGGTAAAATCCATAGAATAAGAAAAAAATATATATATATTTTTGTCTTTTGATGTCAAAAATTGGAATGCAAATAATTTTTATAGAATACTGCAGTCAAAGACGCCATTTGAAGCTAAACGCAGATGTTTAAATGGACATACTATGGATGAAAACTGCAATGATTACTCTACTTTTAACATAAATTTGATTTAAACATGGGGGACGTATTGTATTAGCCCTACAGTACAACATTAAATATTATTTAAACCTATTACTATTAACATTTTTACATAACATTTATTTTATCTCACAATTCTGCCTTTTTCCTCGCAAATGAAGGTTTGTATCTCCTAATTTGTATAGACTTTATAACTCGATTTAACAAAATTAGTGACTTAATTCTGAGGGAGTAAAAGCCAGAAGTGTGGGATATAAACTCTGAACCGAGAGGAAAAGAGAAAATGACGAGTTGTTTTTCCTTAGAGTTGTGAGATATAATCTCGGAATTGTGAAAATAAAGTCAGAATTTTGAAATATAAAATAAAAAATATATATTTATTCATTCATTCCATGGCTCCACAGACTGCCACTGAGCCGCCAACAAAAAACGACATCCCTGTTTCAGATCTCTAAGACTATCCTACTATCTAATGTCACTTTTGTTGAATAACTGCTTATCGCTTATCAATATAATCTATAATCTTTTTAAATCAAAGTATTTTGTACCATATCTGTGTAATTCTCTAGCCATAAAGGCCATCTCTCCTAGGTTTTCTGCAACCATGCTGCACGCATCCCGAATGTTTACAAACTGATAATTGGTCTATAGGTTTGTCGACCTGAGAACTAGAGAAGTAAGATAAAATCACAATAAATCTATGATCATAAACCCTGCTGTTGAACTCGGACCTGCAGGTCTAGTGATGGTTAATGCATCTCAAGGATAAATTAGGCATGTTTGTTCTGAGCAGGATGGAAGCAGCTGTCAGCAGAGCTGTTTATCTGTCCCATTCCACAATCAGGACTCCCACGCAAACAGGCATGGCAGCAATTTTAATGGGAGTGTTAATACATCCACAGTAAAAAAAATATTAAAGAAACTGGTCACAACTTTATTCTGACAATAAAAGCCTGCTTGTCTTCTCTTTCATTTTTAGGATTAGCTATAATTTACCTGTTAGTTTATTACAACACAAAACAAATTGACTTTTTGTACTTAACATAAAATATAACTAAACCATCAAGAACAGCTGTGAAAGAGTCCTCACCATGCTTGTTGCATAGTTCTCCAGATAAATGGACAGTGCAGCCTCCACAGCACCACCTCCTGGTACCACAGATTTGGACTCCAGCACTCTCTTCACCACACAGAGGGCATCATGGAGCGAGCGCTCCATTTCATCACACATGAAATCATTGGCCCCACGCAAGATGATAGAGGCACATGTGCGCGCCTTTGTGCTGAAAGATTGAAAAAAGGATTAAAAATGACTAAAATGTGATTAAGTGGGCTCCAATGCTACTAAAATGTCCCATGCTGCTAACAGCAATATATCACATTATTCTGAAAGTAACTTGCATTTTTTTTAAATCAGCAGTTGGCAAATCAGACTTTACTGAGTTGTTTGTTCATACAGATGCACAGTTTGTAATTGGTGTTTTTAAAAATGTTTATAATGAATATTATAATTTGTTTCAAAAACTTACATTTTTTATTCTTGTTCTATACAATGTTACATTTGAAGGATTTTTTTGTGGAGCGATGGGAACCAAAATACATGATTCTACTATTTATAAAGTCTGTGAACATTTTAATCATCTGTATTTTACATCATTTCTAAACGCAATAAAATATTTTAAACAACTTTTGTGCAGTTTTGACCCTGTGCAACTTATTTTGCCCAAGACAGAACAGTAGATAATGTTTAATGCTATCTTTTTAGACATACAGATTATTCTGATAAACTCAGGATTTTGGTCTTCATGTATACGCTCTGGAAGTACCACAGTTATCCATGTAAAAGGTAAAGTGATCAAAAAGAACCAGAACTGATTTAAATAAGCCACTTTCACTATACAGGGATTTTCTAATTGCATACAATGGTGACCAACATTTTAAAAACATTAGTATGTTCACCAGCTAAAAAATGTTTAAGTCAGTTATTTAGACTTTTTGCTATAGAGTGTCAGTAGGAAATATCCGTTTACATTTTCAAACAGTGCTCCACACAGAGATCTAAGATCAGAGTCTTGTCTTGAATGACATTAAGAAACAGAACAAACTAAAGCCAGAAGAACTGTGGCAACGTCTCAAAAGCTAAGTGCACCTAGGCCAAAAGCTGCTTTAAACACAAGGATGGTGCTTTAATTTAGTTAACAGAAGTTCATTGATAAAGAAAATCTATTTATGACATTATTTTTGACAGTATCCCCACTGTACAGCATTTACACATACACAAGTGCCTAAAACCTTTAACAGTACTGTAGCTTTGCAGGTAGGTTTCTTGAAGCATCTTGCCACAGTTCTTCTGGATTTAGTCTGTCTTAGTTAGTTCTGCTTCTTTGTGTCATTCCAGACAGACTGGATGATGAGATCAGATTAATGTGTGGAGCACTGGCTGTTATCAGACTTCTTGTGCAAACAAAAATCTCACTGGATTATTACAATTAATGGCAAAATGAATGCTTAGAAATGATATAGAAACTGATATTTCCTACTGACACACTAAAGCAACAGATAGAAATAACGGACTTAAAACCATTTTAGCTGTTGAAAATACAAGGGTTCTAATAATTCTGGCCACCACTGTAAATTCTAAAATAGAAGATGATCTCACTTTTTGATGAGGATGAGCTCATCGTCACACACTCTCTCCTGCACCACCTCCTCCGCCTGACCCAGCATGGATGCCTCATATGTCTCTTCTCCCTCCAAATTAGACAGAGACGAGCAAACTGTGGCTGTAGGGGGAAAATCAAAACATTATTTATCAAAATTAAGACACTGTGAAAAAATGACCTCTGTATGTAAAGAACAAAAGGCCTAGATCTACTTAAAAAAAAAAAAAAAGGCAATTGTAATCAGCTGACCCCCAGTTGCTTTGGCGATGCGTTTGAGGTCCTTCTTGAGCACCCTCCTTACAGCCATGGCTCCTACATCTACAAAGTATTTCAGACACATATCATCAATGCCTCCTGTGGTCAGAATCACGTTCGCCCCTGATGCCAGGATCTTCTGAATGCGCTCCTTCGTGATGTCTGATTCCCTGAGAAACAAATGCAGGAAAGTTAATCAAAACTGAGGAAAAATAATTTTCAGTTATACAGCTTGAGACATCGAGTCTTACTCTGAACAGAAATAATCGAGTACACAGCAAAAACTGTACAATTTTGAATTTTTTTTGTATTTAAAATAACTTTATTTTCTATTTTATAATATATTTTAAAATGTAATTTATTCCTGTGATCAAATTTTCAACATCATTACTCCAGTTTTCATTGTCGCATGATCCTTCAGAAATCATTCTAATTAGCTGATTTGCTATTCAAGAAAGACTATTTTATTATCATCAATACTTAAAACAGTTGAGCACTTTTTTTTCCAGGACTCTTTGATGAATAGAAAGATCAGCATTTATCTAAAATAAGCTTTTGTAAAAATACATACTATACCAACACTAGATGCAAAAGATTTCTATTTTAGATAAATGCTGCTCTTTCTATTCATCAAAATAAAACTGAAAAAATAGCTACAGCTACTAAGCCATTTTCAACATAATAATAATAATAATAATAATAATAATAATAATAATAATAATAAACTTTTTTGAGCAGAAAATCTAAATATTAGAATGATTTCTGATTTCTGATCATATGAATGGAGTAATGATGCTAAAAATTCAGCTTTAAAATCACAGGAATAAAATACATTTTAAAATACATTCAAATAGCAAACAGTTTTAAATAGTTCAAACATTTCACAATATTACTGTTTGTTGTACTTTGGATCAAATAAATGCAGGCAAGCAGAAGATACTTAAAATCTTACGTTCAAAAACTTTTGACTGGTAGTGTATGTTTTAAATTAAGTAAATAAGTTTAATAAAGTGTTAGTTGGAAAGAAAAGAAAAAGAAAAACCCTGCTGCTGATCAACCTTCTGAAGATGATAATGTCAATGTCAGGAGGTAAAAAAATATATATATGAGGGGTTTCATTTATTTCACATGAAGCTCATGTGTAACTTTTCCACTGAAAAAAGCAGAATTCCATGACCTACAATGAACAGATCCATCCATTTGCAAGCTTTATTTACTTGTTTACATGATGGTTTTAGTACAAAACAGACATACACACTTTTTTTTGCTTTTACCCATTACATGCACTTTGAGATTTTTCTGTACTATTTCTACACAAATGGTTTTTATGCTTTTCAGGGGTTAAACAGGATTTTCTGTTTGTCAGAAAGCTCATCATTTAGTCTTTTTATTTCTTCACATTTAGTTTTTGCTTTTCTATCGTCTACTTTTAACAGGCAGTCTTTGAAATGGTCATTTTGTAGCCAAAGCTCTTAAAATTTCCATTTACCTGGCATGTTTGCCTTATGTAACAGGTACAGCCTGGTGACTGCATCTGACTTAAGTGATTGTCAACTGACGAGAGAGAAGGGTTTAAAAAAAAAAAAAAAAAAGGCGATGGAAAACATAATAGGCAAAATGCATTAATGCAAAAAAATAAATAATAAAAAAACAATAATAATACGGTGTAGAAAAATGACATTTTGATAAATGGAAACTAAAACAGGGCTTGACATTAAGCCTTGACATGTGCTTGTCCTTCAGAGAAGCAAATCAATCATGCACTTCCATAAGAGTAAAAAAAAAAGTTATTTGTTTTGTTTGGCGTAAATGTAATCCTTTCTAAAACAATAGTCTTATCACTGCTCTAGAGGTCTTAATCAGCAGATTTGTGATATTTGTCTTAAATTGATTTCTAGGACACTTTAACTTTATGAGGGGCAATATTTTATGTATGTGTCATAATTTACATCAAATTCTAACATTTTATCAATACATTCAGTTAGAATAATTAGACTCTGTATGGTTATTACCACTCAAATTAAATTAGTATCAATAAACTCCAACATTGAAGCTATATCAAGTGCCATTTAGTTGTATTTACTCAGACTGTTTAATGAAAATAATAGGTTCCATAAATGCATTTACACAGTGAAACTGCAAATGCATAAATAATGTTATACTTTTTTTAACATATAAATCTGAAATGTTGGAAAAATGCAGTGATACTTTTAAATATGAAACCAAACCACCAGGTGGCGGAATGGCTTCACTGACTCGTTCAAAAATGCTAAATCATTCAGCAATAAAACAACCCCTGTGTGTTGCTCAGAGGTGCGTGACTGTTCTGCAGTGGCTTTGCTTAGAACTATTTTCGTTAGGAAAAATGGTTGATAATGTGCCTAAAATGTAAGTCAGTTAATATTAACTACTTTTTTTTTTATTGAACTACATTACAAAATGAATGTCACATTTGCAATCATGCTGGCTTGGTTGTGAGATGTTGTTTACTTATATCATATGTTATATACAATTTTTTTTTTTCTACAGCAGTATGTTTGTTCACGTTTGTTTCTTTGTGCGTGCTGTTGAACCTATTAGTTCAGATTTTCCGTGGGTCAGATAGGCTGCATGAGCCTCAGCAGATGCAACCTTGATACTGTCCCATATCAGTCACCGTTTACACTAAAGTAATAAAAAAAATTACTGTTTGTAATTGATGTTTCAAGTAAAATTCTTTCACTTGCCCCTTCACAAAATCCACATGTCCCAGACAAGCGGACAAGCGTTAATGTCGAGCCCTATAAAATTTAAAGCAACAAACAAAAATCTATGATATTCTATGACAATAATAAAAAAAAATAATCCCTTTCAATGTCTGGAATACACCTTTTAACATTCCATGATATTCCAGAAATTCCATGATCTGTGGGTCATGGAAATACAAAACTTTTGTAAAACTATAAATCTCTTTACTGTGACTCAGTTTATTCTATTCTGAATAAAAGCATTTATTTCTTCAAAAAGATTCTTAATGACCCCAAACTTTTGGTAGTGTACAGGAAGGCACATATTGTTGTACAGCCCAAAGATAAAACAGAGACACATATGTATCAGTGTGTAAGAGAGGCTTTAGACAGACAATGCTTTATCCTATGTGTGTAACTACACACCACTGATGTGGAGCAGCAATGTAAATGGGAAATTTACTTGTGTGTACGTCTGCATTAGGGCTGTGCAATTAATCGAAATTCAACTTTGATTTCAGCTTCAAATGATTATGAAAATACAGTAATTGAGATAAAATGATTATTGCTCTCAATTCTGCCCCCTTTGGTGCACTTTTGCTCCTCCATATAAGCCCAGTTTTACATGCAAATCAGTAAAATCATGTAACGTGACTTGCATAAAATGGGACGTGTTTGATTTATTAATGTTTATTTGATGTCGTGTTTTTAAAAGCACAAAAGAGAATTTGAGCTGTTCTGTGTATGCGTTCAAAGACGGAACAGAACATGGACAAGTGAGTGAAGGTTTAGCTATTGTTTCAGCTATTAAAATAGTTCAGTTTTGTATTTAATGGCAAAGTGATTAGGCTTATATTGCGTTTCATATTAAGTCTTTTATTAAGTTAATTTGGAAAATTGTTGGGAGGATTTTTGTTCATTAAATATAAGTTTTTGTTTTTTTAAAGGAACGAACAGCGGCTAGTCTGTTTGATCAATTTGCCTTCTCAAATTGTCAAGATTTGACAAATAAAATATATATAAAACAGTTCAAGTACAAAACAATGTTGGTTTAAACAGAAAAACCTAGATAAATGTGCACTATTAGGCGCATATCCAATCGTTTTTGCGGAGAGTGGAAGCTAAAGCCGCTTTGAAGGACATAGAGGCGCCATTGCGATCACTTGCATTATTTTCCATTTTTTCCCCAATTTTAAATTATCCATCAAAACAAAAAAAAAAAAATCACAAATACATGCCTTACAGAAATGATAAATGCACATATATAGAAAGCTTTAAATTATTACTTAACGAAATAAAACAAATTGTAAAGAAACTTCTCTCCATCCGTGCATTTCTCTAAAGGCGCATCAAAGAGGAGATTGCGAGTCAGGATCTTTGCGACACTGACTCAGAATACACTTTATTCATTCATTGTTATTTATTTTTGCCGGTGTTTTGTGGCAAGTTTCAGCCTATTGCTTGAACATGAAGCTGCACTGAAAGCACTGCTGCTGGCTGAGACACTAAACCAGAGCCGTTCTCGAACTCTGAAAGTCTGAACTATTACGTGAAAATTGGCCAAAGCCCGGCCTTAGGGGTGTAAAAAAAAAACGGGCTGAAATGCAGGGCTCTAATCAATCATATAAAGTTCCGGACTCACTCATAATAGTGTTAAATAATCATGATTACAATATTGACAAAAACAATTGTGATTATGATTTCTGGCATAATCAAGCAGCCCTAATTTGCATTTAACAACAAAAGATCACCTCTGTCTGATTTGGTCGAGTTTCTCTGGATCACTGATGACCACCTGAACACCCAGTTTCATCTTGGTTTTCTGCAGGCTGAAGTCCAGACAGGCTATCTTGGCATTGGACACACGCTTTACCATTCCTAAACAAATATAAAAACATTTTTACCACACAAAAACACTAACATACACCATGCAAAATGCAAAAAAAAAAAAAAAAAAAAAAAAAGCAAGCATGCGTGTGCACAAACCTTGTGATCCGACAGTACAGTTAAGTGCGTATCCATTGACGAGGAAACTCTCTTTCTGGCTGCGTCCATGAGCCTTCAGCACATTCACGGAGTTGATGGGATAGCGAGCAACACCTTTACCATCAACAAACTTCACAGCCAGGGCAGCATCCACCACCATATTAGCAAAAAAATCGGCATCACTGACAGACCGTCAAGGAACAACTGTAATGCAGACTCTCTACACAACCTTATAAATAATGCTACAATCACTTAAAAAGTAACATAGTATTACCATGTTATTTTGGGTACCACAGAGTGGCATCAATATGCATACATACACATCAAATAGCACAACACAGAGGATACACTCCGATGATCTTAGAGGACATGGATGTCTTGGCGGCATTAATGAGACACTCTCTGCCCAAGTCATCTGTGCCAATGGTCAGATTCTCATTGATGTATCTGACTGCCTCCCTGTGAACCAGAGAAATTAGTTTACATTTAAAAGTCTTGCTCAAACACACAAGACTTAATTTTGGCACAGAAAGTGACTCTTACTTGCAAGCCAGTCTGTATCCACTGATGACGGAGGTGGGGTGAATCTTCTGTTTGACAAGCTCATCGGCACTCTTCAGCAGTTCAGCAGCAATGATCACCTACAGACACACAGATGTGATCCTACTTCACCTGATATTTAATCAAAACTGTTTAATGCATTGTCAGAAATGTGGAATCTCCAGAAAAAGACCTGCACGTCCCACTGTTTACAACATACGTTTTCTGTATCCTGTTAGCATAGCTACACATACAGATATGATATGGATAGTACTATAACTTTTATCCGAATGTCTCACCACTGATGTTGTGCCATCTCCAACCTCCTTATCCTGCAGCTCTGCTAGCTCACAGAGGACCTTAGCTGCCGGATGCTCCACCTCCAGCAGCTTCAGGATGGTGGCTCCATCATTGGTGATGGTCACGTCCTGAAATACATATCCAAAGCATGAGAAAATACATTGAAATTAAAACCTACACTGCATTTGTTATGTACAACCAATTGTATTTTCATATTAGACATTTAGTATACAAGATCTGAACATCACAGGTCACTCTAACAGGAGGAAAACGTCTGCACTTACTCCGATGTCATCCACCAACATCTTGTCCAGTCCGACGGGACCAAGAGAGCTCTTCACGATGTTAGCAATGGATGCAGCGGCCATAACTGCAAAGGAACAAATAAACCATATCTAAAACTGAATGTTTTGAGCTTTTCTGCTCTCCAAGATTTGTGTTCACAGAATGCACTTTTACATTCCACTGCAGTGCTTTTTTTTTTTATTTGGTTCTTTTATGTGTGTTAAGTTAAAATGCAAATGGTTAGTCTATACTTGCTTAGCAAGCAGTATTGGTTACATTGGTGTAATTACAGTTTGTTATAATAGTATTTTAATTCATAGTGCACTACAATTATTTGTTAAGCTTATCTGTTCACAGAACCACTGTTGCCAACCTAGCAATTTTGTTGCTAGATTTAGCAACTTTTCAGACTACCCTAGCAACTTTTTCTTCAAACAGCACCTAGCAACAAATTTAGCTATTTTGAAAATTTATTTGGCAACTTTGGCACACAAACTAAATTACACAAAAATTGCAAATCAAAGGTGTCTAGGACACATATCATTTGAATCAAGTTGCTAGATGCATCAGTTCAATAATAATTGTTAATTTATGATAACACCTAGTTGTTAGTTTCTACCTGCACTTGGGGATCAGTTAAAAAATATGTAGAGAAATGGAAAAAAGCAATGTTTATTTCTAAGTTGTAACCTGAGAACACAAAATACAAGGTGTGATTTTAAATTCAGGTAAAAAAGAATTACCTTAAGAATATAATTGTTCAGAATGTACAAAAGAAAATACATAAAATGTAATAATGTGCTATTATTTTATGCAGTTTTGCCTTGAGTACATCGTAGTGACATCACAATGTCATTTAGCAACTTTTAGCAACAAATTGTCCTGCCTTTAGCAACTTATCCTGAAAATAAGTTGGCAACACTGCACAGAACGCCTTTTTGCATCCACTGTGCTCCTTTATTATGTAAAAATGTGACACTTTTTTTTTTTTTTTAATTCTCTATTCCTCTACCGTGCTTCTTTATTAATGTAATAAGTTTTTGTGAACAGCATATGTGAGCCTGAACCATAAAACCAGTCTTTTATGTGTGTGTATATATATATATATATATAAAATATATGTATGTTTTAATGTAGTTTTTTTACTATATTTGTAGCAATAGTAAAAAATTCATTGTATGGGTCAAAATTATACATTTTTCTTCAATGCCAAAAGTTATTAGGATATTAGTTAAAAAAACATGTTCCATGAAGTTATTTTGTCAATTTCCTATCATAAATATTTAAAAAAGTTTTGATTAGCAATATGCATTTAACTTTAAAGGTGATTTTCTCAATATTTTGATCTTATTTGCACCCTCAGATTCCAGACTTTCAAATAGTTGTGTTTTGGACAAATACTGTACTATCCTTGCAAATTTTATCAGCTTTCAGGTGATGTATAAATCTCGAAAAAATGACCGTTCTGACTGGTTTTGTGGTCTATGGTATATGGACCTAAACTGTCACCAAGTAAATTAGGGCGTGAATGTAGCATCACACAAAAGCAGACTTCCTCCGTTATCAATGCCATATATGTAACGTTATGACAATGTGCATGGATTTCTTGAATTATTTGATTTATGTGAATAGATTTTTACCCATCAAGCCTTCATTCATACTTATTTGAATGAACAGGCGTTCATTCGCCTGACAATGTAACACACAGGCTTTGCATACAGTATCAGCGATGTCATACAATGATCTACCGCTTCATCATGCGTCAAGACGCCCCATCACTGTATCGACACCGTACAGACCGACAGAATTAATGTACTAACGACTACAGAAGGCAATGTTAAGGGCTGAAGACGTATTACGGATGTATATCAAGCATTAAACACTCTGATTCCTCTAAACCACACGTGCTGCTCGAGATACCGGCCGCCACAGCTCTTCCGTTCAAACATCGCCACGTGCGACCCGATCACCGCGGCTCTTTGTTTTATTGAGGACAAATGTGAGCGCATCCCGACTCACCATTTTGAGTCCTAACGGACTCGCCGGACGTCCTCTGGCCGAGCACGGTTAACGGACCCTCTGTCATGGACATGTTGGATGGGAGAGAAGAATGGAGATCCGCGTGGTGGGTTATGGGTAGTGTGAGAGCGGGAGGGGCACGTGTGGAAAGTTCCAGATCAGTCCAGAAGAGCAGCTTTTAGTTCACATTCAAACACACACATGAGCCACTTAACCACTCCAAAGACTACACTCTACACATTGGTGCTTATTAGGAACTCTAAAACCACACCGATTAATCTACAGAATGATAGAGTTATAAAAACTACAATTCCCAGTTTGAATCTGGTAATTCATTCGATGGTTTTTGTCAAGTTATTTGATTGAGATTGAGGGACATCTAGTGGACTGGAAGAGCAGCGGCGGTTCAAAAACAAGATTCAGTGGGCGAATTCCGAACGGAAATGAGCGTCCCTGTGATTCTTTTACGTAATGAAGCACCACGGAGAAAAATCACGTGCGCAGATTGACCCCAAGTGGAAGACGATTTGATTTTATATTTTAGTTTTTATTTTAATTTGAAAATCAGTCAAGTAAGTGACTGCTAACTGCATTTTAAAGGAACACTCCACTTTTTTGAAAATAGGCTAATTTTCCAACTCCCCTAGAGTTAAACAGATGAGTTTTATCGTTTTTGAATCCATTCAGCTGATCTCCGGGTCTGCCGTTAGCACTTTCAGCATAGCTTAGCATAAATCATTGAATCTGATTAGACCATTAGCATCTCATTCAAAAATGACCAAAGATTTTCGATATTTTTCCTATATAAAAAAATTGACTCTTTGTGTACTAAGAGAGACAGAAAATGAAAAGTTGCGATTTTCTAGGCTGATATGGATAGGAATTCACTATATGCGCCACTCAGAAGTGACAAATGCGGATACTTTGTTGAGAGAGCAAAACAACGGTCACAAATTAGAAGTACAAAGCGAGGATTTGTATTGAACAATGTCAGAGGATTTAGATATAAGCCAAGAGTAGACTGGTTCTAAAGTAAGGAAACTGCTTCTGTAAACAAATGTTGGTTTTCGCGAGACTCACAGGTGCATGCACAACGCCAACATCCTACATCATCCGCCCAGATTAAAGTGATAATTATGTTTTAAATTAGAATATTTTTTCTAACAAAAATGCATTGATTCATTACAAGACGCCTTTATTCAGCCCCCGGAGCTGTGTGAGGAACTTTTTTATTATGGATGGATGTGCTTTATTGGACTTGTTTCAGACTATTGCAGAGAAACACCCACCCACTGTCATTATAAAGCTTGGTGGAGCCAGAACAAATTTTAATATAAATTTGACTGTATTCGAATAAAAGAAGGAAGTCACATACACCTAGGATGCCTTGAGGATGAGTAAATAATGGGCTAATTTTCATTTTTGGGTGAACTAACCCTTTAACAACATGTAAAAAGTTTTATGGTAAAACAAACTAAAGTTAATAGGTGGTAAAGGTATGTACGAGCAGTATTAATAAAGATATTAACCTAATTTCACCTACCTGTCAAGATTCTTCCCCTGGAAATCCTGGTTCAGTCTGGCCAACCACAAACGCCATTTGTTCCTCAGACAGTTTTTTTTTGACCTACTCCTTGATTTGTTACAATTTTACTGGTCTGATTGAATAGTACAGCCCAAAACATGACAATAATTGATCATTTTCAACAGCAATAATCAGCAAAATATGCATTGGTTTGGTTCAGTGGCATTTACATTCAGTGACACCAATATGGCCAATTGATGACACGTCGTGAAAACACTCTATAGCATAATGCAAGGTGAGAATTTACGACAAAATTAAATACACGTGCCCCCAGAATTCAATATAGGCTAATAATTGCCCCTGTATGATAGCATATCCAGGATATGCATGTGCATATGGGCCTGGGCTGATTGGGGGCCTGCTGAGGGGGGGCTTTTAAGTAAAACGAGGGAGCATATTCTTAATTTGTGGCCACAATAAATAAGTACATAAGTAAGTCAGTCTGCATGTCTTTGTAATTTCTTGTGTGCATTTGTTATATTGCTGCTATAGAACATATTTTTTTAAAGCTACATGCAAATGCTGCATTGCCACGGCCAAATAAAATAATAATAAAAAGAAAATAATAATAAACGGTGAGGTTGGTAGCTAACTGGTTAAAAAGACACCTCTAAATCACAACTGTATCACATCTTGCTTTAGCAACATCTACACCGTTTTATTTCTCTTTCTTTTTTCTTCATTTTAATTCTCTTTTATTGAAAGAAAAGCTATTGAAAAGCTATCAAAAGCAGCCATTCTGTCTACTGAGTAAACACAACGTCTTAAATTAAACACCAAGGACACTGGATGAATTTGCAGAAAAAAAATCGAATTAAATTCATTACTAAAATGTAAGTAGTGAGTTCTAGTTTTTTTTTTTTTTTTTTTTAACTTTCTTTCAGTCTTTTTGCATTTTAAAAGAAAAACAATGTTGGCAAGTTGACCTTTTTTAGGTAAATGTTATGATTGTTATGCTATTTACAAACTGTTTTACTGATGATTTTCAAACACTGACTGATCAATTACCTGAGACATTTGCTTTCTGAAGTTGTTCTGACTTTTTTCAACATGCCTTCTGATATTCATTTATGTTTATTCATGCAGTAACTATTAGAAAATAGAAAAAGATGATAGATTCCCATGCTGCTTGAACTGAGGTGAATACAGTGATCTCAAGCCACACTGAAGAGCATATATGTATTATTAGTATTTCGTCATTTATTTATGAATTAGAAATAATTGAAAGGACTATTTGTGGTATATTACAAATAACAAAATGCTTATTGTGATTACTGGGTGACTGGCGTGCTACAAATAATTAATAGCCTTGAAAACGTTAAATATTATATAGTCCACAGCAGTCCAGTCCGTGAAAGATGTATATGTGTTGTTGTGTCTACTATATTTTCAAGTTTATGTAAACAATCACTGAATTCTTTGGATGCTGCATCACATCTTGCTGGATTTGAATCACGAGTTGGAAGTGTTTAAATCAAGACAACAACACAAGAATCATTCAGTTTCAGATCTGAGTTTATTACATTTTATTGATGTATTTTGAACCCTTTGTAACTTATTTTCCTCTTTACTTTGAATATATAATTGATTTGTTATCTACTCAGAAATAATGAAGGGCGGGATCGGGTGGGGTTGCTATAAACCATTAAAGCAATATAGGATATAGTAGTGGGTTCTCAGGAGCATATTTTTATTAAACATAATAAATTCCCTTTTTATGTTTTATGATAATATTTTTTTACCACATCTATTCTACATTTGTTTTGTTAGTTTTCAAATGTAATGTATGGATATCATAGTTTTTGGATAAATTTGAAAGCAATTCTAAACACTTTATAGCATTTTAAACCACCAAATATCATCATTTGTTTCTGTCCCCAGGCCTTTGTGTACCATTTTGATGATTTTGAATTCAACACTTTTAATTTAAGCGATTTTTTTGTTTACGATTTTCTCACATTGTTTGGTATATCAGTAATAGTTTATTACTTGGTATATGTATTCCAAGTACTAAATTCATTAAAAAAATATGAGTGCCACCTGGTGGAAAAAACGTCATCTGTAATACCATGGTGTAGCCTCTAGATGCCTGTATTCCCATATATATTCTGTAAGTTCACTGCTTTGCCAAAACAAAGTCTCAGTCTGGATTTAAATGAGCAAATACTGAGTATACTGAGAAATACTAAACACAATGAGTCTAGCTAGGATTAGATCATTATTGCAGATATTCAAAATTGATTTTGGTAACACTTTCTATTAAGCCTATATGTATAATACATTATAAGGGTATTATTAAGACATTATAATGAATGCATAATGCTTTATAAAAATCCTTATATGTTATATGTTATATCATCCTATAAATAATCATAACAACAATTATAATACATTATAATGCTTATGCATTTGTGGTTATAACTTTTAAAATTCTGATTATTTATAACACAATGAACACCATATTAAATCTACTATTGCATTTATAGTGGACTAATATATCTTGACATTAAGATCTGCACAGTATCTTACTACATCTTGTAAGTAGTTATGTGTGGAGTGTTATCTGAGTGTTTCCTGTGAGGCTAATATTAATTTTGATATGAGCTAGTTAATCATTTCAACTGAAAAAAATTCCATGTTTATATGTTAGGTTATGTCTTAGTCTATTGACTATAAGAAACTTTGCAACTACATGACAACCAACTCTCACTAGAGTTAGTAAAGCTTAAGGTAAGGTTAGGGTAAGTAGAATGTTGATGTACTTGCTAAGTTACTTATAGTCAGTTTGTCTGTTGGGAAACCATCAAAATTAAGTGTTAGCATATATTTAACAGACATGCTATACTAATACTCCAATGACTGCTAGTTGACATGCAGTTGCAGAATTACTTATCAGCAGCTGTTTAAAGGGTACCATCAAAATAATCAAACTGATATTACAATAAAAATAGTTAAAAGCAAATGTGTCATATTACACATTCATCTGACCATATGGCTGTTCGATATATATATATATATATATATATATATATATATATATATATAAATAATTATTATTATTATTATTATATTATATTACTATACTTATAAGTGGTCATTGGTGGCTTTAAGTAAAGTAGCATAAGAAAAATGGCAAGATATTAGACGTATAATACATTATAACTATGAGAAATATAATCCATTGCAACTTAAGTGGATGCAACGGGTTCATTGTGTGTTATAAATCATCATACTCTTAAAAGCTATAACCACAAATAAGCAAGTATACATTACATTACATTAAAATTATTATAATTTTTTAAATGCATTATGCATTCATTATAATGCCTTAAGAATACCCATATAATGTTTTATAAATATGGGCTTCATAGAAAGTGTTACCCTGATTTTTTTTTTTTTTTTTTTTTTGGTCTAAATCTCTCTTAATTGCATAGAAATTTAATATAAAGTTGTGTTTGGCCATCTAAAATTTCTAAATGACACTAGAGCTTAATTTGCACATTACAAAGTGACTGAAGAAAAAATAATATAAACACAACTTTGTGATGGCAAAACTAAAGGCAGAAGCAGTTTTGTTTTAATTGAATGTTTATTTGTTGCCTGCAATACATCTTCGACCTACAACTAGGCAGTTATAAAAAAAAAAATGGCAAAAACTTAAATTAAGATCATGAAAATAGGTGAATGGCAACATTCATGAACATGTACATCTTTACAAACAGAATGTTTTAAAGGAGGGAAAGTGCAAAAGTAACAATTCCAATAACAGTCCCCACCAGTGAAACAGAAACAAAATGTACAACTAAATAAAAATGAAAGAAAAACTATATAAACATACTTCATTCAAAGTTTTTATCCATATTTAAATTCAATCTATTTACACTGGTACTTAATAGATCATGGTTTTAGGAGATTTCTTCTTTTAATGTAACATTTTGATAAAGTAACAACTTTGAACAATGCTCATAAAAGCAGAGACACTGCAATATTCACAGCACATTTTAAACCTTTTTTTTTTTTTTTTCAAAATCATACCAGCTGAACAACCAGTCAAAACATATAGTAAGTACTGTTTCATCAAATCGAAACACATCTGAAAATTGGGGGGAAGTAAATAACATTTTCCCAGAAGAAAATAAATAAGAAAAATAAACTGAAATGTGCTGTGAAAATCACTAATTCAAAAAGCTAAATCTTTGGGATGACAGACAGTGTGTAAGCCAACCAGTGCATGGTTTGAAGGCAGAGACAGGGTGGGGACAGCCAATACACAAAACAGTTAAATTATCAGACAACAGAGTATTGAACTCAAATTTACATCCAATTACAGTACATTTTTGACAACTCAACCTCCTCAGTCTCCATCATGGTCCCTGAACACAATCAGATTAACCTAAAATTAACACACTATAAATGATATTGTCCTGTCTTTTTTGCCAATTACGTTAACTAGTGGTGGTCCTGACATGATGCTAGCAAAACATAAAAAATAAATCTAAAAGCAGTATAGTCATTTTATGCTATAATTACTGACAATACACTTATGTCTGAGGCATGATTGATTGTAACTAGGATTTTCGTAAAACCTGATCACATTTTTTAAATATACTTATGACTTTCCAGTCTCATAAATCTATATCTATACCTAATGTACAGCATAGTAAAATATATATATGGATTCTATGGATTCTTGGCCTTGAAAAAGTGTGGCATGCAAATATTACAAATTACACACTGAATGGTAACTGGCTGATGTTAGCGTATAGTTTCCTGTAGATGCAGCCACCTACACAACCAAATGGACTAACGTCTACACAATTAAAAGGAAAATATTTAATTACTGGTTTAAGGAACTGTTAGAATGTTTACACAGAAATTATGGCAGATCATTTAATTAACATCACCAGTCATGTGTGCCTTAAGTGGCTTATCTTAAAGCTTGTATGGCAACATTTATATACATGAACTAGAATATTATAACAGTAGTTTGAGAATATTGTAGCAGTTTTAAAGAGAAATAAGTTTAACTTGTGCCTTGATTCAAGCCCATGTAGTCAATGTATTTCTTTCATTTTCTTTCTTAAAACTTAGAATTATATCTGACATGTATATTAAAAGTCATGTGATATAATTATTGGCTCTTCATATTAAGGAAAAGAGAGATAAGATAAAACATTTGAAGGATGTTGTTTACAGTGTTCTGCTTAGATATATAACTACCATGTTTAACTGAATTCAAGTGTAGAGGTGAGCAGAGTAATGCTGAATCCATAATTTACAAATCGTATGTTGCTGAGTGCATTTAGCTCATTAAAGTACAATGAATTAGAATTAAAATGATGTATGTCTTGTGCTTTGTGTTGTGTCTTTAAGTTGTGTAACATGTTCCATGTGGAAGTTTAAGTCTGTTGTGTCTCTTTTCTTCCTGTGTGCTAAGTATGTGGCATGTCGTCCATTTTTCCTGCTTCCTATGCAAAACTGCTTGAGCTGAGACACTGGAACTTTTCCCTCAGTGACTGGACAATAGTGGGCTGATTCCCACCTTGCTGGCTGCAGTCCGAATCATTCCACAGGTATCCCTGCAGAGCCATCTCAGGGTTAGTGGAAACCTGCTGTCCTTGAGGTGGGTTGCAGTATTGTACTGTAGATCCCGACAGACTGTGCGGCTGAGCCGTTTCCTGCTTATGCTCTTCACCCTCATCTTCAGAACGGATCTCTACATAGTCGTCGTCATCATCTCCAGTGTCTTTAAAGTTGGCCAGATAATTCTCAGTGGCACTTTGCGCATTCAGTGGCAGCTTTTTGTTGAGCACAAGTATTTGCTGTGAGTCCCGCAGTGTAATATCACATTGCGCTGAGAGGTCTGACGATCCCTGGACAGGGCAATCTGGGAGGCTGCGCTGCCGTGGCATTTGTGTCCTTGATTCGTTCCCTTTCACCTCCCACACCTGATTACTTGGACCCCTTCCATTCTCTTTTCCAGCCTGGTCTGCCAGTGAAGATGAGGACTGGCAGCGATTATAAGGAGATGCCTTGGCATTGCGTGGTCCAATTGAAGAGTAAATGTGATCAGAGTCATCTTTAAGTGGTGTCACACAAGCACTCCAACGCTGATTGGGTGGAGAACTCGGAGTAGGAGGGAGGTTCTTCAAAGCAGGAGTAGAACTTGCAGATGCCAGTCCTCTCTGAGGGGTTGAAGTGCATACTGTTGTTTCTGCTGGCCAAGACACAAAATCAGCAAGTTCTCCATTGCTGTACGTGCAGTTCAACCAGTCAGACTCTTGGGTAGAACTCTCAGATAGGGAAGGGGAGGATGTGGTGCTGGGGAAAAGTGGATGGGGGCCGGCAATACTAATAGATGACTTTAGCATTGGAGGAGTGTTTGGAGAGCCTTTAAAAACCACCTGTTCATACAGATGAGAGTACTCTGCTATTCTTGCACCTAAGAGGAGGAAAGAAAGATTCATAAACCAATATATCATATGTTTAATCTTGATGAACAACACATTGTAGAAGAAAGAAAAGGTAAAAATATGTAAATCCTTACCTATTGCAGAGCCACCTTGTTTCTTCTCCTCCAGTATGGCTGCCAGGTCTTTCTGTTTGCTCAGTCTCTGCTTAGCACAACTCGGCTCATGGTCCATGCTCTTCATCTTCAGTAACTGGTTGGCCTTTTTGATCTTCTGACTGTACTGTCTAGCCATGAGGAACACTCTGTTCTTGCCCTTCTCCCCAAGATCGAGAAACTGGTCCCCAGCTTCCACACTCAGCAGCATACTAGAGGAGCCTGAGTCCAAGCTACTAAACAGAGCCTGAAATTCTGAGTCCTTTGGTGAAGGGATATCCTCATCATCCATCTTGAAGCTTCCACTGCTTAATCTTGCAAGTTTATTGCGAATGCTCTTCACTGTACCAGGTTGAGGCTCAGGGGTAGGAGGGAGTGGAAGGGAAGGTGCTGCAGGAGAAGACGCTTCGTCTTGCTCATCCAACCTAGTTTCTACAATGTCTGGAATGTTGAAGATGGGGATCTGGAAAGGTGGAGGGGGGTTATAGGCTGGTGGGTTGGGTGATGCAGCACAAATAACAGGGACCGTATTTAAAGGTAATTTACATGGAGAATCATTTGACTTTGGTGCAGAATTGGCTTTCTTACTTGGAGATTCTTGTGCTTTGCATTGGGAATCACTAGCTCTTTGTTGCACTCTATTCCCTTTACTCGGGGAGTTTTGTGCTTTTCGTGGAGAGTCTTGTGCTTTGTGTGGGGTATCATGTGATTTTTTGGGAAAGTCCTGTATTTTACATGTGGTGTCCGTTCCGCTTACGGGAAATGCAGCCGGAAGTCTCTCCGGCTTCTTTTCATTGTTCCGGATGTAGTTTTCCAGATCTGTCCAGATCTCATCCACTTGCTCTAATGTATGATCAGCTGTGGAAAGCGGAGATGATTCAGTGTCTGAAACTGCAGTGGAGGGAATGCGAGGCTGTCCAAGCTCTGTCTTATTTGTAGGACAGAGTTTTTCCTCAGGTACAAACCCTACTAAAATCTGGCTAGCCATGAGGTCTACCTCAGATGTCTGCAAACTGTCTGGTTTTCCCTGATCCATCTCAGCTGCAAGGACTGGGTGCTCCTGAAAAACAATGGTGTCATAAACATTTTCCTCATCCTCAACAATTTGCAATTCACATGTCTCAAGTGGCTCCCCCCCTTGACCAGAAGACCTGTTGCTCTCACATGAACTCTCGGTTTCAGTTGGAGTTATTATAACTTGTGGTGCTATCCTAGATTTGACCTCTGCTACATTAGAGTCTCCATGGTTCACTTGATCCTTGCGGATAAGCCCCATGGCTTGAAGCTCCTCGTAACTAATGTTGTCATAAACATTCTCTATATCATCAATTGTTAACTGCTCAGCAGATGATGACCCTGAGATTTCATTGCTTGAAGACTCAGTCTGGTTGTTGGTCTCTTCCTCTTGTAGGGCTCGCTTGGTAGGGCTTTGTCGCTCACTTTGGTCTTCTCCAACACTGTTGGCCCTGCGAAGTACTCTGTTCCTGCTTGTGGGGAGGTCTAGACGTGATGTTTTAGTTTGTTCAACATGCCAACTACAGGGTCTTTCTTGATGGTCAGCAGTCTCATGGTCACTCTCGGCATCATGACTGCTTACATCATTCTCCGTTGGCACAAACATTTGATAGATGTCTTCATCATCATCAATTTGAAAACTCTTTTGACGAGTTGGAAACATAGCCCTCCGGACTCGATGGTCTGTCCATATATTGCGGAAAGAAGGTGTCTCTCCTGTTCCCAACATACGAGAGTAGCGTTCATCTCTGTCTCCTTCTGGAGGTGCGGTAACCCGTAGGATAGGGGGGGTGATAACCTTATTTTGCAGGGACTCTTTAGCAGTCTGAATGAAAAAAAAATAAATACAAATAAAATATGAATAATCACTTTTACCCTGGTTTATTCTATGAACTATTAACTATGTCCTAGCCACATTATGTATCACATTATGTATTATGTATTACCTGGAGGTCTGTATGAGTAAGGTTGTGATTTCTCCACTGGTCAATACTGTCTACCGATACTTGCTGGTTCAGTCTTTTCCGACTGCCCTTCCCTGGTACTCTCAGCTTGCCCCCAGAGCTCTGCTCATGCAAAAGTTGACTTTTAGAACATTCATAAACGATGAAAATAAAATATAAGAGCTTTGCATTTGAAAATGAGATGTGATCTCCTTGCAAAAACTGCAAGCGCTATTAGTATGTTGGCATCTCAAATTCTAAACCCTAACTAAATATCATTGTTTGCTGCTACTTTAACTGACCCCTAACTAATTATTAATATGATCAAAATAAAACATTAAATGTCAGTTCAAACTTACCAAACCAGTATCGTCCTCATCATCAGCATCCTGTGGATGTGCCTCGTCGTCAATGTCACTGTGATCACCAGGATCCAGAGATTCCTGCGATTCACTGACAAGGCTACGGGATCGGCCAATAGTACCCAAATGGGCAACCGGTGACAGCAGAGTAACTCCCAAACTAGAACGCTGTGAAGAGCAAATACATTTTTTATTTACTTTTGAAATATTTTTCATCAGATTTGTACAATAGATTAAGGTTTGCATGTTATGGGTGGTGTTCTTTACCTTCGGAATATCTGGACTGGATACTACAGCAACAATAAAGAAGAGAGAAAGAAAAAAAAATGCCACAGGGTTTAAAAGATTCATATTATTTGCAGGCATATATTTTTCTTTCTCAATTATAATTTTTTTTTTTTTTTTTACAACAAATGCTACTTACTTATATGTTTGGAGTTTTTCAGTAACTTAGATAAGGGCTCTGATGAAACAGAGAGACATTTAAAGCAAGACAGAGACAAAAAGAATGAGTAAATAGATGATCAATGAAAAATTATTTGTGTGTTTGTTTGTTGTATGTGCTGTGGGTCCCACCTGTCTTCCTGCGTACTCTCCGGGGTGAAGGACCTTCTTTAGTGTTCACTTTCTTGTCATCAGAGTTGTAGTTAAAACTTGGGTGGTCTGAAAAAGTTAAGAATAGTGTCTGAAATCTAGCCTTTGTAAACACACATAAAGTACTAAACATAGTGCTGTGCAGCTTTCAGTTTGAAGTTAAAGTAATGCTTACTTGCGGTATCCATCTCCAGAATGGCCTGCTTAGCCTGTAGAGACAGAAAGAACCTTCCTCAAACACAAAATTGCATTTTTTTTCTATGAAAAAATTAATTTTGACTTAATGGCCTTTGGGTGGTGCTATGTCTTCACTTCTGTAAGTGCAGACATTTCTGCTCCACCTTTAAAGTTCTTTCATTCTCTCTGAGATGTGAACTATTTTATCATGACATAGTTGAGAGTGAATAGCCAGATTTGGCTACAGCTGCCTAATTACAGTGTACATTGTGCAGAAGTAGAGCTAGGACAATGTGCATATGTGCATGTTCTAACCTTGGCCGGTATTTTGGCAGGATGGTTTTCAAGGATCAGCCGTTTTAGATGCAGGACCCACATTCTCTTGTCCTGTTGAGACTTCGCCTAAAAGTTGATTAGAGACATATCAGCACAATCTGCAAGTTTGAGATCATTTACAGACACACCTTTGAAACTACTGAGCCATCCCACTATCAAAGAACATCAACCCCAGTCAAAATCAAAACAAACACTTTCATCAAATGGGTGAACGTCAGCACAATCAGTAACTAACAAACAGATGTGGTTGACTGGAACTACTACTCAGCAGTGACGCACTTATACATGGTTCATTTCAGAGACACAAAAACCCAATGAGAATGCCATGAGAATTCATTATGCAATCTAAATCTCTAAAATCTTTTAACTATAATGCAGTGGGGAAAAAATTGTCTATAGATAGATTGATTGATGGTCTATAGATAGACTGATTGATGGATGTTCTAACCCTAAGAGGTTATGAAATCAATGAGAACATATGACTGGGCATGTATTAGCTGCTGAGATAACAGTGAGCCATTCAATAATTAGGAGTCAAGGTGATTTACAGGCGTTCAGTCAGTTCAGGCTTCTGTGCCACATACTGCTTCATATTTATGACTACTCGGCTGAGGTCCAACACAAAGGTCAGCTGTACCAGCACTGGCTTTAGGCAAGACTCGTACCATCACTCACACACACACACACACACACACACACACACACACACACACACACACACACACACACACACACTTGTGTGTGTATATTCATACATGCTGAAGCCTGTAGGTAAAGGGGTGTGGTTTTACTAGGGTAAAGTTCAATGCGATTGGCTGTCCGTCAGAAGCCTGGCCTCAGGCTGGACATTCCACTGTGTTAAACACAACCCACTGATCTTTGGTTACATGCTGTTTGTGTATGAGAGAGAGAAAGAGAGAAAGTTGAGAGAAAATGTTACCTGCACAGTGTGTTGAAGTTTGGGGTTCTTGTAGTGAAACACACTGAAGCTTAGAGGTTCTTTAGGAATGACTTCTACCAACATTAGATTACAGCACTGCAAAAATGTAGAGAAACAGATTATAGATTAGAATAGAGAACACTGTTCTGAACATTTTATAGAACAATGACAATAATTTATGCACATTTCATTTACACATTTTCAGAAATATGTTACCATTGTATGCTTAGTGGTATAACAGCTTGTCACCGAGGCAGTAGCCTAAAAAGGTACACCTTTGTAACTTGCTTTTTACCAGAAAGCTCTCAGATGTCATCAGAAATATCTCAAATTGTGTTCTGAAATTGAACAAAGGTCTTACAGTTTTGTAACAACATTAATTATAAGTAATTAATGACATAATTTTAATTTTTGGCTGAACTATTTCTATAAGATAGTAAAGATAAGCATTTAAGATAGTATTTCACAGTTGAATCAACTGCATGAGTTCATTTCCACCCCTTTTGCCACTGCAGGTCTATTTTCATGCTTTACTATTTGGGTTCAAATCAGTACATTTGCATCATTATTGTGAGTACTATTCAAAGCTATTTACTACAGTATCTCCATAATGACTCATTTGTGCCTTTGGATTTTCCACCAAACTTTACATGCACAGACCGTCGCTTGCATTTGCCATGGATACATTGCAAGAGATGTGAAGAATGCTAGCTGCTCTCCAATTGGCATATTCCAAGCATTAATGAGAAATGCATTATGACCAGCTGGGGAGGACAAGGCTTGCTTGGTAGTCTAAAGCTACCATGCCCAAAACACCAACTTGACAACTATGACCTGAGTGTCCAACAGGCAAAACTAATAGATTTATGGACTCTCACCAGGATATGGGCTTTGTAGGTGTAAGTCTCCTCGCGTTTCTTGGTGATCAGCAGAAGTTTGTCGAACAGGAAGAGTGTTCTTTCATTTTTGGCTCTCTGGATGCGGAATGTTCCCTCAAGAACCAGCTCACCATAGCTAATAAGATCAGGCCCCTTCCAGTTAGTCAACAAGCTCTGAATTTCCTGAGAGAGAAAAAGTGAGAGCACAAGAGGAGGAGTGTCACTTTTCTTGTACATGAGGTAAATTAGCCAACAGCCATGTTGGGAATGACGTTTATGTCTGATGAGTCTCAAACATAATGTTCTCTGTTACCACACACCCAAAAAAAAGTGTGCACCCTGTAGCTAAAAGAAAATGTAAGTAGTTGGTAGTGGATTTTAGCTGGTCCAGGCTGGTCAATTCCTTTCAAGGACCAATTATCAATGTTTGATCAACTGAACTACCAGCTAGTGGTCTTTTGTGGTGCTGACATAGTAGACCAGGGGAGTCCAATCATGCTCCAAGAGCGCAATTTTTCCTCTGAGTTTAGCTCCAACTTGCTCCAACTTCCATCTGTCTGGAAGTTTAGTAATTCTGAAGACTCTGACTTATTAAGGTGTTTAATGAAGGGTTAACTCTACTAGAACATTGTGAAAATTGAACACCTGTTGTAGGCACCTTGTGCCAGAAAAAACAGATACCATTTTCTAAAAACTGCATGACCCCCCTTTTTTAAAAAACTTAATTAATTGTTAGAGGCTAGTGGCACCCATTGTATCTACATTTTACATAGGGCTTACATTTCTTTGAGGAACTCAGATACCAGTCTATATGGTACATAGTGCGTATGAGTGTGTGTAGGGTACACAAACCTGCAGTCTCACTGCGTGCTCGTGTTTTCTCTTCATGTCATTGATGTGCCAGGCAACCCTCTGCATGGTGTCAATAGCTTCCTGGATTACGTCGTACATCTCTGAATCCTTTTCCAGATGAGTGGCGATCTCCTGCAAAACACCAGTACATCTCTGATCTCAGATCAGTGTCATAACCATCTGTGTGTGTGTGTCTAGGGCAGTCTTTGTGTACAGGTGTACTACGTTTAGGGTCTGTGTGTATAGGAAGGTCATTCTCAGTGTTTGTATACTTACATGCAGTAGAAGATGATACTTTAGGATCCTCTGGACAGGTTTAAGCAGGTAGGAGCCGAGAGGAAGGGAGTGTTTAAGACTTTCCTGGCGCTCTCGCAGAAACTTCGCCACTGTTTTGTTCCGCATGCACTCTGTCAAAACAGCAACGGACCTGCAGATGCACACACACACACGTTATCAATAAAAACGCTTATTTTATATCCACTCAGACTTTGGCAGTAATGCACAATAAAAACATGTCAGTGACATATTACTGATTGATTTAGCATCTCTCTTTTGATTAATTTGTTCAGGCTAAAACCAAAATATATACAATGGCCAAAAAGCACTTAAGTGCACTTAAAAACATCGGAAATATAAATGTCATTACATTGGATACAAAATATCAAAGCAAGTGTCATCTGCATTTTTTCAAAACTTTTGTTCATTGTTGCGGCGTAGCTTTTAACCAGCCGGTGTTTTGGTGAATTATTGTGGATGCATGAAGTCAGTTCATGACGTGTTGTTAAAAATAGTTTTTCCATCTTAGATCTGTAACGAAGTTGAAGTCTGTCCTCTTTTTTGAGCACATGGAGAAAGTTGTGCATGCCTTTGTTTGATTTGCGTTTGGATTATTTTAATGCATTACATTTGGGTGTGAGTCAGGCCTCTTTCTTTTGCCTGCAGCTTGTTCTGAATCCAGCTGCTAGGCTCCTAGCGGGTACTAAGAAGAGAGCACATTACTCCTATGCTTATCAATCTATGCTTGCTACCTGTATGATACAGAATTCATTACAAAGTGCTGCTTTATGTCTTCAAAGCTTTGCATGGCTTAGCACTAAAGTATGTTTCTGATTTAATCAGGCTGCATTGATCTAATAGGTCACTGCATTCAAATGATCAATTACGCTTTGTGGTTGCTCACTTGAAATGCAAAGATGATCGAGCCTTTTCTGTTGCAGATCTAAGGCTTTGGAATGACATTCCTCTGTCTGTAAAATCATCTCCTACACATAGTGTATTTTGGAGTCTGCTATCATCTGATAAATATAATCTGTTTTCTTTAGCTTTTAAAAAGGTTGTTTTGTGGTGTAACATGCCTTGCAAAAGTATTCATACCCCTTCATTTTTTTTCACGGTTTGTTATGTTGCTGCCTTATGTTAAACTGTTTGAAATCACTTTTTTTTCCACATCAATCTACACTCCATGCACCATAATGACAAAGCAAAAACAGATTTATCACAACTTCATATATTCATAAAAAAAAAAATAAATAAATAAATAAATAAGTACATTGCATAATTACAGCCTCAAGTCTTTTTGGGTATGATGCAACAAGATTTGCACATCAACATTTGGCAGTTGTCTACTACTCTTCACTTCTCCTCTTCACCTCTCAAGCTCTGTCAGCTTGGATGGCTTCTGGCAGACATTTTCAGGTTTCAGGTTGAAAGGTGAACCTTCTTTCCAGTCTGAGGTTCAATACTTCTCCATCAATTGCTCAGTTTGGTCAGGAGACCAGCTCTAGGAAGAGTCCTGGTTGTTTCAAACTTCTTCCATTAAGGGTAACAGAGATTACATGCTTCTGTGAACCTTCAATGCAGCAGAGGCAGCAACATAAAAAAATGTGTGTGGGGGGCGGGATGTGTATGTCTGATTAATTTATGTTTGGTTTTATTACTTTATTTATTCTTCGATATATACAGCACTTTGGTTCCATGTTGTGGTTTTGAAAGTGCTTTAGAAATAAATAGTTGAGGTTTCCTCAAGTTCAAGCAGGAGTCCTAGCAGAGTAATCATATGTCTTTTTGATGACATTAACTATGAATGTGATCCAGTGTTTCACAATGTGTCAAAATTTTGACACAATTCTTCATTTTGAAAAGTAAATCTGTTTTTTAGCATTTAAAATCAAGCAAACCTCGTCTTATAAAATAATTTTCTTGAAATCTGTGCATGCTGTCATTCTTTAAAATAAAATTACACTTGGAGCCAGATTTACTGAACACGGCAAATTAGCACGAGAATGCAATCTCATAAATGCGATGATGGAAGTGGAAAGTTATGCAACTGATCTACACACAATACACAAATTAAGGAACACTGATACAGCTGGATCATTTTCATAATGACCAAAGTAATCTACCAAGAGCAGCGCAAATTAGTGTGCAGATGCAATTAAGCAAAGCAAATGATAATCAGGAGTGAGTAAACTATGAACAAAACAGGTGCAGACTTATTACTGAAAGCCTTAGTAAATCACCTTGCATGATTCATTTACAAACTCCCCTCCCATAAATGTCTAAAAAGGAAACTACTACAAATGCATAACTTAAAAAATAACTTTAAAAAAAATAACCCTGATAGCACACGTACATCATCGAGACATATATTTGACAACTACAATTACATCTGCAAGATGTATCTTTTAGACTGTTTGCTAATCCGCAATACGTCTATAGGAAATTTCCTATCAGATGTCAAATACACGTCTATTACATGTCTGTAAGATGTTTATGTATTAGAATGTATGTAAAACTGACATCTTACAGATGTAATTGATGATAGAATGATCCAAAAAAATTTTCTGGGCTAATGTACAGTACATTACTGCATAGATAAACAAACAAACATACACACATGCACACACAACAAAGACATGTATTCATGGTTGAGAGAGTAAGGTCGGGCCCTTCTGTTAAAACACAGATTTTACAGTTTATTGGATCTGCTGCCACGCCTCACAAAGCACTGGGACAGATAGACGAGTGTGTGTGTGCACATTCCAGCGTCCTCCGCACAGACTTCACATTGTCCCAATGGGAAATATGACCTGAGTATCACTGAGATACAGCTATTGCTTTCAGGAGTGTTACTGTATGTGTGTGTGAGCGTGCCATATGACCTTGGTTGGGGTCAACAGCTGTGTGAGGGTGTGGAGAGAGGGTCGCCATGGCCCAGACAAGAATTCATTCATCCACACACACCATGCAGCATCTTATGAAACTACTACTGAGTCACGTCATTTTTAATTTGTCCTAAGATTAAAAATAGGACTCGTGACCGCACGTGCTGCACCAGTGTGTGTGTTTGATTAAATAGAAAAACCATGGGCGTGGGTGGCATTTTGCTAGGGAAAGGTGTTGTATGTCAAAGCTTTTGTTAAACTTTGTCATATTTCAGGCTTATGAATAGATTTTAGATCTCTGCACATATACATGCACCCAAAGGCAAATATATTTGACACATATTCACATTAATCTCCAATAACCTTTATTCAAGGCCTCAACACTGTTTAGTTACTAATACACTGAGTAAAACAAATATTCGCGAAGTTGACTCAATGCAGCTTGTTTGCCAAAGAAGAACTGAATAATTTCAAAAGAACTTTTAAATCTGAACAGCTTCAGTGTGTTTATATTAGTATGGAATAAAACCCTAATTGTAGTGTTTAGCTAGTTTTGACAGTTTTGACTAGTCTGGTCTACTTGGCCCAAATTAGAAAATAAAAAGAAATTAGAGGGAATAAAATGCAATATGTAATTATAAATTGTATTTGTTTTAAAATAATCTAACTATTTCACAGATGTAACTTAGAAATATGTGATCCTGGATCACAAAACCTTAAGCAGCATGGGTATATTTCTAGCAAAAAAAAAATTGTATGGGTCAAAATATAGATTTTTCTTTTTTTAGCAAAAATCATTATTATATGAAGTAAAGATGTTTCATGAGATATTTAGTAAATTTCCTACCGTAAATATATCTAAAATTAATTTTTGATTTGGACAACTTTAAAGGCAATTTTCTCAATATATATATAAAATGATTTAAGATCACATTACTGTTGTCACATTTTGGTAAATAACAAACATCTGAGGACTAATTTGCTATTTTGTTCTTTGTTGTTTTGCTTTATTTGCTTTATTTGTTTGACTGAATTGTGGGTTCCTTTTTACTTCATGTCTCGGGGTTCAGACTCTTCAAAAACATTCCCTTGACAATTTAAAAGAGTGAATAAAATCTATATGGACTGAAAAATATAGATTGTATTGCATGTTATCTTATTTTTTAGCTATTTAGGTCCATCTCAAAGAAACTATGCATCTAACCACAGCTCAAGAACTGCAGTTCCAGCCATCAAATTTGCAAAGCTGTTTGCAAATGTTTGTTGGATCTATGGTTTGGGAAACACCGAAATCATTATACTATGATGGTAATGACAGACCTTGCAACCCTAAGTTGGCTAGCAATGCTTTTGGCGAAACACGCTCTTAGTCAAGAGATCTCAATCTGTATGTCATTTTAAAAAAGTTTCAATTTTTAGGGCTAAAATGTTTCTTAAAGTGCACAAGGTTACTTGGTGTATTTTTACATGTAATAAACAAAGGGTCAGATTGTACATGTGATAAAGAGCGAGAGTCAGACAGTCAAGACAGGGGGTTTCCCTCAGGGAAGAATATATAGGAACAGACTCCCGGACTCCAATGGTGTTATACACATGCACACACATAACATATAATATGAGCACACACTCTCACAAGTCTCACATTCCATACACACACAACGGGCATCCAAGACGGACATCGCTCTTGAAGTCTTATTAAGCTTTATATTGAGAGACAGATGGTGACATACAAACCACAGGAAATCAACTACAACCACAAACCACAGGAAGTATTTCTTACCTTGGATAATTTGTGCAGTACTGCGTGTATATGTGGAAGTCTTCACTCTGAAAAACAATTTGGGACGTTAGGGTTAGTTAATGAAAGGAAGACGTGTGTTTGTGTGGGGGGTCAGCCAGAGGTTCCCACAAGAAAAAATATTACTAAATAAACATATTAAATAATATGTTGATGGAAAATAACACAGAAAGGTTTATGTAGAGGTAAAGAATACTTCTTCAGGACAATTTTAATACTTTGGAAGTTAATCCAAAAAAAAAAAAAAAAAAGTATTCATTTACTCATCCTCATGTTATAAACCCATAAGATAGATACAGTTTAAGTCAAAAGTTTACATTCACCTTGCAGAATGTTAATTGTCTTGCCAAAATTAGAGGGATCATACAAAATGCATGGCATTTTTTATTTAGTACTGACCTGAATAAGATATTTCACATAAATGTCTACATATAGTCCACAAGAGAAAATAATACTTGAATTTATAAAAATGACCCTGTTCAAAAGTTTGCATACACTTGATTCTTAACACTGTGTTTTTACCTGAATAATCCACAGCTGTATTTAAACTCTTTCCAACAATGACTGTATGATTTTGAGATCCATCTTTTCACACTAAGGACAACTGAGGGACTCATATGCAACTATTACAGAAGGTTCAAACACTCACTGATGCTCCAGAAGGAAACAAAATGCATTAAGGGTGAAAACTTTTGGAATTTGAAGTTCAGGGTAAATTTAATTTATTTTGTCTTCTGGGAATCATACAAGTATCTTCTGTAGCTAGTAGAAGGGCAGTACGAAATGAAAAAAAAAAAAAAAAAAAAAGATATTTAGGCAAAAATAAGAAGAAAAATTAAACACATCTTCATTCTGTTCAAATGTTTTCACCCCCCGGCTCTTAATGCATAATTTTTCCTTCTGAAACATCAATGAGTGGTTGAACCATCTGTAATAGTTGCATATGAGTTCCTCAGTCTGAAAAAAAAAATAAATAAATAAATAAAATAAAATTCTGTATTCTATATGTCCACATTTTGACAGCTAGGCCAGTGTGTGTACATCTGTTTAGGCACATAAAGCAGCAGAATTGCTCTGAAAGGTCACATCAGGATGGTGCATTAGAGCAAAAGCCTCATATTGCCAGCACACTGACACACACCGCGGTTGTAGTGACTGTAATAAGAGTCCTGATGTTGTGTTTACCGTAATGGTAGATGTGAGTGTACTCTGATTAAATCTCTCTCTACTCCTCCTTCATCTGTAGTCTTTTGCTCTCTCATTCCGCCTATATGAACATCAAAGCACTTGGAAAAGTACAGAGAGTCTGAGTATCAAAGAACCATTTATCCTCTTCCTCTAATATCCCCCCTCTCTCGGCCGCCCCCGCCAGCTTTCACATCTGCCCTCTCTCTCTCTCTCTCTTTCCGTCCATACACACACACACACACACACACACACACACACACACACACACACAGGTAGCTTTATTAATGAAGGTGTCCTTGCATAAATCCTGTGACCCAAACACACACACAGACACAAACACACTGAGTGGTAGGTTCTCCATGGGAAAACGTATAAATTAAAGAGCAGCATGCTCCTGTTTTTGAAAAGTCCGGAACCACAACCAGATGTGTGCTTGCTTACTATGTTACAGTTGTCTTCAAGTCTACAAATGTACGAATAGATGTGAACAAAAGCTTTTAGCTTATATTTTATTTTATTTTATTTATTTTCTTTTTTTTTTTTTTTGGTACAAATAGAACACTGTATTAACCAAGAAGCATCCAGGACCAGAACTGTTTGTTGTATAAATTGTGTTAGTGTTATGTAATATCCCTCCGTCTGAACTGAAGAGCAGCAAACAGCAGGTGGAGGATCGTTACTGTTCTCAGAGAAATACACTGAGTCAGCGTTTGTCCTTAACAGAGAGAAAGAGAAAGGCAGTGTTCTCAGGACAGCTTTAATAGGAATCAGATGTAATAAGACTCCTCATTCTTACTGGAATTCTGAAACTCCTTTGTGATATCAATACCACAGAACTGGCTGAGTAATGCCTTTCTGGGAGTGTTTGCTAATAATGACTAACCTTTTACTGACCAATACGCACACATTTAGCTTAATACACTGCAAAGAGTAGGAACAAGCTATTTAATGTCTGATTTAACCCATACAAATGATTTTTGTTAGGCCTATAAATTTGTGACCCTGGACCACAAAACCAGTCAAGTAGCTCGGGTATATTTGCCAACAATACATTGTGTGGGTCAAAATCATAGATTTTTTTTTTATGCCAAAAATCATCAGGATATTAAGTAAAGATCATGTTCCATGGATATATTTTGCAATTTTTCTACTATAAATATATCAAACCATAATTGCTGATTAGTAAGATGCATTGCTAAGAACTTAATTTGGACAACTTTAAAGGCGATTTTTTTGCACCCTCAGATTCCAGATATTCAAGGGTCACATTTAAAAAATATAAAAATTACAGCTTTAAAAAAAAATTACAGCTAAAACATTCAGGTTTATTGTTGTTATTGGTATTTGAAATAAACATATTGGCTCGGCTAAAAAAGTAACTGAAAGTTTAAATCAAAATACTAAAATGAATAAAAAATAAAATAAAGCCAAATAAAAAATAAAAAATAAAAAAAAAACCCTAATTTAAAAAAAAACCTAATAAAAAAAAATCACAAAAGCACACAACTAAATACTAGAATTAAAATTTTAACTGGGAAAAAAAAAATATAAATACATACTATGATAGTATTTAAATAATACAAAAATAACACTGCTATTTTTCTGATTGGATAAGCCACTTGAGATGAATTGCTTTGTTATATTCCTCAATTGTAAGTTGCTTTCAGAATAAAAAAATGCAAATACATTGTCTAATGGAAAAAATAAAAAATAAAAATTGTGGCAAAATTCTAGAAGGAAATGTCCCAGTAATAAATTAATTCACATGTTGTTATTTTATATGTTAAATATCTGTTTATTTATTTATTTATTTATTTATTTTATTATTTTTTTTTTTTTTATTGAAATATTAAAAAGATTAACATCCCAAGATTAAGATCCCCTTTATAAACTCTGAACCATATGTGTAATTGCTGTTGATAATAAATATAATGTTTTAATGATCTAAGTTCAAGTTTGTCAGCAAATAATCAGTAACACACACTGAACAGAAAGTGTGAGTCTGAATGTTAGCATCTGTGTGAAAGGTGGACAAAAGAGGAAGACAGGAAAGCAAAGGCTGGTTTTAGCGTCTCATAAAAAAAAAAAAAAAAAAAAAAACACCACTTATTAATGTGCTTTAACTGTACCACCTCTCTGTTGTTTTCTCAAATAGACATAAATATGAACCCTCATAGCAGTATATGCAGATCTCTAAAGACCCGTTTGACGCTCAGGGCTGGGCTAGATGTGTGGGGTTTAGGCTTTATATGAGATCTTGTAAGCCACAGTCATTTGCACTGTGTAAATTGTCAGCCACCTGCTAACACCACATTAGCACAACAATAACTCGAACAAAACAAAGCAATTATCACACAACACCACAGAACAGAAAACCACACAAACCAGCTGCATTCCAGCAGCTGTTAATTAGAGATATAAAACAGCTATAACACTTACTCAAGTATGTGTTATTACACTAGCGAACATGAGGAAGGAAATGAATTAAAACTCATAATAGGCATAATAGTGTTGATTGTTCACGTGTGCGACCATGAGTGTCTTCAGAATTTCTCCATTTGTGTTTCATGGATGAAAGCGAATCTAAAATGAGGTTTATAATGACCTAAGGATGAGTAAATGATCATAGTTTTTATTATTGGGTGAGGTTTGGAAAAAAAAGAGAGAGAGAAGAGTTTTACCTTGGCTACGAAACACTTTGCAATGGCAACTGGGTTGGCGTTACATTTCTCCAGGTCATGAAGCAGATCACTAAAACACACATGCACATAATATACATCATTACTCATTTCCATTAAAGGGCTGAGCCGTTATAAAACTATTAAAATTGTCTTCCAGTTATGAGCTGTATTGTAGGAATTGTACTGTAAGGAAAGACCCACTTCCATGAATTGAAAAGCATTGTGAATACATGTGTGGTGACCTCAGCATTGCAGCCATATGAGGTAACACTCTGTAAGTGTGTGTGGGCTGAATTTGGTGTGAGTGTGGTAAAATGTGCAGGTGTGTGTGTGTGTGGTCTGAAGTGAGAGGAACTGAGGAAAAAGAGATGGCAAATACAGAGTAGACAGTCTAAAACAGAAGGTCTTCCCTCATCAGGCCATTACGGACACTTTCTGTGTCATTTTGCTGTTGTTTTACTGTCTTTTTTTCTGCAAATGATCAGTGAAGGTAGATGTTTAAAAACTGATCTCATGATGAAAACGTACCTGTGGGAACGTTTTCACAAGACACAAAATATGTACGTCATGTATGTTTCGTGACATATTCGATGTGAAATGTCCACTGAGTGGCACTAAAATAGTGTTTGTTTGTTTTTTCTCCAGAACAGATGAACGTACATATGGTTTAATGTTGGTTTTGTACGTGTCACCACAGTTCTTTGAGTAGTGCTATAACTCTAATGCTTACTACACCTAAATTTACCCGATAGTATGAACAAAGGCAAATGTGATATAAAAACGCGATCGAATGCCGTTGTAGCCTGCTTTTCGATCTCTCATCTTTCAGCTCTTTCATCGTGAGTCATGTTTTTTACAGGATTCATACCCAAGGATTCCACATCCTAAGTCAAATTTTTGTGCCGGCTAAGCTACTGAGCAAGCTTGTTACATCTAGAAAGCGAAACATATATGGAGCTGTAACACCTCTAGTGTACATTTTTTTTTATTGGAAACTGCATTGACTAAGATGTAATTATTATTATTTGCATCTTGCAAAAAAGTTTCCACAGGTACGTTTTCGTCATAAGATCAGGTAGCAACTGGGTTGGGGGTAACGCATTACAAGTAACGCGAGTTAAATAATCAGATTACTCTTTTCAAGTAACTAGTAAAGTAACGCATTACTTTTTAATTTACAAGAACGTATCTGTGTTACTTTTTCAAAAAAAGTTTGCAAAATTCAACCATACTAACAAGCAAAACTTTCTTTAGATTAAGATTTGTGCTTCATTTATGTCATTGCTAAAGAGTGATGGGCATCCTTCTCCTACAGTTCTACTGTACAGACGTGAATTTATTTTTCCTTCAGCCTTAGGCTTATTCATTTCACTTTCTGGTGTGAAAGGGCTTTTACATTAGCTAAAAATCTAACTTGTTATATTAAAAACAAGCAAGAAAGCCCTGCCCAGATTTAAAAAGTAACACAAAAGTGTTGTAATGCATTACTTTTAAAAGTAACTTTCCCCAACACTGGGTAGCAAACAATGTTCAGTTGTCTACCTCAGAAGTTCAAACTAAATGTTATATAAGATGTTTTATTGTATTTTTTAATTAATATGAAGTTGCCAACTTGAAGTGGGGCACATCTAGATACAATTTTAACAACATTAAACTATTGTTCTAGCAAAACATAAGTCACCCTGGACCACAAAACCAGTCATAATGGTATTTATAATTATATAATTTATAATTGAATAAGCCTTTCCATGGATGCATGGTTTGTTAGGATAAGACAATATTTACCTGAGATACAACGATTCGAAAATCTGGAAACTTAAAAAAAAAAAAAATGAAATATTGAGAAAATCACCTTTAAAGTTTTGATATATTTATGGTAATAAATTTACAACGTATCTTCACGGAACTTGGTTTTTACTTAATATCCTAATGATTTTTGGCATAAAAGAAAAATGTATAATTTTGACCCATACAATGCATTTTTGGCCATTGCTACAAATATACCTGTGCTACTTAAGACTGGTTTTGTGGTCCAGGGTCACATATGAAATAAACATCAGTTAAGCAGACCAAATTAATATACAAACTACACCAGATTTAATATTCTGAATAATCTTTAGTAATCTATCAACTATTTTGGGATGAAATTTTGAAATTTTGGCTTTAATGATGCATAATAATTGGCTGGAAATAATAATTTGGTGATTTGCCTTTAACTAATTTTAACTACCAGAAATATTTTGCTGTATGCAACCCTGATATCATAATATTCTGCCAATTATGTTGCACACAGCAAAATATTTCTGGTAGTTAAAATTAGTTTGTAAAGGCAAATAACCAAATTATTATTTTCAGTCAAATAATAATGTTTTTATATGATTTTAATGATTAGACACTATCGAAAAGGTCAAAAATTACCAATAATAGTTCATAATACTATGTAATAGTTTATCTATTAGTTTTCACAACTTAACCCTAACACACTCACAGAAAGAATTAAAAATTAAACGAACAGGAACTAAAATGTGTGTGTGTACCTGTTAAAATGGTAGATCTCACGGATATTTCCAAATAAAGAATTCCGCTCTTCATCTCCCAACAGCAGAAGAGACTGATTGCTGATGCACTCCAGGTAATCCTGCAGAAAAACAGATGAAAGGAATAATCTCATCAGCATCAGTCATGTGAGATGGGCATCAAACAGAACGGTCCCGTCCACTGACAGACTTTATGATGTTCAGGGTTTGCCATATTTGGACAGACCGACCTGCCTCAGTACAGTTTTAATTTTCATACTTGACATTAACTTTTCCACAACGCCAGAATAGTTACAGTGTGTTTTTTTGTGTATGTATATTTTAACCCCTCAAAACCTTTTGTGAACTTTCTTTGAGAGGTTTCGAGACTTAATAAGGTGTCAAGTACAGCCTGGTTGAACCATGCATTAATAGAAAAATTAGACAGCAAATTATTTGAACATGGTCATGATTTACATAAAACAAGGGAATTAAACCAATATGGCCTTAAATGAAGAGATGAATGATTAAAACTGATCTACAGATTTCATGGGAATTCCTTTGTAACTTGTTGTGATAATGTCTATTTTTTTATGTCATCTACAGCGTTTCATACTTTAAATCTAGAGTAAGCAATTTCTGTAGTACCTGAGAATTCATTTATCTGTGTGTTTTATTTGATGCTGCTGGTGATGCAGAAAGAAAACATTTACCTTAAGATTCATAATAAGCTTTTTATGCTCCACTTCTGTAGAAACATATCAATGTACTGGTATTTTAAAGAATAGAAAGACTGTAGTAACCTAATAGTGCAAGGAACTGCAGAAGTGGACAGTGAGCTCTCACATACACAAACATAGGCAAAGCATGTCAGAATCTGTAACTTCTGCTCCGCCCTCCATCTGAATGTCTCTGTCTTTGGTTGACAGATGAGATAAGTGATTCTCGCACTCTGACAAAAATCTTTACCTGAACACCCTCAGGCAATGTAAAATAACCATTCTGTGTCAAAAACACACCCTGTGTCAACAGCCCGCTCACACAAACACAGACAGAGAGGTGGGGTGATTTTAAAACTGAAAAATAAAGATGGTATCACTCCAGAAAAAAAAAAAAAAAAACCATCATTATCATCAACAAATCTGTCTACACTGGAAGTACCTGCTTTGCATGTTTTTCAAGTATGCTGTTTTCCATTTGCTTGTGGGAAAAAAAAGTTATATATACAGAAGATATACTGAGGTAACAAACACTGTACAGCAGAACCTCTATCATTTGACACGTTTTTTTCCATGGCATGTCTGGATACTGGATTCTGATTGGCTGGCGGGTATGCAATAATACAATGCACTTATGCAATAATACAATGCACTTTGCTTCACATCGGGCGGTTATTAGCCTCCACGTTGTGCATTTAAAATCCTTTAATGCACAGCAAACCGTTGATTATCCATAAACAACATAAAGATGTCATTTCAAGTACAGCAAAGTGCAATAAAGTAATATTGTGATCTATTAAGAGCTCCAGCTTTGTGACTACAACAGATCTTCTGACAGTAAGTCCTGTGTATTCTCTGTTAGATGATGTGATCATTCATAAGTGTCCTAAAGTTGCGAATAGCTACTGTAAACTGGTGGACGCTCTTATAACCTTTAAAGGTCATGACCTTTCCTCCCTGCATATGGGGATCTCAGTAACTGTAATGCAACAATTGACACTTTAACAGGAGTTTGATTGACAGGTGATCTGATCAGTTATAACACAGAATCTGCCATTTTGTCCGACGAACAAACCAAACAGGAGAGTAGATTAACGTCTGTGAACTTGAACTTGAAAAATGGTCTGTATTTACGTCTTTCCACGGTTTAATAAAAATTGCATTCTGTGGGTAAAAACTTTTTTTTTTTTTGGCAGGGTTCCTCGGTAAAATTTGCATTGCAGGGGTTAAATATAACATTATTGGGGTTGTTTCAACCTGCAAACATGAAAAACACGACAAAAGTAGCCCAAATCTGTGGTAAAATTGTGGACTTGGCAACACTGATTTCAGAGAACTGTTTTTGTGAAAACACTACACTGAAAACAATATAAATATTATTTTAACAACACAAATAAAGGTAACACTTTAGAATAATGGTTCATTAGTTAACATTAGTTAACATGAACTAAGGATGAACAATACTTCTACAGCATTTATTACTGTTCATGCTAATTTTAACGTTTACTAATGCATAATTAAAATCAGAAGTTCTGCTTAATAATATTAGTTAATGCAATGTGAACTAACATGAACTAACAATGAACAACTGTATTTTGATTAACTAACATTAACGAAGATTAATAAATACTGCAATTAATGTTTTGTTCATTATTCAATCATGTTAGCTAATACATTAACTAATGTTAACTAATGGACCATTATTCTAAAGTGTTACCCAAATAAATAATTAACATATTTTAACATTTTTAGAAAAAAAAAATGAACTTTTGTCATTTTTATTAGCGTTTGAGTTGTAACATATCTTAACATATCTTATTTAGTTCTACTAAATAGAACTAAACCCTTTTTTTAATCTAATATTTACATTTAATTCAATTTCAGATTTATTTCAATTAAAGTAAACTGTTTTTTTTTTTTTTTTAACACTTTTAGCTTTAGTATCAACACTGACAAGCAGTAACGTTTTCATGGCAAAAAGTAAAAGAAAAAAAAAAATTTCAGATTAGATTTAAACAAAATTTGTCAAACCAGGGGTCTTCAATGGATGATCTAAACGGGGGTCCTAGGGGGTCCACAATGGTACTGCAGGGGTCCAGCAATTATTGTTTGATCTTAAACTAATTTCAAGTTAATCTCAACCAAAGATAACGTTTATTATCCCTCCCTCATTAATATAAGTAAATTATGCAAATGTACAATGTAAGGGGGTACTTGGGCTTTATAAGATTGGAGACAAGCCTGTTACAAAGAGTTAAGAGTACTACTCTACTATTTGTAAAAGAAAATGCAACCAAATTATCTAAAATATCTATAACACACAATGTCTTTTTGAGAAACCTATCATAGATAAACAGAACACATCAACTAACAATGCATTATGGGTAACTGCCAAACTTTTGCTCACAGATATGTTGTAACTTTACAAACACAGAACTGTTAACAGAACTGTTTCTTTCAAAGTTGTTTTTCTAAACCTCTTTCCTTTCCTTTATCTGTTCTCTCCATCCATCCTGCCTGCTTTCCTTTTCTTCCATTCTCTCCTCAAACCATCTATCATTCTCTCAGTGCCAGGGGGCCTGTGAATGTGTCTCTATGGAGGAGTAGGTGGGGAAGGGGGTAGCGACCCCCTAAAACTCTCTATCCCCACATTAACTGAGAAAGAGTGAGAAATCAGGGCAAGGGTGAGAGGAAGACTTTAGCATTCATCTCCCTGCTCGCTAGGTCAAATGACAGCCATGTGCACTTTACATCTGACAGCTATATAAATCATGCGCAAAGAAAAGCATGCACATGCCTCTTACTCAAAGAGTGTCAGTAGTTGGAGTCTCATGGTTTATGGGGAGTGGTGGCTTGATGGTTAAAGACAAAGGTTCAAGTATAGGACACTCACTACCATTTCTTTCCTTGGGCAAAACTTCACCCAAAAATGATGTAATGGACAAAATTTTAAATACAAAAACTGACTAAAACTAAGACTACAGACTAAAAAAAACTTGACCTCTGATGATGGGGGAACTATTACTATAAATTTGGCTTGTTGTGATTAGTTTCTTAGAGTAAGAAACCTTCTGTAAGTGACCGTATATGCTTTGTGTCTTTCTTACCTGGACTATACTGCGAAGATCCTGAACGTAGGTTTTTTCTGTTTCAAGAATTTCCTCCACCACCCGGTCCACATACAGGACTTTACGTCCTTCCGGTGACTGAATATCTGCATCGCTCTGACTGGTCGGTGTAGGTGTTTGTCTTCCCGTCTCCTCCTCCTCTAGCTGTTGGGCAGGTACCAGCTCCAGTCGAATGGCTCCAGAATCATGATCTCGCTCAGGGGCAGAGCCTAATACCGGCCGTCCCCCCAGCGAGCAGTGACTGTCACGGGAGGAGGCAGATGAAGACGTGGAGCCATAACTCACCGGCCGGTCGTTGCAGTGCGTGGAGTCCATGCTGCGTGAGGAGCAATATCTCAAAGCGGAGTTTCTGATGGGACCACCCACCTGGCTTAGGACCGCCCCTCCGACAGGGACCTCCGGGAGTGGCGGTAAAACATCAGTGGAGAATGGATAATCTTCTGAAAGATAAAAAGTGGTTACACATTAGGATTGCATGGTAGTAAAGAAAACTGCAGCATTCTTTAACTTGTCAAATAATGCAATATGCAATTTGATGCTTCAACTGCAGAAAAATCTGAAAAAAAAAAAAAAAAACAACTGTGGTTTTAACACCACCAACTCTTTGCTCAAATTGGTAATACATATGTAAATCAGCTTGCACATTTAAAGGATTGGTTCACTTCTAGAATAAAAATGTCCTAAAAATGTACTGACCCCCATGTCAGGATGTTCACGTCTTTTTTTTTTTTTTTTTTCTCTCCATATAGTGGACTTCAGTGGTGGCCAACGGGTTGAAGGTCCAAACTGCAGTTTCAATGCAGCTTCTAAGGGCTCTATACAATCCCAGCTGAGGAATCTCCGAAGCGTCTTATCTAGCAAAACGATTGGTCATTTTATTAATACTAATTTCTATACTATTTACCCACAAATGCTTGCTCGAGCTCATGCATTACGTAATCACGCATGCATGATGTAGAAGTACCAACCCAGTGTTTACAAAATAAGGTAAAACAACGGTGTAGGGCGATTTTGAAGTTAGAGGATAAATTAAATTGTGACTTTTCCAACATGATTACATAATGCGTGAAGTCAAGGACGTGCACAGAGCTAGTGCAAGATGAACATTTGTGTTTAAAAAGTTTTTTTTTTTTTTTTTTTTTTTTGATCAATCGTTTCACTGGATGAGACCCTTATTCCTCAGCTGGTATCGTGTAGAGTCATTTAAAACTGAATTTGGAGGTTTAAACCATTGGGAACCATAGAAGTCCACTATATGGAGAAAAATCATGGAATGTTTTCTTCAAAAACCTTTATTTCTTGGTGACAGAAGAAAGAAAGACATGAACATCTTGAATGACATGGGGTGAATAAAATTATCAGGAAATGTTTTATGCTGGTGAACTAATTCTTTAACATCAATAACATTCAGGTAAACAAAACTCCCTCTACATCCCTCTTTTGTCTTTCCTAAAATGTTTTCTTACTGACTAGTTCGCTAAGAGAGCATCACAATGATTGGTAAGTGTCACAACAATTTTCGATAATCTTGACCACACACACACACACACACACACACACACACACACCATAGTCATTCTTAAAGGGATAAAAAAGAAGATGTTTTAAAGAATTTTCTTAAACAAAAAGTTGCTGGTCCCCATTGACTTACTGTGGAAGTTAATGCTACTGTATGACAACTGGCAACTGTTTAGTTTTTGGGTGAACTATCCCTTTTTGATTCATGTTGAACACAAAATTATAACCAAAAATCCCACCCACAGCAATTATAAATTTGATTCCCACAGACTTAGATCTCTAGGGGGAACTTACAAACAAAAACATCATGAGAAACCCACAGCAATATCTAGCATTCCTGTGTGGTAATTGCCATACACATACATACTCAACATTATTCAGGGTTTGTCTTTCCAGATAACAGTGCTGGTCTCTCTCTCTGTTCCTGTTTTTTTCTCTTGTACACAGTTTAGGAGAAAGCTAAAAGTTAACCTACTTTTAAGTAGCTATAACTATTTATATCTCACTAGTCTCACAGTCCCATTATCCCAGACTAAAATAGTAACACACCAATAATAACACAAAGAACACAACATTTTTACTTTCACTAAAGAAACTGTGAGTGAAAACCATCAGCTTTTAAGTAGAGACCGATAGGTACCATTACAATTTCGAACTACGGTTCGACAAAACACACAAGCAAGATTCAAATGGCATCAACAAATGTGTTTTTATATCGGTTTTGCATTCGTTAACACTATCAGGTAGGTTTAGGGTTGGGTTTGGTGTAAGACATATTTCCAACACGATAGAGGATGAACTTTTAGCAACAGTCCCCAGATATTTGAACTCTGAACCACCGCAATACGTACCTGAAGCAATGTAATAAAAAACGTGCCAGATTTCACATATTGAACCTATGTTTTAGCACCACTCGGTGGACATTTCTTTTTGAAACTGCCACAAAACGTTCAGTAAAGTACATAAAAACTGCTGCTAAAAAGTACCCAGAGGTGCGTATTTTTTTATTTTAAGTGCTTTTACTGCTAGAGTGTTTGCACGTCTCTGATTTTGATTGATTCAGCTGTGTAGTTGACAGTCTATCACCACATCACTCCAAGTGAATTACCATGGGAACACATATGCACACACACACACACACACACACACACACACACACACACACACACTCACATACATACAGAGTCTTTCATAAAGAGAAAGGGCAGTACTGAAAGAGAGAGGCTTTAATGAGCAGATTAACGTGTAATGGAGACATTTTACTCTCTGGGTGAAATGAAAGAGAGCTCTGTGTGACCATGCATGTGTGTATGTGTGTGTGTGTGTGTGTGTGTGTGTGCACGTGTGTGGTTGTAGACTGTATTGTCAGACTTACTAACACAACATTGTAAGATCATCCAGACGCACCCACTCCACACACACTAGCACAGGTGTGCACACACAATCAAGTCAGTGTAACATTGTCATTTTTACCCTCCGTTGACACAATAGGTAGATTACCGCAGTGGAAAGGGGTAAGTGATATACATATGGGACAAAGTGAAGCATTGAATTACAATATATCATACAATTTGCACCAAATTGCATCAGGGAAGCCAGTAAGATGCAACAAGTAATCGCTCTCAGACAACAAAACCATATAAAGGGATTGAAGGGAATTTAAGACTTTCTTTTTGTCTTGCAGTCAACCACATGTCTCCTTCTCAGTTGCAAGTTATGAATAATCACCGTCATTACTCACTCAACACAGAGTCGTCTATATTATCCAGGGCTCCGGAGCAAAGCCACACGACTGGCTTTTGACTGTCTGAGCCAGCCTGTGATTGGTTAATTCCTGTGCACGCCAAACTCACACACTGACCCACTTTTACTAGACAAACACAAAATGAGATGCTGCCGTCAAGTAAACACATATGCTTTTGTGCCGCATGTTTATTTCAGTTGAACTAATAAACAGATAAATGTGTACGCCTGTATATGTTAACGCCTTTATTAATGTTTCATGCATCGGGTTCACCGCTGATTGTGTGTTTTGGTGGGTGGGGTCATGTTCAAGTAAAATAAACTTCTGTGGGTGTGTTTGTACACTGTTCATGCATGGGTTTGTCTGTTACATGCTGTGTTTATCTTAAAGTGGAGATGATCTTGTGGTTCAGTTTTAAATCTATTTGCAATGCAATTTTGCAAAAAGACAATACTCCACAAACATGGCATGTCTTTATAATATCATTCTTTTTCTCAGTATAAATTGGTTTTTATAAATGAAAACATACCTGGCTTTATATTTCAGAAAGGATGTCCCTTCACAACTGTTACAAATTGTGGCCAATATTAGCTCAAAAAGCATGTGTGGACTTTGAAAATCCACCAGACATAGTAATTTATCTGGGCACCTTTCGCATTCTAATACTAATCTTACATACTAAACCATCCTAGACTCACAACAGGAGTGCAGTGCAACAGCTCAAGTGTAAAGTGACACAACACAGAAAGTTTAGTCGCTTTCAAGTTTTATATCAGTTGCCACTGGCCATTAGAAGAACAGCCAATGATTATGACCACCACACAGGCTTGTCAGTGTAAAAACCTTATGAGAGACTGATTCTGTGATACATCAAGATAAAAGACATTTTACAACCACAAAGGCAGTCTCATGAATAAATCAGCCACTTATAAGGTCAATTTCAGTTTGGATGCTGCCTATGTAGATGCCTGACAGCAAAGCAGCAAACTAGTTTTTTTCATAAAAGCTAATGACAGCCTGAACCAGCTATTGTGCCAATTCCATAAACACAGACTGTGTCTCAAGAAGTTGTCAGACAAACTAACAGTCAGTCAAGCAGTTAATCAGTCTTAATTCTTGGATTCAAAGAAGAATAGTTTTCCTATTTATGTAACTGACTTAAAAGTTATAACCAGTTCTAAAGAATCTGATGACTAACTTGTAAGTCTAAGCACTTTATTCAATTGGCCACTGATCTCTACTTCCTTCCAGCACGATGAGGACACCACACCCTTATTACACATTCCCAGAAACGGCAACAAAAACAGCCCAGGACTTTCAGAAGCTCATCATAACCAAATAATACATGCTAATGTCTGCTGTATAATGTAGTTTATATATTGTCTGACACAGTTTTAATGATAATCAGGAAAGGAAACCTCGCAATGAGGTCACAGACAAAAACAGATCAAACTCTGGGTTATATGGTAGTTAATCATTTTTAATAAACCAAGTAGGACTGAATGTGATTTTACCTGGATTAACCTGACCTGTTCTCTTTACCTGTACTATGCTGATACACTGTGCCTGTACACTGCTATTAATGTAACATCCCTTGTTTTCGGCTTTATAGCAGGTGAGGAGACTGATAACGGGACAACTGGGATGGGGTGGGATAAGGATTTTAAGCATTAAAAGCTACCTGTTGAACATAATGCAGTCAATGAAAGAGGCTGATGGCCTCAATCTCATGAAACTCCACTGAACTAGAAAACAGTGCTGCTCCATGTTGTTCATCACAGGATAAGCCTTTACGGTGGATTAGTTTTTGGTTAATAATTTTAGTAAAATTTTAGTTTCAATTTAGTAGATTGCCCATTGAGAAGTGGCAGCACTCCAATTACATTTCAAATAATTTGCTGCCATTCCTAACCATAGGTAGTAAAGCCATCATAATCTTATAAATAAAAATATCAGTCCAAACCAAATATGCCATTTGCTGCTGACCTTTGTTGATCCAATTCAACCATACTAATTAGCAAAACTTAATTTAGATTAACTAACATTCATGTTTAATTTTTCTCAGTGTTGAACCTTCTTCTCATAAAGTTCTACTGTACAGACGTGAATTTACTTTTCCTTCAGCCTTAGGCTTATTTATTTAACTTTTTGGTGTGAAAGAGCTTTTGCATTTGCTAAAAATCAAACTTTTTATATTAAAAACAAACAAGCAAGCCCTGCCCAGATTTAAAAAGTAACGCAAAAGTAATGTAACACATTACTTTCCATAAAAGTAAAAACGTAATTTGTTATTTTTTTAAACACTGATCGTGAGCAAACTATAACGTGAGGGTAAAGTCATTTGGATATTTACTCTGTCTCTGAAATGTTTTCCATTTTACCTGATTGCATGAATGGGTATTTTTCATGATCGGACTGACTGCTTTACTGTATACACAGTCTGAGCTCATGGAATCTAATCACTGAACTATGAGAAACATAGACAATAGCTGGTGCTTTATTATGTGCATTTGTATAGACTATGTTTCTTGTTCCAGAGAAACGGCAACTATCACATGACTGGATCTACTATTGTTTGTCTATGATCACACACACACACACACACACACACACACACACACACACACACACGTCTCGTTCACTGTCTCTCACACACACACACATACAGTCAGTGTCACTGATATGCCTTTTAAAAAAATTGCCATGCCATGTCTTTACAGCATTACACATAATGTACATGCACACTAACACACAAACAAACACAATCATGGCGTGTGCTGTTGAACTTCAAAGGCTACAGGGAGCTCTGTAAGAAACTCAGGGGTAACTGAAAACCAAGCAACGCCATAAGAAGAACATAGGTGTGTGTTTGTGTGTTTGATAAATGTAAAGACATTTGTATAAGATCATGTTCACTTTGATCACTGCAACCAAACCCATTAAAGCGCTAAGCCTTTGGTTTATTTAACAGAGGATTCTGGGTTTTCCCTGCTTATATTACAGCTAAATCCAGTGTTCTTTCTGTATATTTCCTTTGATCTGTGGAAGTACAGTAAAATATGGTGACATTTTTGTTGCTACTCTGTATCTGTTTTGTTTCTAGGGGCATTTCTAAGTGGTTGCCATGGTATTTGGAGTTGTTGCTGGGGTGGGTGATTGCTGGGAAAACAAAGGTAGTTGCAAGGATGTTCTGAATGGTTGTTACTGCATTGCTGGATTGCTAGGGTGATCTGTGTGATTGCTATGACATTGCTAGATGATTGTGTCTTAAGTCTCCACGACTTTCTGGTCAGAAGATATGGCCCTTTTTTCAGCATGCAAGAATCATTAAGTCAATGTATTGCTAATTATTAAGTGTTATTCATCATGTGTTGGATGAGTTATGCGCTGAAGTTTGAACAACATTTAAAGCAATAATTATCTTAAATAGGAACGTTTAGTCAGCATTATCAACAACATCGACAATAAAAAAAAAAAAAAAAACTGTTGAATAGTCATTTGATCTCATATGACCTAATGTAAGAGCCTGCAATAACATGATTTGACCAGTGGGGTGCTGTAGCACAAGACTGTAATTTAGCCCTCCTGCATACAATCTAACAGAAGAAGCCAAGCCAGTTAAGAACTGGAAAGTTGTACAAAACTACGAATGGAAAAATTTTGTCATGTGCAAAGGTCCCAATATACTCACAGTGAAGCTCTTGCATTCTTTGGTAAGCGGTAAAAAGAAGTTTGATATATGTAGCAGGGGTTTACAGAACATGTTAGCAAACATCCTGACACTGATGAGAGCGGTGTTTAGATGAATGTTATCAATAACAAAATAAACAGTCAGTGAAATAATCAACGATTATTCTATTAATTGTTCTAATAATCATTAGATTAATCGGCTACAAACAATAGATTTAGTCTTAACAGCTCTGTTTACTTGCATATTGAAAGAGTGATTTAACATGCTATGAATGTGCTTTTAAAGCTCTATGCAGGTCTCAAGAAGCTTCTTTACTCAAACAATGTGACTTAGAGGTAAAACCAGAAGGTAAGCAGCTGGCCTCCAATTTCCCACTCTCTCCTTCATATCACAACGCTGGCTTAGACACACATATCCATTCCTCGCAGTGAATGATAGATGGAGAATGAAGAAAGGGGAGAGAGTAACTGGGGGGGTTTAAGGCGGATTAAGCCCTGTCTGCCCCCCTCTGAGTGCTACTGCTGGGAGACTCAAACATGACATAATTCAGAGGAGACTAAAGGACAAAGACCCCTCTCTCTCTCTCTCTCTCTCTCTCTCTCTCACACACACACATACACACACACACACACACACAAACACACATACTCTGTGCCTTGCTCTTGTGTACTCATCAGACAGACAACATCAAACAGTCCCCCCAACAGACCTCTTCAGATGAATGGTGCACATTTTACAGTTACACACACATTCAGAGGGTTGAAGCTGTTCAGGCCGGGTGGAGGCCTGAAGGAGAAAGAGATTTTGAGTGTGTGCGTGTGTTTATATATAGCTGGATGTCAATAAAAGTTTTAAATACAGACTTTGAGCTAAAATCCATCCAGCTGTGAGCTAAGCGGTACAGCTGAGCATTTCCTAAGGCCTGCATGTCCCATTTGAACCTATATTTATTCTAGAAAACACTCCAGTGGTCAGCCAGCATGGCTGATATTATGTTGACTTACATAATGCAGATATGAATTTATAGTAAATAGGATACACAACCTTTCACACACTTTGCAAAATGTGTGAATTACCCAAAGCCTACCCTTGAGTTTATGATGTTCATGCTCTCTAAGTGGTTAAGGTAAATTTTTACCAAGTCTTATTGCTTGGAAATGTAACAGCACACCTTCCTTTAACTAGTCACATGATGTATCATTCATGTCTGTACAAACAGTCTTGCAAAGAATTGCGTTCCAAGGTAAAACTGAAAACAAATTCTAAACTTAGTTATACATAATAGTGATACTAGCCTTAGCAAGATGAACACAACATACTCCCACCCAGTCGCGCACAGTTTTACAGAGATATACAGTTTGCACCCACAGTGAAATGTACAGTCTTTGTACATTTCCTCCCTGTCATTATGCACAGTTAGCAGTTCCTAACCGCACATACTGTACAGTAAGCATACATAATCATTCCCAAACACATGCGCATAAACATGTCAAATACTCTGACATGAGTGTGAATGACTCTGCTTGTCTGCATAATGGTCACTTTTCTGATATGTGCTATCAAGTGTATGTGTAAAATGTGCAGTTGATGTTATTAATGCTGTTATGAAGTGTGACAAGTCTATAAAGCTCAAACTGCAAATAAGTACTGTTACAAAACATCTCCATCTGTAGAGAATGAGAGCTTGTGAGATGTATGTTTTTGTTTGGGCCAGTGAACTGTGCTCCACTGGAAACTATTGCAGGAACTGAAATTAAAAGCTTGTGAGAACATCAAAGCATTAAACATTAAAGATGGCTGACTGCAGATGATTGTTAAATGGTTCGTTTAGCACAAATGAAGTTCTTATGAAATGCTGTTGCCATATGTTATGTGGTGTAACACTTTTACCAGTGCCATTTTGATATATAAAACTGGTTTACTCAAAAATTACAATCCCATATTATGTTGTTCATCCATGAAACACAAAGGAAGAAATTTAGATGCTGTTTTCTACACAGCAAAGGTTGATCAGTGTTGGGGAAAGTTACTTTTACATTACTTTTGCGTTACTTTTTCAATCTGGGCAGGGCTTGCTTGTTTGTTCTTTATATAAAAAAGTTATATTTTTAGCAAAAAGCCGTTTCACACCAAAAAGTGAAATGAATAAGCCTCAGGCTGAAGGAAAAGTAAATTCTGTACTGAACTTCAGCAACAACAATAAAAAAAACAAAAAAACAAAAACAAAGCAACAAAGACATTGGTTAATACATAAAATGAAATACATAAAGGATATTTGTGTTATTTAACATATTTAATTAATGTAGGTTTTTGTGATATTCTGTTTGCATTTCACTATTTTAATTCATTTTAATGAATACTGAAATCAGTTTTTTTTTTTTTTTTCAAATGAGATTAATTAATGTATGTTTTCACATTTAGTTCAGAACTACAGTAACATCATATTTACACAATGCGTCTGTAAATCCAATTTCTTTCAACACGGGGACAGGATATTTGTGTAGCTGGCGTTACTTATTTGAAAAAGTAACTTAGATATTTTCTTGTAAATTAAAAAGTAATGTGTTACTTTACTAGTTACTTAAAAAAGCAGTCTAATTACGTAACTCACGTTACTTGTAATGCGTTACCCTCAACACTGAGGTTGATGGTGCATTTATACTGTAAGTGATATTTGGGAACATGAGCACAGGGAAAGATTATTGATGAACTTCGGTCTGTTAATCACACAAAGCTATAATATGGCTCCAGACGACTTGTAATTCAACACATTATAAGTTTTATGGACTACTTTTAGGATTATTTTATGGTGTTTTTATGATGCCGAAGACTTCATTTTGTGTTTGCCAAGCAAAAAAAAAAAAAGACAACAAGAAAAAACAACAAGACAGTTAGCAAACTGACAGAATTTTGAGTGAATATTTCCTAAAAATTTTAAGTAGTGTTTGCTTTTATGCATGTCTTCGCTTTTTGGTTTAAGTATTGTAGCTTTTTCTGCTTGATTGATTGCCCATTTTTATATTAGTCCTGTCTATCTGCTCAAACTGATAAGGTCAATCCTTTAATGGTGCATTCAGTCTGATAACCTCATTATCATATGAGGCAGCAAATATGTGCATCAGTTTGCAAATGAATTCCTACATATGCGCCATTGACAGATTTTCATAAAAAAAAAAAAAAATAAATAAATTATAATAAAAATATGCTTTGGTCTACTGTACCATGCTTTTCGCTCCCCAACACTGATGTTTGTATATATTCATTATAAATGAATCCTACAGCGTGAAACATATGCAAACACAGACAGAGATTTTACACTGTCACGTTTGCTTTAAGAGAGCTCTGATCACCGAACATAAAAAGAATTGGACACATGCGCAAAATTACACAAAGCTCTCATGGTCTTGATATCTCCACGACAATGTGTGTTTTGCAGCCAAACGCTGCGTGTCCATAACCAATGGGATTAAATTTCTCATGCCCGACTGCACGAGAGCAGCACACACACTCGCGTAAGCAACACAACTTCTATTCTGGTCTTTGAAACATGTTGGAACTCCACCACAACTTCTGGAGCTGGAATGCCTGTGATGGATTCATAACATGCCGAAAACATTCCCAAAAACAACTCCCAACTTCTCATCTACTCCAGGGCTGAGGATCCCTGAGAAAAAGTCCTTGCTTATCTCTCAATATAACATAATGACTAAAGAGTAATCACATCTTTATAAATAGCTCTTCTTCGCTGCCCATTTCCTGCAATCAGAACGGCCCATTATCTCCCAGAAGTCATCAGACCAACCGACTGAAGTTCTGATTGTAGAATGTTCTCAAAGTTGGACGTTCAAACTCAGAACATTAATCACTTCAGTTACTATTTAAAGACGAGAGAAAGCACTGTAAAGAGAAAGAGAGTTATTTCATGCTTTTTCAGTACGTTTTACTTGCAGACAGACCCTCTAACTACTATAGCACATCAAAGAACCGGAAGAGACAAAACAGTCTGACTGCAGTCCAAGGAAAATCCTAAATATCAATTTATCAACCACAAAAAGACCCATTCACACTCTTGATGGATGAGTGACCATATATCAGACTTTGTCTAATGATCTCTGCAGTCATCTGCAAAGCGCTGCTGTCCGGTATGACATCTGAACTATGTTTGCACTGTCTGGAGGATCAGGATCTTTTATTGATGTGCTTCTATTCCCAGACAGCAGCAGTGTGATGTCATTAACATGAATGATTCGCTTTTTTACCTTCCACATGCTTTATTACACATGTATAACATGGTGCACATTTAAAATCAATGTGTTAATTACACATTTATAACAGCCAAATTACTGACAGGCTGGCAAGAAGTTCCTTTAGAGGCCTGAATACATTTAAAGAATAGGATATGACAAAGGGACTTATCCTGCATGAATGAACATACTAATATATACACCACACATACGGGGTGAATGTCTGTCCATGACCCACTGCCCCGGTGCTACCCACAGATTAGATTTCACTGAGACGGATTTGCTTCAGAGAAACCTACACCTGACATTTATATACGGCACACGTTTATAACCCAAGCGCACAAATGCACAAAGAATGTAAATGAACAGGCTTCGCCAACTTCTTAAATTAAATGAAGAGTATTTAAAATGAGCAAAAATTTTACTTTTAGCAGCACAACAGCTTGTCACGAAGGCACAGCCTTTAAAAGGACAAATCTGTACCTTTTCCACCCCTAAACGTTACATGTTAGTACTTTAGAGTACCTTATAGTTCCCTTAAGGTACTATATTGAACCTTTTAGGGGTAAACAATGTATCCCTAAAGATGGAGTGAAATCTCTAACGTGAAGCTCAGGGTAAGCCAGGGTAAAACCTCCTGGGACGACTGCTTTTTGAACTTTTGAAACAAGTAATTGTTATCTGCAAATAAGTTCTGACAGGTTTTCACTATGCCATCTTTCAAACGCACGCTTCAAACTCTTTCTCGCTCTCTCCAGCTGGGTTGTGTCCCGGGGGGTGTATTACTTTAGGGACAGATGTCCTGAGGGGGTGCTGGTATTGTCTAAAGCAGACTCTAAACTGTTATTATCCCCCCGAAACCTTCAACCCATGGGGGACTAATTTAGGTCAAGGGTGGGGGAGAGCGACAGAGATCGAAAGGTTTCCTCAACAACATAACCGAAACATACTCTTATTACATCTACACTAGAAAAAAAGGTATAGGGTTGACTTTGAAACAATGGTAAATTTGCCTGTCAGCACTGAATTAAACATGAAAAATTCAAGTAGAAGGACTGAAATGGTGTCTTCCATTACAAATCAGTGTAATACCTTTCACATTAATGTAAAATCTTATGCAAACACATGCTTACAACAACACACACCTCTACTTGGCTATTTAAATCTAGTTGCAATGACTCCAAACAACCCAACCCCTACCATTAAAAGAATAATGTAATATTTACTTTATTTATGAATCATATGACAAAGGTTTGTCAGATCTACCTGAAGTCTGGAGGCAATTTTGTGCCCAAAGTACAGCTAAGTTAACCAACCCACACACACACATATGCACTTATAAATATTTCAGTCAGTTGAGGTTGTGTAGTGAACCTCTGTTTGGTTCACGAGCCCACCAGCACAAACCAAGCCAAATAAATACTCTCGGTTCACAACTTGCCAACACACACACATACAGACATTTAGTTAAACAGAGAGTGCCCTAACGGCAGGACTCGGACAGTTTAAACACACCAGCTCTGACATCAATCAGAGAAGTGTTCAAAAGTTGCCACACACATTCACAGGAAGCTTTCAAGAGTTGATATGACTTTAGAAGCAATAAAGAGACACATATAATCATAAAGATTCTGCACATAAAACACATGACAAACAATTCTAAAGAAATCAAGTGCACACAAAAATACAATAAAACACACTAACATCATAACAGTAACAACAAAGACTTGTTTATCATCTGTTTATAAGTGTGATCTCTTACCAGTAGGCATTGCAGCTCGATTCAGATTTGATCACATATCCACTTAGTATTCCAGACCAGTACCACACACACACAACACACTCCTCTTAATCCTTCAATTCACTTTACATTCTCCCTGAGACACACAGGATAGCGCCGTCTGTGTGAGTGATACTGAGGGTATCTGCACACACGCACACATTCAGTAAATCCTCGGTTCACACACACATAAGCTCTGAGCCGCACCACAACGGTCCTGACGGTCTGCCTGTCACTCACACATTGAGCACTTCTAGATTCTCTTCCCAAATCTCCCTCCCCGTGGCTCCTCCCTCTCCTACTGCAACAAATTAGCAGCTCAAACTTCCACAGAATGCCTTTCTCTCTTGCTTTCTCTTTTGAATTCCTGTGAACTCAGAGAAATTTTTGCATGTGTTTTTCCTACAGTGTTTGTTCATTTTTCTGTTCTTTTTTTTTTTTTTTTATCTTGAGCCTTATTTTGAGAATTTGTATGTTGGCACAACAAAACATTGTTCCAAACATTTGTGAGGCTGTTTGGTTTTGGCTGCCTGAGACAAATTTTGGGACTTGTGAAAGATTCCTTTTACTGGGCCAAGTCTTTGTTTTCTGTGACATGCTCACTGCTCACTAACAGACAATTAATTACAAAGAATTTTTGCCTCTAAAGAACTTCTGGCAGTTTCTACTTCAGGAAGAATTGGAATGGAGCTTCATAAGTGACCGATGTTGAACACTCTATATAGGCAGCAACTCTTATACAAATTGCATTCTTCATGTGACACACACACAAGAGATCTAAATATAGGATTTCCATAATGTTTCATTTTAACATTACTCAAATAAAGATAAAATACACAGCACACACAAAAATGGGTAAACACTCAATCTGAAGTTCAGATGATGCCCTTAAATTATAAAAGTATATATAAAGTATAACCACCTAAATTACATTAAACTGACTTAAAAATCATGTTGAATTTCATATAACTTATACATTGAAATTACTCAGCTTATTTTAAGGTAACATAAGTTACCATGACCCAATGATCATATCATTTTTACACAGTGTATATTTAACTTATCAATTAAATTTGTTTAAATATGAGAAATATGAGAAATATATTTATCATATTTAACATGTGTGACCCTGGACCTCAAAACCAGTCATAAGGGTCAAATTTATAAAAGTGAGATTTATACATCATCATAAATAAGCTTTCCACTAATGTATGGTTTGTTAGGATATGACAAAATTTGGCTGAGATGCAACTATTTAAATATCTGGATGGAAATATTTTATCAAAATATTGCTAAAATTGCCTTTAAAGTACTAAAAGTTAAATATAAATTACTAAAAGCCTTTAAAGCACTTTAAAGTTAATCTTCCTGATTGTTTCCTAAGTTTTAAAAGGGCAATTTGTACTTTTTAAATAATTGCTTTAATCATCTCCTGTCATGCTTTAAAGTACACTTATTTTCATATGTGGCTAAAATACTAAAACACATATAAAGTACTTATAGTACTTATAGTACTTAGTAATAGTTTTTTTTTTTTAAATACTATATTTGGACGATAATATATATATAAAATGTACTTAATTGCAGGTTCCTTATTACAAATGTGTAATTAAAGACAACAATGTTTCAATAGAAATGGCATTAAAATATAATTCAGTTTACCAAATGCTTGTCAGTAAAATTTACATTACTGTACGCTGTAACTATATAAGACAATTTATTATGAAAAGGACAAATTAATATTTACTAGTGGGTCAAAATAAACACTCGAATAAAAATTTTAACTATAACAAACATGCATTAATGTCTTAAAACATTACATTAAGTTTGCACTGAAGTATATTCTTGGTTGCAGCGAATTGTTCCTAATCATTGTCTAGCATTGTCTTTTCTACAAAGCTTACTGAAGCATAACTGTGTTATAATTTCACATCAGGATCTAACATATGATGGATTAAAATGTTGTCTACCTAGGCAGCTTACTAGGTTTTGGAACATAGCCCAGGTTTGAGACAGAAAGACAGAAAATTATAGCACATTGCGAATTTCTCGCATTAGTCAGCAGGTTCACGGCAAGCTGACCCTCCCACACATACTTTGAAACAGTAGCAGGGGATTCAGGCCTGATCAATAGCCGAGAACAGCCACACATAAAGACTGCCCCCCTCTGTTCTTATAGGAAAGGAGCCTTCTGAATCAAACAATACAACACAGCCACTTCAGCACACACTATCAGTCAGGAAGATTTATTCCTGTTCACTAACGAGCATGATTAAATCATACACCTTTCACTCGCTACTTATTTTAGCGTATTCATAATGTATTATTATCTAGATATCAGAGTAGACCTTTTTAAAAGAAAATAAGTACACACACACACACACACACACACACACACACTAATTAACTACTAACTAATTAACATGCAGGTAAATTATCTTTTCATGAATGAACTATTCATATGAATGAGCAAAGTTACCAATGAACCAACAATCTAGCTAACTAATAACCAAGAAATCAACCTACTAATGAACTAACCCCACACAATATTTTCAGCATTTCTAAAATGACAACTCTAAGAATTATTATCATGGAACTGGATTTGTAATATATATGATGGTAAACATGAATAGAAATGCTAGCACTGCTGCTGCTAAGCAAGCAGATACTGCCAGAAGAACCACTAACAAACTGTTGTGAGCATCTAAAACATACTACTGTCTCACAAATAAAATACATGAAATGCTATTTAGCAGACATATACAGTAGCAGAGCTATACAGGTGGAGCTGGGGAAGGTAGAGGGTTTCTTCGCTGTCAGAAATCCTCCACCTTCCCCAGCTCCACCTGTATAGGTCAGCTACAGGTAATGAACCCTGAACTGAGATTGTGTTAAGGAGGGACAATACTGGAGTGTCAGTCTGTGCCAGGTAGAGTTTCATGACAAAAATAGAAATAGTACTTATATACTTCCCCTTTCAGAGTCTGCAAAATGTTCATTATTTTACAAAAATAAGAGGGATCATACAAAATGTGTGTTATTGCTTATTTAGTACTGATCTGAATAAGATATTTAGCATAAAATATGATTACATATAGTCCACAAGAGAAAATAATGGTTGAATTTATAAAAAATTACCTTGTTCAGAAGGAAACATGATGCATTGAGAGCCAAGGGGGTGAAAACTTTTGAACAGAATGAAGATGTGTACATTTTTCTTATTTTGCCTAATTTATTTATATATTTATTAGCATTGCCCTTCAGAAGCTACAGAAAATGCATGTTCCCAAAAGACAAAATAAGTTAAATTTACCCTAATCTACAAATGTAAAAAGTTTTTGATGCATTGTTTCTCCTTCTGGAGCATCAGTAAGTGTTTGAACCTTCTGTAATAGTTACATATGAATCCCTTAGTTGTCCTCAGTGTGAAAAGATGGATCACAGAATCATAATACAGTCATTGTTGGAAAGGGTTCTTTTTCTTTTTTTTCTGAAGAACAGCAGGCAGTTTAACTTATTTGTTTAAAACAAATAAGCGACTCATGAACAACTATCAAAAAAAAAAAAATAAATAAATAAACAGCTGTGGATCATTCAGGTAACAACACAGTATTAAGAATCAAGAGTATGTAAACTTTTGAAAGAGGTCAGTTTTATAAATTCAACTATTATTTTCTCTTGTGGACTATGTGTAAACCTCTTTTATGTGAAATATCTTATTCATGTCAGTACTAAATAAACAATAGCATGCATTTTGTATGATTTTGTATGATTGGTTAAATAATTTACATTTCGCAGATTCTGAAAAGGGGGTGTAACTTTTGACCTCAACTGTATATTATATATATTTCATATATGCATTGGCCACTACTTAAGATTAGAAATGTATTTCCTTGCCCCTTGAAGTACATTTTGTAATATATTTAATAAATTAAAGATTTTAACAAAAATAATTTATCTTTCATACTGGACATTTCACAACATATATTTAGCCTATATTTAAAATACGTTTTGGCCAGAATTTATTTATTTATTTAATTGTTTGCTTGCTTGTTTGTCCATGAACTAACAAATTAACCCAAGTGATGAGTTAGCAATGTAAGGAAGGCATGAATGAGCCTTCAAGCCTTCGAACAAACAAGCAAACATCAGCATCACATCATTGTCTGTACTTATCTTCTGCGTCATACAGACGTCTGTGGTCACCCACTGTGGACAGTTAACCAAAGATTGAGTAATGTTCAGCATTTCACTGGGTAAGTAAGTGTGAAGTAAACAGATTTGTGGCTTTGAGTTCATTCAGAATTGCCTCAAGTTGAAAGGAGACTAATTCTTTCTTTGGACACATTCAGAAGGAGACAACAGAGGTACATGCTAGTACAAGCGTGTGTTTAACGCACCTTAACACACACACACACACACACACACACACACACACACACACACACACACACACACACACCCTCAGAACACCTAACAAACACACAGCTATTTACACAATATGATAAGCAACTGTGAAAGTGATAATACCTTTTAATGAGCACTAGTGTAACACACACACACACACACACACACACACACACACAGTAACTAGTTTGACAATCCTCAATCAGCAGGCTATTCATATCCAGTGACCCAAATGAAACGCACCTCTCAGCTCCAGCTCCAGCTCAACACACACACACACACACACACACACACACACACACACACACACACACATATATATACATAAATGTTAATAATACTTAAATGTTACACACTATGTCACAAATCCAGATTAATGTTGGTATAGTTGATTCAACAAGGTTTTGCAGGAGTGTGTATGTGTGTGTGTGTGTGTGTGTGTGTGTGTGTGTGTGTGTGTGTGTGTGTATGTGTGTGTGTGTGTGTGTGTGTGTGTGTGTGTGTGTGTGTGTGTGTGTGTGTGTGTGTACTGCATTGTAGCATAGGCTATAAGAGCTTGCTGTCAGTTAGAATTGATGGATTAAAGTCTTTCTCTCACACACAAATCCAGCCCCATTCACAGTTTCAGAGTTTGGAACTGCAGTTTAATCCCTGATCACTCAAACAAACTGAACAAACCCCCTCCCCGTTTACCAGGAAGAGGGTGAGATTTCACACAAACACATATGCACCCATTCACCCTCATATCCTTACATGTGTAGTTCATACATGTTCAGTGTTAACTGAGGACATCTCTACCATTGTGTGCTCAGTAGCCTATTATTTGCGCAACCAGATATTGTAATAATAAAATAATTAACAACACAACATAATTTAAAAAGTGTAGGTTGGACATTTGCACATTATTTTTGCATACTGCAGTTTGCCAAAACCAATAGCAATATAGAGGAGGAGATGACAGCAATACTTTAGATATTGATAGAGGAGAAAACACAAAGAAACACAAAGGTTCGGTCAGTTTTACAACCAGATTTTGCTGAATTTGTCATATAACACTGAAGAAATTACAAAAAAAATAAAATAAATAAATAAATAAAATAAGAAAGATAAATGATAAAGTAATTAATACTTGTATTAAGCAGTGACAACTTAAATTAATTAAATAGTAATTTGTACTATCCTTTAGATTTAGATTTTTAAAAAAAAATCTGAAATGTTTCTTGAGCATGATTTCTTACTCTACATTATTTATGTATTTATTTAATTAGTAGTTGTATACATTAATATTAATTTATGACAGGACAATAAACAAACATATTGTTTAACAACTCTAAACAATAAACAAACATAAAAGTGCATACATTTTTGCTCTAAAAATGGTCTTGGTCAGTACCAATTTTGAACCTGATTGCAAAGTACTATCATTATTATTTTATAAAAAGACAAATAGCTACAGTCCTAGATTCTGACTGTGATATATATATATATATATATATATATATATATATATATATATTTCTAGATTTGCTAAAATACACTACAGTTATAACATGAAACATCTGTTCATCAACTACTATATGTGCATTGCTGTACAGCACCCATACATCAGTAAACTTACATTTACATTTAAACTTAGTGCACATATGTTTTAAATTGAGATTTATACATCATCTGAAAGCTGAATAAAGAATAAGCCTTCCACTGATGTATGGATTGTTAGGATAGGTCAATATTTGGCTAAGATGTGGAATCTGAGGAGGTAAAAAATCTAAATACTGAGAAAATCGCCTTTAAAATTGTCCGAATAAAGTTCTTAAAAATGCATATTACTAAGTTTTGATATATTTTCGGTATGAAATGTACAAAATATCTTAATGAAACATAATCTTTACTTAATATCCTAATGGTTTTAGCATAAAAGATATAGATAATTTTGACCCATACAATGTATTGTTGGCTATTGCTACAAATATACCTGTGCTATTTAAGGTTTTGTGGTTCAGAGTCACATATCTGGAACTAGGTCTTCCAGAGAATTTATGGCAATTGATTAATTTGTTTTGTGAAATAACATTCTATGGAAAGGGCTGGGTTAGGGTTATATTACAGTTGTATTAAATACCAAATATATTATTAATGAATCCAATTTGTCATACTGAGCTAACTTTTAGGAATGATTTTGTACTCCAAACTTTATCAAAGTAAAACACACTCAATATTGAGGGGTGGGGGTTTGCCAGGAAGATAGCTGTTGTTATGACAACAGGTTTGTAACAGGGATGTGAGGGGCGGAACGGCCCACACAAAAGAACATCGTTAATAAACGAGTGGGTCCCTCACTCTCGCACTCCTTCTCAAAGAAGGACAGAAAGAGAGGGAGAGAGAGGGTAAACACTCTGCTGTCAGTGCACTATATGGGCAAATACAACTTACAGTGGTTATAAATTTGCATGCATGAATATCGACACACTCCACCACAGCAGATGCAAATCTAAAGCAAATTTTCTCAGATACATCACTGTAATAGACACGATTTCAGAAGGTGAGTGTAAACGTGTCTTTCTTTCTGTTTCTGTGTACATGATTGTACTCAACTCTGTGTGTGAGCGCGCATGTGTGTGTTAGTATTTGTTATTCCAGCTGTGAAGTTTTCCCCCCCAGGAAGTGGATATTCATCACTGTAAGGTAGCATAAGTGCTATAATATGTTTGTATCTTTGTGAATGTTAGAGGTAGTTTCGTCCCTGACCCCAATCCCTAAAACATATCAACAGCCTCCACACACAACTTACACAAATTCATACATGCATCTTCCAAAATCTGGCCCTTCAAGTATAGCAAAACAAGTGTATTCTGCAGCATGTATAGTCAAACCAAAATGTATTCAGACACCTTCAACATTTCTCCCATTATCACAGTTTATTTGCTGTAGTTTAGAAAATGGTAATAAAATATGACAAGAACTCAAAGTTAAACTGTCAGAACAAATATATCTTAATCATGTCAGATAACTCTGGTAGAAAGGTATGTAACAAAACATGGTCAGGTCAAAGTGTCAATTCAAATTTTTGATCCAGATTTTCCAAAGTATGAAGAACTATTGGGTATAATATGTCACAGTTTACTTTATTTTGCTATCCTCACTTACATACATGAACTATAGTGTCCTGCACCCACTAGTAAAAAAAAATCAACAATTGTATCTGGTGTCTGAATAATTTTTGGTTTGACTGTATACCGCATACAAAAACTGTATTAAACTGGACTAGTTTCCTGTCTCTTATGTCACAACATTTCAAAATGTCAACTTAGATGAATATTAAATTTGCTAGTCATGTAGTTATGGTAAGTAGGTTATGGTCCGCTTTGTGCTTTCAGGGGTCAGTGTCAATGCTTATGCGTGTGTGATGGAGGAAGTGCTGTTTGGCCTCAGATGATCACGCTGGGTGAGCAGTCAACAGGAGGTGGAAATGGTCTTCCTCTGAATAACATGGATGTGTGTTCTGTGTGTGCGTATGTGTTTGTGTGTGCTGAAGAAAAATATAATCTAAAAAAAATCACAGAGTCAAGAAATACAGTAATAATTTGACACTGATTGTGCGTCTATCAAGCGGATCACTTTAAATAAGACTGTACTCATATAATGAGGACATTACCAGTATTTTATCTCTCTGATATGTAAATGTCACGTCCCAAATATTTGCACATCCAAATTTAGAACGCACAACCATACAAACTCAGCAGACTTGTTATTACAAGACAAACATTTTGTTTTAAATCACTACCATTATTTGGTCGTCACTAAAACAAGATAAATTGAATATCGTGCAATGATTATAAAGATATTCTCTAGTTGTTGCATTTAATTTCAATTTATTTTAAAATTAAAGGTATTTAAAGGTCCAGTTCTGACTGTTAACTAACTGTACTATGACTTTTGCCTCAATAATTGCCCAAATACTGCTTATTAATAGTTAGTAAGGTAGTTGCTAAGTTTAGGTATTTGATTAGGATGTGTTTTATAAGTTAAGGCTGTTTTATAAACAGCCAATATGTTAGTAATATGCATGCTAATAAGCAACTAGTTAATAATAAGAACTGGTCCATAGTCCATAAGTTTAACCATAGTTTTATGAAATAAAAAACTCTCTTAATGAAGCCTTAAAGCTCAATAATACCACAATGCCTCTGTCTATACAAACAAAAGCACATATAACCTGATGAGCACAAAATATGAATTTTATGAGGTATGTAAGTGCTCTACATTTATATGCATACGCATCAAAAACGATATCTGTTGCGGTCACTAAATGTTGAGTCTATATACATTTCATGCCTGTTGTAAATGAATGAATAACAGCCATAAACTCACCTTTCAAACAGCTTTGCCACTGTTTCCTGCCCTTTGGAGTGATTCACACAGTTTTCTTGAGAGTAAAATCCTTATGAAGTTTAATTCCATGTCCATGGGCTCAAGCAGTCTTGCTTGCTGTCTGACACACACAAACACACACACAGGCTGAGACTGACTCTCAAAGTCAGGCTGAGCGTCCGCTGCGTCCACACCTCTATGAGATCAGAAAGAGAGAGAGAGAGTGAGCACATATATCTGATGATCTTTCTCCTGCTGCACCACCACATCACAAGACACACACACACACAGTCACTCACATTTCGTGGATGCCGTAACTGGATCACGGTTAACGCTGCAGGCAATGCAAATTGTAAAAAATTACTGGAACAAAAAAGAAAGAGTTGGACAGAAAGAAAGTTGGAGAGACACGGAGGGGTTAAGAAAGCGAGAAGCGAGCCAAGGGCGAACCGTCCTCCGCTCTACACACATACACACAATTGGGTCACTTTAAAGAGGCTACACACACAGAAATAGATCTGAACACGGTCTGAGATAGACGTAGAGATGGGATTTCTGCTCAGCGCTCAGTCTAATGCTTTGAAAACACATGCACTCATGGTGTAACTGTAGGACTCTTGGTTGACCTTCAGTCAGTAGAGGAGAAGAAGAAACTTTACATCACACACATGCATAAACACACTAACACCACCAGAGGAAATTGGCGAAACTGTATAAGACACAAAACAATGTCATGGTGTAAAACAGGGGCATTGTTTCGGTAATTGTTGCACAATCTTGAGGAAAGTCCCTCAATGGAGTCCAACGGTCATTCCTGCTTCCTGAGACTGAAGTGTTTCCAACACACATAGGTTTTTACTAAAACACACACACACACACACACACACACACACACACCTCACATATTTATGGTCTTATTCATGACAAAAGATACAATGTGCAGTATAAATAATAATAAATGTCCTTGTAAAAATGTCGTAAGCTCATAGACACACCCGTGTAGGGCAAAAAGGGGCAACACTGTTTGAGTTTGTGTGAGATTCAGGTCACTGACTTTTATTGTGACATATGACACACACAGATTTCTGTGATTAATTGCACATAAAAATCTGATTATTTTTTAATAATATCTGTTTAATGGCTTATTTTTTGCTGTTGTAACGCTTTAGATTAGGGAACACATATTCACTGAATAATAAACTCAATAAACTTCTAATTTGCTACTTATTGATAGTTATTAAGGTAGTTGTTGTTGTAGTAGTTATGTTTAGGTATGAGGTTGAGGGATCTACAATATGGTCATACAGAATAAAGCATTAATAAGTGCTTTATAAGTACATGAACAGCCAATATGCTAGGAATATGCATGCTAATAAGAAACTTAGTTACACTTTATTTTACAGTACGTGTTAGACGCATATCCAGTTGTTTGTGCGGAGAGTGGAGGCTAAAACGTGCCTTACAGGACATAGAGGCGCCAATGCGATCACTTGCATTGGAAACATCTTAAAAAACGCTGTCACTTTTGCTTACAAAGGTAAGAGTAGTGCATCGTTCGCAAATGCAAGGGGTCTACTTTTGTTTGTGTGGTCACAATATCAACTGTTGTGTTTTTATAAAATAAAGAAAACTCAGTTTTTTTAAACTTTACTTTATAAATATATCTTTAAAAAGCTTTGAAAAAGCTTTGAATTACTACTTTAAAATGAAATAATTTAAATCAAATACAAAAACATTTCTTTCTAAAGGCTCATCCAACGAGGAAATGTCAAGACAGGATAATAAACTTCTTTGCCATGCTGACTCAGAAAACACTAGTTTATTAATAAATAATTTAAATATTTAGACAAGCTTTAGCCTATTGCTTGCACTTAACATGCTTGGCTCTTCGAATTCACAAAAAAAAAATGGGCCTAATACTGATAATAAAGGCAAAAAAAAAACATCAACAATTCTTTAATCTAAACTGAGCAGAGACTGACTCTGAAGAAACACAAAAAGTGTTCTTGTAGCATCATAAAATAAAGGTTGAACCACTGACATCACATGGACTATTTTACTGATGTTCTTACTACCTTTCTGAGCTTTGAATGTAGCAGTTGTGTTGCTGTCTATGAAATAAATTTGATTTTATGTATTAGATATAATATAAAGCTATATGAAAGATTTTTTTTTTTTTTTTTTTTTAACAGTACAGTGTTGTGCACTCATGACAAGACACATGACTTGGACTGGATTTGGACTCAAGTCCCAAATTTGATGACTTGACAATCAAAGAAGACTTGTGACTCGAATTAGACTTTGACTCAATGACTCAACACTTGACTTGGACTTGATTTGCCCTCTGACTTGGAAAGACTTTATACCTTTTAATAAGCAGGTCATATTGGTTTTTCTAAAAATATCTGTTTTGCAGTTTTTAACGTAGCTATCGTTCAATGTAAACAGTCTGCAAAGTTGTTAATCAAAAAAAGTGTATTATACATACTCAGAATCGCTTTAACAGGTCGTTATATTTTCAAATCTATTTTTCAAATTTCAAATCTAACCGATCTATGTCACGTGGAAGCACATTAGCATAATCCCCGCCTCCCTCAAAATACCAACAGTGTGCCCTGCTCACAAACACTTCCGCTAGTTAGTGTGTTTACATCATGTGGAGAAGACACTGTGTTCTGCGTTGCGAAAGCAAGTTTGTTTTTGTTCTCATTGCTGAAAGATGATGATGTGAAGAATCAGTGTTTTTTTTTTTTTTTCCCACAATACCACAGCAATAGAATTCAATCTGCTGAATCTGCTATATTTGGACCAACAAGTGTCTCCAAACCACAACCTGTAAGTATGATTGCTATGTTACATGTGTTAAAATATCTTTTTTTGTGCTAATATTTGATGTATACCTAGTGCAGCTTTAGGTTTCCAGGTAAACCACGGCATTACTGTCTTACTGAAATAGTTCTGATAATTGTGTTGCACCTGCAAACTGTATTGTTTAATCAGTTAGTTAGATTAGCACTCAGCTAATGTATCCATTATTATTGTTTTGTGAAGTGTTTACAGTTTAGCAGCTAAACGTTGGCACTATTTTTATAAGGACAATATTTTTAATTCATTATTTTAAGAATGTTTTGGAGCACTGTATTATTGTTTTATGTAAAGGTGCATGCTACTCGAAACTAGCTCAATCACATTTCAAGGGGGGGTCCCCTGTTAAAAATGATATGACATCTTAATATGACATTATTGGGGTCACTTCAACCCGTGACGTCAAAAACAACCGCAGTCTAGGCAACAAAGATGGTAGTGCTCACTAACTTACTTAAAGTACTTATTTTGTGCCAATCACAACAGGCTTGGCCAGCTGACCAATCAGAGGAAGGGAGGGGTTTACAGACATTATGCTCACAGAACAGATTTGAAAGAACCATTTTGAAATCATGGACAAATTACGCTATGTATAAATGTATATTCTGGGAAAGTCTGATCATCGGAGCATTTGCATTTTGGTTGCCACTTAGGCTGGCCACACACTAGAAGATTTTAGGGCAGATTGTGTTGTGTTATTATGATTATTTTACTGTTCCAAATCATGTTTGATCTTGCGAGTTTCGGCGAGATCTTGTGTCACTGTGAAATCGTTCTTACAATCGACAAGTGTGTGGTCTTGTGGTCTGGTCGAATTGTCAAGTGTGTGCTTTCAGAGGATTATAAGGCTAAAAATCATTTGCAACTGTCATGTTTGTGGTCTCCAATGGATTTAAAATTGGTTAAGGTTTGAAAATCATCTGTGTGTGGCCAGCCTTAGCCAATGTCACAGTCAATGTTGCTATTTTAAGTATAAGCTAGTTTAAACTCAGATTATTTAGATGAAACAACTTAACTGTCCACTGATAACGTCACCAATTTCTCAGTGACTGACTTGTTAAAACAAACAAGCCACTCATTTCCAATAAATCATGTGCAGGAAATGTATCATCATCTAAACATCATCTAAACTACTGAATACTTGGCCACTGTGATGAGAGGGGGATCAAAGTCATCTTGTTCTCCTGATTGGCTATGAGCCACTTAGTGACTCAGTGATTACCCATCAGAAAGACTCTCGAGAGCCAATCAGCTGTGAGCGTGAGTGTTCAGTTTACAGGTCAGGTAACTACCGCAACAGCACGTTCACATTGCAGTGGGAAGCTCCCCACTTCCTGCTCCGGATTTCTGGAGATTGGGAAGCAAACAGGATGTGACTTCATCGAGGAAAAACCTCACTCAATTGGTAATTGATGGATACGCTGATAGTATGACCTCAAAACTATTTATAGTGACTTACAACCCTTCACAATCACAAAGCTATACATTATGACTCAGAATAAAGCACACACACAGAAGCTGCACACGCAGGGCACATAAAAAGCTTATTTTAGGCCCAAAGGCAGAAATAGATGGTGGTTTTTAACACACACTTATAAAATGGTGTGGGTAAGCCAGTATTGGGATCCCATGTGTTTGGTATTAAAGCTAAAACCACAGTCTCTAAAATACAACCCAAATATAACTGAAGTCAAAAGTGTTTGTATCACAGGACACTGCAGCAGAGTTTTCTGGAGGGCTTTGCTTTCAAAGATTGCTTGTGCACAGAGAAGAAAACGTGAGTGATGTTCATACAAAACCCAACACAACTACATGCTTAAACCAAGGAAATGTGATTGACAAAGGACTCTTATTGCCTCTTAATGAGTTGCTAGGGTGTTGCTTTTCAATGTGGTTTTAATGCAATTACTATGTGGTTGCTACCATAGGTTGTTCCTTTCTAAGTCAAAAGGTCTACCCGCAAAGTTTCTACAATGTTTCTAGATATGGGTGGGTTCAAAGATTTTGATCATCCAATAAGTGTTATTCAGAACAGTTCAAATGTACTCACATGTATGCCATTTGAAAGTTTCGAATGTTCAGAAAAGTTGCTCCTGCAGCTCATTTTCAATAAAGGAAGAGTTGTGTGAGATTATCTCACACTATGATAAGCAAATAATTGTATTTTTTCTACATTGCGAACAATTATGTATATGGTATTCAGTGCTCTGATCTTTCAGATAAAATATTTTGGAAATGAAAATGGAGAATACAAGTCTCTCCCTGTCCCAACAAATCAGAAATGAGAAAATATGAAGAGAGAAACTCTGTAATTCATTTGGGCTGGGTTTTCTGCGTTCATTGTTGGCTGGACGACCAAAACCATTAAACAGGAGAGCACATGTCTGACTAATGAAGGGTTATCTGTGTCGAAACTGCTTTTAGACATGTATACACACTCACGAAGCAGTAACCGGGCCCAGATGTTTGTTGAAATAAATGTATGAATATCTCAGAATGTAAAGAATGTCCTGACACAACAAACTAACTCTCAAACACATATCAGATGAACCAAATATTTCATTCTCTGTATTTACAGACTTCCTTCTACCATCAACAGACAAGCCCCCAAAACAAGTCTCATATTTAACAAAACTGACAGCTGAAGTTTTTAGAAGAAGATGCGAAAGTCACCAAATTGATGGCAGGATGTTGTTGCCAGGTGTTAGTATATAGCTCCAAATAAGATTATAGGTGGTTTGTTAGGTGTTTACATACTGACCCAAGCCAGAAAATTCCACCCCCAAGTATGATAGTTTGCTTCTTGTTTGCATTGTCTAAAACCATCATGTAAAATTCATCAGCCAGCAGATCTGAAGAATGTGTTTATTTGGTAAGCACTGCCAAAAACACAAGCCTTCTTCTTCCGAAGAGGCTCAATTATAGACATTACCCAGGTGGATCTCTTATCTGTTTTCTGTATAAATATTTGCTTACACATGCTTTAAAGATCCAGCTCATTTGTGACTGCAGATTGAACATAATTGACATTCTAGACTGTGTGCTGTAATACGCAAATCAGGATGGTGAACTGCTGCAGGCAGATCTGCTGTAGCACTGCATGCTGTGCAGACATGCAGGGTTTGTGTGTGTGTGTGTGACACAGATGGTGAACCTGTGAGTCATCTCTCTCTGTTCTGCACTCTAAATGCTCATTCTGAGCTCATATTTCTTGTGGATTTTGTTTCATTTGGGAGATGTTGTTTTACAGAGCATGAAATCATCATCTCTTTAATGTCACCTGTTCCCTGACCAGATCTCAACAGTAGCATTACCACCGACAGTGCAGGCGGGATATTGCAGTGGGGCTCACAGAACAGGTGACCCATTATGACCATCATGACTCTTCAATGCATTCTTTCACAATATCTCGTAACATGCACATATAGCGGAAGAAATCACCGCTCAGTGCCAATGAAAACACAAAAGTCTTCTGCTTTAGAGTGTGCGAATGTGTATAATCTATCAGTCTTGAAGACAAGGCCAGGCCTGAGAAACATTTCAGACAATGTAAATATTTTGGGGGTGAATGACGCCTGGATTCGCATCAGGGTGATTCAAACCTCTGAAGCGAACATACTGTGCTCTAGTCCAAAGACACAGTTGTTCCCGAGTCCAGGACAAGATTTTGGAAATATGTTCTTGGACTTTGAGAAGAAAGAAGGAATCAAGATCAGATCTGGTTTTGCTTTCTTGAGTGCTACAACACTGTAATATATTTATTTTCAGTACACAGCCAATGTCTGTTAAATCTACAAAAAGTAACCTCTACTTCACCAGCTAATTACTCTTCAACAGTGACTGAAAAAATGGAAGTTCAAAGACAGAATTCTAAAGATGTTTCTCTGATGCATAAGGTCTATATGCATGACCGTTAAAGACACTGTGTTATTTTAATATAGTGGTTCCCATCCCTAGTCCTGGACTAGAGTACACATTTTGGATGTCTCTCTTATTTGTCACATTATTTCATGTTTTGGAGTCTTTATTATCAAGCTGATGGAAAGATTCAGGTGAGTTTGATTAGGAAAACACACAAAATGTGCAGAATTGGGGGTAATCCAGGACCAGAGTTGGAAAATATTTGTTAAACCAACTTGTCTGTTCAAAATGAAAACATCCAAATTGTATTGGAATTAAATAAAATAATATGGTAAATATAGTATAATTTAATCATTAACAATGTCACTACCTGCATTTTACAGTGACTGGTTTCCACCACTGAATAAAAAATTAAAAAGGTAATTGTGACTTTTTATCTCACAATTCAGATTTTTTTTTTCTTGCAGTCGCATTTACATTTCATGATTATTATTTTTTTTTCCTCAGAATTGTGAAATATAAACTTGCAATTGTGAGTTATAAAGTCAGAATTGTGAGACATAAACGTGCAGCTCTGAGAAATGAAGCCAGAATTACATCACATTAACTAGCAATTAGCAAGTTATAAAGTACTGTGAAAAATAGTGAAAAATAAATGTGTGATTTTCAGAAATAAAGTCATAATTGCGAGATATAAACTATTCTGACCTTTTTCTCAGAATTACGAGTTAGAACTGTGAGATATAAACTCGTAATTCTGAGAACATGTCAGTCTTTTTCCCACTCAAAATTGGACTTTATAACTTGCAATTGCAAGTGTGAGTTAAAAAAAATAAATAAATAAAAATCAGAATTGCGAGGCAAAAAATAAGAATTGCGAGATAAAAAACGTTATAGTTTATATCACACAATTCTGAGAAAAAAAGTCATGATTGTGAGTTTATTTCTCACAATTCTGACTTTTTAACTAAAGTTTTTATCTCACAATTCTGAAAAAAAGTCAGAATTGCAAGATAAAAACTTTATTTCTCACAATTGTGAGTTTGTATCTCACAATTCTGACTTTTTAACTATGAGAAAAAAGTCAGAATTGTGAGATAAAGTTGCATGAATCTTTTTTTATTATTATTTTTAATTCAGTGGTGGAAACAGGCTTCCATACCTTACACTCTTCTCTGATGCTCAACAATACTCCAGGCATACTTGGGGAAATTTTAATTTAGAAAGTGTTATTGTATGACGTAATTTCTATGATGTGTTTTTGTACCGGGGTCCTTAAGATCTTAGTTACACTGCTGGATCGCAACAATGTCTCAGGTTTACCAGATTGAGCAATAAAATTCCCCTATGGGTGGGGACTTTATTGAGGTATTACTTGAAAAAAAAAAAAAAGAAAAAATAATGAATGACTAATTACATTAGCTATAAAATTACAAACATAGTTCTGTTAGCTCTCTCCTCTAATGTTAGCTAAATACACCAACACCAAAGTACTGTAAACATACCATAGAAGATAGTGGCCGACAACCGTAACTAACCAATTTCATGACCCGGTTGCTCTCAGCATGAACCTGAGGGGACAATTAACAGTTTATTTATGGCTCAATTACAAAGATTGGTACTTTACTATTATTTTTCAAAAACCAAAACTAAATGAACTAAAATTAAAACTTAATCTTTTGTCTTGAAAAGTGACATTTCAACTAGGAGTTCCTGGTAACACTTTAGTTTAAGGACCAACTCTCACTGTTGATTATTAGAATGCATATTACTAACATATCGGCTGTTTATTAGCACTTATAAAACACATATTAATGCCTTACTCTGCATGACCATATTTTAGATCCCTTAATCCGACTCCATATCTAAAGTTAACAACTACTTTACTAACTAATAATAAGCAGTCATTATGAATATGCTCAGACAAAAGTTGCTGTTTATAGTTGGTTAATAGTGAGAATTTAGCCTAAAATAAAGAGTGACAGAGTAAATAAAGTGACTCTGCAAGTTTGTTAGGTGTAAATTATATTTCAGATACCCAAATTTATTAAATATATTTCATAAAAACTGCACGTCATGAATATACTGTAGAATGAAAGGGTGGCATCTTCAGGAAGCATTTTCAGACCTGTAGAATGTTTGCTTGGTTCTGAAACAAGAACATAAATTGTTACAGTGTTGCCTTTAACCTCGGTTTAGTTTACTTTCAAAAGGTAACATTTCAAAGGTACCAAAATGTGTTTATGCAAGTCACATGAGTAACTGTCCTTTTTTTTTTGTTGAGCAAACTTAAAATAATTTGTTACCAGCCTTAAACTTTTAAGTTCAGTCAACTCAAAAAAAAGTTTAGTCAACTTGAAATGCTATGTTTTACTAAGTGACAACTTAGATATTTAAGTTGATTCAACTTTAAATTTTAAGGCAGCCGAGTAACAAACACAGCTGTTACGTTTATTTTAGTCAACTCGAATATCTAAGTTGTCACTTACACACTTAACATTCCAAATTGAATGAACTTATTTGAGTTGACTGAACTCAAAACAAAGGCAGCAGGGTAACAAATTATTTTAAGTTGACTCAACAAATTGTGTATGTGTTTTTTTTGTGTGTGTGTGTGTGTGTGTGTGTGTGTGTGTGTTTTTACAGTGTGGTCAGAATGCATATTTTAATGTTTATGGGATTTATTTTAAAAAAAAAAAGTTTTGGGATTTACATCATAGGATCCATCAAGTCTTTCATCACACACACACACACACACACACACACACACACACACACAATGTATATAAACTTTTTTTTCCAGCTTTCACTAATCCATTCCTTATACACATATATTTATCAGTTACATTAATCACATAAATCATAGCTTTTTGGAATGCTTTCTTGCGCTTGTTTCAGAAGGAGCAGTTCCACAGCATTTTAAGATAATTGGATTTCAACTGTGATAAGCAATGTGCTCACTTGCAAAATTAGACACAAACAAAATAGTTTTTTTTTATGCAATGCATCGACCATTATGAATCATGATACTGCTTGGTTTGTTGCGCCATTAGATTGGATTGCTTTCTCACCACAAGTAAACTGCTCTAAAGTACATTTGGAGTCAGGCCAAGACCACCAGGCAATCTCAGACCAATTGTTTTTGTGTGGATCCAATTCACAAGTGCCTAAATGAAAAACGCAATACGTTTTGAAACAAATGCTCCAAGCGAGCCAGGTGTGAAACGCCCTTTAAACTCCACTCCTAAAGTTAGCTAAACCTGGTGACATCTTTGGATCCTGCAAGCTGTTTGGATTATACTTTTCAGTTCCAAAAGGTCATGATGACACTCACGTGGCACCCTGAGGCTAAACTAAACATGGCCACACCTAGGAGACAGAGAAATAGAGAAACACACGTATCTTTAATAGGGTCTCAGTAACACACCTGCCTTTGAAACCAAATCTCCACAGAAAACAACTGTAACGTTCACCCTTACACAAAACACACACACCTCTTTAGACTGACACGTACTGGTCCTTCTTAACTCCCAGTCACACATGCGGTTCTGATCGTCAGATACGCTGCTCGGCTCGTCTTTCGCCTCAAGTGTGTCACTAATATAGGACAGCTGAACCTTTAGCGACTAAATACAACCTATACAGCCTCTACTCTCTAAGCTCTCTTCTCCTCACCCCTCCTTCTCCCCATAACTCCCCAAGGTGCTGTCACAGAATACAGGAAACTAGGACGAAAGACAGAGAGAAAGAGAGCGTCAGTTCTAGAATGTGCTAGAGAGTGCTCTCTTTTCATAGATCAAACAAAATGTGACTGATTTAATCATAGGTCTTCAATCTTACTTCTGGGGCCCCAATGTCCTGCAGAGTTTAGCTACAGCCCTAATCAAACACACCTGAACCAGCTAATCAAGGTCTTCAGGATCACTTCAAAAATCACAGTTCAGGTTTGCTGAAGCAGGTTGGGAATAACATTTGTAGGACAGTGGGTCCCCAGGAGCAGGTCTGAAGACCTAAGCTCTTAACAATAAACACATACACTCAGTAAACATCTCCAGATGTTTCTAGGAGTTCAACCTCTGTTATTAACTAGTGTGCATTTCCCAAAAGCATTTTTAGGTGCTATGGCCGCCAGCTCCATCGTTATTAGCATAGTTCAACAATTCTGCATTTCCCGAAACCACAATTCCAACATTCGTAAACAGCACTGAAAACTTGTGTGGTTGGAATGATAGCTCTAGACCTGTGGTTAGATGCATACATCTTCAAAAAAAAAAAAAAGTATAAAAATTGTACCATTAGGGATACAACAGCTTGTAACTGGGGCAGTATCCTCAAAGGGCACCTTTGTGACTTCTTCACCCCTAAAGGGTGCATATTAGTACTATATAGTAATAATATGCACCCTTAAGATAGTAATATGTGACCCTGGACCACAAAACCAGTCTTAAGTAGCTGGGGTAAATTTATAGCAATAGCCAAAAATACATTGTATGGGTCAAAATTATTAATTTTTCTTTTATGCCAAAAATCATTAGGATATTAAGTAAAGATCATGTTCCATATATAGATTTTGTAAAATTCCTATATAAGTGATATGCATTGCTAAGAACTTCATGTAGACAACTTTAAAGGTGATTTTCTTAATATTTTGACTTTTTTGCACCTTCAGATTCCATATTTTAAAATTGTTGCATCTCTGCCAAATATTGTCCTATCCTAACAAACCATACATCAAAATATTCACATTTTGAAAAATTGACCCTGATGACTGGTTTTGTGGTCCAGGGTCACCACAAAGCCAGTCTTTAGGGTCACTTTCATTTTATTTTTATGTTTTATTTTATTTAGGACAGGACAATATTTGGCTGAGACACAACTATTTTTAATCTGGAATTTGAGGGTGCAAAAAAAAAAAAAAAAATTGCCTTTAAAGTCCAAATCAAGTTCTTAGCAATGCATATTACTAATCAAATATAAAATGTAAAAATATTACAAATTAAAAATTAGGTAGGAAATTTACAAAATATCTTCATGGAACATGATCTTTACTTAATATCCCCCCAAAAAAAATTCGGATAAAAGAAAAATCAACAATTTTAACCCATACAATGTATTGTTGGCTATTGCTACAAATACACCTGTGCTACTTAAGGTTTTGTGGTCCAGGGTCACATACATACTCTTATGAACTCTTTAGTGGTGAAGAGGGTACTAAGGTGTCTCTTTGAGGCTACTACCCCAGTGACAAGCTGTTGTAGCACTAAAGTTACATTTTTTGCACAGTTTGACCGTGTAGTTTCTTGTTTGCATGAAGTAGACTTACAGATCATGCTCTGATCACAATAAACAGATTAACATACAGTGCATTCAATGTCATTACATGGTTATATGGTTCAAACAATGAAGGGGCAACCATGTACAGTTTCAGGAAATGGTTATGACTAGCCAGTTAATTGGTCCACAAAATCCTGCGATGTTGTTTGACAGTCAAAAAAGAAACTGAAATTTTCAGCTGCAGTATCTCTGAGTACACCCCTCACATTTTTTTAATTAGGGCCCGAGCACCGCGGTGCGAGGACCCTATTGGAATTGCTCCGTTTCTTATTATTCTTCTTCTTCCGATTCTTCTTCTTCTTCTTCTTCTTCTTCTCCGAAATGAATCGCATTTTAGAGGGCCTAAACACGCTCGAAAACTCATGAAACTTTGCACACGCGTCAGGACTGGCGAAAATTTACATCTGATATGGGTTTCAGAAGTGGTTGTGGCAAAATGGCTCTGTAGCACCACCTAGAAAACTTTAACGGAGTGCCCCTCGAGCTACGTTTCACGTACGTGTACGAAACTCGGTACATACGCGTATCACACCAATCCCTACAAAAAAGTCTCCTGGCACAACATTCCAAACCCAACAGGAAGTCCGTTATTTGTAATTTAATTATATTTGTAATAAACCTCGTATTTTAACAAACTCCTCCTACAGTTTTTATCGGATCATCTTCAGATTTGGTGAGTGTGTTCATAAGGCCTTTGTGACGCTAAATTGTGAAGCTTTTGAGTTTTTGTCGAAGGGCGTGTCTCTGGCGGCCTCACAAACTTTGATGTTTCGCCATGAAACAGGAAGTTGCTGTAACTCAGGCAAACAATATCCAATCTGCCCCAAACTTCACACGTTTATTAACATTCATGTCCTGAACACATGTCCATGCCAATATTTAGTCATAGTCATAGCGCCACCTGCTGGCAACAGGAAGTAACATGTTTAACACTGTTATGGTCTCCTAGCAGCATATTAAAAAGCATCAGCAAGTGTAAAAAAGGCTAGCAACGTGTTATACACATTCTAAAACATGCTAGCAATACTTAGCTAAGTGCTAAAGGATGCTATTAATGCAATGAAACAGGAAGTTACTGTAACTCAGGCAGGCAGTGTCTGATCTGCACCAAACTTCACATGTATGATAAGAGTCCTGACTTGAACACATCTAAAGGCCAATACTCTGTTACAATCATAGCGCCACCTGCTGGTAACATGAAAATCACTCAATAACTCAACCATACAAGGTTCAATCTGCACCAAACTTCATATGTCTGATGACAGTGCCGACCTGAAGATATCTACATGCCAATATTAAGTGATAGTGATAGCGCCACCATCTGGCAGCAGGAAGTTTGGTACATATAGAAGGAATATTTCAATCGTTTTTTAATTTACCCCACTAAATGCATGAATTGGTCAATGTTTGCTGTGTTTCTAAAGCCACCGGTCGGCGGTGAGCCCGGGTGCGAGGGCCCTTTCATCGCTGCTTGCAGCTTTAATTATTTTATTATATCTTTTCATGTGACAACACTTTGCTACAATGTAAAGTAGTGAGTGTACAGCTTGTAAAACAGTGTACATTTGCTGTCCCCTCAAAATAACTCAACACACAGCCATTAATGTCTAAACCATTGGCCACAAAAGTAAGTACAACAAAGTGAAAATTTTCAAATTTAATTGTTTGAAAAAATAATTGTTGCTCTACATAAAGATGGTGTAGGCTGTAAGAAGATTGCCAAGACCCTGAAACTAAGCTGCAGCACGGGGCCCAAGACCATACAGAGGTTTAATAGGACAGGTTCCACTCATGATGTATGATACTCAGCATCATATCAGCCTGTTAGTGCTCAGACCATACACAGCACACTGCATCAAATTGGTGTGCACGGCTGTCATCAAAGATGATGCACAAGAAAGCCAGCAAACAGTTTGCTGGAGACAAGCAGACTAAGGACTTGGATTAGTGGAACCATGTCCTGTGGTTTGATGAGACCAAGATAAACTTATTTGGTTAAGATGGTGTCAAGCATTGGTTGTCTGGCGGCAACCAGGTGAGGAGTACAAAGACAAGTGTCTTGCCTACAGTCAAGCATGGTGGTGGGAGTGTCATGGTCTGGGGCTGCATGAGTGCTGCCGGCACTGGGGAGCTACAGTTCATTGAGGGAACCATGAATGTCAAAATGTACTGGCCGCAGACTGGGTCGCAGGGAAGTGTTCCAACATGATAACGACCCCAAACACACCTCCAAGATGACCACTGCCTTGCTAAAGAAGCTGAGGGTAAAGGTGATGGTCTGGCCAAGCATGTCTCCAGACCTAAACCCTATTGAGCATATGTGGGGCATCCTCAAACAGAAGGTAAAGGAGTGCAAAGTTTCTAACATCCACTAGCTGTGATGTCGTCATGGAGGAGTGGAAGAGGACTCTGGCAAACCACCAGCGGTCCATTCACAGACTGAACAATGAAAAATGAAAAGAATTTTCAGATCCTGTAAACACTGACTGTCTGGCTATTTCCATGTGTCTGATCACATTATGTATATGGACTGGTTTTGTGGCCCATATATATATATATAGTCAATTTAAAACCAATCAGCTTTCTGTTGGTCAGTGTGGCGAATCTGGGTGAACCTGTTGCAAAATCTTCACAGGGGACTCTTGTGTGGAGTCCTACTGAAATTACCAGAGTGAAGACTTGCACCTCATGCTATCCTAAAAGGCCTTTCCATTATCAACAAAAAACAGTTTCACCAGTGAAAATGAGTAGGATGTTTACTTCCAGGACCCCACTGTTGTGCGCTATTTTCATTTGTTGCAGTCTCTCTCTTTCTTTCTCTCTCTCTCTCTCTCTCTCTCTCTCTCTCTGCTGATAATCATTTCCTGCATGTTGTAAGAGGTCATCGTTACAGAAGCACTGCAGCATTGTGTTTTATCAGTGCGTTCACTGCTGGCGCTATCAGCGGCTGATAGCATTATTCTATGTGTGTATGTGTGTGTCTATGCGGTTTAAGGTGAGGTGGGTGCACTGTTACAGAGAAAGATTTATTTCTGGGTCTCTTATCTGAGCTGTATTTAAATCTTCAACCTTGTCTACCAGAATATAGATCTTCACATGCACACACACACACACACACACATGCCCAGTTTTTATTACGTTTAATCTTTTTTATATCACATGCCAAACACCTGTTGAAAGGAGAGAAAGAGTCTTAGAGTAACAACGAAAAGGCCCATATGGTTGGTTTTGAATGTCTTTATAGGTCTAAATGCCTTCACATGCTTAAGCTTTGCAGCTGCACACACACACAGACACACAAACACACACACTGGGCTATTTATACACAGTTTCCTTTTATTTATCCATTCATTGTTTAGCGCACATCTGCTGCAGTCATGGTGCACAATGGACGGGCCACACAACACACACACACACTCACAAACACACACACACACACACACACACACACAGACACAGACACACATATGTACACGTCTACAAACACAATTCATTAGAATCAGGCTGACAAAAGTTTTGATGCTGTTTTGCAGGACTATACCAGATGTTAGCTCTCTAACAAAACTTAGTGAGCTTCCACAATATAAGCTGAATTCCAATTCCAGAATTCACTGCAATGAACTGAATGCATAAATGTATCTGTTAATGTTCCAGACCACTCATTTATGAGTTTTTAAGGTGGCTTGTATAGACGGCAGGGGAGTTCACCAAGTTTTTTTTTAAAAAAACAGCCTACACACACATTCTCTCTCTTCTGGACTCTTGTCTGGGAAGGGGTATGGTATTTGGAGCTGGAATAAACTGAAAATGTTGTTGAAGAAAGTAAATGTTCAAAACCTAAAACACAGCACACATTTAGCTAGCCATCTAAAAAAAGGCAAACCATAGAATTCTATTGTCTTTATAAAATGGTAACCCCAGTATAACCTCAACATCTAACCCCAAACAACTTGAACACTACCCATAACAGACAAGTCATAAATCATTTACATTAATCATTAATCAAACAGAGTAATTTACTTTATGAATTAAATTAAACTCATGCCATTGGATTAGCCAGGTTAAAGCAACATAACATCCTGACCAACTGACAGCTTATACATTTGTAATTACAAGGTGCTACACATCCAATTCAGACATAACACAGTAATGTCTGTGTAATAAAATAATAATAATAAATAAAATGTATACATGATACCAAAGTTATATTTTTGTGTTTACATAAAGCAAAGTTTAGTGATATTTATACATACATTTATACAATACATCATGTAAAATTAAAATAAATTGCAAACTCATTAATTGCTGTTTATTAAAGACTATGTATATACAGTTGAGTTTACATACACCTAGCAGAATCTGCAAAATGTTCATTATTTTACCAAAATAGGAGGGATCGTACATGGTATAATCATAAAATGCATTTTATTTTTAATATAGAACTGACCTCAATAAGATATTTTGCATAAAAGACATGTACACATAGACCACAAGAGAAAATAATAGTTACATTTGTAAAAATTACCATGTTCAAAAGTCATTCTGAGATTTATCTTTTCACACTGAGGACAACTGAGGGACTCATATGCAGTTCACTGATGCTTCAGAAGAAAACACAATGCATTAAGGGGGGTTAAAACTTTTGGAATTTGAAGATCAGGGTAAATTTGACTCATTTTGTCTTCAGGGAAACATGTAAGTATCTTCTGTTTAGGCAAAATAAGAAAAAGTATGCATTCTGTTCAAAGTTTTCACCCCCAGGTTCTAATGCACCGTGTTTCCTTCTGAAGTATCAGTGTGCATTTAAACCTTCTGTAATAGTTGTATATGAGTCCCTCAGTTGTCCTTATTGTGAAAAGAATGATCTCAAAATCATACAGTCATTGTTGGAAAGGGTTCAAATGCACAGAAATGCTGAAAAGCATTCAAATAAGGGACTTGTGAACAACTATCATTTAAAAAAAAAACAGCTGGGGATTTTAATAAATTCAACAATTATTTTCCATTGTGGACTATATGTAAATGACTTTTATGTGAAATATCTTACTCAGGTAAATACTAAATAAAAAACAACATGCATTTTGTATGAGCCCTCTTATTTTGGTAAAAATAATTAACATTTTGCAGATTCTGCAAGGTGTTTGTAAACTTTTGACCTCAACTGTATCTCTCTATAGCCTATAGATTATAGATATGATATTCTCTATATTATACATCACTGTTTACACCATATTTTAAATCAACATGCTCTTCCAACATCACAGCTCGGCAGCTCATGGTTCAGTTTGAATTCCAAATTTCCCACTCATAAATAAAACTTAAATTAGTCATTCATGCGCTCAGAACTCGCAATTATGATATTTCCAGCATTTTAAAGCACATGCTCCAGATTTGACTAGTTACCACGGAGTATAATGTTAGTCTTTGCTGGTAGATAACTATATTATCTGGCCTCACAGCACCTTTCTCATGTCTTTCTCAAGTACGTTAAACTGATTTGAGCATAGACAAAAAGTGTAGAGTGCACTTGGCCTTAGTAACCCCCTCAACACACATTTAACACATCAGATACACTCCAGAGGCATCTGTCAGTGATCACCAAGACTTGATGGTGTTAAGACACTCTGTCTTGAACTTCAACACAAGGATTAAAATAGCCTGGAGTTCCTCAGGCTTCTGTCAGGCTGAAGATGAGTGAAGGAGAGAACTGACAGGTTAAGCTCTTAAAAGCTTCCTCAGCAGGTGTCCAACATATTAAGAAACACACACAGAGAGACACACACCAGTAAACCTTATTCAGGGTAGATGATACATGTAATATTTCACAAAAGAAATAAGACCGTAAGGACTGGATGTACAGTCTATTCAACTGGTTTTACTCTCTAATTGTCCAGTGTTGAAAAGACTGTACTTCTATCCCTGTCTATCAATAAAGAAGGTCCACACAAACACCTATCCACCCAGAAACGATGTCAACCCCTGTATGCCCCCATTTCCTGAATCTGAAAGGTTTCAAAATGACTGAACTGTAAACAAGATCAGTATCGCAAAACACACCCACATCCACAGAATGCTACATCCAAAAACGAGACAAAACACAGCTCTGTAAAACATATAGTGTGTGTTTGTGCCACAGTGGATAGGAGACCAATGCAGTAAGACTCATGTAACAATGCCTAAAGCACACAAACACACACAAACACACACACACACACACACACACACACACACACACACACGAACACACATATGTACACAAATGTTTGGAGTCAAATTTAGTTAGTGGGGCCCAAGGGCATTCCTAAAACACACAGCTATGAACAACATACACACTTTTAGACTGTAGGAGGCTGGTGTTGTTGCTGGGGAAGGTTGTGCCATTTTGGATCGAATACATTCTTTCCTGCCCAGACAGGAAATGGCCATTTGTCATTGCCTCAAATAACAGTGTTTACTTCCTGTTGCCTTCAGAGTTTTGTTTTCTTTTTGAAGGACAATTGGAGAGAAATCAGCTCAGAAAATGGAAGCACAGAAACTGGAAATCATGTGTTTCACTGTGAAATCACTTTTTAGGAATTATCATATTTGCTAATCTGTTGTAACCTATTAGCCTGGTCTCATTGTTTATACTTAGATATTAATACATAGCATTTACAAGCAAAAAACATGTTTTTTTGTACATTTTTATTGATGCTGAAATGTACAATTTAGACATATTTCAACATTTAAAACGTACAAATCACTACATATTTTTAGCTAAAAAAAGAAAATATTTACGTATCCTTTATAACATTAAGATTTTTATCTTAATGATACAAATTTTTATTTTAAGCCTTTTTTTATAATTTTATCAATAAGCGATTTAGATTTTCAGACCCCTTAACATACCCCCAAACTTAAACCTACCCATTTTATAGTGAATATAATAGTATATAAAATGTAACTGACTGAAATATGGAGGGAAATTACCATTTTAGTAACAATTTAGCATTAAAAATAACCCTATATTCGCTAATCCCACTCCTAACTATTTCTGTACAGTATAAAGAAAAACGTGACAGACAGATAGGTGCAAGCACAATCATTTATGTATTGCAAAAATGTCAAAAGCAGTACCAAAAGTAATCCAAATGGCGACGCGTTAGAGCTGTAATCGGGCCCTAAAAGTTAAGCCCGACCCGGCCCGAGCCCGACAGAATTTGGCCCGAGCCCGACAAGTACATTTTGATTGACAGCTTTTTAAAAGCCCGAACCTGTTTACAGCCCGACATTATTCAAATGTGTACACGCACACGGCTTTTGTCAAGAATGAGTCATTTATACATGTTTAACATAACTTATTCATTAATAACGTAGGCTAGTGGCCACTTGGAAGTTGGAAAAAAAAAAAAATAATTAATCGTCTGTAACATCGTAACATCTCAGCACTCTATATGCCTAGACATACACTTAGCCTATAAATAGGCCAATGTGCCAATAAAAATTAGTCTTAATTCTAAATTAAGATAACCAAATTAAGATAAAGGCTCCGCGGAATTTGCAGCAGAAATGTAATATGTAGACACAGTATATAGGCTAATGTTGGCATTATTCTTTTAAGACTCAAATAATATTTCGTTATAATTTGAAAAACCCTTTCTCATTAAGGCTACATGTTTTTGTGGAGGAAAATTATTTAATCCACTGTAGGGTCCTGCGCTCACTGATGGTGCGTCCAGCAGCACTTAACGTCCTTTTACCGCTGCTGCCACTGGCAGGGATGCATAGTTTCTGGTGCAACCAAAACGTAATCGCCAGTGGCAAGCCTCCGTTTCACATCCTCAGCATTCATTTTTGCGTCTTTCTTGCCTTAATCGAAATGCATCACATGACCGCTCATTTACAGCGCAAGCCCGAGCCCGGCCCGAGCCCGTGTACAATGATAGAAATTCAGCCCGAACCCGTCCGGTTTTGTCGGGTCCTGTCGGGTTCGGGCAAAGATCTTCAGCTCTACGATGCGTTGCAGCCGCAGTCCTCTCTAAAAGTGTACACTAAAAAGTGTAGTTTTGTTTAACATTATGTAGGCCTATTCTTAGAAATGTGCTGGCAGCAGAAATCCCAGAACAGAACATAATGTTATCATTTCATATTTAAGTAAACAGTTTAATAATGCAGTTGAAAGCATAAGGCCATTATTAGACCGTCTGCTTAATATCTGCTTACTCTTTATTGTGATAGTCTCTCAACAGTTATTCTCCTGATTATAAGTAACTTTACAACTTATTCTAACTTATTCTATTCTATTCTGTTCTTTTAGTGTCTCCAAAAAAAGTAAATTTATGTTTTGTAGAACCACATTTTACGTAAAATACACATGAATTGTCATGAGATCACGTCGGCCATATATATATTTGTCCTTAAAGTAGACAAAGAGAACCCAATTAAACAAGCGAGAGAAAAATATTTGCTTAGTCATTTATTTATTGAGAAAAATTATCCAGTGTTACACATCTGTGCATTGCAAAAGTATGTGAATCTTTGCTTTTAGTATCTGATGTGACACCCTTTTGCTGCAGTAACTGAAGATAAAGTTGCTGAAAAAATGCTGATCAGTCCTGCACAATAACATGTAGGAGTTTTAGCCCATTCTTTAGTCCAGAACCACTTAAACTCTGTGATGTTGGTGGGTTTCCTCCTATGAACTGCTTGCTTAGGTCCTTCCACAGCATTTTAATTGGATTGGATTAATTGGAAAAGGTCTGGACTTTGACTCAGCCATTCCATAACATTAACTTTGTTCTTCTTTAAACATTCTTTGGTAGAATGACTTTGTTGTTGAGTTGTTGTCTTGCTGCATGACCCACGTTCTCTTAAGACTGAAGACTGTTCTTAAACAGGTGTTCTCATGTTTTCCTGTAGAATTTGCTGGTATAATTCAGAATTCATTGTTCCATCAATGATGACAGGCCGTCCTGGCCAAGATGCAGCAAAACAGGCCCAAGCCATGATACTACCACCACCATGTTTCACAGATGGGATAAGATTCTTAAAATGGAATGCAGTGTCTTCTTTTCTCTGAAAACTATAGCTTCTCATTTAAACCAGTAATTTAGTTTCATCCATCCATTAAACCTTTCTCCAATAGTCCTCTAGCTTGTCCACGTGATCTTTAGCAAGCAAATTTCTATTTGGAGAACAGTGTCTTTTTTCTTGCAACTCTGCCATGCACACAATTGATTGCTCATTGTTCTCTTGATGGTGGACTCATGAACATTAGGCCTTTAGTTGCTTAGAAGTTACCCTGGAAACTTTTTCAACCTTGCAGACTATTACATGTCCTGCTTTAGAATGATCTTTGTTGGTCGACCACTTCTCAGGAAGGTAACAGTGGTCTTGAATTTCCTCCATTTGTACACAATCTGTCTGACTGTGGATTTGTAAAGTCCAAACTCTTTAGAGATATTTTTGTAACCTTTTCTAGCCTGATGAGCAACATCAACTCTTTTTCAGAGATTCTCAGTAATCTCCTTTGTTTGTGACATGATTCACTTTCACAAACATGATGCAACTTTGATAGATCCCTTTAACAATTGATAGTCATTGCACTGTTTGATTACACATCTGCACAGATGGACTCTAATTTGACCTTTAAATTAACTGCTAATCCAAGATATTCACATACTTTTGCGATGCACAAGTATGTAACACTGGATCATTTTTCTCAATAAATAAATGAGAAAGAAAATATTTTTCTCTCACTTGTTTGATTGGTTTCTCTTTGTCTACTTTCAGGACTTGAAAATCTGATGATGTTTTGGTTCGTATTTATGCAGAAATATAGAAAATTGGGTAACGCTTTAAATTACAGCCCGCAAAGAACTATGTAAGTATGCTGAACTTACAGCGTACTTATAAAGAACGTACGTGTAGGTATAAGGGAACAATATGTTAAGTTCGGGTAATAAGGGGGTAATAAGACTGATAATTAACCTGCAAAGAACTATGTAAGTATAAAGCATTTACGGTGTACTTACTGTGTAATTATAAAGAACGTACGTGTAGGTATAAGGGAACAATATGTTACGTTCGGGTAATAAGGGGGTAATAAAACTGACAATTAACCCGCAAAGACCTATGTAAGTAAACTGAAGTTACACCGTAACTTTGTTGTAATTACAGTATACCTATTTAATACATCCATGTAGGTATAAGGGAATAGCATGCGATATTTGGGAAATAACGGGGGTAATAACCTGTGAATTTTTTTTTTTATACTGTAGCCTATCATTTATAACTAGGCTATTTAAAACTAAGGGCTACTATAATTAGGCTACATCGTATGGTACAGTGTACTGTATATGGCCTAAACAACAATCTTATGTTGTGAATATGATTTAAAAAGACGATGTACTTTTCATAATTTTATATTAATGTTTTTTACAGGCCTAGATAGACTATTTCTTATAGCGTAGCTACATATTTAATATTCAAGGATACAAGAGGGTAATCAATAAGCTTTTATAAGGTAAGGAGACATGTGAATGATAAATTATAAACTCAACTCATTTCACTGGATGTCTAGTTTTGTTGTGAAATCATCATGTATCCTTTAATATTAAATATGTAGCTACGCTATAAGAAATAGTCTATCTAGGCCTGAAAAAAACATTAATATAAAAGTATGAAAAGTACATCGTCTTTTTAAATCATATTCACAACATAAGACTGTTGTTTAGGCCATATACAGTACACTGTACCATACGATGTAGCCTAATTATAGTAGCCCTTAGTTTTAAATAGCCTAGTTATAAATGATAGGCTACAGTAGAATAAAAAAAAAAATTCACAGGTTATTACCCCCGTTATTTCCCAAATATCGCATGCTATTCCCTTATACCTACATGGATGTATTAAATAGGTATACTGTAATTACAACAAAGTTACGGTGTAACTTCAGTTTACTTACATAGGTCTTTGCGGGTTAATTGTCAGTCTTATTACCCCCTTATTACCCGAACTTAACATATTGTTCCCTTATACCTACACGTACGTTCTTTATAAGTACGCTGTAAGTTCAGCATACTTACATAGTTCTTTGCGGGCTGTAATTTAAAGCGTTACCGAAAATTGTAAAGAGTTGACAAACTTTCAAGCAGCACTGTATATGACAAATTCACACTTTCACAGGTTATGCTTGTCAGTTTGCAAGAGCTTACAATGGTCATTTCCAAATGAAAAATCACCAGCTGAGTGGTGTGGGTTCTTGAGCATGTGAAGAATAAGCAGACAGATTTTCTCTGCATCTCTTAACTCTGACAGCAGACCTTGTAAAAGCACATTTATCTTGCCATGAAAGTGGACATGCACATGGTGGCTTAAACTCCTCTGGTGTTGAGCCAAACCAAAAACAAACATTGTGCCAAAGTAAAGAGACATTGATAAATGCTGCACTGCACTCCCACAAAGAAACTTTCCCATTGCATCATGTGCGTTCTATATTTTTATAATAGTAGTACTTTGGTATTTATTTTGCCATAAATATCTCAAATAAGTTCTTTTTTAGATATTCTCTTAACTATAAAAATGTCCTGAGAAAGAAAATGTACAAATAATTCTTGCAGTAAAAATGCAAGTGGAGCCTTGAATATTTGGTCTTTTTCTCTCTTTTTTTCTACTTGTCTGCTTTGCACTAGGGTCCCATCACGGTTTCATTTTTAGTACTGAACAGGTGACTGTACATTATCCTATACTTATCCACCCATTCTAAATTGGGTCGTAAGGCTGAACAGTGAACTTGTAGAAGGACGGATCCAACTTTGTAGGAAAAGTGTTACTGAATTACATACCCAGCATAGCAATCAAAGCAAAGTTTGAGAGTTGGATTTGCAACTTTATTTTTAACCCTCCTCTCTCTTGCACCACCAGACACCCCCAATGACCTGCAGACATCATCAATCAATCTTCAGCCTTACGTGTATATTGAGAAGAGGAGAGGACCAAGTACTGAACCCTGAGGCATCTCGATAGTAAAGAGAGTAGCACATTAACACAACACATAAATATTTCAGTTCGAGTTACTGTCTTCTGTAATTGAACATTTCATTTTCTGATATTTCTAAAAATAAAATATCAGTAAATCCACATTCAAAAAGTACTTTCCATTTTAGGGCACTGCACTTGCAACAAAATGTACATGTTTATAATCTAATTCAGAAATATTAAGTGACTGATACCATCTTTGTTATGGAATATGCTTGTTGGTTTGCATTTTAACGCACATCTTTGATTTAAGTTATTTTATCTGAGGTAAACTATCTGTTGTTGCTTTCAATATAGCTATAAGGTCACACGAAATTATATTCAAACTCACATTAGACACATTTAACTTTGAATAAGGCACATTATTATTACCTGAGATTATCACTGACATATAGTTTGTATGTTGTTGTTCCAGCCGTGACATCACAGAAATAGAAAGCTTTCTAAAATAGAAGTTTTGTGTGTTGTTGTTGCACCTTCATAGGACAAAAACTTAAAATAACATGGAAAAGATACCCATTACCCATTGTGTGCAGTTAGAACACAGTGTAACAGATGGAAATAGGACTTATATGTAAATTGTTGGTGACATAGATTGTGAAAATGGGATGTTTGATCACACTACAGTGAAATCGAACTGTAGAAATTACTGAAGCTGACAGCCCACACACGCATGGCTGCACTTCAGCCTGCCCATCATTATCTCTGAACTTTCACCTTTGACATCACATCCCAGTCTCTTCTCCTGGCAGACAACAGACACTGACTGACCTATGAGGGTCATCTCATCTCTGTAACCTCTGACCTCTACGCACATATCAGCAAACCTAATATGTGCCCAACTCTGACCCCTAAACCCTGACCTCATGCGACTGTCACAGAAAACAGACAGGTACGTTATTGAAGAGCTTGCACACTGGCAGAGGAACACACACAGACTCACGGCTGAGCAGGTCAGGACAGACAGAAATAGACAGTGAGGTAAACATAATAAATGCAGCTAAAAACATGACTAAACATCATCCAACCACAAGAACCAGAAGTTCTAATCCATATTTAACTCTGGATAGTCCATTGTTATTCTGTAGAAAGTCAGTGAACATCATCAAAACACTCTCGCTGTGAAAACACACAACTCAACAGGATGAAAAAGTGGAAGTGTGGAAGAATGGTTAGCGTATACATGGAAGACACACACACAGGAATCCAAGCATTCACAACCAAAATATAGCACAGGCCCTGGCCCGCTGCCCCCGGATGCAGCCTGACACAAAAGTCATGAGACCCACACCTGCATGTGTGTCAGGAAGCAGACACACACACACATTATGCATAAACATACTGTACTTTCAATCAGGTGGGTGTTTTCCCTGGGACTGATTTAATGTAAGAAGGTCAACTCATAAATTAAATCTTAAAGACTTAAATTCAACTTTTTTTATTTAATCAGCCATTAACTAGAAATTTTCACTCAATAAGCTCCTAATTGCTGCTTATTGATAGTAAGTAAGGTGGTTGTTGCATTAGGGTTTATAACAGGATCATGCATAAAAAGGGATTAAGTTGTGCTTCATAAGTACTAATAAACTATGTACTAATAATAATACAAATATGCTATTTAAATGTATGCTTAATAAGTAAATAGTTAATAGTAAATCGCCTGATAGACATGAGACAAGGCTGTATATCAACACGCTGTGATTACCTATGATCGAATCACAGCAGGGCTGATATACAGCCATGTCTCACGTCTATTCATGTGAAATTGTGTTTATACAACACTTTGACAGCACAAGTGTGTAAATACATAAGAAACAACAGCGGAGTGTCTTTAAAAGCCCTCTTTTATGAAGAACTACTTCCTTCCGCCACAGAATCAAATCTTGGTTTGACAGTTGAACAGCTGAACCCAAGTCTCCATTACTAATTCCAAAACGTGGAAAAAAGAAAGAAGTGTAAAGAGTTGTCTGTCTATTTAAGAGAAAATAATTGTGGAAAAACATGGAAAATATCAAAGCTACAAGTCCATCTCCAGAGATCTTAATGTTTCTGTGTCCACTGTGCGCAATATCATCAAGAGGTTTACAGCCCATAGCACTGTAACTAACCTCTCTGGACGTGGACGGAAGAGCAAAATTAATAAAAAATTACAACGAAGGATTGTTTGAATGGTGGATAAAGAACCCAGATTAATTTCTAAACAAATTTAAGCTGATCTGCAGACACAGGGTACAACAAAGCTTGCACTATACATTGTCAGCTGAATGAAAAGGGAAGTTTGTTGCAAAACCACAATCCTTCTGTACTGTGGACAGATGAGACAAAAGTAGAGCTTTTTGGTAACGAACATCATTGCACTTTTTACAGAAAAAGAAATGAGGCCTTCAGAGAAAAGAACACAGTCAAACATGGTGGAGGTTCAAAGATGTTTTGGGGTTGCTTTGCTGCTTCTGGCACTGGATGCCTTGACTGTGTGAACGGTATCATGAAATCTGATGATTACCAAAGAATTTTGGGGTGCAACGTAGTGGCCAGTGTCAGAAAGCTGTGTCTCCGCCAGAGGTCATGGGTCCTCCAGCAGGACAATGACCCGAAACACACTTCAAAAAGCACTCAGAAATGGTTACAAACAAAGCGCTGAAGAGTTCTGAAATGGCCAGCAATGAGTCCAGATCTGAATCCCATAGAACACCTGTGGAGAAATCTCAAAACAGCTGTTGGGAGACGGCATTTTTCAAATCTGAATGACCTGGAACAGTTTGCAAAAGAAGAGTGGTCCAAAATTCCTGTAGAGAGGTGTAAGAAACTCATTCATGGTTACAGGAAGCGACTGATTTCAGTTATTTTTTTCCAAAGGGGGTGCTACCAAATATTAAGTTAAGGGTGCCAATAATTTTGTCCAGTGCATTTTTTGGGTTCTGTGTGGAATTGTATCAGATTTGAATTTTCTTTTCAGTATTTTTGTGTTGTTCCAATGCATACAACAAAATAAATTAACGTGAGTACCAAAACATTTGCAACTGCAACAATTTTCTGAGAGAAGGGTTACATTTTCTGACAGAATTGCAGGAGTGCCGATATCTTTGGTAACACTTTATTTTAAGGACCAATTCTTACTATTAACTAGTTGCTTATAAGAATGCCTATTATTATTATTATTATTATTATAGCATATTAACTGTTTATTAGTATTTATAAAGCACATATTAATGCCTTTTTCTGCATGATCATATTTTAAATCCCTTAATCCTACACCATACCTAAACCTAACAAATAATTTACTAACTATTAATAAACAGCAAATAAGGAGTGTGCTCATGAACATGTTTATGCAGTAAAACAACATTTAAACTGTCACCTTTTTAAAATGCAGTGAGTATGTGTTGTTACTTGAATATGTTGCTGCTACTCATAATATGATTATGCCACATAACATTATGATGTTATTTAACCAAAAAATAGTTTTTTTTTATTGAATACAAACTTATGTTTCTTACATTTCTAAGGACTTAGCACATGCCATTTAAAGTGGCATTTTAAACCATTTTCTTTTTTTAAGATGTTTGCTTCTTATCAGCTTAGACTTTTTTACCATTTTGTCAAATACAAAAATCTTTAATCACCATAAATAACAGTAAAAAAGAGAAGGAAATAAAAAAGTAGCATGCACCATCAACACACAAAACCCAACAGGATGTGCTGTTTGTGTGAGTAAAATCAGATTGATGAAGTAATGACAGACGGCAACCTTGATTGGTCGACAGCTGTTTTCCGTGTCCTGTTACCATTTTTTAACACAGACATACACACACACACACACACACACACACACACACACACACACACATACCCTCTTTTAAATTGTTCCGATGGAGCCCTCACATATTTAGTCCCTGTCGGTTACACACAGACACCCATATTTTGTGCATGGCCAAAATATACAAAAAACTAAACACATTGAACTTCTGTGTGAATCATTTGTGTGTACACGTATGCATACGGCAAAATTATTTTCACAGAAATTCCTTCTGTTTATGTGGGCTTTCATAGTGTGTTCCCCCATCTCAGACACAGGAAGATAAGAGGGAAAGTGTTCCTGAGATTGACCTGATTCTGACGCCAAGGTCTTGTTTCTTTCTCACCCTGCGCTCAGTATCTTTATAAACCAGCACTGCCCTCAGCGTGTGTCGTCTCTGCTCTTCAGGAGATGTGCTGATAGTTCTCAATGCTACATTCCAGGCAATTTATGAAACACTAGCACTCTACCTGAACTCCAACTTAGTCGGCTGATTACATAGACAACACTGTTTAATATATATATATATAACGTATTATATGTAGATTTTTGTTTATCACAAGTGAAATTTTTCTGATAATTTACTCAAACCCATGTCATCCAAGATGTTCATGTCTTTCTTTCTTCAGTCACAAAGAAATGAAGATTTTTGAGGAAAACATCCCAGGATGTTTCTCCATAATGGACTTCAATGCTGCCTTACAAAAAAAGGTAAAACAACGTTGGATGATTTTGAAGGTGGAGAAAGATTTTGAAAATGTTTTTCACCCTACCCTACCTTTTTGAACCGAAGTACATACATGAAGAACTTTCCACATGTGACCTTTCCAACATGTAATGTGTGAAGTCACAGATGTGCATCACAGAGCTAGTGAAAGATGAGCATTTGTGGTTAAAAAGTATATAAATCTAAATTTAAGAAAATGACTGATTGTTTTGCTAGATAAGATAGTGTCCTTTGAAACTACAATTTGGACCTTCAACTTATTAGCCACCTTTGAAGTCCACTATATGGAGAAAAATCTTGGAATGTTTTCCTCAAAACCTTTAATTTCTTTGCGACTGAAGAAAGAAAGACATGAACATCTTGGATGACATGGGGATGAGTAAATTATCAGGAATTTTTCATTCTGGAAGTGAATCCTTTAACCATATTTTAAAGATAATTAAGATGAAATGACATAAAAATGCACTTGCAAGGATAAGTTCACCCAAAAATGAGTAAGCAAGCTTCAGCTTACTGTCGTACACATTTTCACGAGAGAGTGACGTTCCAGCAGATGACATAGGTGTAGCGTGATCTTAATATATTTTGTTTGCAACAAAGGGAAACCAGTCTTCTTTTGGGTTATATTGAAATCCTCCAACATCTTTCTTTACAAATCCTAGTTTTGTACTTCTATAGATAGAAGATTACAGTTTATGGAGTTTTAAATATTTCTTTACACAAAATGCATCAGTTAACAGTTAACATTCAGTTACAGTTTTTGCCCATTGCTTACACACTAAAACCGAATGCTTAGACCAAAGTCTCAATACATAAACTTCTTGTAGCATACCTTAAACACAGTGTAACCATAGCTTAAACACATTGTCAACTTTGCACTTTGTTTACAATTCTGTAACACACTTATTGTGAAACACTACACACGTTTTCTTACATTTGACACTTTGTTCAAAAACAAAATCACCTGTTATCATTGGGAAAATACTGTGTTCAAAAAGCAAAACTTATCTGGCAATTGTAGGCACTTAAATACACACCTGAAAACACTTGCACAGAAAACAGAACACTAATTGGTCTGAGCATTAGCACTACAAATAACTTTGCAAGAGGCATGCGGAGACATTGAGGTGGGATCCATCCAAGGGTGATATTTTCACAAGGCGATATTTTCCCTGATGCCTAGCCCGCGAGGACATTGCCTGTGATGTTGACGAGAACTTGTGGCCAGACCCAAACAGAAGGCGGGATCCATAAGCCTCCCCATCACCCCATTTTTTTTTTTACTTTTGTATTGTTGCTAAATTTACTTTATTTCTGTAAGAATGTTTGTTTATTGTAAAAACTCTTGTTTGATTGCTGCTGAATTTCTACTTTTGAGTTTTACAGAAGACTGAGTTTGAGCAAATGACAATTAAAATAGAAACACAAAGACTGCAGTGTTTTATATAAAGCCCATCAGTGTGTTGCTGGTGATATGAAAGAGTAATTCAAATGGTGCTTGTGTGTATGGTTTTGTTGCAAGAATTTCATTTTTAGAAAGGAGTGTTACGTTTTGATTGCAATGTTTCATTTTGGCATAGATGTGAGTTGGTAATCTCCAAGTGCTATGTCTGATTGGCTTGTGTGTAGAGTTTTGACATAATGAGCCAAATTCTGCAAAAAGTGTGTAAGCAATAGGCAAAAACTGTAAAATAGAAACACAAAGACTGCAGTGTTTTATATAAAGCCCATCAGTGTGTTGCTGGTGATATGAAAGAGTAATTCAAATGGTGCTTGTGTGTATGGTTTTGTTGCAAGAATTTCATTTTTAGAAAGGAGTGTTACGTTTTGATTGCAATGTTTCATTTTGGCATAGATGTGAGTTGGTAATCTCCAAGTGCTATGTCTGATTGGCTTGTGTGTAGAGTTTTGACATAATGAGCCAAATTCTGCAAAAAGTGTGTAAGCAATAGGCAAAAACTGTAAACAAACCAGATTCTGCATAATAAGAGAAAACTAAAAATAAACGAAAGGCAGATGTTTGGAGTAGAGCTCAATTCTCTGATATTATAAAAATATCTCATGAAGACAGAAGTTTACCCTGCTGGGACTGAAGTGAGTCTGAGTCTGCCAACACAGCTGACACTTCCTCTGTGCTTCCTGTACACTAACAAGGAAGAGACATTCAAAAAATCTGGACAGGATGTGCATCTTCCTCTATGCCTTTGTACAATAAAGACACCACAGTGTGGATAATTGCACAAATCTGTGCCTCATTCTGGGATTTAAAAAAGGACTCATTTACAGATGATTATTGTGATAATTTCTCTGTGGCACTAATTAGAAGACGGAAAGAGAGAGGAAGAAAAAAGGAAAAAAGAAAGGAAGTGAGACAGATGGAAATAGTATGACTATTTAGTGTGATGTGTAGGCATCACTATTAAATTGTTTTTATTTCATTTTATTTGCAAAAAAATTGCATTATTTTCTTATTAATTGTTTATATATGTGTCTAAATATGAGTGTATACATGCTAGTGTTACTAATGTTTTGGCAATGTAAAGCTTTTTTAGCATGTCAGTAAAAATACTCAACTCTGAATCTGGGAAGGAGTTAGAGAGAGAGGAAGTAGGTTTGTGTTGCTGAGAAGAAACAAAAGATGAAGGCACATTTCTCTCTCTCTGTCTCTGTCTTTCTGAAGCATGACCTCTCTGTGGGTAGTTCGTGAGGGACAGGTGAAAGGTCGCGACCTCGACGTAAAGCTCTGCTGGGTGCTCTGAGGGTGTGGAAGAGGGTCACAGGTGAACCCCGCAGGGCGAAACACAATGCTCACGCACTTCTCACATGCACCACTCAGAAACATGTGAAAACAAGCCAATCATCGCAACCCAAAGCTCAAATGACAACCAATCACAAATGACCTAAAGCGTCCTCAATAAAACATGTGGAGAGCTTCAGAAAAGGCTTTGTGTCTATTCTAGTAGTGCAGTGCTGGATTCGTAATAAATAAAATATGCTGTTGTGCTGAGGAGTGGTAACGGCACATTTAGAAATTAACAACAAAACAAATCCAATAGCGAAATTACTTTCACTTTGAAAACACCATATGGAATTTAAATACTCTGCACATTTAGCTGCAAAAAAGTACAAGTACAAGTGGACATTTGTGGGGTGATGTTGAAGTATAAACACTGCTGCTCTGTGGGGTTTTCAAAACACTGCTCTGTTTGTCCTGAGCGGCTCAACGTGTTGACACGAAGCTCAATCAGTGGTGTGAGTTTGGGGTGGAACGACCTGTCAGCTCTGTCAATAAGAGAATGCAAGACCCTGTGCGAATTTCAAAAGACCGTTAAAATTGGGACGTGGCAAATGTCAGCTACCACCTTCTTTTTGTTTTACAGTTAAAATAGTGCTCTTGTTATGGTGTCAGGGATGAATGTTGCAGTAAACAAGGAATTTATTAAACCTTTGTGCGACCTTATGGACATTTTTGTCTTTTAATGCCAACTGCAATAAATCCATTTTAAACTAAGTACAAAAAATAGTTCCTCTCAGGACCTTAAGGACAAAAATGTCCTCATTGAAACCCATTAAAACTGCAATTTTTAATCCCAGGGCCATTTAACTATAAAATGATGCAATATTTGTTAATAGGCTTTCCTTCTTTTGGCAAGGCTTCAAATTAAAAGGTTACTATTTTTTATTAGATGGTGCTTTTTTCAACTTTGGCAAATACTCATTTATTCCTGTTTTCTGCTTATGCATATTATAGTCTATTATAGAGTACATTTGATAAATTATGCAGCTATAATTGTGTGGGTATGATGGTATGGATGTCAGAGTGTGGTTTGTATGTGTGTCCTGAATAAAATTATTGTGTGTTTGTGTGTGCGCATATGTAATGTTTGACACATGTTAGTGTTTGCTGTGTCTGCCAGCGGTGCTTTGCTGGAATCTAATGGGAAAAGTTTGGTAGTGCACCCAAACAAAATCTTATTAAAAGCTCATTTTTTGAGATATCAACCTCAAATTTGGAACACAACTTGTTTAGATTTATGCCTTTAATTTTCTATCAATTTTTGAGTTCTAAATGTTTTATATTTTATATAAAATTTGCTCATATTTCATTTTTATAAACTTAAACCTCTTTTTTAGTTTCAGTAATAATCTGCCAATAGTCTTCTTTAAAATGAGACCAAACTTAAGTCTGTACTCCCAAGTCCATGTTTTTCTGACATGGACATTTTTGTCTGAACCTATTTGTAACTTTTTTAAATTGACGCATAAGGGTTAACATAGATCAAAATATTGTACAAAAGCTGTGTTTGTTTTCTATTTGAATGTAACTGTCACTTGTGATCAATTTAACAGGTACTTGCTGAATGATTTTTTATTAATTCATGTTATTGACCACAAAGTCAAATTTTTCAGAGATAATATAATATGATATTAGGTAACTTTAATAAAGATAGTAGATTAAATAAACAAATACAAGGATGCAGCATGTTTATAATTTCAGGGGAATGTTGGTTATGAATTAATAGCTTAATCTCAATGGAATACTTTCTTTATAGGTGGCTATGATGTTTTCTGCTTCATTTTATTTTTTAACCACACTGTAAAAAAACAATTTGTTGAGGTGACTTAAAATAATTTGTTACCTGGCTGCCTTCACATTTTAAGTTTAGTCAACTTGAAATGTTATGTTTTACTAAGTGACAACTTAGATATTTGATTTGATTCAACTTAAAATTTTAAGGCAGCCAAGTAACAAACATAGCTGTTAAGTTTAACAAACTATTTTGTTGTTGTTGTTGTTGTTTAGTCCATTCAAATATCTAAGTTGTCACTTAGTACAACTTAGCATTTTAAAAAAAAAAAACTTATTTAAGTTGACTGAATTTAACATTTTAAGTTGACTCTACAAATTGTGTTTTTTTTTTTTTTTTTTTTACAGTGCAGTCAATCAACTATATATTTTTATCCATTTCTTTGTTGGACAAAATGTAAATAATTGTTTATTTATGAAATTATCTTTGGTTTCACACTTCTCCTTTAATTTATGCTAAAAAAGAAAAAGACGTTCACTGTAAAACAGTCATATTTATTTTACTTAAATTCATTGTACTTCAGAAGAAAATGTTAAAAACAGCATGTTAACTTCGGCTGTCAGTTAACTGACTAGCTAGCAGGTAACTACAGTTGTGGTCAAAATTTTACATACACTTTGCAGAATCTGCAAAATGTTCATTATTTTATCTATAGAGAGATCATACAAAATGCATGTTATTTATTTATTTTTTTTATTATTTAGTTCTGACCTGAGTAAGATATTTCACACAAACATGTTAACATATAGTCCACAGGAGAAAATAATAGCTGGATTTATAAAAATGGCCCCGTTCAAAAGTTTACATATGCTTGTACTTTTTTTTTTTTTTTTTTTTACTGGTTTTGTTGTTGTTTTCATGCCTGCATTTTGTATGATCCCTCTTATTTTTGGTAAAATAATTAACATTTAGCAGATTCTGCAAAGTGTATGTAAAATTTTGTATAAGAGAGCAGAGTCGATGTTATTAAATTAAATGGGTTTCATCAATACAGTTAAGTTTCAGCAACATATAAGAGTTGTGTGGAGTTTAACTGTATTTTGGAAAATATAGTTTTAGTGAACTCAAATGAAATAAGTTTACAATACTCATAACTATTAGTTTCCAGACTTAAATAAATAGAGGCAATCGATTTCCTCCTTTCCTTTGTGAGTTTTTACCATGTGAGGCAAATAGGCAAACAGACAGACACAGGCCTTTGAGCAGTTATGTGTTTTTCTGTGATGTTTGGTGGTATGTGAAGTATTTAGATCTACACTGCAGGGTTTCATCAATCTATGAGCGTTTAGATTCAAACACAGTCTGGATCTGTTCAAAGGCAAAGGTAAGTGTTTTTATGTGCTGCTGAAAAGAAGCTGCACACCATGTATACACTGTGTATGTTTCGTAAGCACAGTAGCTATGTGAGAGGTGTCTAGACAAGACCTTTTGATTACAGGCCATTCCACATCATCTGCCGTCCTGCAGAGTTTTCCCTGGAACATAATAATTCACTCAGCATGTTGTTTCTTTATAACTTATAATAGAGATTATGTAATACACACACACAAAAGTATTTCTACATATAGTGTGCTCATGCTGAAAAAGAGATACATCCTCTCTGATGTTCTGAAGCCAGAGCTAATTTTGATAATGCTATTCAATGTATAAAAATCTTAATAAATGTATTGTCACTTTGAATCTATTTAAAGTGCTCCTATTATGATTTTACAAATATTACCTTTCATAAACCACCTGCAGAGTTGTGAAGCTGACAGTGTACGATAAATAAAGTTATTATCTATCAAAAAAAAAAAAAAAAAAAAGAGTCGGCTCGCAATCGCCTAAAGGAGTCGTCAGGAATTTGAATCTTATTCTGTTGCGGCCGGACGTTACAAAGTAACACATTTGCATATGTCCCAAACAACTTGCCTGCCCACAAACACAGTAAAATTTCCATGTGGTTCACATCATGTCAAGAAGGTGATGTATCCTATGCTGTGAGAGTAAAACTTGTTTTATTTTCACTTCCAAAAGATGAAGCTACAAAGCATCAGTGGTTAACAATCCTTTTTTCAACAACACCTCAGCAGTACAATTCCAATCTTGTGTTGTGTGCCTGTCGTTTTACTGACGACTGCTTTTCCAATCTTGGGGAGTTCAACGCAGGATTCAATGGTTGCTTTTAAAAGATGGATCGGTGCCCAGTTTATTTGGACCTGCTTGCTCCTCTGAACCTCTATCTGTAAGTATGATTAATAATTGATGATTGTATTTTCTAGCGATCATTCAAAATACATAATTTTTGAATACGCTAGCTTGATTAAGCTCTGTAACTTGCACTCCCGTGGCATCTGCCGTTGCTAAGCAACCATGACCTGTGCTCTCCAGGAAGCTGTGGAATTTTCAGCAAAGGATAAATGTATTTCCACCCCATTGGACTGTTGTGTTTGTTTTTCCTTCATGTGCCCATATTTGGGCCTTCCTGTTCCTGTCCTCATTATGTGTGATTATTAGTTAGGTTCGTAAGTTGTATTCTGTTCAGTGTTTGGTTCGGTCTCAAGGTTGTGTACGTGTGTTCCTGCCCTTCTACCTGTGGATTTACCAGTTGTATTACTTGTCTGGATTAAAGTAGAGACTTTATTGTGACTTTTCGTCTTTGTGCACCTCCATCCACACACATGTGACAGCAATAAGGTTTATGAACTAAGAATGAGCAATACTTCTGCTGCATTTATTAATCTTAGTTAATGTTAATTAATTCAACATTCGAATTTCAGATATTTAAAATGTATTATTGGCCCACTTTATATTTATTATTTTAAACAAAATACAGGAAGTATTGGAGAGAAGACCTTTTATTTTTTTAATTTCAAATTATGTTCTTCCCTACAAACTTTTGACTTCACTTTTGGAGCTTGCAGGAATAACATTTCATGCAATGACAGCTGCATTATGTTTTGTAAACCTCAAGAATGGGAATGGATTGCTAATGGGGTTTCATAATTTATTATTTGGCATCAGTCCCGAAGGGATCAATTAGGAATCCTTCAAGAATCCCAACCCAGACTCAGTGAAAAAAAGAAGTGCCTCCATCTACTTTTTGTTAAAACTCTAAAAACATACCTGTACATACAATTCACTGCAGTTTCCAGCTGAAACGAACACTGGTGGCAATAAAACATCAAAAGCTTTTCTTTTTACACAAATAAGGATTATAGAGCCAGATTATTGATTAATAAAGGCTTTTTTCCCCCACACTGTTTCTTGCACAACACTATATGACCTTGAAGTTGCAAACTAATACATTTTCATCACATACATTTTCTTATATGTGACCCTGGACCACAAAACCAGTCTTAAGTCGCTGGGAAATATTTCTAGCAATAGCCAAAAATACATGGTATGGGTCAAAATTATCAATTTTTTTTTTTGCCAAAAATCATTAGGATATTAAGTAAAGATCATGTTCCATTAAGATATTTTGTAAATTTCGTACTGTAAATGTATAAAAACTTAATTTTTGATACGTAATATGCATTGCTAAGAACTTCATTTGGACAACTTTAAAGGCAATTTTCTCAGTATTTTTATTTTTTTGCATCCTCAGATTGCAGATTTCAATATTGTCCGATCTCAACAAACCATACATCTATTGAAAGCTTATTTATTCAACTTTCAGAATATAAATAAACCTCATTTTTGAAAAATTTACACTTAAGACTGGTTTCGTCGTCCGGGGTCACATATGGTGAAGCATTGCACTTGTAGATCACTCAGATCCGAGACCTATGCACAAGTCCTGAGCACAAAGCCTTGTAGAAAAAGCCCAACATTGCATAGTTGCTTCACCAAATTATTTTTTTGATCTATGCAGGTGGTGCTGGGGAGGTGGAGGGTTAAAATGAGGATACATAGCGAGCAGACATAGCATATATTAAATCTACAGTCTACAGTGTCACATGTCAGAAATCATTCTAATGTGCTGATTTGGTGTTCAAAAATTATTAATATTATTATCAAAATTTAAAAACAGTTGAGCATATTTTTTTAAGGATTCTTTGATGAATAAAAGATTCAAAGATAAGCATTTATCTGAAATAAAAAGCTTTTGTAACATTATACCATTCAAAATCTTGGAGTCGGTATAATTTTTGGGATGGGAATTCTACAAATTAATGCTTTAATTTAGTGAGGATGCTTTAAATTGATAGTAAAGTAAAGTCATTTATAATGTAACAGAAGATTTTTTTTTTTTCTTCAGTTTTCTGTTTTTGCTGTACTTTGGATCCAATAAATGCAGGCATGGTGAGCAGAAAAGAAAAAAAAAAATATATATATATATATTAAAAATTCTTACTGTTTAAAAACGTTGGCCTGGTAGTGTATTTATTGCTCCACACCGGACATTTTATTTCTGAACTGCCGTGATAGAAGCATGAATGAACCAAGCATGCATCATTGGGTAGGTTACTCTAAAAAAAAGGAATTAATTGCTAGCTACGAATTGCATCCTCAACAGTTTAATCAGATTACTGTACTAATTACTCTATCTAAAAATTATTGCATTACTTATTTCTAATTACTTTTTAACCTTAACTCAGCGGGACACCTAAGTTTACTTCACTATATTACAATTAAATCCTAATGTAATCATAACATGACTCCTAAATAGATATATTAAAATTTTGGGGGGATACAAATTTTATAGGAACAGTAATAGACTAATTTATAACAAGAGTGCACCAAGAGTCTATGACAAATCTACATCACAACAGGAGTTCTGACTCTTTGTCACAAAAAGTCTTTATTTCATTGCCTTTTCCCCTATCAAATGTTTTAGTAATCATCATACGTTATACACCAAAGCTTTAAGCTTTGAAAGCTTCAAATCTCAAAATTCATCCCATGAAAACCATTTTGAAATCGGACATTGCTTTACCATAGAAATGGTACTTCAAATCTTTTAGCAGTCTCCTCCCCTTTAGCGGGGGTGTCATATTACAAAATGTATTACAGTGTTTTAGAATCAAAACATTTTGTAATTTCGACAAAATACATATCGTTGGAAAGGTCAAGATTCCATATGTGGTTGTTATTTCATAATAAACATAATATTGAGAGAGAAATAAATAGATTTGTGACAGAAATGCATAAAAAAACAAATTCTATGGAGTTTGGGTGGCACACGGTGGCTTTTTTTGGTATAACGCCTAAACAAAATTGCATATGAACCTCTTTTTTTTTTTTATATCAACTTCAAATTTGGAACACAACTTGTGTAGACATATGGCTTTAATTTTATAGTAATTTTGTATTTTTTGACTATTTTTAATATATGTATTTTATATAAAATATAAGAATAGAAGAAAAATAGTACAATACACTTTCTTTACTCAAAATTTAAACTTTTATAACTTTTGAATGCTTCAATTTTATTGAATGGTTTCTTCTTTAAAAAGAGACCAACCTTAAATCTATATTCAAAAGTGTTCATGAATTGTAGTAATTTAAGTTTGGATAGTGCACTTTCTTGAAATTTTCAAAAATAGAGACAGTTAAGGGGCTAAATCCCATATCAACCTCAACCAGTTGAACAATACAAGGATAGACGTAAAACTGCTTATTTTAAATAAATAATATAAAATTGCATAACTTATTCTTGTATTGACCAAAGGACAAGGCTACATTAAAACATACATGTTACATTTTGACGTTAAATTCACTATTGTTATACAACTCATAAACTACATCAGAAATAATTGTAATTAACTTACAAAAAAAAAAAAAAAAAAAAAAAGCAAGAGCAATCCCTTGTTTTGTTTAATTAATAAATAAATAAATAAATAAATAAATCATTTGTATTTGAGTAATAAGTATTTGATAGGCTGATGCCATTATACCCAAACTGCACGTGATTTTTAGTGCCACCCACTAGGTCTTTCACTTTAAAATTGCCACAAAACATGCAAGAATAAACTAAATTGGCATGTTTCATAATACTGTGCTGGGCTGGGCTCTACAGAATATCTGGTCATTTGGTTTCAAAAATAAATTGACATTCTTTTAGTATTTTTGTCTTGCTAGAGACATGTAATGGTTATTTTGAGTGATAGATTGACTGAATCAAAAATATGCATATCCTACTATGGGTCTTTAGAGGTGTTGTTACTGAGAACATCCAAACAGCTAAACCATTACTGCTTTTTTGCTGTTTGAGTTACGATTAGCCGCCAGTAGCTGAAGTGAGCTCTTCGGTCGTGTTCTCATGTTGAACTGTGTTAGTGTCTCATCAGCCGCAGTGGTGTGGGGTTTGTCCTCATCTGCGCTGCGGTCTTTGCTGCTCCTGCTGCAGCAGGACGCCGCTGATGAACAAGCTGTCTTTAAAAGCCCTTGAAAAGCTGCTATTGAGCGGCGTTGGGCAGCTGCCAAGCACTGTGGGCAGACTGCAGGACTACAGACTAATAGATGAGGAGGGAATTCCATGGAGATCTGAGCGCTTTCACTAGGAAGAGGGCTATCGTTTTGGTTGCAAAATAACTTCCAGAAATTCAATGCAAGAGGTTTTTTTTGGAAACTCTGGGAAGTTTCAATGTTTTTAGTGTTTTTGTATTCATAGCTCTGCAATCCTATTAACCTTCCCATCTGCAATAACAATTGGATTTGTACATTTTCTGAAGAAAATTGTAGAAGTGCTTGTTTTGTAATCTCTTGCCACTACGATGCTGGATGTTGTGAGTGGTTGACATAACAATACTGTTGTTAATGTGCTCTGGTTTTTAGATGTCTGTTAACTTGACCAAGAGCCCAGACAGATGGATAGATGGACAGACAACTGGACAGATGTATGATTGTAGAGTGACACTAGTGCTGTGAATCAGTGTTGTCGCGGTGCTGTGGTGATCTAACCCACATTCTCATCACCATGTCTGTATGTGGGTCACAGCAAGCCAAGCAAATGTCAAAAAGTGGGTTCAAATCTGATTATGCCTCTTCAGAAGACAATGCAGATACTGAGATAAAGGGTGAGAAATGAAGGAGCTTGAGGCGGCAAGAGAGAAATGAAGAGAGTGGGAGATTATGAGTGAGAGTTTGAAATGTGAAATATCAGACACATCTATGTTTGTGCTACTGAATACAGTTTTTACAGTTGTTTTTTTTTTTTTTGTTTTTTTTTTTATTCTTTGTTGAATCTCTGAGCCATTTTCAAGAACGACTAAAGGTACATGTTTTTTGTTTGATTAAGTGCTAAAAAATTTTTTTACGTTTACCTCATTAGACTAACTGGAACTTGTCACAGTACTTACAGTATCTCACAAATGTGAGTACACCCCTCACATTTCAGCAGCCATTTTAGTATATCTTCTCAAGGGACATACTATAGAAATGAATCTTATTATATATTTTAGAGTAGTCAATGTGCAGCTTGTATAGCAGTATAGATTTACTGCCCTCTGAAAGTAACTCAACATACAGACATTATTGTCAAAATATCTGGCAACAAAAGTGAGTACACCCTAAGTGATAAAATAGGTTGTTTAGCCAGTCGTTAAAATTTAGTGCTTTAAGTACAGTTCTCTCATACAGACCACTGGATGTTGAACATGGCACCTCATGGCAAAGAACTCTCTGAGGATTTGAGAATTAGAATTGTTATTCTCCACTAGGATAGCCAAGGTTTTTAGAGGTTTAGTAGCACCCTCAAACAGAGTTACACTACAGTGGTCAGGGTCATACAGAGGTTTTCCAAGATGGGTTCCATTCAGAACAGGCCTCGCAAAGGTCGGTCAATAAAGTTGAGTACTCGTTCTGTGTGTCAGGTGCAGAACCTGGCTTCAAAAAACAGATGCATGAGTGCTGTCAGCATTGCTTAAAAGTTTGCAGAAGTAGAAGGTCAGCTTGTCAGTGCTCAGACCATACACCACATACTGTAAAAGTCGATTTGTATGGGCACCATCCCAGAAGGAAGCCTCTTCTGAAGCTGGCTCATAAGAAAGCCAGCAAGCAGTTTGCTGAAGACAACCTATCCAAGAGCATGACTTACTGGAACCATGTAAAAAACATATATATATATTTTTTTTCAATTATGCTTACATCTGTTGCGCTACAGTTTTGGAAGTGCCTTTTTCTGTTCTAAGGAAGGGGTGTCCCTATACTTTTGTCCATGTACAAGTCACTGGTGTTAGGAGTTTTTGGCTGAAGGTCTGCATTTAAAGTCACACCAGAGGTGTTCAGCTGGGATTAGGACTTGGCTTTATGCAGACCAGTCAAGTTCTTCCACACTGACTGAATCAAACATTTCTCAATAAACCTTGCCTTATACACAGAGGCATTGTCCTGTCCAAACTTTTGCTATAAAATTAGAAGGAGACAATTCCCTAGAATATCATTAAATGCTTAAACATTAAGATTAGTACTAATGGAAATTACTATAGTGTACAAGACTATACTTTTTGTGATTTATGATATTTGTTTGTGCTTGTTTGTTTGCAAGGTCCTCAATGTTTTTATAATATTAAAAAGATCAGTCAGGATACTCCTCTGTATAAATCTAATGATGTGTAGCTGCTGAACTTTATGGAAAACCAAATACAAAAAGATCCATCATTATACATAGAAAATTACACTTCCTTCTGTATACAAAATAAATTCCATTGGTACCTAAAAACAACACAGAAATGCCCAGTGGGACTGGCAGTTATCTTAAACTTTTACTTGATCTTAAACAACAAAAACAAACTAAAAAAATATCTCTAAATAAATAAATGTAACCGATCCTGTGGTAAAATATTCACAATAGAAGTAGTTTGATAAGAAGGAAGCTATTATTGGACAGACAATAAGTGTGTACGTGTTTATAACTTGACTTTTGTACAATAACAGAAGCATATCAAACATTGCATAAACCTGGAGCCTTCCTCTTGAGCGCTTTTGATACTGATCTATGATCAGCCGCACCTCCCACTGAAGAATAATGAAGATTAGTATGACAGAACACACATGTGGATGGTGACTGATCGATGACCCAAGGGACTGGTCTTTATTCCCAGACTTTCCCCGGACACTGCGCTTACCGGCACTGACAGTGATGTCATGCACAGCAGCAGGGCGTTTCTGTCAGCAACCTCACAGACGCCAACTCAAGAGAACAAAAGCGAAAGAGAAGCAGCACACTTTTGTTATCAGTTATGTTTAAAGAGATGAAATGAAAATGAAAATTCTGTCATTAATTACTCACCCTCATGCCGTTACAAACTTGTAAGACCTTTCTGACCCCTGCATAAACAGCAACATGACTGAAACGTTCAAGGCCCAGAAAGGTAGTAAGGACATCGATAACATAGTTCATGTGACATCAGTGGTTTAACCGTAATTTTACAAAGCTACAAGAGTAGTGTGTGCGAAGAACACAAAAATAGAACACAAAAATAACTTCATTCAGCAATTTCTTCTTTTCCCTGTCAGTCTTCGATGTATGTTCACAAGAGTATCACGACCTATGCACATACCTTTTTGGGACTTGAATGTAGTAGTAGAGGGTCAGAAAGCTCTCAGATTTCATCTAAAAATATCTTAATTTGTGTTCTGAAGATGAACCAAGGTCTTACAGGTTTGGAATGACATGAGGGTGAGTAATTAATGACAGAATTTTTATTTTTGGTTGAACTATCCCTTTATTTGTCTCAGATGTTTGTCTTCAAATTTCTTATGAGAAATAAATCGTTGGCATGGAGTATAATGCTATAAAATGAATTTGAATCAGTCAGATCATTCTGTATTAAAAGAATTAGCTTGATTACACTTTATTTCAATAGTCCACTTTAGACATTCTACTAACTATAAGTAGGTTTGCAACTGCATGTCAGTAGTTAGTTAGTAGAATAAATTAACGTAATTCTAAGCACTTTTTTACCACACATAATGTGTACAACTGTTGGGCTTTAAAATGTACTAAATTACTAAAATTCAGTGTTGTGAAGGTTACTTTGGAAAGTAATAGTTAAAGATTGTAACCCTATTTAAAATGTAATAAGTAGTGTAACTTTGAAGTAACTTACATTTGATTACTTTTCTACATTTTTTCTAAACTGTCAATCTTTTTCAAAATCCTTCAGAACTTGAATTAAGAATTAATTACATTTTTCTTTTACAAGAAAATATCTGAGTTACTTTTTCAAAATAGTAATGCCAGTTACTTTTTGTTTCCTTTATTATTTAATCCCATTTTATTGACCAATGTCTTTGTAGCTGACATTTGTTGATCTAATTCAACCATACTAATAAGCAAAATTTACTTTAGATTAAGTAACATTTGTGTTTCACTTTTCTCATTGCTGAAAAGTATTGAACTTACTTTTCCTACAGTTCTACTGTACAGAATTTACATTTCCTTCAGCCTTAGACTTATTCATTTCACTTCTTGGTGTAAAAAGGCTTTTACACACAGCAAAAAAATTATTTTCTTACATAGTATTTTTGTTTTGTTTTCTATTATAAATATCAAAAAATTCTTGAATCAAGATTAATTTACAAGTAAAAAGATTTAAGATATTATGCCTTGTTTTCTAAAAAAGCTGTCAAAATTGTGTGTTTTTGCTTAAAACAAGCAAAAATATCTGCCAGTGGGGCAAGAAAAAAAAAAAATTAAAAAAATAATAATTTTCTTACCCCATTGGCAGATGTTTTTGCTAGTTTTAAGTAAAAACTGACAAAAACTGATTTTTTTTTTTTTTTTTAGAAAACAAGATTCCTAAATGATTTTACTTGTCAAGTAAATGCATCTTGATTCAAAAATGTTTTGATATTTATACTAGAAAACAAGACAAAAATACTAAGTAAGATACTCATTTTTGCAGTGCATTTGCTAAAAACTTTTTATATTAAAAGCAAACAAGCAAGTAATGCATTACTTTCCATAAACAGTAACTAAGTAACATAATTAGTTACTTTTTTAGGGAGTAACGCAATACTGTAATGCATTCATTTTAAAAGTAACTTAATGTCTATTGCACTATTAAAACAAAGTGTTACCATTTGCTTAAATGTTCACATTGAGATCTCTGACTTCCAGTTGTGGACTTTGGTATTTTGAGTGTTTTTCCTTCGGAGAAACATTTGAGAAACAATACTTTTTTATTTTGTCAGTATACAGTTTACATTTATTTATTCTGACACTTTTACAATTGGAAGCTGTTAATAAAAAAGGCGCTCTTTGCAGCCAGATGTAAATAGGTCAATTTGAGGAGATAAACTCCCTCCAGTTATAAAGATTGCTATCCTACTTCTATTTATTGGTAAAAGGTGTTTTTGTGGCTCACTGATGATGACTTCCTGTTTATGAGATAAAAAAAACTTCCTGTATGGGAATGTTTGTTTATTTGTGTGTGGGTTTTTTAATGGCTGTCCTCCAAAACCTAAGGTGGCTTCCATTTGACCATAAGTGGCCTGTGAAGTGGACTTACTCTTGTTCCAATCTGCCCAAAATACTGTTTTAATTACAGATCAAACTATTCAATTAAAACTTTTCAGTACTGAATAAATTATAAATGTATTTTTAATCAACATTTGTGCCAATTCAGTCCTCCATCTTGAATATGTATTCTTGAAATGTATTCACTAAAAATGCTGTCTTGTAAAAAAGAAGTACATGTCAGAATATTTCATTCTAACACTTAACATGAAAATGTTTTATGCTTTACGTTTATAAATTAGTTGAACTTAAAGAAGCACACTTATTTTGATATGCTGACTAAAATACTACAGCACAAACTAAATTTTCTACAGTTTTTTTAATATTACATATTACTATTAACCGGAATAGACACTGCATGTGTGTGAAAGTGTTAAACAGAGAGTTAGGACGAGTGTTTATATTAATCTGTCTTCAGTTTTATTTTTAGTTAAGGATATGTATTTTGAGTCAGTAGCTGTAATTGTGGTGTGTAATTATTGCCGTATGTCATCTGGGGAAACATTTCAGTATGTGAAAATCCTTATCTAAATATTTATAGTACTAATGATGTTTTAACTAAAAGCAGATGTGTTGCAGAAGGCCGCATTCAAATTAGAAAATGTTATTTTTTTAATGAAAGATTGGAGTGTAATGAGGTCTTGCTCTCTCAGAGTGACCATACACTTTTGCAAATGAGGCTTTACAGGATTACAGCGCATATGAAGCCATGACATACTGACAGACATAGACACTTCAAATTACATTAAAACAGACACACAATTATGAGAGACAGAGACAGCTGTAGTTAATGACATCATCCAGACGTTATGTTTTGTCTACCACCATTGTCTACCCATTACAGCCAACTGACATACAACTGCCTCAACCTTTTGCCCGAGTTGGCAATGTTCTCTGAACTTAGTATTACTTTATTCTGTATCTAAGCTGAGAGGTGCACTCAGTATTATTTCAATAATTACAAATGTTTTACTCATAATGAAAGGAACCGCATTAATATGTCACACTTTTGGGCTTTAAAGTGTTATATTTTTTTTCAGAAATGATCATGACAAGTGTGATATTGCTGTTGTTATACATTCAAGCTCTGAAAAACTTAGATAAAGTGTTATTTTATTACTTTCACACACAAACACATGCTGTTTTTCATCGGGCTCATCGCAGTGATACTGTAAGTGTGTGAAACTCCTCTGACGGTAATGAGGATCATCACACACAGGAAGTGAAGGAAATGCCACAGCGGGTGTGTAATGCCATCTCTGTTGTCTTTTTATACCAGTCTGTTTATTGATAAGAGTGGGTGTGGAGGGGGGCTGTAAATGTAAGACGGAAAAAAACACATTGGACAAACATTTTACTGTGAGTCACATCACATGAGTGTGCTTACAGCAAATGATACATACCAAAAATCATCTGTACTGTGTTATCCAATATTACATTTAAAGTTACTATTTTAACTTTATTACAAATGTGATATAAATACATGTATTGAAATATATTTGTAGTTTAACACAAAAGCTTTGTCAGAGAAATAAAATGGTGTAGAATGGTATACTTACTAATTCAGAAACTGTTAGTAAATTTCACAAATAATGCAAAGAAATGGCAAGTAGTATTAAATTAATTGAAATTTTGAAGTAGAAAGACTGAAACTTGTAGACTTTTACAGTGTACATTCAGCAGTACGTTTTACCATATTTCAAAGAAAATGAGTAATTATGAAATTACAAATAAAGATCTACTTGAGTTCTACTTAAGTGGGTCATAAACAAAAAAAGACCCCCTAAAGTCTAAAGTTTTTTTTGGAACCTGTGATTCTTTTTTCAGGATTCTTTGATCAATAAAAGGTTAAAAAGAACAGCATTTATTTAAAATAGAAAGGTTTTCTAACAATATACACTACTGTTCAAAAGTTTAGAGTCAGTACATTTTTATTCTTTCTTTTTTTTTTTTTCTTTTTTGGAAGGAAATTAATACTTAAGTGGCTCACAAATAAAAAAGGCCCCTTAACGTCTAAATCATTTTTTGGAACCTGTGATACTTTTTTCAGGATTCTTTGATCAATAAAAGGTTAAAAAGAACAGCATTTATTTAAAATAGAAAGGTTTTCTAACAATATACACTACTGTTTAAAAGTTTAGGGTCAGTACATTTTTATTGTATTTATTTATTTATTTATTTTTTATTATTATTATTATTATTTTATTTATTTATTTATTTTGAAAGAAATTAATACGTAAGTGGGTCACAAACAAAAAAGGCCCCCTAAAGTTTAAATATTGTTTTGGATCCTGTGATTTTTTAATTTTTAATTTTTTCAGGATTCTTTGGTCAATAAAAGGTTAAAAAGAACAGCATTTATTTAAAATAGAAAGGTTTTCTAACAATATACACCACTGTTCAAAAGTTTAGGGTCAGTACATTTTTATTCTTTCTTTTTTTTTTTTTTTAAGAAATTAATACTTTTATTCACCAAGGATGTGTTAAATTAATAAAAAGTGATAGCATTTATATTGTTAGAAAAGATTTGTATTTTGAATAAATGCTGTTCTTTTTAACTTGTTATTCATCAAAGAATCCTAAAAAAAAGAAAAATGATATTATAATAATATTAGAATGATCATGTGACACTGAAGACCGGAGTAATGGCTGATGAAAATTCAGCTTTGCAACACAGGAATAAATTATATTATAAAGTATATTAAAATAGAAAATATCATTTTATATTGCAATAACATTACTGTTTTGTCTGTATTTTTGATCAAATAAATGCAGCCTTGATGAGCATAAGAGACTTCTTTAAAAAACATTACAAGTCTTACTGATCCCAAACTTTTGAGCGGCAGTGTATATATAGTTATATATCTATAGAATTATATTTTTAGTGGCTAGTTTAAAGACTTTGTTATTTTTGCCACATAAACTTCAATTGTAAGTATATCACTGTAAAGATGATTTTTGTCTTTTTTACAAGCTGAGGTACAAACTGAATTATCTTTGAGGTAATCAACAGAAGATTTCACAGATTCTGAGTTCACCATGCTTGGATGGTTGTGAAAGCAGAAGGCAGTGACCCATGAAAATGACTACTCAAAATGCCCTGTGAACTATAATTTAAGCCTCATTTCATACACCTGTTAGAAAAGCTTTTTTCGCTAAGCAATTAGTTGCATAACTCCTCACTATCTTAATACAAAATCCACACACAAACACTCTAATGCCACTTTAACATCTGTGTCCCACAATAAACACTAGCGTCACAGTTCAGCGCGCTTCAGCCCTCTCACATCACGCTAGTTCTCGCCTGTTGTGGAGGGCGTGAGGAGTTTGATCACACAGGTGTTTGTGTGAGCTCTTATGAAGACTAAAGAGGGTCTCAGCTGAACATACACATTGACTTAATCCCATATTTGAGGCAGTTTCAGGGAAAGCGTAATCACTGTTATTATCGTGTCATGTTTTTAAGCGTAAAGCCAGACGAAGGGTTTTGAGACATCCTCTCACCTTCAGAATGTGTGTTATGCAACAGATGATGGCCATTATCGATTTATGAGGATGTGTTTGAGTTATACAATAGCGTTTTGAAGTTTAGGGATGGTAGGATGCACACCTAAGGACAGGTACTGTGACAGAGCTAATGTGTGTAGTCACACAATGTGTGGAGCCATTAAAATAGAGGTGGCTTGACATCTGTTTGTGCTTAAGGCTATAAACTCTCACTAATAGACGGAAAAGTCACACCTGACACTGTCTACCGCAATCCAGCCCAGTCTCAAAGGAATCGTTCAGTCAAAAATGAAAATGCGGTCATCGTTTACTCACCCGTTCCAAACCTGTATGACTTTCTTACTTCCTTAGAACACAAAAGAAAATATTTTGACGTTTTTGTCTCTACAATGATAGTCAATAAGGTAAACTTTTATTTTGAAAAGAGATGTTGGGTACATCATTACCATGTTGTAGCTGCTAATTTGTTCATGGCAATGATTTAACTAAATTAAAACATATTGTTGAACTATGGTTCAAAACATTTGAATTGAACATTGCCGTGATTGAATTAATAAAACATGGCCATAGAATAATTAGTGGTTGGAACTTATTCATAGGGTACGTTTACAAAACAACAATGTACTAAAAAACAGAAACATTTGCTCTGCATTTTTTGTACAGAAAACAACGCTGTTAAAATGATCCCCATTAACAGGGTTCTGTGACCAAAATGTTGTATTATATATGCCAGGTCAGTAGTTGGTGGTGTCACTTTGTAAAGAAACACTACGCATCTGCACACATATGCATTCCCTGATAGCACATGTACATCTCAGAGACGTTTATTTGACGTCTGCATTTGCATCTATTGGACGTTTCCTATTAAATATCAAACAGACTATCTATTAGATGTCTTTAAGATGTTTATGATTTAGAATGTATGTAAAACTGACATCTTACAGATGTCTGCCAGACGTTTGTAAACAGCAGATGCTTTCCAAATCAAGAGATCTTTAACAGAAATCTTGCAGACATGCAACACATATGCATATGACGTTTTTGTAGTTTAAACCTGTTTGCAAAAGCTTGCCTTTTCAGTCCCCAGAACTCCATTGTTGTGTAAATAAAAAGTTTTTAAAGATATATATAGGTTTCATTTGGGGCCATGATATTATGTTGTTTTCTGCATGTCATGTATATGGCTTCCCAAACTTGTTCACAACAATCTTTTTAAACTGTTGCTCCACCGATAGTGTATTTGACCTGAAAGAGGAAATTGACAGTACATTGTAAAAAATATTATTGTAGTATGTTTTACAAGAAAATACTATTTCAGACCTGGTTTTACTTTAAAAATGTAACATATCAGGAAAGAATGAGACTCTCAGATAATCAGAGAAAGATTGGACTGATATATGATTTACACAGGCAAATGCAATACGATCCTGGAGGATTTTGGACATAATTTTATACGATTATTTTTAACTCCCCAAATTAACAGCAATATGAACAAGTGAACAGAGTCATTGGAGGCAATGTGGAACATCAATGGCTAATCATTTCCATATTTTCTGGGCATGGTCAAAAATACAACCTTACTGGCATGAAGTAGCAGCTGAACTTGGGAAAATAATAGGGAAGGAGTTGGATTTTCTCAATTGTTTTTCACACACTGTACCTAGGAAAAATACCTCAAACAGTTTTGTGGCAAATGCTTATTAAAAGAGTGTATGGAAATTGTATTGTCTTGACTTTGCAACACCAATGATAACCTTCTGTTACTGAAAGAAAAAGAAAGAAAGAAAGAAAGAAAGAAAGAAAGAAAGAAAGAAAGAACTTGACTGGTCAAGTCCTAATCCCAGCTCAACACCTCTGGTGTGACTTTAAATGCAGACCTTGAGCCAAAAACTCATCACCAAACACCAGTGACTTGTACATACACTATATGGACAAAAGTATTAGGACACCCCCTTCTTTAGAACAGAAAAAGGCACTTCCAAAACTGTAGCAACAAAAATGAAAGCATAATTCATGTATTTAAAAATTGTATTTCCATCTCTGTTGCTTCGGTTTTGGAAGTGTCCATATGCACAAGTCATTGGTGTTTGGTCTTTGTCAAGTTTTTGGCTCAAGGTCTGCATTTAAAGTCACACCAGAGGTGTTCAGCTGGGATTAGGACTTGGTTTATGCAGACCAGTCAAGTTCTTTCACACTGACTGAATGAAACATTTCTCAATGAACCTCGCCTTATACACAGAGGCATTATCATGTTAGAATAAAAAAAAAAAAAAAAAAACTTTTGCAATAAAATTAGAAGGACACAGTTCCCTAGAATGTGCCCTCACATTAAGTTACTCATGGAAAGGGGGTGTCCCAATACTTTTGGCAATATAGTGTATATTTGTATTGTGTTATGAATGTATGTGTATGTTGACCTTCATCCCAGCAGACTTCCAGCACTTATAAGTAAATAAATAAAATGGTTTTATATTCACAAGAAAATAATGTACAGATGTTTTACATTATATTTATGATCAGCTGTTAAAGCAGTTTCTAGCATTTACTGAAAAGGGAGTGTTGTTGTTGTTCTCTGGCTTTCCATTGCCCTCAAATCAGAGGAAAAGCCAAGCTTGACCCTCAATGATGACATCAGCCCATTCAACAGCAGGGAGGAATGAAACTGTGACTAATCGGCCTCTTCCTCAGCTTTCACCTCTACATTCATTCATATATGCTTCCTCAACATATCTTTATTCCCTTATGCCCTCACTCCCTTATTCTGTCATTTTCTCTAATCTCATCTGTTTTCCCCGTCAGATGAAGGGGGTTTCTCCTGTTCTCTGTATCCGTCTAGAGCTTCCGAGGGGAAGATGTGTCTGTTATTCCCATCAGCATAGCTTCTGTCTGGTACACAACGCTTTGCTTTAACTTTTAACACTTAACCACTTTTACAGTGCATTAAAATACTGTCACCAGTCACTATACAAGTACTATCTATGGAGTTCTAGTGAAATCACAAAATAAAATGCAAATGCATCTTTACTCCTGAGTCCTGAGGCTGTATTTGTGATGCATAGTGGCAAGTTTTATTAATATACAACGTTAAATTACAGAACCCAGAATCTTTTGTACATAATTTTGTAATATTTTGTACTCAACCAATCATTCATCCACTGATTCACAGAATCCTAGGAAAGACAGTAGATGATGTTGAAATAAAGTTGGTTAATTAGATTAAATGGGTCCAAAGTTTATCTAAGCACCTGAATGGGCCAAAAAGAATAATTGTTCCCTCAAATCACTGTAATGAGGATCTACTTTTACATCAAAGATCATGTCAAATAATTAGTGCATAACCTAATTAATATTCACAACCCATCAATTCACATTTTTGAAATCAAATCCAGGGGTGCATTTCCCAAAAGCATTGCTGCCCAACTATGGCTCACAAGTTGTGTCGTTACCAGTGTAGTTCAAGAATTCAATGTTTCCTGACAGCACAATTTAAATTAATATTCGTAAACAGCATTGCAATAATAAACAGTTGGAATTATGGCCGTCCTCGACTAAATATTGTTCTGGTTTACTAGTAGTTGTTCATTTTAAGTCATTCACATTTATTAATAAACCATTTAAATCGTAATAATGAGGCTTTAATTGCCTACATAGCCTAATAAGCGTTCAAACGCACACATAAAGCTTGCCACAGCACACCGGCAGAAGTAAGCATTATGAATGGGTATAAAAGGGGAAAACAGTAAGGAGGCTGCATTAATCGTTTTAATAATTAATTGATAAACTAGTGATTCTTAGTTTTCGCATTAAAGGAACAGTCCACTTTTTTAAAAATTTTATAAAATTTTTTAAAAATCATTTTCCATCTTCAGTAGAGTTATACAGAGTTTTACCGTTTTTGAATCCATTCAGCCGATCTCCGATTATGGCGTTAGCACTTTTAGTAGAGTTGGGGTACTCGGACTTGTACTCGGACTCGAGTCCGGTCTCGAGTACAATTTTTAGTGGACTCGGACTTGTCACGGACTCGGACGCAGTTTTACTCGGACTTGACTCGGACTCGAGCCTTTCGGACTCGGAAAATATTGCCGAGTCCAACCGAGTCCAGGGACAGTATACGGAAATGTAATTGACTCATGCATTATTACAAATGTGACATTCAGTATTCTTTATTGTTTTTAAGTCTTGCCAGTACGTAAAAGCCGGCCAGAATCGGAATGCAAAAAAACAATTTATATAATACTGTCAGACGCCGTTTGAAGCTGAACGCAGACGCTTAAACGGACAGATTAATGGATGAACTTGCTGATTGCTTTTAAAACATAAATTTGATTTAAACAATAGGCATAATTTCCACATATGCAGTTCATAGGAAACGTATTTTATTAGCCCTGCAGCATGAAATATTATATCCTATAACATTTTACATTTAGGCCTACCTATTTTATCTCACAATTCCGATTTTTATTTATTTATTTTTCCCTCGCAAATGCAAGTTTTCGTCGTATTTCGGACTTTATATCTCAATTTAACTGAACAATATAAAGTTTGTCATTTCTGAGTGGAAAAAAGACAGAATTGTGGGATATAAACTCGATTTTTTTTTTAATGATTTAAGCCGAGGAGAAAAAAAGGAAAATTGCACGTTGATTTTTCTTATCAAAATTGTGAGATAGCCTATAATCTCGGAACTGCGAAAATAAATTCAAAATATTGAAATACAAACTCAAATGTAGGCCTACCTTTTTTAAATTATTCTTTTATTCTTGGGCTGTGCAATTAATCGAAATTTAATTCCGATTTCGGATTCTAACGATTCTGAAAATACCATAATCGAGATAAACCATTATTGCTCCCGATTCCGCCCCCTTTGTTGCGCATTTTCTCCTCAATAGAAGCCTACATGCAAATCAGTAGAATCATGTAAGGTGACTTGCATAAAAAGAGAATTAGAGAAAAGAGAATTTGCGCTGTTCTGTGTATGCATTCAGAGACAGAACAGAACACGGACAGCTATTTAAACAGTTCAGTTTTGTGTGTAATGGAAAATGTGATTAGGTATTTTGTTTCGTTAATTTGGAAAGTTGTTGTGAGGATTTTTGTTTGTTAAATATAGGCTAAGTTTAGTTTTTTTAAGTACAAACATCCGCCAACGGAAGACTCTTCATATTCTGTTTAAGCAATTTGCCTTCAAATCATCCCGACTTGACTAAAATAAAATCTATAGATATAAATCCGTTTATGTGGAGAGTGGATGCTAAAGCCATATTGCAGGTGGAGGCGCCAGCGCCATTGCTTGCATTCTTTTTTCCAGTGGAAACAATTAAAAATTTTCCATGATAGACGTGATAATACAAAGCTTTAAATTATTGCTTAACGAAATAAACCAGATCAAAAACAAAAACTTTTTAATAATGTAGCTAATCCGGAAAGATTTATTTCTCTCTAAAGGCGGTCAAAGAGGAGATTTTGAGTCAGGATCTTTGCGACACTGATTCAGAATACACTAGTTTATTCATAAATAATTTGAAAAATCTCCTTACTATTTCCCTCCGACACATTCATTGTTATTTATTTTTGCCGGTGCTTTGTGGCAAGTTTCAGCCTATTGAATGCGAAGCTGCACTGAAGGCACTGCGGCTGACCGAGGCACAAAACGCTATCCGAGCCGCTCCCGAAAGAGAAAGCGAAAGTGAAGTCCAATTTTTTTTATCACCATAATTGATGGATGTCTAATTGATGGAAAATATAAAAATAAGGAGAAGCCTAAAACAGCGATGCCCGGCCCGAATCTGAACTATTGCGTGACTAAGCCCGGTCCTGTTCTGATTATGATTTTTTGACGTAATCGAGCAGCCCTATTTTATTCCATGGCTTTCATAGACTTCTACTTGAAAACTGTCAGATAAGCTCCGCCCACAAAATCTTCATCGTTTGCAAACACCAAATTGATATTCCTTAGATAACAAACTTTATTAACTATACATGCATTAAAAATATAATGGTTTTATAAATATAAATAAAACGGTTGTGAGTTATGGAAAGAATGCAGGCCTCATTTTCATCCAAGAAAAAAAAAGTAAAATGCCATCTACTCTGTCTATGGTCTAACCATTCATCATATAAAACCTAAAACACACAGTCATAATCAGAGATATGAGGTGCATTTTCTGCTCTTTAGGTCCCATTCACCAAGTTACCTACCCAGCCCCCAGCCCCACCCTTAAATTTGTATATTCACTATATAACAACAACAACAACTAGGCTATATAACAAAAAAAAGTCCTGCCCTATAATTTTTCACATTCTGTAAGCTGTTTCTCTCTGAAAGATGTCACAATACATAAATCAAGTCACCCATAACTTCTGTTACATGCTTTTTTTCTAGTTATAAAGTTTAAACAATGTTAAGATGCCAAAAAAACAGTGTTTCATTGGACTCGGACTCGACTCGGACTCGGCCCTTTGGGACTCGGACTTGAGTCCGACTCGGCCCATTTTGGACTCGGACTCGTCTCGGACTCGACTGGTCAAGGACTCGGACTCGACTTGGACTCGACTTAGGTGGACTCGAACCCAACACTAACTTTTAGCATAGCTTAGCATAAATCATTGAATCTGATTAGACCATTAACATCTCGCTCAAAAATGGCCAAAGAGTTTCAATATTTTTCCCATTTAAAACTTGACTCTTCTGTAGTTAAATCGTGTACTAAGACCAACAGAAAATTAAAAGTTATGATTTTCTGTGCTGACTATTTTCAGGCACTGTGTAATATCATTGCACCTGCTGCACCCATGGTATGGCAGCAAAGTTCCTTGATTATTACGCTGGAGTGAAAGTATAGTTCCTATCTATATCAACCTAGAAAATCGCAACTTTTCATTTTTTGTCGGTCTTAGGCCCTGTTTACACTAAAACGAATCACCGTATCACTGTATCACCGTATCGGAAACGATGTGCGTTCATACACGTTTCTGTGTCCGCTGAAACCCTAGTCACATGACTGATGATCACAGTGAATGATGTACATGCACCACACGGGAGCGCGTAAATATCATAAATTAATAATAAAACAATATAACATTCAGAAATGTGGGTGCATTTGTCAGTTTTTTTATTTGCGGTTTCCCGCAAAAGCGTCACATGACCAATGTCACGAACCCAGCGAATCAGAAAGGCGCAAGTCACAGTGACGTGGTCCAATAAGGACGGCAACTAGAGCTCCTACGTCAGCGTATCTCAAGAGCTTGCGTTTTCAGGCATCCACACAGTGACGGATCAGATCCGTACTCAGATAAATCCGTGGGAGCTGGCGGCATCAAATCGTTCCGTCTCTGGAGCCGTTTTCCACCGTATTAGTGAGGACGAACACTGCATCCGCAACGAAAACGACCCGAATACATACTAGTGTGGACGGGGCCTTAGTAAACAATGTAACTACACAAGAGTCAAGTTTTAAATAGGAAAAATATCGAAAGTCTTTGGTCATTTTTGAGCAAGATGCTAACTGTCTGATCAGATTCAATAATTTATGCTAAGCTATCCTAAAAGTGCTACCACCAGACATGGAGATCAACTAAATGGATTGGAAAATGGTAAAACTCATCTGTTTAACTCTAGGGAAGTTGGCAAATGAGCCTATTTTCAAAAAAAAGTAGAGTGTTCCTTTAAGAGATGAAGTCAGCGACACTGACTTTTTTTTGCGAGGCAACCACTGAATCAGCTGTCCTGTCAGTTTAATCAAAGATTATAATGCAAGCGCACTAGAATCTTTGATTTGCTGTTAAAGGATTAGATCACTTTCCGAACAAAAATTTACAGATAATGTACTCACCCCCTTGTCATCCAAGATGTTTATTCTTTCTTTCTTCAGTCGTAAAGAAATTTTGTTTTTTGAGGAAAACATTTCAGGATTTCTTTCTATATAATGGACTTCTATTGTGCCCCCAAGTTTGAACTTCCAAAATGCAGTTTAAATCCAGCTTCAAAGGGCTCTAAATGATCCTAGACAAGAAAGAATGATCTTATCTAGCGAAACAATCTATTATTTTCAAAACAAATTGAAAATTTGTATACTTTTTAACCTCAAATGCTTGTCTCGTCTCATCTCTGTGGTGCTCTTTGTATGGGCCGGATCTGGACCACATTATTCTTGCTGTCTGGGCTCTTATCTGTTTGACCAAAAATTTGTATTTTAAGAGCAAGTGATCGCACCAGCTCCTCCATTCTTCCACTAAGCGACTAATAGACATTTTGGTTGAGCAAGCCTTTTCTCATCAACTAATGGTTAGTCAATTATTAGGGGGCAGCCCAGATTTGTGGACACCATTTCTAAAGAGTGTGCAAGTTCTTACATAAACAATTGTGCATCGTTCTATAGTAGTTATGTTGTATGGGAAATGCATCCCCAACACGTCTGTGAACTGCCAACCTATCTGTCACAACACCTAACACCCATTGGTTTATAGTGATAAAATGTCCAGAAACCATTGTGACACCATGGTTAATGTCCAAAAAACATAGAAATATGATGGAAAGTGCATATCCCAAAAATGCAGTACAATGTCAAAAAAAAAAAAAAGTATTATCATGGTACATGTTCTAACAACTATGAAAACACAGCCCCCTAAAAATATTTTTTTTATTACTTTTCTTAATACTGAGAAGTGATTTTTTTCTTTCACAACAGTCCCCTTACACACTTTTTTCCATTCAACTGGCAAAAGTGTGCAATTGAATTGAGTTTCAAATATCTCTCCCTCCCTCCATGCTTCTCTTTTTCTCTCTTTTACTGATCTGTGCATCCTCACCAGGTTTTGTGCTGGTAATCTCAAATATATCTGGTATCAGTTACGTGTGACCTCCGGCAAGCAGTAAGAAATGTGATCACATTCAACTTTGGTTTGTGAAATGTCTCTCAGTCTTCAGTTGAAGCAGGGTCAGTGCGAAACTCTGAAATGACATTTGATAAGGTTTGACTTACCTGAAAAAAAGACCTCAAAACAAAACTTTAAAAGGATTTTTCCCCCCTTTATTCATAAACCACTTTTTCCTTTGAAATTGTCCACAGATTTAGCGTCTAAGTATAAAAGTACAACACAGTATAGGTGAATTAATTCCCTCTTATACACACACACACCTCCCCAAAAAACTTCCTCCATTTATCATCGCTTTTTCCTCTCCATATCATCCTGCAGTGTGTGTGTGTGTGTGTGTGTGTGTGTGTGTGTGTCAGCATCCCCTGATGATAGAACTAGATCTTTTTAAACTGGGCGAGTGCGTCACACATACTCAGGGACAGGTTGTCCCACGGCCCGCCCCAGATTAGACCAGAGCTGCCGGTAGCGCTAAAGTTAGCGATGTAATTAGCACACAGGATAATTAGCCCAGAGACATGCAGAGCACACACACACACACTTGACAGTGATGGGGCGCAGCAGGAGCCAGTGATACACCTCCTTGTGTTCTTGAAGCTGATATTTATAACACCAAGAATTATTACATGAATTCTACACAGTATTTAGCATTACAATAATTTCAACCACTACTTATAGTTATTTATAGTGATAATATCACAGTTAGTAGTTCATTCATTTTGTCCAGATCAATTTATTTTAAAAAATGTGTTGCAATAAATTAACTGTTGTATAAAATTCAGAGCTCAGAATTCATAGACAAAGATCCAGTGCCATATATGGGCCATCTGCTGTCCTTTTCTGTAGATATTGAAAAAACTGTATCAGTCCAGCACCCTGTCCTATACTGACCTCTCCATCGTGTCCCTTGTACTTCTCCCTTGTAATTGTTGTTCTCTCATTTTCAAACCTCCTGCATATTAGATGTTTGAATCTGACTGATACTTGAGTTATGTATCTCTCTCTTTTTCTCCCTCTATGGTAACTAAAATGTCCACGTTCCCACATTCTCTCTTAATGGTGTCACTCAACCGAAACATATCCAACAGATGAACGGAAGAGGAGAAAGAACGAATCTCAAAACACGAGCCCCGGGAAATGTGTGCGATGGTAATCAAGACCACAGCCAAGAATGCAGAGTGAAAAAAAAAAAAAAAAAAATCTAACAATTACAACTCTGTTGGTCAGTAGGAAACTGACTCAGGTGCAATCAGCCCTCATTCACACATTAAATAGAGCTCTTTGTGGGTTCACGCACACAGTATCGTGCAGTATCTCTCAGCATCGGAGTATCAAGTGAATGAATGCACCTCACACATTCTCTCTGAATCATTGTATGTTACATATAAAAGAACACAATGGGAACACATTGAGGCATCGGGTAACAGCACTCCCTAATATGAAAAAATGCACATTTTATTGGCCTACAAGAGGCATGCACACTTGATTAAAATTCTCTGCACAAGTTACAGTGACAGAATATCTGGGGAATGGATTTAAAATAGGGTGTTGGAATGTTCTGAAATGAAGAGAACACATTAAACTATGTACTGCCTTTTCCTGGTCTTAAAGTTGTCTTCAAAGTTTCTTTCACTGATATTTAAACAAAAACATAATTTTTAATAGATTAAGACCATATTTTGCACATGGAAAGTGTCAGGCATAGGTCCTATTTAGGTCAGCATTTCTCAATGGGGGCATTCAGAAGACATTGAGAGTGCTGAAAGCAATATTCATGCTCAATTACATGCATTTTTAATGATAAAACGAATGGATAATTGGGGAAGACATTCCAGAAAGTCACTACTTACCTTGGCCAGCCATCTTCCCTGTCTTCCTCCCAGTTCTGGAATTTGCCAACCACTTCTCAGGATTTCTTGAGTCATGCCCTGATGGCCGATACCTTTCCTAATCCTTTAACTCCCAGTCCCATGGCCAGACCTTCACACTACTCGGGTACCCCTGATAAATGCAATTGAATCCTCCTTCAGTATAAAATTGGCAATTCAAATGCAGCCATTGAAGTTCCACGGAACAAATCAAGGTCAATTTTTTCATCTTCCATCTCACTGGCAGAGCTCTTTTGTGGAGCATGGTGCTATAGAGTTCCCCTACAGCAGGGGTGCCCAAACTTGGTCCTTGAGGGCCGGTGTCCTACAGAGTTTAGCTCCAACCCCAATTAGGCACACCTGATCCAGCTAATCAAGCTCTTACTAGGCATTCTAGAAACTTCCAGGTAGGTGTGCTGAGGCAAGTTGGAGCTAAACTCTGCAGGACACCGGCCCTCCAGGACCAAGCTTGGGCACCCTTGCCCTACAGAGTTTAGCTTCAACCCTGATAAAACTCACCTGTCTGTAGCCCTCTAGTAATCCTGAAGACATCAATTAGCTTGTTCAGGTGTGTTTGATCAGGATTGGAGGGACATAGTTTAGCTCTCCAGGACTGAGTTTACTCATGCCTGCTACAGAGGGTGATCAATTCAACAGGGTTATACATCAGTGGCTCATTATGCTATTCTGTATCTTGGCAGCTGCTGGTGAGTGGAGTGAACCTTGAGCAATTACCTTGCATTGGCTATTGTAGAACCTATGCAAGTGAGGTCCACCAATTTGTCTTTTGCAGAGCTCTGAAGGCAAATTTCTGGATGGCTAGACCTGTACTGTGGCACCCCTTTAGATCTTTGCCCCCACAATCCACAAACAACCCCTGTCTCATCAGTTCATCCTCAGCAGCACTGTCATCTCACTCTCCACCAATGGTCTCACTGATTCCGGCTCTGCCAGGAATTTCATCATTGACACTCTCAGTTCCATCCTCAAAGTCTGAGTGAAGCCCTTTCAGAGTCTTAAGACCACTGACCCGATACTCAAGAAGATTCAACCAAGCTGTTGTCCCTGAGGTTGATGCTTTTACCTTTAGAGTAGTGGCAGTACCTTCACAATACCATGGCATTCCATTCAAAACTGCATCCTTGTACAGACTTTTACATCAACCTAAGCTCCTGGTCATCAAAATGGTCTTAGAGGATTAGAGGAATAGAGGAATTATCTATCACTGATCACCAAAATCTGGAGAACCTCTGCTCGTTCCTGGAGGACCAGTGTCCTGCAGAGTTTAGCTCCAACCCCAATTAAACACACCTGAACCAGCTAATCAAGGTCTTACTAGGCATGCTAGGAACTTCCAGGCAGCTGTCCTGAGGCAAGTTGGAGCTAAACTCTGCAGGACACTGGCCCTCCAGGACCGAGTTTGGACACCCCTGACCTCTGCTCTGACCAAACACCTTAATCTGTTTGGGACATGATGGGTGCCCTTCATAATCTGATTTCACCTCACTGCCACCTATTAACCTGGTTTAAAGACACTAAAGCTGATGCCCTCCCCCAACTTCATACTCCTCATCCTCCACGGACGACTCCGTACCCATTCTTCCATTCTTTTTTTCTCCATCAAGTCATCTAATAAGTAATTGACCAGGAGATATTGTCACTCCTTCTGCTTTCCCAAGGTCTAGTAACAAGAATGCCCCTCTTCTGCTCCTACTCCTAAAGCAGGGCTTCAATCTTGGAGGCCCACTGTCCTTGATCAGGTATGTCTGATTAGGACAGTTATTAGGATTTAGATAGTGGCCCTCCAGGACCGAAGTTGCAAAGCCCTACAGAATAGTAAAGTATACACTGTTCAGGGCATCTCCAGTATCTCATGGACTAGGAGTGGTATGGTCCTGGTTCTAATGGGATAAGATTCTGGGTCCAAACCCTTCCATAAAGTTCCACCAATCACATCCAGACTGTCCTGTACCTTTGCGATGTGGGTATCCATGATGATGAGGGGTTTGAGCCTCTGGTGCGGCCCATTTAACTCACATGTTCCCTATTTCCCAGACTGATGCTTTTTGTGTGCATATATACCTGTCAGTGTGTTAGTCAGTGATCTTGATTGTGTGACAAGGACAAGTTTAGTGTCCTGTGAGTTTTGGAGTTATAGCTATTTTCTTCAGTTATTGGATTTGTTTGGTTTGTTCAGCTGAATCATTCTTTATCTTATTAAAGAACACTGGCCCGACTGGGTCGTCTCACAGAGGTCAGTCTCTCTCCTCATTCCTAATCCCTGACAGTAATAGTAGCTCATGCCTCTTTTTTTTCCACACACACATACCTGCTTGTGAATAGATGCTGCAGTAGCAGATGGAGCTCCATAAATCACAGGAATAAAGACGAGTGTGTGGCCCATAAAGAGCACAGCGAGGTGGGGAGGAGCAGATAGACGAGTCCCTGGTCTGGTCTTCAGATCACCCAAGAGGCCACAGGCCCCTAGAAGAACCATAGATCACACAAACTGCAGAGGACTTTTTTCTGTGTCCTTTTGGTTAAGGCTATATTGAGAGAACAACTGCTTCATCTGTGCTGCTTGAACTGCTCCAAGACATCATTTGTGTGTGTGCTACTGTGTACACAGTATGCATATGTGTGTTTGATGGTAGAAATCTGTGGGTAGGTTTATGTATGTGTGTCGGTCACAGGGTCATATGGTTATGCTTTGAATATTTCCAACCAATCATCTGCAAACGATAACCAAATGAAACTCTTTGATTTTGCATTGAACACTGGCGGCAGGTTTTGTCCTGGTCTCAGAATATTTGCATAATCTTGCATAATAATGTAAATGCATTAAAATGTATTGTGTAATGTAAAATGTAACAGTATTGCATTACTCATAAAGATAGGAATTATTATACTATTTTCTTGGTTGCTTTAATTTAGATTTCTGTGGTATTGTGCTTGGTAGCCCCACCCACAATTACATTTTTATTCTGATTGTGTGGCTTCAAAGACAAATGAAATGTTACCGAACCTTTTAACATTGCACCTGGTGAAGAGTTTACTATGTGTTATGTTTTAGTGCTTTGCTTGGCTTGCAGGTGTTTTTGAAATTCAGATTTTTTATTTTTTTTTTACTCAGCATATTTTGCTTTCAATGCAGTGTAGAATATGACTACATAAACATGAATTTAATAAATATGAACAGCTATGAAAAATATTTAAATAACAATGGTGTAGAAATACAGTATAAAATACCATACTAAAATAAATATAATAGTCATCATCATCATAATTTAATTTAATTTTAGTTAATTTTACTTCCAAACAGTGATTTGGAATTGACTCTGCAGAGCTCAGTGTGCTGTTCAGTTATGTGTCTGATCTGATCATTGCTATCCATTAGGCCATGGGGACTTTCCAACCTCAGCACAACCAAACCACTATTCTGTGTTTCCTTTATCTCTCCCGTCACGGTTTTCTGTGGTGTAGAGTACGGTCATCTCCAACGTGACCCGACCATAGCACTCAGCAGAGAAACATGCTCTCTTCAGGGTGAGTTTGTTCCTTCTTGAGCCCAGATTTAGAGTCAAAGTTTCAGGCTGGACTCACACAATGCCGGCTTTCACCATCTGACTTCACGCATGACCGCAACATCTCAATGACGCCTTCGGCAGGATAATCTACAACCTCACACACACACACACACACACACACACACACCCGTCCGATGGAATGACATTCACACACATTCATGCAAACACAGCAACGGCATTCAAATGAATTAATATAAAGAAGAGAAGAGCTGCATGTGGCGTTTGTAGGTGTAGCTCACTGCTACCCCCAACTGGCTCTCAATGGAACTCTTTATCAAATGTCTAAATAATAAAGTTTCCAGTTTTGGGGTCTAAACTGAATTTACATGAACACATTTAACCAAGTTCACACTCTTTCTAAAATATTTTCTCCTAAAGTCGGTGTGGAAAAACAAAGATCTTGCCGATTTTTTTCTGTATGGCTACATTACGGTCAGCACATATGTGGTGTATCCATGTCATTACAACAATACTTCACCCAGAGGCTGTTTTTGACATGGTTTCATACTCATCTCTCTGACATAAATGTCTAGACGCTGTCTATACTTCATTTGTACATTTCTGAGGGAAATAGCATGCAGTCACCATCAACAATGCACTTATTTGTGTCCAAACAGACATTAAAGAAAGCAGGTCTGCATGACAGCAACAGAGTTATTTCATTTTCATAATGCTCTGTTTGATCACATGCCAGGAAACAATGTGTCCGAGGCCCTACGGAAATGTCACGCAACGCTTTACAAGTCTAACCAGGAGATATTTATAAATGAGAGTTGGTGATCTGAACATGAGAGGCAGACATGTTGACATTTTACATTTTTAGAATGTATATGACCTGTAAAAGTCTGGAGTCAGGAGATTTTGTAATGTTTCTAAAAAAAGCGACCTATGTCATGAAACGTACGTGGCGCTACGTATTTTGTGCCTTGCGAAAACGTTCTCACGTATACGATATGAGATCAAGTTGGAAAAAAGTCTCTTAGCTCACAAGGCTGCATTTATTTGAACAAAAATATAGTACAAAGAATATTATTGTGAAATATGTGCAATCTGTTTCCTGTTTTATTTTAAAATGTAATTTATTGCTGTGATCAAAGCGAATCATTACAGACTTCAGTGACACATGATCCTTCAGAAATCATTCTAATAAACTGATTTGCCAATCAATTTTTTTTCTTATTATCAATGTTGAAAACAAGTTGTGCTGCTTCATATTTTTCAGTAAATTGTGCTACTTTTTTTGAAGATTCATTCATGCATCCTTGCTGAATAAAGTATCAAAAAATCCCCCCAAAAACAAAACGTACTGAACTTAAACTATATGTATATACTATATATCACTATATGTACCACATATTGTAGTGTATATACATTTTGAATTAATAACAGGTCATTAATAACAGATGTTCTGCAATTTGCATGCAGGAATTTTTACAATGTGAGTGATCTGCATGGAAAAGAGTGGTTATTTCATCCATCTGTGCATATGAAATTTAAAAGCTCTGACTAATACTGTCACCGTTCTGAAACCATTTTTGGTTGTGTGCAGCTTTGATAGCCCGATCTGATACATCTGTGCTCATGGCCTATCAGTTTCTGAGCTGATAAATTAAACCCATATGATGAAGAGGAGCCATCTAGTGGTAACCTAATAACAACTGCAAAGCAACGCTTCATAGCCTACATGTTTATTTTCTGGTGATCTTTGCATGTTGTTGTGCTTACATTATTAGGATTGGTTCACTTTCAGGACAAAAATGTACAGATAACGTACTCACCCCCTTGTCATCCAAGATGTTCATGTCTTTCTTTCTTCAACCTTAAAGAAATTATGTTTTTTGAGGAAAACATTTCAGGATTTCTTTCCATATAATGGATATGCATGGTGCCCCCCAAGTTTGAACTTCAGTTTAAATGCAGCCGAGGATTCCCAGCCGAGGAAGAAGGGTCTTACCTTGCAAAACAATTGTGTTATTTTTGAAACAAACTGACAATTTATATACTTTTTAACCTCAAATGCTCATCTTGTCTCTGTGATGCGAATGCATAGTCTGTGTGATCTGGGTCAATACAGTTAGGGTATGTAAAAAAAAAAAAACATCTCGTTTTCTTACCCAACTTCAAAATGGTATTCCTACATTGCTGCAAGAATACCAACCAAGTGTTTACAAAGCGAACATACAAAGAAGATCAAACACCCTTTACAAAAAAAGGTAAAACTATGTTTTAGGATGATTTTGAAGTTGAAGACGAAAATAAGTCGGGAGTTTTTTGACATTCCCTAACTGTACTGACCCGGATCACACAGACTACGCATGCACATCGCAAAGACGAGCACTTGAGGTTAAAAAGTATATAAATTGTCAATTTTTTTCGCTAGATAAGACCCTTCTTCAACGGCTGGGATTGTTTAGAGCCCTTTGAAGCTGGATTTAAACTGCATTTTGGAAGTTCAAACTTGGGGGCACCATACAAGTCCATTATATGGAGAGAAATCCTGAAATGTTTTCCTCAAAAAACATAATTTCTTTACGACTGAAGAAAGAAAGACATGAACATCTTGAATGACAAGGGGGTGAGTACATTATCTGTAATTTTTTGTTCTGAAAATGAACTAATCCTTTAAAGCAGCACACAACTCTGCAAAGGTCAGTTCTGATTCAGAAACATCTTCGCAGGTCACATCTTCAAAAAGATGCGATTATAAAGAATCAACTGTTCCGTGATCTTCTGAGAGCAAAGAGCTCATTGTGCTATGAAAACACTGCAACTTTCTTAAAATTTCCTCCTCAGGGTAAAAACAACTTGGTCTGAATGTTGAAACACATGAATATAAACACTTATTACTCCCTGAGGTAATAAAAAGTAAGCGGGACAAACAAAATTATTCCTAAGCAACACAAAAAATGTAAAACGTGATGAAAGCCTGTGCCGTTTCTGATTGTGCGTAGCACTTACAGCTCTGCAGATTCTTCGAAATAGCCAGTCGTTTTAGTCTGATCACAGTAATTGCCATATTTCAGTAATTTTGGTTTTATCATTTTGCAGAAGAAAATGTATGATGCATAATGAATTAGGAAACTAGGAAAAAGACAGTATCTAAAAGTTTTGTGGTGAAAAGTGAAGCCTCTGCTGTTTTACTGTGGTTATGCAGTTCACACAGTTTGATTACCCTACACCACAAAACGCCTGCAAGGCCAAACAAGTCCCAACACAAGACTCAAACCAAATAGAGCTTATAACTGCTGACAGATCCGATAGATCCGCTTTAGTCTGTCTGAGATGAACAAATACATCAGTCACACAGAGTGATAACATCTCCGCAGTGCTGAAGTCTCCCTACAGAATTACAACCTCACATGCAAAGCAGACAACAGAAGCATCTGCACTGGTTTATTTTGTAACACTATTATTGTGTATTTAAGTGTTCAATGTTTAAATATGCTTCAATAATAAACCGGTTCTCAATTTAGTAGTGTGCTTCAAATAGGGCAATTAAAATATGTATATAAAGGAATAAAGCATTAAACTTTGAGGTAAATACCAGGTGATATTTCTACCTCAGCATCAAAAGAAAACATTGTTTCTCATAAACATTAAGCATATTTCACTCATATTTCAAGCATATTTCTCATCACAGTAATGCATCTGGATGTTTTATAGTTGAAAGGTTTTAACTGTGATGTTCCTGTACTTCTGAATAGTTTTAGTCAAAAAGGTCAGTAAAGACGCTAATAAAGATTTTTCTATTTTAAATAAATGCTGTACTTTTGAATTTTGTATTCATCAAAGAATCCTGAAATATATGCAGCAGTTTTCAACATTGATAATAATCTGAAATGTTTCTTGAGCAGCAAATCAGCATATTAGAATGATTTCTGAAGGATCATGTGACACTAGCTGTGTTTCCATCCACCTATTTTTATGCCCATTTTGGAATATCACATAAAAAACGCTGGATGGAAACGGCAGATGCACATAAATTCTAAAAATGTGCATAAAAAAAAAAAAAAAAAAATGTATGTGCACAATTGAGTAGGATACACTTTTTAACCGATAAGAAGAAATGCTCATAAACTACGATGGAAACACATTAAAATGCACATTAAAATTTTGTTCTCTGTGGCTCATTGGATGGAAACTGTGCTTTATTCGCAAATGCTTTATGCGACATTACAGTTTTATGCATAAGATAAATTTGCATCTTTGGATGGAAATGTAGCTACTGAAGACTTAAGTCATGATGCTGAAAATTCAGCTTTGATCACAAAAAAAAAAATTACATGTTACTATACAGGTGCATCTCAATAAATTATGCCATGGAAAAGTTCATTTATTTCAGTAATTCAACTCAAACTGTGAAACTTGTGCATTAAATAATTTCAGTGCACACACACTGAAGTAGCTGAAGTCTTTGGTTCTTTTAATTGTGCTGATTTTGGCTCATGGTGACATGCTAATCAGCTAATCAACTCAAAATGCCTGCAAAGGTTTCCCGAGCCTTCAAAATGGTCTCTCAGTTTGGTTCACTAGGCTACACAATCATGGGGAAGACTGCTGATCTGACAGTTGTCCAGAAGACAATCATTAAGTCACAATAATATTTTACAAAATTGTTGTTTTTACTATATATATTTATTTTTTATCAAATAAATGCAGCCATGATGAGCATAAGAGGCTTCTAACAAAAACATACAGAATCCTCAATTATTCCATGGGTGAACGTGACACAAAACATCCTTGTTGATCCTAGAACAACATTCCATTCAACCAATCAGAATTGAGGGATAACTTTTCAGGAAATGTCAGTTTCAGGCTTATGATCAGGATTAGGTGCTTCTACACACTTGTTAATCAGCTATTATTTTCCTCTGATATTAGGAAAAAAAATATGGGTAGGGTTAGGTTTAGGGGTAGTGACTGGGTTAAGTCTATATTTTTGGAAAATAATGTTAATCCAGAATCAACAAAGATGTTGATCCAGGAACATGTCTTACTTGGCAAAATCACGGTGACCGCAGTGTAGATTCTCAAAAAGAATAAAAAAAAAAAAAAAAGAATGTTGTTAAAGGGAGGAGAAAAAAAAACACTAAAAAGAAATAATACTTATTAAATATATCTATTTTGGTTTGCTACTTAAGATGAGATTTGACCTAGAGATGTTCTTGGTGTGTTTAGTGAGATTCAACCTAAAAAATCATGAAAAAAATCGAAATACATAAAACACGTAGCAGCCTTGTGTAATTAAAATGGTTTAAAAACATCTCAATTTAGTACAATGAAAAATATACATCATAAAATGTATTAAAGCAGTAAATTCACACATTTATAAATACTGTTATAAGCTAAATTTCTTTAAAAATAAATAAGAGAACTAGTAGTAGTGGAGGTAGCGTTAAAACACACTGACAGGCACAGGAGCTCTATAAAATCAAACATCTGTATAAAATATGACATTTTCATTTCATATTAACCATATGAAGGAGTCTTTTCACTACTGCTGGTGGTGTTCTGCTGTGATCTAGTGTGCACTGACCAGGGAGGCGATGTAGACCCAAACAGAGAGCACATTACCAGGATACGGGTGCACGTATACCGCCAGGGCAAACTCTACATTTGGGGCTTCGACCTTATGAACCCCTGTGCTGTGAACGGCTTCAACAATTGGCCGAATTTCTGAGAAAGGAAGGTGCAGGGGAAACCCAGATATCTGAAACAGAACAATGAGAAAACAACATTAAAGGGGTAATTCACTGCTGACTAGATGGGCTAATAAATTTGTCCGTCTATGCAGTAGGGCTGGGCGATATGGCCACAATATTATAACTATTTTTTTTCATATCGGTTGATATCGATAATCTTTTGGTCAGAACATGACAAACACAAGTTTTTTTTCAATTCTTCACACTTTTTCCATTATTTTTTTCTTAAAATAAGTATTTTAATAAAAAAAAATGTCTTAGTTCTGCATGTTTTAATGAGTAATATTGTTTCATATCAAGAAACAGGTTTGTGTTACCTGATAATAATAATAATAATAATAATAATAATAAAAATACTTTTTTAAAAAATCTTCTAAAAATACACATTTGGAAGTAGCTTGATTTAGAATGCAGATGTTGACTGTAGAACCACAAATATAGCACCTGAATACCATGGTAAAAATGTAATATGGTTCCTAGGTATTTGTATGAAAAGCACAGTGTTTCTCTTGTTTGTCAGTGTTGTTTCATCTTGCTATAAAACGAGTCATTTGTGTTCTTCACTGAATTCAAGCTATTCACACTGACACTGTTTAGTGACCGTGACTCATTAGTGAGTGAAAGCATCTGCTCTAATAAGTTTGCGCTGTGCCGGCGTCTAAACTTTGATCTGACTTCCGGCTGGAAGTACAGTCTGCAGTTTTAATACATAAACTGGTACATCTGGGTGCAGGTAAGAGAGAAAATGAGTACACATCATTCATTTACACATACTACTGGCATTGTTACAATGCAAAGATGGTTGAAAATAGGCTAAATCATTCTTTAACATCTCACTGAGCATGTCTGGCACTTACACTGACCTATAAACAGCCAAATTAGCTGACATGTCAGGCTATTAGCCTGTATAAAGTGTCACGTCTAGCAGACTCACCCTGTATTCTCCCAGAAGGCTTTGCAGCTCGAGGCGATGTTCCTCAGCCACCTCTCGTCCTCCGCTCAGCTCTAATTTTGGCAAGAACTGACGTAAAGTAGAGATGCAGTAGCGGTTCCAGCGCGTGGGGTGACGCGGACGCCATTCCATGATCTTCTCCCTCAAAACCTTCTCTATCCTACATCACAGTTCATAAGATGCCATCAGATGTGTACTTAAATGACTGATGTGCTTTTGATTAAAAAAAAAAAAAAAAAGATTTTTTAAACTAACCTGTCTTGTAACTCGACAGCAGCTGCTCTATCCATGCGTCTGTATACCAGCCCCTCCGGCTGAAAAACATTACTCAAAATCAATTCTGACATTATAGTTTGGCCCAAAATTGCAAGAAACGGCTGCAGATTAGACTTTACTTTAGAAAGTCATTTTAAGATCCAGCAGAATCATTTTGATATTTCAGCTGGGTTCAGTTAAAGGGTATCGGGGCCTGTGATTGGTGGAGCTTTCCTCACCTGCACACTAGAGAGGCCGGGATCAGGGAACGCTCGTGAGAAAAATGGTTTCCAGAGATTTGGCTTAGAGACGTCAAAAGTCATTCTCACAGGTGCAGCGTATGGCTGGATATTAAACCAAACCTGGGACACATGGACACAGATATGGGACATATGGACACAAAAAAAGACCAATATAATAATCATACAAAAATTGATTTATTTTTTAACCATTTCACATGAAATAAATGCCAAGCTTTGCCAGAAACTGTATTTTTGTGCACAAATACATGACTGCTTTGAAAAAATGACTATTGTTTTAACATATGTGAAAAATGCTCAACAAGCCTGCATTTATTTTACTGCAAAAATACAGAAAAAAAAACTATAATGGTGAAAACAGTTTTGCTGATTTCATATTTTTGTGGAAACTGTGATACGTTCTTTGATTACTAGAAAGTGCAAAACAAAAGCTTTAATTTAAAATAGAAATCTTTTGTAAGCCTTTATTGCCACTTTTAGAAGTATTAAAGTCTTTTCATTTTGTTTAATCTTTACAATTATTACTGTTTTTACTGTAGTTTGCTCAAATACACTGATCCTTGGTGAGCATAACATTTAAAAAAAAATAATTTACAGTTGAAGTCAAAAGTTTATATACACCTTGCAGAAATTGCAAAATGTTAATTATTTTACCACATGAAGAGGGATCATACAAAAATGCATGTTATTATTTATTTAGTATTGACCTAAATAAGATATTCCACATAAAAAACGTTTACATATAGTTCGCAAGATAAAATAATAGTTGTAAATAATAGAATTTATAAAAATGACCTTGTTCAAAAGCTACATACACTTGATTTTAATACTGTGCTGTTACCTGAATGATCCACAGCTGTTTTTTTTTTATTTTGTTTGTTTGTTTTGTTTAGTTGTTCATGAGTCCCTTGTTTGTCCTGAACAGTTAAACTGCCTGCTGTTCTTCAGAAAAATCCTTCAGGTCTCACACATTCTGTGTTTTTTCAGCATTTTTGTGTATTTGAACCCTTTCCAGCAATGACTGTATGATTTTGAGATCCATCTTTTCACACTGAGGACAACTGAGGGACTCATATGCAACTATTACAGAAGGTTCAAATGCTCACTGATGCTCCAGAAGGAAAAACTATGCATTAAGAGCCAGGGGGTGTAAACTTTTGAACAGAATTGAGAAATGTACATTATTCTTATTTTTCCTAAATATCTTTTTTTTTTTTTTTTCATTTAGTACTGCCCTTCAAAAGCTACAGAAGATACTCGCATGTTTCCCAGAAGACAAAATAAGTTAAATTTACCCTGATCTTCAAATTCAAAAACTTAATGTATCGTTTTTCTTTCTGGAGCATCAGTAAGCGTTTGAACCTTCTGTAATAGTTGCATATGAGTGCCCAGTTGTCCTCAGTGTGAAAAGATGGATTTCAAAATCATATACACAAAAATGCTGAAAAATCAAAGAAATTGTGCAACCTGAAGGATTTTTCTGAAGAACAGAAGGCAGTTTAACTGTGCAGGACAAACAAGGAACTCATGAACAACTATCACTAAACAAAACAAAACAAAAAAACAGTTGTGGATCATTCAGGTAACAGTATTAAGAATCAAGTATGTAAACTTTTGAGCAGGTAAAAACTATTATTTTCTCTTGTGGACTACATGTAAACGTCTTTTATGTGAAATATCTTATTCAGGTCAGTACTAAATAAAAAATAACATGCATTTTGGATGATCACATTTCAGATTCTGCAATAAACAAAAAACTTTTGACTTCAACTGTATATTCTAAACTTTTGATCGGTAGGGTAAATTTTTTTAGTTTTTTTTTTTTAAATGATAGTTGTGATACATTTCATTTTTTTTTTTTTTTTTTTGGCATGTGTGTTTACTTACGTTGTCTGAGTTGATCAGGCAGCCGATGGTCTGTAGGGGGCAGAATGTGTCATATTGTCCATAGTGCTGCCCAGTGCTGGGATTCCAGATCAGATAGCGGTTCTGCTCATATGTCAAAACATACGCTGTCGGGCCCTAAAACAATGAAACAAACCCATGCAGGAATAAAAAATGTGTTTTCATAATCTCACCAACAGAAACTTGTGATTTGCCACTTTCAGTCTTACAGATGTGTGACTGGCCAAGAGGTGTGTCACTCACCTCAGGAATGGCAATGCCTATGATAAGCCATGCCCTTTTCCCCATCGTCAGGAAGTAGTTACAGAGTAACACAGCATGCTCCTCCTCGTCTCCAGCTAGCAACGTTAGGAATTGCTAAAACACCACAAATCAAAATAACGTATATAACACAACCTCACAGAAACAAACAAGTGAGACACCCATGTTTACTCACATCGCATGTGCTCCATAAGTCACAAACCCCAGCAAAAGACACGCTGTCTGGAAGAGAAGGAACGAGCGACACATATCGTGCAACTAACTCCTGAGGAGAGACAGAATGAGAGGATGAGCAGAATGACAACAAACAATGAGAGACACAGGTTAGATGTCGTCCAATGTGTGCACAGACCATGGTCTCCTGAGTGCCATTTGGGAAAGCGTCCAGCAGCTCCTGCGGGGGGTTCAGAGGTCGGATGAAGCGCGTGACAAAAACGGTTTTGCCGTTGATGTCAATGACGGTGGTGAGACAGGGCCGGTCGGGGAAACGCCGACTTGCCTCCTTCTCAAAGACTTCACTCGCTATCAACAAACGCTCACCCTCCTGAGACTCAAACTGAGGAGAGAGAGGTCAGAGGTGAATGTAACAGTGATTTTATACTGATCTGTGAGCTATTTTGATTTTCAGTTCTAACAAATAAGTTCTTGCTAAAAATATGTAGTTTATAATTTCTGCACAGGAGAGTCATGGTGTTGTTTTTGGTCGTGAATATATTGGTAATGGTATCGTCCAAAATGAGATAAAAATATCGACATATAACCATGATTCAGATCTTGGCAAAAATCCAATGTCGTGCATCCCTATTAAGAAATAATTTAGCTAATCTTTAGTACAGTGAAGGTTTGGGCTCAATAATTTTTATTCTATTTGAAAAAAGTCTTTTATGCTCACCAAGGAATTTATTGATCAAAAATACAGTAAACAAACAGATGTGTTGTTTTATATTTTTGTGGAAACTGTGATACATTTTCATCAGGATTCTAATATAAGGTTCCAAAGAGCAGTATTTATTTCAAATATTATTTCTTTGGAACATAAATGTCGTTACTGTCACTTTTGATCAATTTAATGCACCCTTGCTGAATAAAAGTATTCATTTCTTTCTTTCTTTAAAAAAAATAAAATAATAATAATATTAATAAATATATATATATATATAAAATCTTACTCAAAACTTTTGAACAGTAGTGTTTAAACAAATAAATTGGACATGGAAAGATATTAAAGGGATACTTCACCTAAAAATGACAATTGTGTCATTCACCCTCATTTCATTCCAAACCTGTAAGTCCTTCATTCATCTTCAGAACACAAATTAAGATATTTTAGCTTTCTGACTCTTCATAAACAACAACGTAACTGACACGTTCAAGACCCAGAAAGATATTAAGTACATTCTTAAAATAGTCCATGTGACATCAGTGGTTCAACCTCAATGTCCTTACTAGGTTTCAGAGTCAGAAAGCTCTCGGATTTCATTTGTGTTCCGGAGATGAAAGAAGGTCCTATGGGTTTGGAACGGCATGAGGGTGAGTAATTGAGTGAGTAATGACACAATTTTCATTTTTGGCTGAACTATCCCTTTAAACTCCCAGGAGGTCTTACTTATCTAAATAAAACTCCACTAACAGACAACAATTGCAGAAATGTCTTGGGTTAAGCTACAAGTAATACAAGCTAAGCTCTATGATGCTCACAGATGCTGTTGATTAAAATAGAAAAAACATTTTGACTAATTTCTCCATTTGTGAAAACAATGTATTACACAGTAACACATTCACATACAACTGAAGTCTGTGGAGCAAGACATTCTGTCCAGACAATAAAAAAATTTGCATTTGTTCATGCACTTTTAGTCATTTTTGTCATTCCACATCAAATTTTTTTTTTTATTTATAAAAAAAAATATTTTGTTTTTTAAATTTTTATATTGTCCTTGTATTGTCCAGGTTACTGTCAGCTATTTTTTGCACCTTTCTGGAGAAGGGTCTGGCTGCAGACGCATTTGCACTTGCACTCTCAGGCACCCCTGCTTCCTGTGCAAGTGACGTCACTTGCACTCTTTTTAATTATTTATTTTATTTCATTTATTTGTTATTTTTATCAACATATTACAACAGTAGCCAGGTATAATGAAGACAAGAAAAAAAGAAACTAAGTTGCGATGTCAGTTGCATTCGCCACTTGCACTCTCCATCACTTGCAGGAATGCTGCTTTGTTGCCAATGGAGAGAAGACGCTGTGGTGGTTAAACGGTTAAAACTAACGATAAGAACAGCATGAGCAAGGTGGCCACACCGCATCTGAAAGACGCCACACAACAATCTTGACACAAAGCACCGACAAAAATAATTTACAGTGAACGTGTTGGGGGAAACATGGATGATCCATTAATAAACTATAGTGTATTCTGATGTGTGGCAAAGACCCTGACTCGCAGTCTCATCGGATGTACCTTTAGAAAGAAATGCATCCCTACGGATTACATAATGAAAGAGATTTTTTCTGATTTGTTTTCTTTCGTTTAGTAATAATGTAAAGCTTTCTATTTATGTATTTATCTTGTTTGTGAGGCATGTAATCGCTGAAAAAATGCAAATGATCACGCAGGCGCCTCCATGTCCTGCGAAGGGGTTTTAGTTTCCCCTCTCCAAAAACAATATGCACCTAATAGCGCAAATTTATCTAGGTTTAACGTTTAAACTAACATTTTAGATCTATAGATTTTATTTTATGCAAGTCGTGATGATTTGAGAAGGCAAATTGATCTTCCGCTGGCCACTGTTCATTAGGCTGCTTTAAAAAAACAAAAACGTATATTTAACGAGAAAAAAAAAAATCTCCAAATGTTTTTATAAATTAACTTAATTATTAACGAAATATAATCACTTTGCCAATTTTAATAGCTGAAACAGTAGCTCTTCTTCATTATTAAAACATAATATGTACATTCAAGCGGGTGAGCTCGGAAACTTAACGCACAAAGTTTCGCATTTTCCCATATAAACTATCTACATATCTACATATAAACTATCTAGTCTACAGCCCTTTATATCATTGTCTTTGTCCATGAAGCTACATTGCTTGTTTTATTTAGGCAATGGTTTTCTTTGGCTATCATTTTATATTTTCTTGCCTGTACGGAGTTGGTCCTTTTAATATCATTTAGTGCATGCATGTTCATATCCGCTGGTCTGAATATAGTCTACTTTGCGTCAACAATACGTTTTACTGAATTTAATCTTTATCATCTTAGTGCGCATTGTGTTCATGACCATCTGCTTTTTTCTTGTCTTCACTAGACCTGGCTACTGTTGTAATATGTTGAGAGATTCGATAAAAAAAAAGAATAAATAAATGAAATAATTAAATAATAAAAAAGAGTGCAAGTGGCGTCACTTGCACAGGAAGCAGGGGTGCCTGAGAGTGCAAGTGCAAGTCTACAGTGTCTGCAGCCAGACCCTATTGCCTTTTTGGCCTTCTTTCTTTTCATCACACTGGCATGATCCTAAAGCATGTAAAGTGTTTTGGTGATATTTTGAAAAATGTGTGTATTTTTATTTTAAAGTGTTACTCCACCCCAAAATGAAATTTTTTGTCATAAATCACTTACCCACATGTCATTCCAAACCAGTAGAAGCTTAGTTCGTCTTTGGAACACAATTTAAGATATTTTGGAGGAAAACTGGGAGCTTTGTGGCTGTCCCATTGACTGCCAGGTAAATAACACTGTCAAGGCCAGAGGTATGAAAAACTGTTCTTCTGCCATCAGTGGTTCAACCATAATTTTACGAAGCTACAAGAATAGTTTTTGTATGCAAAGAAAAAAGTTATGACTTCATTCAACAATTCATCTCTTCCGCGTCACTGTAGTGCCATTTTGGAGAGTATCCACTGGACGCAAACAGTATACGCTGTTCTCTGTCAGCTGTCTCTGTGCTGTTTTCATTTGAATCAAATCGTAAATAAATGTAGAAAATGTATCCGTGTGTTGCGCTATTTGCGCCCAGTGTATACTTTCCAAAATGGTGACATGGAGGAGACAAATTGTTGAATAAAGTTGTTTTTGTTTTCTTTGTGTTCAAAAAGTATTCTCATAGCTTCATAAAATTATGGTTGAACCACTGATGGCAGATGGACTATTTTTTATACTTTCCTGGGCCTTGACAGTGTTATTTACTTAGAAGTCAATGGGACAGCCACAAAGCTCCAGATTTTCATCCAAAATATCAAAATATCTTGTGTTCCGAAGATGAAAGAAGCTTTTACTGGTTTGAAATTACATGATTAGTGACACAAATTTCATTTTGGGGTGGAGTAACCCTTTAAAAATTTTGCCCCATAGACTTCCACTGTAAATAAACATGATTCAGACTCTAAATATGTTACCTTTACTTCTTTCATCTATTAAAAGCGGTCAAAAATGAAAGGAAAAAAAAAAAAAACAGAGAGAGAGACAAAGAAAAAACAATATTGAACAAATTTTTAACTAAAAGTTATTTTGGTTATGAAGATAAAAAAATTAAATACTTGAAATATTTTCACAACAGATTTGGCTACTGTACCTTTTCTCTGACGGTGTCTCCAGGAACCAACTGGGGTTCAATGGTTATGAAGAGGCTGAGGAAGGTTCCTTCACTCAGGCTGCGGATGGCATCATATCCACCTTCACTGCCCAAACTGCGCTCCTTACTGTATCCCAGCAGCACTGGAGGAGTGGACACCTTAAACGTCCCATCAATCTGAACAGATCACAGTAAACCAAACCTCACAATCAATCAACTTTACTGAAATAAACCAGCCAATCAAATTTAAAAGAGATATATTTAGTAAACCTATCAGGTCTATTTTAGAGCATGTTTTCATTATAAATAAACACTTGTACGAAAATAGAAAGTGTCATGTGCTCTGTACGAAGTGTTAGTATCTTGCCCGAGACTGCAGGTAGATGGTGCTGAAGGGAATCTTGATGGAGCCGAGCCAGTGGCGCTCTATACGTGTGTGAATGGTGTTCCCTCTCTCCCGCTCATCCTGACAGAGATACAGGTCAGGTCAGGTCATTATAACAACATACGGACCATTCACAGGACACTGTGAATAGTCCACAAGCACATCAGAGGCACATCTGAATGTTTCTCACCTCCACTACATCATAGAGGACCTCATCGAAGATGTTGATGAAGACCTCATCTCTGACTGACTGCAGACTGGTGGAGCTGTAGTCTCCATTTGGAGCACTGAGATAAAACAGAAACTGTTGATTCACACCATACATATATTGAAACTCAATGTGAAAATAATAACATTTTCGATTAAGGTTGATAAGGTGTGTGTAGTCATATTTCTTTATAGCTTATTTGACCATTATATCAAAACCTAGTGAGTTGCCTACCAAGACAGCATTTCAAGGTACTGTATTAAAGGTGCACTCCTGTGGCTGTTCTAAAAGTTAGGCAGGAAGAGGATGTCGTCTTTAAATTTTTGGCCAAATTATTATGCTGCATCACATCAAAGAATACACTGCGACAAGCTCAATGGATTAAAAAAAATACATTACAAGAAACTTTTTATTAAGGAAATTAATAAAGAAAAACTTTATGCTTTATTAAAAAAAGAGAATATCAAGAAAAAAGTAAAATTTATCACATTTTTTTTTTTTTTTTACTTTAAAAAAAAATATGATAAATTTGACTTTTTTCTTGATATTCTTGATATTCTCTTTTTAATACAGTAAAAATATCAATGCTCTATTCAACAATGCAGAATGTCAAGAAAAAAAAACATTTATATTTTGACAAGAAAATAATATGAAGGATATTTTGATGATAATAATAATATCAAAATGATCAAGATTAAGATAAGAAGATTAAGAAAAAATAAAGAAAATACAATTTATCCAGAAATTATACAGTATCTCACAGCAGTGAGTACACCCCTAACATTTTTTGTAAAAATTATTACATCTTTTCATGTGACAACACTGAAGAAATGACACTTTGCTACAATGTAATGTAGTGAGTGTACAGCTTGTATAACAGTGCAAACTGTAGCAAAGTGTAATTTCTTCAGTGTTATCATTACTCCAGTCACATGATCCTTCAGAAATCCTTCTAATATTCTAAATTTGCTGCTCAAAAAACCAAAAACAAAAAAACATTAGAATCATTTCTGAAGGATCATTATAGTTATACTGTTATACTGGCTTTTCGAGTCAGTGCTGTAGGTTTTAGTGTGACCTGAATGGCAGAACAATCTCCTCGTTCCAGCAAGGGTTTGGACCCTCAGCGGTAGACGTCTGAAGCACTGAGCGCTGGAAAGACACCTCCACAAATGGCCTGATCAGAGACTACAGTACACATACAGTACATCAATACATAAATTTACAGTCACATATTATTACAGGTATAGTGCAATGATGCAGTCGTGCTGTTACCTGTCCGAAGGGCCACTCACTGCCCTGTTGGGGTGTCTGGGACGACACAGGAGCTGCAAACGGCTCTGTGAATGATCGCCCAGATTTAGCCGACACAGGGGGTTTGCTGAAAATATAGCAAAAAATACATGAGAGAAGCTGATCATTTAGTGTCTTCACATTGGTCAACTTCTCTAGGTGTGTACATGTACCTGGCATAAGGTCTGCGGACGGGGATGTCGTATCCTCTGATGATGTTGACCAGAAGTTTAATGTCTCCGTCTGAGAGGTTCTGAGCTGTCACTTTCTTCCTCTCCTTCCTGCGAGGCTTCAGGGGCCGTTTGGGCTCAGCCAGTTTGAACAGGTTCCAGCCTAACACCCTGAAAGAGTGTCAGCTGAGAGTCAGTGTGGAGATATCCCATAACACACAGCAGTATTAGTGAGGGATTTGAGTTAATGTTCAACGAGAACAACAGACACTGGGACAGGACTTTATCAGCCTCACATACAGTGAGTGAATTTATTTAGTGAGCTTCTTTATCTAATTTTCATAAAATAAAATGCTACAGCATCTAAACTATTACTTTCTATGTGCGAACGATGATTGTAATGATGTAGAAACAAACGCAACATTCATGCCTGTAAACCTCATTTTAAGGTTGTTGTTAATGCTGTGGTTTATTTTAACTGTTTACTATCGGTTTAACAAAATTAAAGGCTTACTCCACCCAAAAATGAAAATTTTGTGTTGTTCCAAACCCGTAAAAGGTTCGATCGTCTTCGGAACACAATTTAAGATATTTTGGATGAAATCCGGTAGCTTTTTGACTGTCCCATTGACTGCCAAGTACATTAAACTGTCAAGGCCCAGAAACATATGAAATACGTTGCCAAAATAGTCCATCTGCAATCAGTGGTTCAACCATAATTTTACGAAGCTACGAGAATACTTTTTGTACGCAAAGAAAACAAAAATGACGACTTTAGTCAACAATTCGTCTCCTCTATGTCACCGTAGCGCCATTTTGGAAAGTATCGACTGGACGTAAACAACGTACGCTGTTCTGTATCAGCCACAACACACGGATACATTTTGTACGTGTATTTATGCTATTATTTGAACGAAAACAGCGCACCCTTGTGTTGTGGCTGATATAGAACAGTTTACATCCAGTGGATACTTTCCAAAATGGCGCTACGGTGACATAGAGGAGACAAATTGTTGACTAAAGTCGTCTTTTTTGTTTTCTTTGCGTACAAAAAGTATTTTCGTAGCTTCGTAAAATTGTGGTTGAACCACTGATGGCAGATGGACTATTTTGACAACGTCTTTCATATGTTTCTGGGCTTTGACAGTGTAATGTACTTGACAGTCAATGGGACAGCCAAAATATCTTAAATTGCGCTCTGAAGACGATCGAACCTTTTACGGGTTTGGAACGACATGGGGGTAAGTGATTAATGACAAAATTTTCATTTTTGAGTGAACTATCCATTTAAGTTAAACCATCATTTACGTTCAGTGGAATTTTGCGTATGCTTTTAGACACTTACAACATTTTTGCTCCGTCCAAACACGCAGCTTTCAGCTGCTCAGGTAATGTCAATTGTATGACTGAGAGCCACTGAAAAACTAAAGAAAAGTAAAACTACTTCTAGGAGTAATCCTGTGACAAGCAGTGACTGAAGCGAGTGAAGGAGAAATGTGAAGAAACGAAAAACGCTGTTCAAGGTCTCCATTAACTCCTGCTTGTAGTAATTTAATGTGTATATATTTTAATGCACAGAATCGCTATAGAAATCGTGATTCATTCGATTTTTAGTGTTTTGAAGATTACTGGTGATTCACAATTCAAAAATCCATGTTTCAAGATCCATGCATATGCATCGTCAGGTTTTGGAATCGATGTATCGAGAAAATTAGTGAATTGCTACACCCCTAGAGTACAACCATTTTCGAGTTATCAATTTATGTATGGAGAGTAACAAGGTTATCTAAGTAAGTTTTCCTGTGTGTGTAAATATGAACAATCTACCTAATTACTGATGAATGAGACCCAATATTATTATGAGTAAGTCATTGAATCATGTACTTAACTTATTTGTTTGAAAAACATATTAATTCAGGAATAAATCATCACTGACTGCTCTAAATTTGTTTGGAATTACATTTGTTGGTGGAGCCAAGTAACTGGCAATACTTACAATACAAAAAAATAACTTTTTGTTACTGAACTGCTTTATAACAGCAATACACTCATGGTCAAGCTATTGTTTTGAATATCACCATGGCTGTAAAAGCTTAAGGAGATTATCTCTGAGTTTGTTCCTCACATTTTTTTTACGTTTTAGAATATACATCTCTTTTAGTCTTTAGTTCTCACAAAGGAAAGAAGGTCATACGGGTTTGGAAAAACATGAGGGTGAGTAAATAAATACATAGTTTTAAACATACACTGTCAGTACTCACCAGCAGATCAAACACACAAACACTCTCTGAGTGTGGGATCTCCACATTAACACACACACACTTTACACTGACTAACTCTACAGAGAATGGCACCTTATGAACACAAAGATCCAAGGGGGAGGAACACGAGAAAAATAAAGGAATATGTGAGACTCAAAACAGAACAGAAAAATCCTCAGAACATACCCAGCACCTGGACCACTGAATATACAAACATACAGGAGAAAAAAGAGAAATAAAAGACAGGAGCTGTAAAATAAAGATCACTGTATACTGAGCTAAGATTTGATAAAACGTCTCTAAAATAAAATAGTTCTCTGCAGTCTGAACATACCATTAACTGCCATCAAACATGCTAATCTTCTTCTATGTAGTCATCATTAAATCTAAAAAACTGAAGTGCATGAACTGGATTTAGCTTCAAACAACAAGTCAGCATTTGTTACTGAATCAGCTGGGTGAGTACATGTGTATGAAACCTTATCTGAAAATGACATCTAGAAGTGGGAGGACTGTTAAAAATGAGGATGCCTTCAAGGAGAAGTTCACTTACAGAAAAAAAAATCCAAAATTTTTGCTCTCGCACTCTATATATACAGTATCTCACAAAAGTGAGTACACCCCTTACATTTCAGCAACCATTTTTGTATATCTTCTCAAGGGACAATACTATAGAAATTAAACTTGGATATATTTTGAAGTAGTTAATGTGCAGCTTGTATAGCAGTATAGATTTACTTTTAAGTGAGTACACCCTAAGGAAACTTGTCCAAAGTGTCAATATTTTGTGCTAGCAACACTGTTATCTGGCACTGCCTTAATCATCCTGGGCATGGAACTGACCAAAGCTGCACAGGCTGTTGATGGGATCCTCTTCCACCTTGAGGATGCCCACAGGTGCTTAACAGGGTTCAGGTCTGGAGACATACTTGGTCACGCCATCACCTTCACCTTCAGCTTCCTCAGCAAGGCAGTTGTCATCTTGGCGGTGTATTTGGGGTTGTTATCATGTTGGCAAATTGCCGTTGGGCCTTGTTTCTGGAGGGACGACATCATGTTCTGCTTCAGAATGCACAGTACATAATGGAATCCATGTTTCCGTCAATGAACTGCAGCTCCACAGTACCAGCAGCACTCATGCTGCCCCAGACCATGATGCTACCACCACCATGCTTGACTGTAGGCAAGACACAGTTTTCTTGGTACTCGTCACCAGGGTATCGCCACACACGCTGAACACAATCTGAGCCAAACAAGTTTATCTTAGTCTCATCAGACCACAGTACTTGGTTCCATTAATTTATGCTCTTGGATAGGTTGTCTTCAGCAAACTGTTTGCAGGCTTTCTTCTAAGCCAGCTTCAGAAGAGGCTTTCTTCTGGGACGATACCCATGCAAACTGACTTCTACTTCTGCAACCTCTAAAGCAATGCTGACAGCACTCATGCATCTGTTTTTTGAAGCCAGGTTCTGCACATGAGGCACAGAACGAGTACTCAACTTCATTGATCAACCCTTGCAAGGCCTGTTCTGAATGAAACCCATCTTGGAAAACCTCTGTATGACCCTGACCACTGAAGTGTAACTTGGTTTTCAGGGTGTTACTGAATCTCTACTGATCACCATGGTGTTACTGATGAATAGGACATGTGGATTTGCATGGTTAAACAACATACTGCTGTTATCACTTAGGGTGTACTCACTTTTGTTGCCAGCTATTTTGACAATAATGGCTGTATGTTGAGTTAGTTTCAGAGAACAGTAAATCTATACTGCTATACAAGCTGCACACAGACTATTCTAAATATATATCCAAGTTTAATTTCTATAGTATTGTCCCTTGAGAAAATATACTAAAATGGTTGCTGAACTGTGAGGGGTGTACTCACATTCATGTACCATGTGTATACATATGATTATTTTTATTTTTTTTAAGAAAATTACCAATCGTTTTTCTAGATAAGACCGTTATTCATCGACTGGGATTGTGTAGATCCCATTGAAGCTGCACTGAAACTGCAGTTTGAACCTTTAACCCACTGAAGTCCTCTATGTGGAAAAAAATGTGAACCTTTCAGAAAGCTCTATTTCTGCATTAGTGAATTAGATCAACAATAGAGCTGGTTACCCGATGCTGGGAACCTCGTCCTCCGATACCACATCAGACAGGATGAAATGATGCTTCGCTATGAGGAAACGATTAATGACTGACTCCCGCACCTGAGACAGAAAGACAAACAGAGAATTTGAGAGGGAATGAAAAGTGCCCTATGTAACATTCCATACATAACACGCTTATCACTTAACACACTGTCCACTGTCTTTATATAATTAAAATATAAGAAAAGACAAAACAGAAAAAAATATATATTTAGGGTTACTAAGACATTTGTTTAAAATAAATGAATACTTCTATTTAGCAAGGATGCATTAAAATTGACCAAAAGTGACAGTAAAGAAATAATAATTTATCACGATTTCCTGCACAACTATTTCAGCATAATCAGAAATGTTTCTTAAGCAGCAAATCAGCATATGAGAATGATTTCTGAAGGATCATGTGACACTGAAGACTGGAGTAATGATGCTGAAAATTCATCTTTGATTACAGGAATAAATTACATATTATGTATATATATAAATAAAAACACTTGAAATTGTGAATTGTTTTTGATCAAATAAATGCAGTCTTGGTGAGCATAAGAGACTTCGTTCAAAAACATTTGTAAAAATCGTATCGATTCCGAACGTTTGAACGATAGTGTAAGTAAGGAAGATATTCCATAGCTAAATTTCACTCATCACTCACTCTTTGTAGATATTTGGCCACAAGGGCTCGATGTGCATCAATGTGTTCCTTGGTATCAATGATCTCGCCCTCCTTTAGTCTCTTCTCATAATCCTGAAACAAGATTATTATACAGAACAGCTGTTTATACTTATACTTAATTAGCATATGAATTAATTACAGGTACAAACTTCCTAAAAACATAAAACCGTTATTGCATTGTACAGCAGCTGCTGGAAACCAGGCTTATTGCTGTGAAAATGTCTTGCACAGACATCTGCTTGACACTAGGTGGTGCTATAATAAATTACAAGAATTGACTTATTTTTTTTCCAGTGTTGCAGTGCAGTGCCTGGACAGTCTCGTTTTATTTTGAAATCCTTGGTGATTCATCAAGTCAAGACACCCACCGCCAGCACTGATCATTGTTTCCCAGAAGTTCAGCATGTCTGTTATAACACTGATGGACACAGACAGTTTTAATAAAGGTTAAGTGATCTCACCTGGAACAGTTTTTCGGATATCTCCCGCTCCATGGAGGGAACGCATTTAAAGTGACGGAACTCCGGCACCTCTTGACTCCGAAGCCTCAGGAGACGGAAGCGGCGGGAGCGATGCAGCTCCTCATCGGTCAAGAAATTAAACTCCTCCTGAAGCTGCTCCAGGCGGAAATATTCAGGCACTGCTACGTCTCCACCACTTGCCACCTACAAGACAAAGAGAGAGACACCAAGGCAAAAGACAGATTCTTATTGGTATTCTCTACTGTGGTGTGTGATGTGAAGACTTAACTGTAGTGGTGTCAAAATTAGTGCATTTATTTATTAATTTTTTTCATTTTAACACGTTTTTTTTTTTTTTTTTCCCGCAATTAATGCAGGGCCACAATTGCTAAAGAATTGCATGTATTTAGACGTGGAACGAGCACATCAAATGGGAGAACTTGACTTCAACACCAGATGCAAGTCAAACAAGTGCGGAAGCGGTACCGGAGACGAGGAGCTTCAGTAGAAAAACAGTGAACGTAAGATGAGATGTTGTCAGGCCATATGTCAGTAAAAATGAATTCACATGTCCTGTCAGTCATTATAATAATTGTGAAATTATTGCAATATAAAAGCATAATTAAAAACTTGGTATCACTTTACGGTAAGGGTACATGAATTGCCATTAATTCATGCATGAATTGTGCATTACTTCATGCATTAATATCTCAGAATTTACCAGGAACTAACATGAGTTCAAAGTCATTCATTCATGAGTTCATGAGTTCATGAATTCATGAGTCATGAGTCATTCATGAGTTCATGAGTCATTCATGAGTTCATGAATGAACAACACTTTAATTAAGACATTAACTAAGATGGGTATATCATCATGATTTATGATTCATTATGCATGATCATGATTGTTTTCTTTGTTCACAAAAATAAGGTCTTATATACTTTGGATAAATCTATGCTCATGGTACATGAATCATCATGAATTCATGAATTTGTGCATAAAAATAGCATGAAATAAAGACTACTTGAATTATTAAAGGAATATACAAAAATCCACATGCATTGGCCAATATTGGCCAATCACAGCACATATCATGTGAATTCTGTTGACATCCAAATACAGTAGTCATCATTAACTAAGCATTAGCTTCTCGTGACTTCATCATGTCTGTGGCCCCTCAACTAAAGTAGTAACCTGACCCCAACATTGGCCAATCACAGCACGCATAGCATGTGAATTCTGTTGACATCCAAATATAGTAGTCATCATTAACTAAGCATTAGCTTCTTATGACTTCATCATGTGTGTGGCCCCTCAACTATTGTGGTGACCAGACCCCAACATTGGCCAATCACAGCACATATAGCATGTGAATTCTGTTGACATCCAAATACAGTAGTCATCATTAACTAAGCATTAGCTTATGGCCCCTCAACTAAAGTGGTGACTTGGTCCTTTAAAATACTGAAAACCAATGTTATTAATGATGGCATAATTGTGAAATGACATGAATATGAACATGAAAGTTTAAGCTTTTGCACACAATGCACACAAAACACAAAAGAACATTAATCTTAACTTTCTGCTTTATTCTAAAACTGTATTCTTAAATTTTGTTCAGCATTAAATATTTCATGAGGAATATAAATATAATACATTAAAAGGTGAGTCTTTACCATAAAAAAGACCAAGCTGTTTGTAAATAATTTTTTCATCTTTATTTATTTATTGTAAATCGTTTAAGAGCGTTTTGGTTTTGTAAAGAGTTTTCAGATATACAGGCACTTAAAGTTCATAATATATGTACTGAATGTCTTTTTCAGCTCTTCCCAGGCAATGCTGTTGTTTTAACTGGGTTATAAAGTAGTTAAGATTAAAGTCCTTTTTTGTGTGCAAAAGCTTAAACTTCTATGTTCATATTCATGTCATTTTATAATTATGCCTTCAGTATTTCAAAGGACCAAGTCACCACTTTAGTAGAGGGGTCACACACATGATGAAGCCCTGAAAAGCTAACGCTTAGTTAATGATGACTGCTGTATTTGGATGTCAACAGAATTCATGCTATGTGCTGTCTGTCCATTTACCTGCAGGCTGCCATGAAGAATATATGAACATGCTTGATAACTCAGATCATAATTAATAAAAAAATATTAATTAAAAGTCTGTTCTAGCCTGTATGCATGCATGAGGTAATGTTCATTTCTTTTTTCTTTTTTTTTTTTGTGAACAAAGGGAAACATCATTACATGTGTAATAAATCATAAATCATGATGATGTACCCAACTTAGTTAATGTCTTAAGGCCTTGTTCATCCATGAAAACATGAATGAAACACTTTGAACTCATGTTAGTTCCTGATAAATCATGAGATATTAATGCATGAAGTAATGCATAATTCATGCTAATTCATTTACCTTACCATAAAGTGTCACCAAATATGAACGCACTTGATCATTTACTCAATGACATTTGTCTGGTGGAGAACTGTATAGAGAATTCTGGGAAATGTACCGAGAGTAGCTGCATGATTGAAGCATTGTTGGGGTCATTGGGGTCAAGACGAGACTCAGCCGCCCACTTCCCCAATTTCTTCATGTCGTTCAGCCCAGATGCTCCAATACATGCTATAGCGTCCATCTGCCTGAGACCACTGAAGAGAGAGAAAACAGTGTATCTTATCCAGCACAGCTCTGAAAATCATGTTCTAATGGAGGGCTGGATCTCAATTTAGCTCTCTGACCTGTATATGCCTCCTCCGGGCTGACTGGACGGGGGAGCGAGGGAGACGTCATCTTCCCCTACAGCCCATGACACGCAGCAGGAGAGCTTCCCTGACGTCAACAGGGTCTGTGCGTTAGTGCCGTCAGCCTCGAAAGAGAACGGAACACCTACCACAAAGTGTTAAGAGTTATAAACCGACCCCAAGGCTGCATCATTCCACTTCATGACTAATGACTGTGACGCACAAAAAAATCAGTTTAGGACGGTTTAAAGAGGTGTTTACCACTGCCGACCCCCTCGTGGTTAAATGTGACTCTTTGGTTGCTGCTGAACTCCATCTCCTCAAATGGTGCACTGCCGGTCAGGACAGATGATTCTGGAACTGGCACACACACCTCAGTCAGCTGGGAGGAGGACGAGCCGACACTTTCAAACACCTGTGAGATAACATCCAGAACCTCAAAGACACATAGAGGCAAATGGCTATGCAATTGTGTGAAGCAGGGTTGCCAAGGTTGTGGTTTCCCGCACAATTGGGCTATTTTGAATATGCAGACGTGGAAAAAATGACAGAACCACGGGTTGCGTTTTTGGGCTACCTTTATAATGTACCGCGGCCACCTCCTAATTTATCAATAGACAAATTAAAATGAAAATAGATCCATTTACTAATGTGTATTATACTTGGAATGATTGCCTGGCAACCTAAGAACGAAGAGATGGATGTCACATCACAAACTATTAGGTAAGTTTCACCCACAGCAGAGATGTTAAGACTTTTACACAGCAGAAATGTCACTTGAAAGTGTGCAGGTTCTGCACGTCTCTGTTTAAATGAATGGCGTAGTTTCCTGGTTTACTACACAAAACTTAAACTCACATGATGTCTGTAAATGAGGACATGAACACAAACTTAATCTCTAGAGCCTCTCCGAGAGTCACTTCAGAGTTTTACACTGTTTCATTTGAAAATCATCACAATACACGTGATAAAAATTTTAACAAACATATGATGTACTTTTCAAAGTAATATATTTTTACTGTTATTTGTAAGGAATATCATTCAACCAATATATATTTTTTCATCCATGATTTAATATCACAGTTTTTGTCATGCAGCATCTTATTTGAGAAAAAAAATAATGTTATGCTATTATCCTATATTTTAAGATTTTTTTTTTTGTTTGTTTTATTAATCCATTTAATTTGACACCATTTTTGATGATCCACTTGTATTAAATCATAAAATACAAAATTAATCAAATGGAAAACAGAATTTAGGAAATAATAAAAAGTAAAATGTCTTAAATTAAAAGGTGGCTTACATGACTTTAATTCATTTTTTTAAATTCTACATTTAATTAAATTAAATTAATAATTCAATTATACATTCATTCTCAGGGTCTAACTAACATGTGGAAATCATTTCCTTCAATATTAATGGTAAATTATCATTGTGATTAATATTGATATAGTATGATATGGAAAAAAAAAATATTGTCATAATATTTCTGGCCATATCTCCCAGCCCTAATTTTAAAACGTATCATGAAAAGTACTGAAAATTAAAATGAAAAAAGGGAAAAATAAAATAAAATGCAGATTCAGTAATGAAAAATGCACATATATAGCCTAAACAAAGTATCGCTAAAATGAAAAACAGAAAATAAATAAAATTAATTGTTTATTAAATGTTTATTCAAAAGTGCATTATTTCAAAGTGCATTCATGGAATAAAACAGCTGTCAACTGTGTTTGGAAGTGCCAAAATTGGGCTAGTTTTCATTCTTTTTGGGTAGATTTTGATTAAGCTTTGGGTTGGAAATTTTTCTGGGACCTGGCAACCCTGGTGTGAATGCACATACAACCCAACTGTACCTGCAGTTTGATGCTTTCTGGCCAGTTCACTATCTTCAGGTTGAAGATCTGACCAAAGTGAACTCTGAAATCCATGTTGAGGGTTCGACTGTCTGTTCTGGAAACTTCTTTATCGTTGTACAGGACCTTGATGAAGAGGGAACGTTTGGCCACATCCTCTCTACGAGCAAACTCGGCACTAGAAAAGACAAAAACTACATGTTTACATTTTCTGGAGTGTTTATTCAGGCAAAAGTCAGGGTGTTTCCAGGGAGTGGTGTGATGTGGTTCTCACAGACCAAGTTTCAAAGGCCCACCAAACCAACATCAAAGAACTAGCAGCAATTAAAGGGGATTAAGTTGGTATGATTCTTTGGGGAATTCTTGAAATGTCTGTAACATACTTTGTTTAAAATTCCTCAATGGTTGTGTACAAAACAACACCCTTTTTACCTTATCAAAAACAGCTCTGTTTACAACGACTTGTTTCAGTGCATGTCTCTTTAAATGATAATAAACTTCTGCTCCAGTTTCAGACTCAGACAGCACATAAACTGGCTCCATGTTTTCTTTTCAGCTTTTTCTGAGTTGGCAGATACACCATAAACCTAACATAAACTAAATGCAAATATGCTAAAAAAAAAAAGTTAACATTTTATACAATGTCCCCTTTAAATTTGACTGTGGTGTCACCTCATGTTACTTGCATAATATACAAAAAGTTGCATGTCAACACACCACAATAACTACAGCTAACGGCCAACTAGTGTGAGAGGAAGTCTATATCTGTCATTTAAAAATGGAAACCGGAACTAGGACTGCAAACTAACTGCAAACCAATGGATTAGTAATTAAAAATTAGTAATAGTAACTTCTGAATATGTTCTACTTGTTTGCACTTTGTCTTGTTTTTGCTAATTTCACCAACAAAAATTATTCCAAACACAGCCACAGTACTGTTTTGTGTCTCTGAGCAACATGACAGTGTTTCGTTACTGAATGAATCAACCGTTTAAATGACTTGCTGCCAACTACTGGTGGTTTTAATTTCACATTCAAAGTATCTTTTCACTTTTAAAATTATTTAAAATATAGCTGCATTAACATGTGAAAATACATCTAAATGCCACTTTAAATACAACTTCTGCAAAGATTAATTTTGTTGATAGTGATTTAATTTGTTTGGTAACAGCCTAAATGTATTATTATTATAACTGCCTGATTAAATGTAAGAATTTGACTCAAAATATGATGCACAGTTTTAGAAAAAATGGCTTTAAAAAGGTAAAAATGCCATAAAAGCTAAAAATCTATTTAAACTTGTCGGAACATATTAATTTCTATCACTGCTGTGAACTGACCACACAAGAATATCAAAAACTTTAGGAGTCAGCACAGTAGTCGTTAAGTACAACAACACATTGCCACACATAGATCTTCATAGATCTTAATATGATCTTCATGAATAACAGATTGCTATGCCTTTGAAAGGTTATTCTGGGTGATGGCTAGGATGTTCAGGAAAGTTGCTAAAGGCTTGAATAAACTACACTTCTGCCCTGATTTGCAGCATGGATGCACTGCTGCTAGTTGCCAAAAGTCAGAGCCAGTCCACAGAGGCAGCCATAACAGGCAAATCGTGTAGCATATCTTTTTTTAGCTTCAGAGTATGTTTGGAGGGAGATGTTAAAACATGCCTGATATTTTTAAAGCTTATTCAGAACACATTGTTTTAATTAGACATCTTCAAGCAGAAAGGCATATATAGTCTATAATATATAATGCATTGTGTTTTCAAATCTGTTTGTGTAGTGTATTCCAGCCTTAAGGCATTGATAAGTGGTTGCTGAAATAATGCAGATGGTTACCAGGGCAGTTGGAATTTTTTTGCAATGTATTGTCTACAAGGTTCATTCATTTTCATAGGACAAATGGTGTGGGACGAATTATGCCCAGAAGTTCAATACCAAATACAGGGTTCGATCATCATGTAAGGGGTTTGTTCAAATCACTAACCTTAAAGGGATAGTTCATCCAAAAAGATGTTCAAACATGTCTGATATTTTTAAAGTTCATTTTAGAACACAAATTGCTTTAATTAGACATCTTCAAGCAAAAAGGCACATATAGTCTATAATATATAATGCATTGTGTTTTAAAATCTGTCTGTGTGGTGTATTCCAGCCTTAAAGCATTGATAAGTGGTTGCTGAAACAACACAGATGGTTACCAGGGCAGTTCTGGTTGCTAAGGTGTTTTAGGTGGATGTTGGAATTTATTGTCTACAAGGTTCATTATTATTTTTTTTTTTATATAGGACAAATGGTGTGAATTATGAATTATGCCCAGAAGTTCAATACCAAATACATGGTTTCAATCATCATGTAAGGGGTTTGTTCAAATCACTAACCTTAAAGGGATAGTTCACCCCAAGATGAAAATTCAGTCGTTAATTACTCACCCTCATGTTGTTTGAAACCCATTAGACCTTCAATCATTTTTGGAACACAAATTAATGTATTTTTGATGAAATCCGAGAGTTTTCTGACTCTGCATAGACAGCAACAGTACTACCATGTTTAAACCAAAAAAAGTAGTAAGGACTAGGGCTGGGCAAAAAAATTGTTTTTTCAATAAATCGTTTTTTAAAATGACGTCAATTTGATATTGATTCTCAAACGCTGCGAATCAATCTTTTCCTGTATTTATTTCAGCCAACATTTAAAACAAGACCTGATTAGTGTGAATGTTTTCATTGGTCTTCTCCACTAGATGTCATCCTCTTATTTACCTGCGTGATTTGCAATGCTCAGATGAAACGCTAAAGTAAAACTAAAAATCCACAGAAGCATTTGACATCACGCGTAAAGGCGCCATGATTTACGCAATGAATGAATGAATGTTGGATGGCACGACGCACTGTTTTGTTTACTATACATAATAAAGCCAAAGACAATGTTTGTGGTGTTTTCAGCTTCTGCCGCCTCTCTATGATGATATGAATACACAATAACATCTCCAATGCTCTGAGAGTCTATTCATTAGCATTTTACTGCTTAATTTGAGAAAACTACCATCATATATCACATTCACAGCAGCTGCAAGTTCTTCACGACAACTTTAACGTTAAACTGTCTCAGAAATATATTACTATTTAGCAGTCTTAAGACTTAATGTAACAACAATGCTACTACTACTACTACTACTACTAATAAATATGAATAAATCATTATTTTTAAATAAGTAATCACATTTGTTTTCTATTTATTTTTTACAGTAAACCTCTATTGAGCAGCATTTTGTAAAAGGGTTTAATTTTCATTTGATCAGGATAAATTAAATTACTGTTTTATGCCTTCATCTGATTACCAGAAAAATTAAGATACATTTTATAGGCCCTTGTTATAGTTTTATTGAGCCTGCGACTCTTAATTTCTCATGTTAACTGTTAATTTTTTAGAAATATCAATAGCATTTGTATTAAAACTATATTCAATGAATGTAATAGAAAAAAAACAATTGAGAATCCAACCGAATCGAGACATCTGAATTGATAGCCAGCTAGTAATGTATTACTCGATACCCAGCTAGTAAGGACATTGTTAAAATAGTCCATGTGACATCAGTGGTTCAACCGCAATATCAGGAAGCTACGAGAATACTTTTTAGGCACAAAGAAAGTAAAAATAAATTTATTTAACAATTTCTTCTCTTCTGTATCAGTCTTTCATGCGCATTCACAAAGTGTACCACAACACAAGAAGAAATTGTTCAATAAAGTCGTTATTTTTGGTTTCTTTGCACACGAAACGTATTCTCATAGCTTCATCATTACGGTTGAAACACAGATGTCACATGGACTATTTTAATGCTGTCCTTACTACCTTTCTGGGTTTTGAACGTGTCAGTTGCATTTCTGTCTATGCAGGGTCATCATGCTCTCGGATTTCAACAAAAATATCTTAATTTGTGTTTTGAAGATGAACAAAGGTCTTACAGGTTTGGAACAACATGAGGTTGAGTAATTAATGACAGAATTTTCATTTTTGGGTGAACTTTCCCTTTAATAATGAGCAATTGTTAAGCATTTTATTTTTTAAAAACACTCAATATCTGAAGGTTCTAGGTAAGTGTATCAGTGTGTGTGTGTTATTCACCGTGGGCACTGCTCATTGGGGGTAACAGGCCCAGAGACAGTAAGTTCTGGAATCAGAACTGGTTCTCCAGGTTTCCTGTGGATCCTGGCAGCCTTCTCCCGCACTTGATCTTCCAGCTCACCCATGTCCGGTTTCTCTGGAGGTTCTGGCTTCTCTGGCTCCTCACCCAGCTCTTCCTCACTTTCATCATCCTCCTCTTCCTCATCCTGCTGTCTTTTCTTTTTCTGCTTTTTCTTTAAGGCTTTCTGAGGGTATCAAAAACATGTAGTTAAAGGATAAGCTCACTTCCAGAATAAAAATGTCCTTATTATTTACTCACCCCCATGCCATTCAAGATGTTCATGTCTTTCTTTCTTCAGTCGAAAAGAAAGTAAGGTTTTTGATGAAAACATTCCAGGATTTTTCTCCATATAGTGGACTTCAATGGGAGCCAACAGGTTGAAGGTCAAACTGCAGTTTCAATGCAGCTTCAAATGGCTATTCAGTCCTATTTATTGAAATGAACTGTCATTTTCTTAAAACAAGAACATTTCTATACTTTTTAACCACAAATGCTCTTTTTTTTCTGGAAAATAAACAATTGTTTTGCTAGATAGAATCCTTCAACTTGCTGGCTCCCACTGAAGTCCACTATATGGATAAAAACCCTGGAATGTTTTCTTCTTTGCGACTGCAGACAAAAAGACATGAACATCTTGAATGACATGGGGGTGAGTAAATTATGAGGAAATTTTTATTCTCCTCCTGGCAATCTGATTTCAAACAAGATTATGCATGCATAAACAGTAGTCGCATACACATACAGTAGTACCTGTTTTCTCTTCCACGATTTCCATTCCTCATGCTGTCTCCTGTATTCACTCATCTTCCTCTGATAGTCTTCCTCTGTCTCCGCCTGGAGCTCTGACACCTCCGCCATGATGTCATTCTCAAACTCCTGCTCGTCCTGCTCTCTGTCCACCTTCTCCCTGCACAAGTCACTCATCTCATAAAACGAAGCACAAACACAGAGCCCAACACAAATGAAAGAAGCCATACCTCCTGATGAAGAGTTTGAAGGGCGTGTTAGTGAATCTCTGAAACTCTCTCAGAGCTTTGAGCTCCTTCCAAACTTTGATGATGCTTTTGAGAAGAGCTCTGTCCTTCTCCTGCTCCACATCACGCAACTGACGAGTGTGTCTGACCATACAAGAAAAAATGAGGAATCAATTTAAAGGAGTAGAACCTCCAGAACAAAAAAATACAGATAATGTATGCATTTGTCATCCAAGACATAAAGTCAAAAAGTCATAAAAATGGTGCTTTTTGAGGAAAACATTGCAGGATTTCTCTCCATATAATGGACATTTGTGGTGTTTGAACTTCTAAAAATGCAGTTTAAATGCAGCTTCAAAGGGCTCTAAACCGAGCCTAGCCGAACTTCAAAATCATTCTACATCGCTGTTTTACCTTTTTTTGTAAAGGGCGTTTGACCTTCTTTGCATGTTCACATTGCAAACACTGGGTCGGTACTTCTGTAGTGATGTAGGACGATTTTGAAGTTGGAGGAGAAGATGGGATGTGAGTTTTTCGACATACTCTAACTGTCATGAACTGGAATACAGAGAGTACACAAAGCTAGAGAAGGCGAACGTTTGAGGTTAAAAAGTATATAAATTGTCAATTTTCTTTTGAAAATAACCAATTGTTTCGCTAGATAAGACCCTTCTTCCTCGGCTGGGATTGTTTATAGCCCTCTGAAGCTGCATTTAAACTGCATTTTGGAAGTTCCAACTCCATAGAAGTCCACTATATGGAGAGAAATCCTGAAATGTTTTCCTCAAAAAACATAATTTCTTTACGACTGAACAATGAAAGATGACATTGCCTGTAAATTTTAGTTCTGAAAGTGGACTACTCCTTTAAATGTGATGAAACAATGATCATAAATATAATAAGTATAGTCAAGTCAAGCTTTATTTATATAGCGCTTTTTACAATACAAATTGTGTCAAAGCAACTTTACAGTATCAAATGGGAAAGTAATATATCAATAATTCAAAAGAAACTTTAAACAATTTTAAGTAGGTGATTGGAAAATTCTAACCTCACTTCTTGTTTGTACTCAGCTATCCTCTGCTGGGACACCTGACTCAGAGACTCTCCTCTGTGTAGCTCCAGCATATTATGAATTGTGTTCCTCAAGCTGTTTAACTACAAACACATTTAGAATGAATGTGAAAAATAGTAAATTGAGAACAGGAGGCTTGTTTTTTCTGTCACTCCTCTGGGTTACCTTATCAGTCAGGAGTCGTGTGAGGTTCTTGTGCTGTCTGGTCAAGTGCTGATCGTACAGCTGGGCGAGACGGGCTGCCAACACATGTTCACGACTGAAAAGAGGATGATGGGAGAAGATGAGGCCGGATACATCTACGTCCAGCTGGTAGTCTGCTTGGGGGTCGCCCATTCCGGCTATGTAGAGGTTCACATGCTTTGACTTCAGAGCCTGTGACAGTGCAAACAACAGTGGAAACACCATTTCATTATTTTTATTATTTTGTGAAACTGTGCTTGAGAACTCTGTATACTTCAGTTTTCTCATTGTTCATCAGCCTAGTGTCTTCTATGTTTCTCATTTTCACTCTTTTATGTTCTAATGGATTGCATTACCAAGACACTTAGTGTCAATTGGTTCCACATGTCTGTGAGCACTTTAATAGTGTGCACATCTTCTGGTTCACTTTTATTGGCATGCAGCATTCATAACACACAAGTACCACTGAAATTTATTAAACACACATGGCTGAAAGGGTGTGTTATTATTCCATTATATGTGTGTGTGTGTGTGTGTGTGTGTGTGTGTGTGTGTGTGAGTGTGTATTATAACGTCTATTACATATCTCCTATTTTGAGTTGTGTAAGGCGTGACAGGCACATGTGACCTCACTGCCCTGTCTCACAGCACAACCCGTGACATCATCACACATCTGGATTCCATCTCCGTTCTCACACCTCTCATCTCCACAAATATTATTGGCAGGTCATATTGCCTGGAAACAGGCTGCATGGAGGATATGACACCAAAAAGTGCTAGTAATCATAACAGAATTGCATTTTAGCATTCAACAGCATAAATAGCTGAGAGTGGGTGGCCTGATGTGTCTAAGACAAAGACAGATTTTCACAGAGAAAGAGCACATGAAATGTTTTAGAGCTAAGCAGAATTATTATTAACAATAAAATGGTTAATAACTTGCTATTAGATTTTATTCATTTCTATGAAATGTTTCCAACCTACAAGATATATCCAGGGTTTCCATGAGGGTTTTATGTGGGAAAGAAAACAACTGATTTTTCATTTCAAGACCAGTGTTAGAGGTTAGGTACTGTTTTTTTAAATCAGTGCCTTTAATATGACTCATGTTTCATGTGAATTCCACAAATCTTGCAACACTTAATTTGGCAAAAACTAGTTATTCTTTAAAAAACAATCACTGAAGCGGCCTGGGAACTCGATTAAGGGCAACATTTACACTGTCAGCTATATGTAGGGGCTATAACACTATTGCAAATATTGCTTTAATGATGTTATCACATTATGAAGTATGTCAATCACTTCACAAAAAACAAACAAAAACACTCTAAGAGCCTGCTTTCACTGTGTCATGTAGCCTATTAGAATTTAGTTAGAATTACCCTAAAATTCGAGATCTTGGGGGCAGAAAAGGCTTCGGTATGCATTTTTGGTTTATACACTATATTGCCAAAAGTATTGGGACACCCCCTTCTAGGTTTGACTACTTTAGTCATTTCCATGAGTCCTAATCTTAAGGTTTAAGCTCATAAAGATATTCTAGGGAATTGTGTCCTAATTTTATAAAAAAAGTCTTTTTTATTCAAATATGACAATGTGTCTCTGTATATGTATTCAGAAGGATGTTAAATGCCCCACGGGGTACGTCACTGTAAAAGGTTTGAGAACCACTGTTGTAGAGCCCTTTGAAGCTGCATTGAAACTGCAATTTGGATCTTTGGGCACCACTGAAGTCCACTATATGGAGAAAAATCCTGGAATGTTTTCCTCAAAAACGTTTTCTTTTCGACTGAAGAAAGCAAGACATAAGCATCTTGGATGACATAGAGGTGAGTAAATTATCAGGCAATTTTTTCGTTCTAAAAGTGAACTAATTCTTCAGATGTAGGAATTCAACATAAAATAATGATGTATACATCTAATAAGGTTAGCAAAATATTGCAAATATTATCCCTTCATGTAAATAATAATTTCTGTCAAAATATGAACATCTTTGTGAGGCAGTCTATGATAGTTCTAAAAGGAACCAGCACAAAAACACAAAATATTGTCTATTTTTCTATTTTTTTTTTTTTTTTTGAATTAGTTAGATCTCTGACCTTTCTGTAGACAGTCTGCAACGCTGGGTCCAGCTCATCCTCCAGGTGGAAGAGAGGCGGTCTGGAGGAGGACTCTTTAATTGGGTCAGGCAGAGCAATAATACGCCCATCGTCTCCAAACCACTTCCTTCCCTGCAGAAATCACAAACACTCATTACAGACAATTTTGTAAACAGATTTGTTTTTTACAGTTAAATATAGAAGTTATTAAATGACATTTTCTGTTCTTGCACAGTATGATTTCTTTTATTACCTCAGCCTGCTTCAGTATTCGGTTTTCCAAAATGTTCTGATTGGTCAGGCAGACAGGTGGCCTCTCCCCCACATATAATCCTTCCTCCTCCAGGTAACGGGGACGCACGTTCTCTGGTAGCTTACTGGAGGAAGGGACTGCATGACAAATGAAAAACACTAATTATTTGACTTGCTATAGGAGGGTTAAGGTGAAGTATTGAAGAGTGTTGCTGTTTCTGTACCTGGCCTCATGCTGGGAACAAACAGAGCCTCTCGCTCCCTCTGCAGTCGCCTGCTATAGCCTAAATATTCCGCCCTCCTCACTTCCAGGAAGTCCTGTGCTGATTGGTCAATGATGAACAAATCCTCCTCATCGTCTCTGACCAGAGGTGCATCTTCATCCTAAACAAAGATTGCATTTCATTAAGGGTAATTTCTAGCAGTGTAGCATGCTATTTTTCAACTAAAACTATTTTTTCTTCAAATACTTTTAGAATTACATTTAAAAGCAAATTTTATTATCTAAAAGGGGTCCTATTATGCTTTTTCACTTTTTGAAGTTTAGTCAGTGTGTGGTGTATATGTTTGTGCATAAAAAAAGATCTACAAAGTTACAAATTTCAAAGTCCACTCCAAAGGGAGATATTTCATTTAAAAAAATCCCTTGTCAAGAACTACAACTAACGGCTCATTTGGAATACAAGCTTTGTTTTCCGAATGTTGTCATGTCATAAATCAGTCCATTAGAATATGTTAAAATAAACCCCACCTACTGTAAATTATGTGAATAATAATGTGTTTTTCGAACCATCGAGAACATTCTAGTACACCCCAAAAACACAATCAAGACTTGTAAAAGAGCATAATAGGACCCCTTTAAAGTAACCGAAAGACTATATTAATTTGTAAAAATCAAAATAAAATAAGATCAAAATATATTTGAACAAATTAGACTGCATATATATATATATATATATATATATATAAAAAAATCACTGTCTCTGCGCAATAAACTGCTAAAAGGTGATTAAAATTGTGAACAAATAAATGGTGACCACTGACTAATAACATAAAAATATGGGTAAATATGGATTTAAAGTAAGGTCAAATTAGTTAATGTTGACTAATGCATTAACTAAAAAAAGTACTAAATATGAGCAATAAAGTTATTACAGTATTTATTAGTAGTAGTTATTTATTTTTATTGCCATGCAGGCATCAAAAGCTATGTTTATGTCAAAAACTAAGTTGCAATAATACAGAAGTTGCATAACACAAAATAAAAACCAAGCAAAGAGCATTTATTAATCTTTGTTAATATTAGTTAATAAAAAGACAACTAGTCATTGTTAGTTTGTGTTAGATAAACCTTACTAAAGAATTTGTAAATGCTTAAATTAATAATGTTTTTTTTCATGTTCATGTTAAATGCAGTTAACTAATGTTAACAAATGGAACATTCATGTAAAGTGTTACCTAAAATGTATATTTAATCTAAAATTTTAGTTCATGGATCCTAAAATATTTCTGTTGGTTTCAAAGTAAACATAAGTGTGATTTCATAGTAAACCATCAGTGTGTGGATTTGACATTCTTGTTTTTTTAGTGTCCATCTTTACATAAATGCTGCAAACTTGTTTTTGTTGTTTTCTAATCACAAAAAAAAAAAAAAAATATATATATATATATATATATATATATATATATAAACTCAAGTCACCCTGGCTTCAGACTCTTCTTCTCCTTTATACTCTCTCTCCAATTCACCCTCTTCCTCCCCTTCTTCTTCTTCCTTCTCTTCATCTTCTTGCTCCGATTCGCCTTCTCCCTCTTCCTCTGCTTCTCTTCTCCTGGAACGTCTTTTCTCACGGCGCCATTGCTGTTGAGGCTCTGGGTCAAAGTTGAAGGTGAAGAAGTTGTACGCCTCTTCAGCAGTCGGCAAACCATCCTCAACCTGCTCAGAAACCAAGCATACATCTATGTCACGAATTGAGGATTTTAAGATTTCTTCTCAAATAATTTGGTCAGATCTGTTTATTTATACTTCATCTGATGTGGGAAATATCATCTTACTTTATACAGAACACAATTACCCAGAGTAGATTGTGAATAAAAAAATAAAAAAACCCTACTCTTGTAATATATAATATATAACCTTTTCATTACATTTTAAGGGCGATTCTTATTTTTGCAGGAGAAACAGCAGTTTCGTACCCTTTTGTCTTTGGCTGCATGTCTAGCTGCATCACGAAATTTCAGCCTAGCAGCAAAGGATGAGTCTTCATCAGCCTGTTGATCTGGATCCATCTGGAGGAGGAAACCATGACAGGGAGTGTCATATCAGACTTCATTTCAAAGTTCTTAACTGGAGGTGGTGTGTTTTTATCTTAATTATAAAATATACATAAAGTCATCTGTATTTACAGTTCTGGGTCAAGTTTTTATATTATTTTTGAAGTAAGACCCACCAAGGCTGAATTTATTTGATCAAAAAATACAGTAAAATTTTTACAATAAAAAAAAAAAGCTGTTTTCTAACGGTATGTATTTTAAAAAGCAATTAATTCCTGTGAAGCAAAGCTGAATTGTCAGCATCATTACTCCAGTCTTCAGTGTCAGTGTTTAATATGCTGATTTGCAGCTCCAGAAACAGTTCTAATTATTATCAATGTTGAAAAGGGTTGTGCTGAGGCGCTTACGTCTCTGTCGAATCTAGTAAGGGTGTCTCTGTCTCGTAGACTCTGTAGACGGCTGGCAGGCTCAATGATGCTTTCCTGCTCCAGAAGACTAGCAGCTTTAGACTGAAGAGACAACACAATTTTGAATAAAGAATAATTTAGCATTCTGAAATATATTGTCAAATCCATGTTTACTGACTCTAAACGTCTTTTACCTTTGCCGCTCTCAGCTTCTCAGTCATGCGCTGTCTCATGGTAGTCTCTGATTGGCTGGATCCTGGCCTTATCACAGGACGAGGAGGAAGATCTAGAGAGGTTGTCCAAATGAGAGTGTTGTACTTCAAAAATTTATATAAAAATTTCTACACTCACACAGTATATACAGTAACGAAAAAATGTATTTGATCCCCTGCTGATTTTGTACATTTGCCCACTGACAAAGAAATGATCAGTCTATAATTTAATTTATTAATTTATTAATGGTAAGTTTATTTGAAAAGTGAGAGACAGAATAACAACTAAAAATCCAGAAAAACACACTTCAAAAAAGTTATTAATTGATTTGCATTTTTATGAGTGAAATAAGTATTTAATCCCTATCAATCAGTAAGGTTTCTGGCTCCCAGGTGTCTTTTATACAGGTGAGGAGCTGAGATTAGGAGTACTCTCTTAAAGGGAGTGCTCCTAATCTCAGCTTGTTACCTGTATAAAAGGCACCTATTCACAGAAGCAATCAATCAGATTCCAAACTCTCCACTATGGCCAAGACCAAAGAGCTTTTCAAAGATGTCAGAGACAAGACTGTAGACCTACACAAGGCTGAAATGGGCTGCAAGAGCATCGCCAAGCAGCTTAATGACAACAGTTATTCGCAACTGGAAGAAACACAAAATAACTGCCAATATCCCTCGGTCTGGGGCTCCATGCAAAGACCTCACCTTGTGGAGTTTCAGTGATCATGAGAATAATAAGGAATCCAGAACTACACTCGAGGATCCTGTCAGTGATCTCAGGCAGCTGGGACCATAGTCAACAAGAAACCAATTAGTAACACACTACGCTGTGAAGGACTGAAATCCCGCAAGGTCCCCCTGCTCAAGAAAGCACATGTACAGACCCATCTGAGGTTGGCCAATGAACATCTGAATGATTCAGAGGGGAACTGGGTGAAAGTGTTGTGGTCAGATGAGACTAAATTCAAGCTTTTGGACATGGAAGTGGAAAAATTATGCTTTGGGGGTGTTTTTCTGCTAAAGGGACGATGGACGGGGCCATGTACCATCAGGGCCAGGGCACTGAAGTCAGCCAGGGCACTGAAAACAGTTCGTGGATGGGTATTTCAGCATAACAATGACCCAAAACACATGGCCAAGGCAACAAAGGAGTGTCTTAAGAAGAAGCAGATTAAGATCCTGGAGTGGCCTAGTCAGTCTCCAGAACTTAATCCCATAGAAAATCTGTGGAGGGAGCTGAAGGTTTGAGTTGCCAAACATCAGCCTCAAAACCTTCATGACTTGGAGAGGATCTGCAAAGAGGAGAGGGGCAAAATCCCTCCTGAGATGTGTGCAAACCTGGTGGCCAACTACAAGAAACGTCTGACCTCTGTAATTGCAAACAAGGGTTTTGCCACCAAGTGCTAAGTCATGTTTGGTGAAGAGGTCATATACTTATTTCACTCATTAAAATGCAAATAACAACTTATAAATAACTTTACTGAAATGTGTTTTTCTGGATTTTTTTGTTGTTATTCTGTCTCTCACTGTTCAAATAAACCTACCTTTAGAATTATATACTGATCATTTTTTTGTCAGAGGGGCAAAATCAGCAGGGGATCAAATAATTTTTTTCCTCACTGTAGACTGTCATGGCAGCCAGCCCCAGTGAAACCAAGGCTTTGTGATAATGTCTATACATTGAAGAATGTCCTAACCTCTTGGTGAGCGTGCTGGTGGGCTTTCTACATCATCTCCTCTGTCCTGCTCCTCTCTCATCTCCTGCACTGCTGTCACCTCCACCTCCTCCTCTGGGGGAGACTCTACTGCAAACTCCTTAAGCAGCTAAAACATGAAAACCATATGCACACATTACAGACGAAACAAACCCAAGCGCAATAGAATAAGAATAATTTTTTACTTATCCACTTATAGGTTGTTTATTGGGTCTACCACTAAATGACGCCAAAGTAACTTCCTTAAATAATGTTGTATAATTTGCATTATTATCATTCATTATCAATTTGCATTACATTCTCTTCCAAGTATAATGCACACAAAAATTATAAATAATAATAATAGCATTAGCAAAATCATAAAATGAATAATAATAATTAATATCACATTTTTACTGTTGCAAATAGTAGTATTGGTAATCATATACTGTCTATCTGCAAAGTTACCACAGTTCTGACCTTTTTCTTCTTTTTCATTCTCTTCGCCATCACTGAGCGTCTGAGTGTCTCACCAGGGTCCTCTTCTCCACCCGGAAGCTCCTAATAACATATTAAGGAACATTCTATATACACTGCCATTCAAAAGTTTGGGATCAGTAAGATTTTTAATGCTTTTTAAAGAAGTCTTTTATTTGATAAAAAAACTTGTAATATTGTATTAAAATTGCAATTTAAAAATGTGTTTTTCTATTTTAATATACTTTAAAATAGAATTTATTCTTGTGATGCAAAGCTGATTTTTTTTAGCATCATTACTCCAGTCTTCAGTGTCAAATGATTCTTTAGAAAACATTCTAATATGCTGATTTATTATCAATGATGAAAACAGTCATGCTGCTTATTTTTTTTTTTTTTTTAATATATATTTTTTGGAACCTGTGATTCTTTGATGAATAAAACATTAAGAAGAACATCTTTTGTATCAATATACACTACTGTTATAGTTTGGGGTCTTTTTTTTTTTTTTTTTTTTGAAAGACATTAACACTTTTATTCAGCAAGGATGTGTTAAATTGATATAAAGTGATAGCAAAGACTTGTATTGTTAGAAAAGATTAGTGTTTTGAATAAATGCTGTTCTTTTTAACTTTTTATTTAAAGAATCCTGGAAAAAAGTATCACAGGTTCTTACATTAGTTATTCTTTTTTTTTCTTCCAAACTCATTTCACAAATTCCAAACCACATTACTCTTAATAACTACTACTAATTTTTAATTTTGGATATAATCATTAACCTATAATTGTTAACAAAGCCTGGAAGTGAAACATGCCTTATACATATAGTAGTCAATATTTGAAGTGGATCAAAAAAGTTTATCAAAGTTGACAAGAACAGGTATTGCAGTAGTAGCAGCATGAAGCAGTTTTTAAGGAAGTTACATATTTAAATACAAGAAGAATGACCAAAAAAAAAAAAAAAAAAAAAAAAAAAATGAAGTTACTCAGCCTGTTAAACTAAAACTTGTCTATATGATTGATACACTGTATTTCAAAGCATATGGCTTCAAAAAACATGAAATATAGTGCAGAAGTCATGTGAACCAGAGTGAAGGTTTATTTACAGGTATGATTTTTTTTTCTTGAAAAAAAAAAAATCTATTTCTTTAACTAAGAATTAAAACGGACAGACCACTAAAGAACAGACTAGCAGGCATGTGTTAGTGCACAACAGGAAATAGAAAGGGTGAGAACAGAACCAACCTCCACCGCAGTGTGATCATTCTCCTTAGACAGATCCCAGTCTGACGGAACCAAAGCCTACAGCACATCAGCAAAGACCTTACATACATCGCTTCATGCATGTGTTCTCAGTGAAGGTGCATAATGTAAGTTAGTTATGTAAGTTTACCTTATATAATAAACAGCTAATATAATGCACATGTATATTGCCTGAAAGTGCAGCACCTTGAAAAACAGGTAATGAACAACAAAGATAGTAAATGGCCATCATTGTTTAGTATGCTATACTGCATACTGTTTATACCTGTTTATCGTCTCTAACTCTTCCTAAAGATTCCTGCAGTTCTCTCCTCTTCTTCCTTATCTTCTCCCGTACATCACTGAAGGCAACACGAGAGAAAACGTAGTCTTAAAACAATCACACTTTGCGTTTTTATTCATAAAAGAGTAAAGACGGTAAGATTACCTGGGCGATGACATTTTGGTGGCCATTAATACAATTATTTATATGATATAACGATATCTTCCTAGATTCATTTCAGATTAGAAGTCGCAGGGACTTCTTGATGCAACTGTAATAAAAGCTTGAATGAGGAAAACACTGTATCGTTCACAGCAGACACGGTCTATAAACACATCTGATGTCTCCTGTTATACAGTCATTTCCAGCGCACTAAGAAAATCTCTTATTAACAGCAGACTGTAGTCTTTCGAGGCAGGAAATAAACATAACCCTAAACAAAACTGAACGCAAAGGCTTTCTAGACTTTAACAGCGTGAACAACAATAATCCACTCAAAGAGCAACTGTTGAATCTTTATTTTGGTAAAGTTTTACCGTCATGCGGCGTCTCGCTGCCTGGTAACGGATGTAAATAATCTGCAACCGAACGCAGCAGATTGCGTCCGGTACGTCCCACTCTTTATCAGAGCGTTTTTCATTGGCCCACAGTCCCGTCAATCATCTAAATATAGTTACGTCACCAGGCTTGAATCTGATCCTGCGTAAACGTGTATTGTTTCGTTTACTTGATCATACATGCCAATGTTTACAATACCACTGTACTCCTTTATAACGTATCTTTAATATAAAAACAAAAATGTAGATTACCCTGTTACACTAAAACCCACTGTTCTCTGCAGTATGTCTTAGTCACTAATGCAATAAAAAATCTATTTATTGGACGTTAGATAAGCTTGTAAGATTACTAAAACCCTCGAGAACTAGGATTTCTGCTGCAGTTATGTGGTTTAGTGGAAGATCAAATCTGACCTCATTCAATGTATTTTTGGAAACATTCTGCCTGTTTGTTTGCTCCAGAAAACAAATGTGTTCTGCAGTAAAGCTGTTTCTTTCTCAAGGAATACAAAAGCAACCAATGCGGTGAGTATAACTGTACACATTTTGTACTATATGTTATTTAATTCTGTTCAGATGGCTGCAATCAGAATTCAAGAGGGTGTTTTCAGGATTCTGAGCTTTGGCTTCCATTTATTTTTCCCAAAACACTGTACTGTTGTTGCGTTAGTCACTGTAAAACATTTTTTTATTTTTCCATCTTCTGACAGAATCATCTGTTTTAGCATAACACATTTTCCCACTATTTCTTATCCAGTCAGTGACACATGGAGTGGATTTACATAATAACATCCACTTAGGAATGCAAAAGTGCAGAATTACATGGACATATTGGTCTAATCATCCTTTTTATAAAACTTTCAAAATTAACCTTAAAACATATGTCTGATTTTTCTTTTTCTTATAAACAGATAAAACAAATCATAAAGAATATTCAAAACAAACCACCATAGCCACAAAGCTTTTATTCAGGTCAAGATCTTAGAACAGCCAACATGATTGAGCGGTTTCTTCTGACAGCACAGAAACTCTTATGACAAATCAAACTGAATTCAAAAAGTGACTCATCAACTCAATAAAACCAAGGGAGTTTCTGTTTAAATCTTTGGATTCAGTTGACACATGAATACACATAGCAAAAATAATGTAGTATGAGTTGTCACAGCAAACATTGTCATTATGCATTTAGTAGTCAGCAAATTAAACAATATATGAAGAGTTCGAATGCAAAACCCCCTAAAAGCCATTATAATGATACTAAGTGAATGCTCTCAACACATATTATACATCCATAAAATACTTTTACTTCAAACTCGCTAAAATCCCAGCCTAAGCCCAATCAGAAGCCGATACTTGGGTAGAAACCTATACATCAGAGCCTGATTAAAAAAAAAAAAAGAAAGAAAGCCGTCAGATGGATTTAGAGACTTTTGCATCTGAACTCTTCATATACTCTTATGAAGAGTTCAGAGTTTATGTATTTTTTTTATGGACATAAAAAAAATACACTTACAGAAAAATCATACATTTCACATGTGCAATCACATGTTAATATTATGTACATTTTTGTAAAACCAGTGTGAACAAATGTGGAAATGTTTCACACATTTACACCATCAACATTCCAAAACCACATTTTCCATGTGCAAAGCACATATTTCACATTCTATTTTATTACACTTGTGATATTAATGTTTTTTTGTTTTTTGTTTTTTTCTGTAAGGGCAACTACTTTATACTAATATTAAATATTTACTTAAATCCACACTTAAAATATTTTATATATATTTTTAAGCGCGATATTTGAGTCTGAATATGTTGTGGGCCATATGTTTAAAATATGGAAAAAGTGGGAAAAGTTACTTCCAAATAAATGTGAAAAAAAAGTAAAACTGTGAAAACCACAGTTGAAACATTTAATCTTAGGGTTTGGATGTATATAGGAATGTATAAACAACAGTGTCAAAAAGGATCTCTTTTATTTTTATGGAATAAAAATTGTGACTTTCAACAAGCCATTCACACTGGACAAGTTTATCCATAGCACAACTAAATGCAGGATTTGTGTACATTTTTTATTATACAACTGCTTTTTACACATTAAAACAGTGTCTAAAAATGTGATATTCATTGGCATAAGATGCTGAAAAAACAGCATAACTCAATCAAAGATTGCACCATTAACTGATGTTACCGCAACTGTTATTTGTAGTCTTCTGCCAATGTATCCATATAGTTTGTATCTGCATAAAGTAAAAACCCAGAGAACAGACTGTCAGCCCAGCCAGGATCAGCAAACAGGCCGTTCTGATCCTTGTAGAAGATCTCCAGCCACACCTCATCCTCTGGGTTGAGAAACATAACTGTTGAGCCAGATGCCACGTCATGATTTCCTGTGTTGGCATCAAAAGTCTTTATCCGGTACTGTCCGTTCTGAACCAACCCAATGGCCAGGTGCTTGTCAGCCAGAGTGATGTCATAAGAAAAGTAATATATTCCGGGGTAAGCACAAAGAAATTTTCCCGTCTCTGGGTTGTAGTGACCACCCTCATTAAACAGGACTTTGTTAAACTTGATAGGTGCTTGCTCAGTGGGATAGCTACTGGTGATGCCTACAGAGAACGCTGATTTGGGAACCAAACTTCCACATCTGCAGACGCCTGGTTCTCCCGGAGGACCTCGTTGGCCCTTGTCACCCTTACGTCCGAGATGTCCTGGTGGACCAGGAGGCCCTAAATCTCCGGGATCACCCTCAGGTCCACGCTTCCCAATGAAACCTCTTTCTCCACGTTCCCCGAGTTTCCCCGTCGGCCCGACTCTACCTCTGAGCCCTAAAACAAACACAGGCCTCTTAAAGATGCTGCTGATTTTAAGACAAAACCCTTTCAAACAGCATCATACTTGAACTGGCTCAGTTTGTAATGATTGGCATTATTAATAAAAAAAGCATCATACCCAGAATGTAACATATTTTTATGTGGATGTGGTTGGAAATGTTAAAATGCAATGATGTAGCCTATTTCTTTCTGGAACTTAGATTTCTCCCAGGACTAGAAATCTTGTCATTCAGATCATAAATTCTTTCAGTTCTTTATCATTACTAGTCCTTAATAGGATGTCAGTGTATGATTTATACATCAGAAAACTTACTGAAGCAAACATACAAACAATGTTCTACAGCAAATGTGTCAAACTCTGGTCCTGGAGAGCCACTGTCCTACAGAGTATAGCTCTAACCAGCTTCAAAACACCTGCTTACAAATTTTCTAGTAATCCTGGAGATATGGATTTATTGCAGAGTCACATCCATGGCACCTACACTTTACTAGCGTCTGCTAAAATCAAATTGAGGGGGGCATGGTGGGAGGTTGTGGTTGACTTTAAGTGGTAAGCATGCAATTCAATTCGTTCAGCAGGGAGGGGAGAGAAGGAGAATGGGGGGCAAAGTAACTTGGAGGGGCAAGGTTTTGACACCCCTGTACTACCGCAACGATTCTCAACTCTTGCCCTCTAGATGTACTTTCCTCCAGAGTTTAGTTCCAATCCTAATCAAACACACCTGAACCAGCTAATCAAGGTCAAGCTATAGCTTGATCAAAGTTAAATCTAAACAGTGCAAGAAAGTGGACACTGAGGGTCAGAGCAGACTGGCCAGTCTTGCTCCGTGAGGTCCACTGTCATGCAGTGTTTTGCTCCAATCCAAATACACCTGAACTAACCAATCAAGATCATCTGGATTACTATAAACTTCCAGATAGGTGTTGGAGCAAGTTGGAACTAAACTCTGCAGGACACTGGCGCAGGACTAGACAATTTAGAGGCACACAAAAGTACAATCTTTTTTCATTCAAATAGACCAGGGCTAGGCAACTTAAGTCCTGGAGGGCCACTGTCCTGCAAAGTTTAGCTCCAACCCTAATCAAACACATCTGAACAAGATAATGTCTTCAAGATCACTAAAAAGCTACAGACAGGTGTGTTTAATTAGGTTTGGAGCTAAACTCTTTAGGACAGAGGCGCTTTAGGACCAAAGTTCCCCAGGCCTGGAATATACTGATCTTTGAGCAATCCTCGGTACAAAAATAATCACTAATGTTACAGGGTAAGGTGAAATATCTTGAACGAGCCCCCAGGACTGGAATTGGGAACCACTAATCTAGATCTTCAGAAGCTGTCTCATTTCAAGGGTTGTGCCTTCTGGATGTCACATTTGTCAGCTGCATGTCATTAAGGATGTCTCCTTTCATAAAAATAACCATTATAAAAATGACTTTTACTCCATTATGCTTACTTTGTAATAGAATCTAATCTAATCTAATCAAACTTTTACTAGGCCAGGGGTAGGCAAGTTTGGTCCTAGAGAGCCTCTGTCCTGCATAGTTTAGTTCCAACCCTGAAAAAAACCTCAACTGCCTGTTGCCTCAGTAAAATGCTGAAGACATTTATTACATTGATTAGCTTTTTCAGGTGTGTTTGATTAAGTTGGAACTAAACTCTGCAGGACACATGGCCCTCCACTACCGAGTTTGAACACTCCTGTTTTAAGCTAAACCCTGCATGGCATTGTCCTTCCAGGGCCTAGAACCATTTTCAGATAACTTCAGCCTCGAACGTTTTGTGATATTTCACAACATCCTGGACTAGCTTTATCTAAGAAACCATTTACTTTGGTAATTCCTGTACCTGATTCGCCTTTTTCTCCCTTTTCCCCCTTCCGTCCATCCCTCCCATCTCTTCCTGGGATTCCGATATGGCCATCCTCCCCACTAGGCCCAGGGGGTCCGGTCTTTCCCGGTGCTCCTGGCAAACCTGGAATGCTACATATAAACTGAGGCGGGGCTCCTTTGGACCTGGCCTCTAGCAGCTGACCCATAATGCACTGAGAAAGACAGACCACACCCACAATCATCCACATCCTCAGACCTAAGCACAAAATAGAAAATCAAGTATTAAAAGGAAACCAAATAGTTCACCCAGTTTTCATTTTTGACTGAGCTAAGGCTTTGATATAAGCCATACTGTTGAAAACAGACTGCATCAGTGACTCTGATTAGCTGTTCATCTTAGTGAACCAGTGCATGACAAGAAAAATAGAAGTGACAAAAGCGAGAAAGCAAAGGCACACACAAAAGGCTCTTGTTATTTTACATCTTTATAATATCTGAGTGGACATTTTCATAATGTCATGGCCATCTGGAATAAGTAAGTGAAGACCAGCTGAACAATATTACTCATATTCAAAATAGTGAGCAAGTTCAGCTTTGTTTGCTGTTTGTATATCAATATTAGTTGAATGATTCAGACTACTGCCACCTGCTGGTATGGAGAGCTATTTCCTTGTACGTGTTCAAGCTCAACTTTTTGGCCTAAATGCAGACGACGCAAGATGACACAGTCAGCTTTCATTGCTGCTTCTTTCATGTCAGTTTAGTGTCGCAAGCTTTAAACAGGACTACTGGCACTCATAACACTTTATTTATACAATGAACAAGAATAGTCTGTTCCACATTACATGAAAGAGGATGATTCTGTCTTTGAGTTTTAAGCATTGCTGACCACACAAACACACTGATGATATTCATAATGTGTGTATTAAATAATAATAATAATAAAAATGCTAATCTTACACTGTATAAATCTTATACACTTAAAGATGGTTAGTGCATATGTTTGTTATTTGCTTCTTATTGGGTCATATCAGGAAAAAAGATGACGTTATAAAATTGAAACATCTAGCTACTAAAAGAGATTTCAGACCAACAGCCAAAACTTACCAGAGCCAAGTTTACATGCTGCAAGAGAAATGAAAACAATACTGAGACTCTTAAAAATGAAGAACATGCCCAGTCTTGAAAGAGACAAAAACAATGGTAGAATAATACATGCATTGTACTGTACTTAAAACAAGACTGCACAGCTTCTGGGCATGTGAGCATGTGACAGCATGTGTCTTCTAATGGAAAATAACTATGTGAGCAGTTTATTATGATTACACATCTGACCTAATCCCTGGCAAGTATTCCAATAAGATTACATATTGTGTCCTGAAGAATTCAGATGTGCGCGGACATGCGATTACCTAACAGTGTGTATGCATATGTCCATAAATGTGTTTTGACATCAGCTCAGATGCATGGTATGCAGCAGAAGTCAGACCCTTCTAAATGATGATATGGTAATGGGTCTGAGGCTCTGATCCAGCTCATTCCAGGACTACAACATCACTGAACTACATCAGTAAGCATTGTGAGTGTAAGATGCTGAAAATACTGATTCTGGTACCAAATTATTGTCATATGCTATTGTATATGTTAAAACTGCCAAAATAAATTTGGGTTTGATTTTCAGTAAAAATATATAAGCATTTTGAAAATAAGATAAATGTATTAAATTGCTTTTATAAAGAAACTATTAAGACTTTTCAAAGACTATATCATGATGTTTATTTGTCGTTTTTTCAACCCACTGGCATATTTTTTTGATACATACAGTAATTTCAAATAACAGGTGTATGCATATCACATTTTGAGTTGGACTACATCCATGCTGGTGTGCTCATCTTTGGCTTTCTAAATTTCGCCACCTAAATATTCAGACTAAGGCTGACCACGCGTCCTCTTTCCCCCGGACATGTCCTCTTTTTGGACTTAAGAAAAAAGTGCCCAAAATGTCCGGGATTCGGCTTTTGCTTTCTACAGTCTCCATTCATTGTGTATTCACTCCATTCATTTTGTATTAAAGCCTTGTTTTCTTAATCCCGCTCCCGTAAACATTCTAATACTAAATATAATTTTCGTGCATCGAGTCTCTATCAATATGCAGAGTATTTAAATCGATTTGGACGCAGCTCTTGTTGGATGTAGGGTTGTCAAATCCGTACTTTTTCCACGGAATTGGGCTGATTTTAAACCATTGTGGTGGGTTGATTTTAATTTTGAAATATTACATAAATTCCATTTGATTAAAATGCTGTATTGAAACATATTGCATTCTACCTGTGATAAAACTGTGGTAGATATTAGTTTTGTGAAGGATGACCACTGTGGTAGGAAGCTTTTTAGCTGTGTTAATGGTGACTGTAAAATCTGTAGTTTTGGTATGGAAATAAACCATTTTAAAGCCATACAAATGATACAAGCCATTGGAACTATAGCTCATCGTTTGCTTCGGTTTTGCCAAGCTGTGGTGCTCATGTGGTAGAAACATGAGGAAGCATCAGGTTTTAGAGGATCTCCATCAATAAAAAGTGTCAAAAAGTCATATCACCATTCATAACAGTATTTCTCTTTGCCGTTTATAGAAATTTTTCCTTCGTATCTGTACTGTCTGATGAGCCAAGCACAGCTGTGACAGCAGATTGGACAGTAACAGACTTTTGTACACTCTTAAATCCGGTTTGCGATGGAGAATGTAATGAAACATCTGTGATGTTCAGTGTGAAATGATAGCACCAAACATCCTCCCTTGAGAGACAAACACTGTTACTATGACAACAAAATCAACTGTCCCATCTTAAAACTTCAGTCTAGCTGTTAAAAGAAAAGTACACCCAAAAAATTAAAACTTATAATTTACTCTCATGTGGAACACGGAATGAGTGAAAATGTTTTGGAGGAAGGTTTAAAAGTAAAAATAGTGATAGCAAAACATCATCTTTGATATCTTTGAAAAGCACAACAAATATCAAAATACTGCTTTTATTAAAAAGTTACATCTCACAATCACAATCTGATGACAAAACCAGAAAAATACAGTTTCTCTGAACATTTAATAAATGCTCTAAATAGCAAAAATAGTGACTTGCCAGTTTCTGTTGCAAGATTGTTTTCGTCGTCTTGATTTATTCTTTCAGTGATATCCTTTGCTTGTTTGAATTCCTCAGTCTGAGCTGTGTCCTGTTTTCTCAGCTTCAGGTTTTTGTCTTTTACTTCTTTTCTTTCTTCCTTTCTGTACATCCATAAATAAGCTGAATGTTTGCCGCACATACATATATGGCATAATCATCTCTCCCTCTGTACTACTGTGATTCTCTCCGACTTCTCTTTATCTATCCTCATGCTTCTGTCTGTCTCCATACCTCTCCGTTCATCAATCTCTCTAAATGAGCGCATTTCTGCAAGATGTTTGCAGAGATCTTTCAGCATTCCTGATTTACTCATGGAGAGAGTTTTTAACCACCCACTTGAAAGACACACCTCCAAGCGTTCCTCAGTAAGGTCACACATATGCCATAGCAATCATATGCTACACAATGACACATTTATAAAATAAAAAGTGCAACATATGCAGTTTTTATATTTTATTCTGTCTTCTAATTCTCATTCTTTTTACATTCTATTCTATTGCATGGACACAATTTTCTCCCACCAACCATACTTTAATATCTAGTCTCCACGGGTTACTCATGATCCTAAAGATCACCTGCAAAAATGTGCAACTACACCTGCATATGAACTAGAATAAAAGATTGATGTTTGATATAGAACTCAGAAACTGCTCCGCCTGCTGGCTGATGTCGTTCCTGCTCAGATCCAGCTCAACAGATATGCACTGACAACTAAGAAGTGAAGCCAAGTATTCACAGCAGCTGTCAGTGAGACCACAGTTGGATAATCTAAAATGAAAACAAATCAAAAAAAGTTAACACAACGTCTTAGAATTTTTCTAATTCCTAAATCTGCATTCTCTGTTTAGTTAGATTAGGGCAAGGTTCCATAGACAGGGTTTAGCCTAAGACAGGATTAGGCCATAGTTCAATTAAGACATTCAAATAATTTTTACAAACATTCCTTAGAAAAAAAACATTACTGGTGTACATCTTAAGACAAAACAAAGACACTGATATATTTTAAGATCTGTCAGTGCGAGTTTCTTTCAGTTGAAACAGCTCAGACTTACATTTTAGTCTCGACTAGGCTTAAGCCTTGTCTATGAAACCACGGGAAAACATAAAAGAAATTTAGTAAATGATTATTCAATCTTACTTTAAAGTATTCATTGCACAACTGCCTTCCTGTAGTAAAATGCAGAGCAACTGAACACCTTCATTTTTTAGTTTGTTGTTGCTTAGGTTCAACTCCTTCAGGTTTAAATTGCCTGCTAACCCGCACATATCTGCAGTGAGTTCACAAGAGTCCAGACTGCAGGGATGAAGAAGTTTGAACAATTATAATCTATACAATTGTAGTAATTTTATTTTATATGCTTGTTGCAACCATTGAGTCTTATTTGTTCAACATTCACTACTGAATTGTTCTTCCACTAAGTATACTTTTTTTTTTTTTAAGCTGTGCCTTTGGCACATACTGACCACAGCTTTTCAAGACCACTGTTTTCTCCAAGGACTGTAAAAAGATGTGTTATTCCAATGCATCCTGGGAAATTTTTGCTCAAATCAAGCTCTTTCAGGCTGAAGGGGTTTGATCTCAAAGCTGAAGCCAAAGATAAGAAACCCTCCTCTGTCAGTCTGCAACACGACAACCTGAAGAATAAAAGTTTTTAAAAAAAAGTAAGAGTTTTAATTCTATGATAATCAATTAATGTTATATTTAAAACCTTTTGCGCAAGAGCTGATAAGTCGGTCATTAGTGCATATGACAAGATAATTTCTAGCTTAAAAAGCCTTCCAAACTTTTTTTGCGCAATACTTTTTTAAAAGTTATTTTAATACACAAGCTAAAATCATCTAGAAATTGCTCGTGTTGAGTTTGATCTTGTGCAAATTTAAATATTTAGCATTTCTATTAATATTTAATAAACATCTTTTGTAAAACAAAAATCATTTAACAGGTATTTGTAAATACAATCAAAATATTACGTCATAGGTGCTCTGTGATTAATACACAAGCTAGAATTTGTGTACAGTTTTTGTACATATTGCTCATGTACAGTTTGAGCTGGTGTCCATTGAAAAATATTGTATTTATATAAATATGTATTAAACATCTATTGTAAAACAATAAGCATTTAACATGTATTTGTATATAAAATCATAACATATTACATCATAGGTGGTCTGTGATTAATACACAAGCTAAAATCAGCTAGAAATTGCTCTTGTGTACTTTTGTGCAAATTGTAATATTTTGTATTTAGATTAATACTTATTAAACATCTATTGTAAAACAATCATTTAACATGTATTTTTAAATAAAATCATAAAATATTACATCATAGGTGGTCTGTGATTAATACACAAGCTAAAATTAGCTAGAAATTGCTATTGTGTAGAGTATGTTCTTGTTTAAATTTAAATATATTTACATAAATATTTATTAAACATCTGTTGTAAAATAATATTTTTTAATATGTATTTGTACATAAAATGTACAATGTCATAGGTGGTCTGTGATTAAACAAGGTGCTTTACTATTTTTTTTCTGCTACTTCATGTTGGATAAACGTTGATTAAATATAAGAGTTCTCACAAAATATATTAGCAGTTTTGCACAAAGACAGCTCTCAAACATTCTAATCCAGTGCTGTGGAAATGTAATAAATGAAGCATAACCTCAATTTCTCAAGTTTACAGGATGGATCCTTCAGAGAGTTCATGAGCTTCTTCATCCCAAAATCCTGCAAGTCATTGTCAGAAAGATCAAGAGCTTTAAGACGAGAGTTCTCCAGACCAAGCCCACAACTTTTAGATGTAAAATTACATCTCTCTAATCTAAAAGAAAAAAAAAATTGAGAGAAATTGTTGGTAATTAATTTCAATAAATGAAAGTGTTCTAAAGATGCAGCCTCACTTCCTATTTGACATCCTCATTTGCGAGTTTGTTGATATGGGTTGGCACATCAAAAAAGTTTGACCACTGCCTCAGTGACTATGTCACACATTTTTGAGGATGATTAGAATTCTGCACATTTTTAAAAAGTGTAATATTGAGTTGGACACAATTTGAAACCACTGGTATCACTGAACCTGGCATGACCAAGAAATCAGATATGCTATTATGGGTTGTTAAATTATTGAAAAGAAGCATAAGCATAATTTTGAGTTGATGTTTGCATTATGGCAGTGGTTCCCTATCAAGGTCCCAGAGTACATTTTGTATGTCTCCCTAATCAAACACACCTGGTTCAACTCAACGACTCATTAGTAGGGGCTGCAAGACCTAAATTCAGGGGTGTCTGAACTCGGTCCCGGAGGGCCATTGTCCTGCTGGGTTTAGCTCCAACCCCAATTAGAAACACCTGAACCAACTAATCAAGGTTTAACTACACATTCTAGAACAAGGGTCTCCAAACTTGGTCCTGGAGGGCCGGTGTCCCGCAGAAATTAGATCTAACTTGCCCCAACACACCTGCCTGGAAGTTTCTAGCATGTCTAGTAAGACCTTGATTACCTGGTTCAGGTGTGTTTAATTAGGGTTGGAGCTAAGTTCTGGAGGACACTGGCCCTCCAGGGCAGAGTTTGGAGACCCCTGTATTACAAGATTCCAGGCAGGTGTTCTTGAGCTGGTGGGAGCTAAACTTTGTAGGACAGTGGCCCTCTAGGACAGAGTTTAGACACCCCTGCCTGAAATGGCGGTGTCAGATGAGAGAGACACCCAAAATGTGTACTGTTGGGGGGACTCCAGGACCGGGTTTGGGAACCCACTTTATTGTTTTATTTGACTGGACTCCTAGACAAAAAAAAAAGTAATAATAAACATTACTTTTAAAAAATAGTTTACAATAGATGCCTACAGTACAAGTAGACAAATAAAAGAGACATTTTCTACAGATCATTGCACAGACACATACCTCAACTCTTCAAGGTTACAATTTGGGTTTGCAAGTAATTCAGAAAACATCCCAACTCCTAAATCCCAAAGTTTGTTATAACTTAGATCCAGTTTCTTAAGTTGGCATGGTTTTGAACTTAGAGCAGATGTGAGGAAAGCACATGCCTCCTTTGTAATCCCACAACCTGAAAGCCTGCAAGCAAAAATTAATATCTGTTGAATGATGCAATGTCAGTCATCAACTTCTGCTAGTTCTGTTTTAGCAATTTGAGAAGTCAAATAGTTCTTTGCCATGTTAGCACAGGGTTGAGCAAATTAAATTATCTTCTCATTTATTGCACAACCAATAGGTCAGCGGGGCATGTTTTAGATGGAAAGATAAATTTTGCCACATTTTCCAACCCATCCAAAGAGAAGTTGTGTGACTTCAAGGAAGGCTCCTGAACTAAGCTAACCTCTGCTGTCCACCATATCAATATTCATCAAAAAGCCTCAGAAAAAAATAAAAAAAAACACATCAAGACCTAAGAGTCTCCAGTCCACAGTCAGGCACCAAACCCAAAATCCGTGTTGCTGCATCATTTCCAATGCTATTGTTGCTAAGGTCCAGCTCCTTAAGATGTGATGGGTTTGACTTAAGAGCAGCAACAAGGGCTAAACAGCTGTCTCTTCTGAATCCACAAAACTCCAGTCTACAAGAAAACAATTGAAAGGGATAGCCATTTATCAACAGTATCATGACATCTGTCGAATATGTTGGATTTTAATACTGATATGATAGTGGCAGAAATTTACTTTAGTGTCTGTAGTTTGCAATGTGGACTCCTCAGCCCAGAGCAGAGAGCTTTCACCCCACTGTCTCCAAGGTCATTGAAACTGAGGTCTAGTTCTCTCAGGACATTGGGATTGGATTCGAGAACAGAAGCCAAAGCTGAACAGCTTTTCTTCGTCAGTTTACATGAGGATAATCTAAAAATTATTATGAAACAAACTTCTTACCATATCTTCAAAACTGTACCTTTATTTTGAAGTGAGATGTTTGATGCCACTTACATAGCAGTCCGACTGGCTTTGATAACGGGATGAAGCTTAAAAAGACACTCATCTGATTTAAAGAATTTTTTCAAGTCAAAAACCTCCAGTCCCTCATCACTGGTGAGTAGCACAAAGACCAGAGCCGACCACTGCGCATTTGAAAGTACCTCCATTGAAAGTCTTCCAGAATGAAGGTACGTTTGGATTTCCTTGACAAGAGAATGGTCATTCAGTTCATTGAGGCAGTGGAATAGATTGATGGACCTCTCGGGGCTAAGACCTGTCCCAAGCTTTTCTTTTATGTACGTGACTGTGTTCTCAATGCCAGTTGTGATGTGTCCAATTTGTATTGAAAGGTGGCAAAGCAAGGTCTCACTGCACTCCCGTGAAAGTCCGAGGAGGAAGCGAAGGAAAAGATCAAAGTGCCCATTCTCTGACTTCAAAGCCTGATTTACAGCACTCTTGTGTAGGTCAAACAGAGATAAATCCATGCAGAGCTCCCCAAAGTCTGTGTCTTGGAATGGTATCTTAAATGCATCACTACTGGGCTTCTGAGCTGTAAACCAGTGAAGGTGAACAAACAAAGCTGCAAGATACTCTTGGAAACTCAGATGCACAAAACAAAAGACCTTCCTTTGGTACAGGCCAAACTCCTCCCTGAAGATCTGTGTGCAAAGTCCTGAATATAGTGATGCATCCTTGACATCAATGCCACACTCGATCAGGTCTTCTTCGTAGAAGATCACAAAACCTTTCTTCAGTTGCTGAAAGGCCAGTTTTCCAAGCGAGAGGATGTTGTTTCTACTCAAGTTTGGATCCGAGTGACGCAGTTCCTCGTACTTATCTTTCATCTGTAATGTCTGGAAGATCAGGAAGTGTGTGTACATTTCAGTTAGAGACTTGGGGATTTGACAGCTCTCCTTGTCACTCAACATCCTCTCTAGAACAGTGGCTGAAATCCAGCAGAAGACTGGGATGTGACACATGATGTAGAGGCTCCTTGACAATTTCATGTGTGCAATGATTTTATTGGCCAGACTCTGATCACTGATTCTCTTCCTAAAATAGTCATCCTTCTGAGGGTCATTGAACCCTCGTACCTCTGTGATCTGGTCAACACACTCAGGAGGGATCTGACTGGCTGCTGCTGGTCGAGAGGTAATCCAGAGGAGAGCTGAAGGAAGCAGATTCCCCTTGATGAGATTGGTCAGCAGCACATCCACTGAGGCTGGTTCTGTTACATCAGAGCACCTTTTGTTGTTCCTAAAATCAAGAGGTAGTCGACACTCATCCAAGCCATCAAAGATGAATATGACTTTGTAGTTCTCAAAGTTTGAAACTTTGAATCCCTTAATTTCTCTGAAAAACAAATAAACAAGTTGCTCCAGTGTGTACTGCTCTTTTACAATCAAATTCAGCTCCCGAAAAAGCAATGGAAACACGAAATGGACATCTTGGTTGGCTTTTCCTTCAGCCCAGTCAAGAACAAACTTCTGCACAGACACTGTTTTTCCAATTCCAGCAACTCCTTTAGTCAGTACGGTTCTGATGGGTTTGTTTTGTCTAGGTAAGGCTTTAAAGATGTCATTGCATTTGATTGGGGTTTCCTGTGTCTCTGGTGTCCATGATGCTGTCTCAATCTGTCTCACCTCATGCTCATTATTGACTTCTCCAATGCCTCCTTCTGTGATGTAGAGCTCTGTGAAGATCTTGTTGAGTAGGGATGGATTTCCTTGCTTAGCAATACCTTCAAATATACACTGGCTTCTGTTCTTCAAATTGGATTTAAGCTTTTGCTGACAAGCATCGATTTGATGAACTAAATAAAATAAGAAAAAATTATTTGTTACTCCTCTTTGTCTGTACTTATTGTAAACCATGTTCTACCCTTATACGCATACTAACATTGAAGTAGTTTGTCAAAGAGGCTTTGCTCCTTCATACACTTCAAAATATGTAATGTGATTTTGACTGTTGCTTCTTTGGCTTCAAGAACACATTCATCTTCTTCATCTGGTGGACTCTCTGTACACTCTGGGAGAAGGGGGTTCAAAACTGTGTTGATTTTTTTCAGTTCCTTCTTTACAAACGTGATCACATTGCGTTGAATTTGCTAAGATAAAAAAAGACATTTTATTTAATATTTTACTCTTCTTTTGAATGTAAAATGATAAATCATATGTTAAACACAAAAGCTAACCCGCAAAATAGCAGCAAGGGCCATTTGTGTATCTGGAGTCGATTGGTGGTGCAATTCTGTGGGTTGCTCTCTGCATTCAGAGCAAAGTATTAAAATTGAATATTGATGGAAAAAAAATATGCTTTAAAATATATGAGTGTTATAAGAACAAACAAGTCCTGACATACTGTTGTTGGATGGGAGAATCATCCATACGGAGATTAGTTGGTGGCTCCATTGACCAGTTACTCCGAACAGACACATGGGTGTGAGCAGAAGAACCAAGCCAATCTTCTGGCAGACTTTGACAGAACAGAACATACAGTAATTTAAAAGCTGAACCATCTAATTCCTAAATAAAGAGAATGATGTCATCATGCTGTATAAACAGTGTGACAGAAAACAAATATATGTCTAGCCCAGAGCATGTTACAAAGAACAAATTCATGGGTTTAAAGGGATAGTTTACCCAAAAATGAAATGTCATTAAATACTCACCCTTATGTCGTTCCAAACCTGTAAGACCTTTGTTCATCTTCGGAACACAAATTAAGATATTTTTGATGAAATCCGAGAGCTCTCGAACCCTGCATAGACAGCAATGCAACTTCTACGTTCAAGACCCAGAAAGGTATTAAGGACATCGTTAAAATAGTCCATGTGACATTGTTGTGAAGCTACGAGAATACTTTTTGTGCGCAAAGAAAACAAAAATAATGACTTCTCTTCTGTCTCAAACTGTCTTTTTTGCCCAGACTTACTTATTTGAACCAGAGTACACAGTCAATGAAATAAGAGAGATGGACGTTCTACGTCAGAATGCTGGCTCCTGCATCAGCAGAACCACACACAAAAATTGTTGAAAAGATTTTGTTTTCTTTGCACATAAAGCATTATTGTATCACCATAAATTTACAGTTGAACCACTAATGTCACATAGACTATTTAATCTTTGTCCTTACATTTCTAGGCTTGAACGTTGTAATTACATTGCCGTCTATGCGGATTTCATCAATAACATCTTAGTTTGTGTACCGAAGATGAGTGAAAGTCTCATGGGTTTGGTATGACATGAGGGTGAGTAATGAATGACAATTTTTTTTTTTTTTTCAATTTTTGGGTGAACTATCCCGTTAAATGCTGATAAAATGTAAAGCTTGAATGACTGAAGGTCACTTGGTAAATATTACTCATAGAAATCATAATAACAATTGCACAGTCAATGTAGGTTTAAATTTGTCCATAAAACTGAAACTGAGCACTGACACCAGTGCTTCTGAATATCCATGTATATTTTTTCTGTCCAGACATTTACAAAACTAAACTATAAAATAAATACTTTGATTGTTGGTGCATGATAAGAAAGTTGTCAGTCAAATCAGTGGTGCCACCATAGCTTCACTGAATAAATGTGTATTACCTTTGATCTTCTTGCTGGAATTTAACTGGAGGATCCATTGATGCATCACTCTTCATAGAAACATGGCTGAACACTGGAGAGGCAGCTCTCTTCTGCTGATGAACCTCAACACTATAAAAACATTAAGTGAATCAATATTAGCAATCATTGTTATATTCCAACTGAGTATAAAGAGATCAAATTAACCAATACATGCAGAGATGTTTTAATCATGAATAAGCAATACACAAACAAACAAATAAATATACCTTTCAGCTTGATTGAATGTTTGGGGTTCAGTAGAAGAGCAGCTGGCACTGTCTTTGTTCTTATGGCTGGATGTGACTTTATCCATGGTTTCACTAGACTCACTCATTTCATCGTTTCTTTCCAGACACCTTAAATGATCCTAAATTCTACTTTTAGGCAAAAAAAACCCAAAGTGTTTTGTGTCAGTTGACCATCATTTCCATACATCCTATTTTGCACAAGACAACATGTATATAACATGGGGGGCACCAGTGTTTAAATTGAGGGGCCCAATCATACCACTTATTTTTAGATGTGGATGAGGGTTTGAAAAAACAAATCAACAAATAACAATTGGTTTGTATGTAGCATATGATGTACAAGAAGAACAACAACAAAGACTATTTAATTTAAAACGACTTTACATGCTCAATTCTCATGCTGGAAAACCAAGAGAAAAGAAAATGTTTCCCCCCCCCTTACATTGTAACACTGGGTACCACCCTGTGCAGCTGCATGTCACAAGCCAGCTTTGAAGAAGGAAACAGACCAGGGCCCGTATTCACAAAACAGTTTCTTACCACTGAGAGTTCTTCTATATAGCAGTAAACATTTTTAGCTAAGAGCTTTCTCTTAAAACCTATTAACAAAGCTGCAACAAACTTTTACTAAGGAATAGAGATAAGTCTTAAGCTAAGAGTAAAGGCAGGGTTGACCTTGTTGCTATGGATGATGTCAGCATGCTTACATACTGTGCACACAGTGATTGGCTGATAGGGGAGAAGTCTCTGTCAGAGATTTCTTTATAGAAATATTGTAGAGCATGATATTATGTTGCCATTTTCAAATAAAGTTTTTTAAAAAAGTGTTGCCACATTCAAATGCATTTAGCCTTTAGCCAAATTACTTAGCCTACACAAAATGCAGGCTAAGTGTCGCTAATTTAACAAGTGCATGTTCAGCTGATTGTCAGCCTTTTACATGTGTGCTTCTCATAAACAAATAGCTGATATGCATATAAACAGCCTTTTTATTAACAGAACAGAATAATCATGATATGCAAACGTAAATGAAAACCAAACTGTACGCAATAAAAACAAGGATATAATCAAAGGAAAATTTGGAGTTAACCTCCAAAACCATAAAAGTTGCGTGGATAAACTTCAATGTGCGCAAATAAATGCTGAGTGTTTCTAAGTTTGAGTTCTGAGGCAGATTGTAAGCAACGGCCATTTTAGAATATTTGGGATTTGTTAGTGATTTAGTGATTTATCTGTTTCGCAGATTTATGAGCTAGTTTTAGCGTTAAAACGCTTTCTGAAATACTCTGAGCAAAAATTCTGGAGTGCTAAATTTAGGACTGACACGCCCATTATTTTTAAGTTTTCAAGTAAAGAAATCGTCAAGTTGAGCTACCTGTAGCCTTGTTTTGTGAATACGGGCCCTGGTCATGTTATCTTTTTAAAAGGCGTGCATGGTCCCTATTCACCTAAGCTGGTCATTCAGTAACTTCTGAAACATGTTACATTTTTACAGAACATGCCACATTTAAATGACTTTACCAAAACTTGAAATACTTCACTCAGTCGTTTGTATTGTTGTAAGGCGAAAAAAAAAAACACCAAAACGCCAAATAAAAACAAACTACTTGCCGAAGTGTATTTACCTTGTTTACGTTTGTGCGGCGTAGCTACGCTTATGAACACCATTAGCTGAGTTTCGGTTTCCGTTCTTCAGCAGGATATGCAACCTTACTTAACCGCTGGTCGCGCACATCCGCCAAGTTTGTAGTTTTTTAATACATTTTATTTTTTTGGGACACATTTATTGTAATTTCACAGGATGGATAGTATGAACATTGGGACAGAGGGTTGGTGAGCAGAAGAGACTTCTTTTGACTGCTAGTTTATGCATTCTTAAATGTGCAAACTTGCAGGTAATTTTCTATCGAATTATTATATAATAAGTTGCAATAAAACAGCTTTGAAAACATGTTATTATTGAATTTAATTGTTTTGGATAACTATTATTACTGTTATTATTAATGGTATTATTATTTTACTTAATCTATAAATGAAAATAAAACAACAAGAACAAAAACCTTCCTTGTAGGACAAAAAGTGCTTCTTCCTCCAGGGGGCGCCTGAAGGCTCATGAAATCGAATCCTCGATTGAAAATCTCTCCAAAACGAATTGAAAAGTGTTGTCTCCCTTCCGTTACTCACAACTAATACAATTTCTTAGTAAATATAAAAACCAGGCCAAGCTAACAGATACTTCATCCAAAAGAATACAGTTGAGCCTTGGCTTGTGTCTGAACAGAATGGGTCTTTATTCAGGAAATGAAAGAAAAAGATTGTAATCAACACCCCATTTAAATACAAAACAAATCAAAATAAGGAACAACATGATATTCAGTTTGCATATCAAAGAGCCATTCAGTAATAATTACAGTCTGAACACTTCATAAACCACTTGTGTGAATCTATACACAAACTTGATTTAGAAACTAGAACATTAACAATATTACAAAGATTTTAGCTTTAAAAATAATTCAAATTGAAATAATATTTTAGCAGTTAGCATCATAAAATTATATATTCATATCTTTCCACATAAAAATACAAAATAATATTAATGACATATAATATGAAAAATTATCCCAAATATCTTGCTACTATTAGAGTCAAATAAAAAAAAAAAAAACGAGGAACGAAAAAACAAACGGACAAACAAAAAAAGAAATAGAAATATGCATGAAAAAGTTTCTCCTTTTGTTAGCAAAACACTATCCAAAATAACTACAATCATTTACATCAGTACAAAGATATCTGGATTTAAAAATAGTTGCAATGAAAAAAAGGGGTTTCATCTTTTCTGACAGTAAAAAATGACACTGTGAATCAGAAATTTGCAAAATATGCAATGAAAAAAATAAATCTGCATTAAAAAGGTATACACTGCAATTCTCACTTTTTTATACAAACATTAGAAACAGTATTGCACGTCACAACACAGATTCGAGGTTAGTAAGCCTTTCAAAATGTGTTATATTCAAGTTTCTGAGTATCAGTGAGGGGAGGGCTGATACCCCTCCATCTAACCAGGGAGAGTCTCAAGTGTTTTCCATGAACATAGTAGAACCCTCAATGCTTCCTTCCTTCAAATTAAATAGACGACCAACTTAAATAGTAATCAAATCGATGTGTGCTAAGCAATAATACATAAATAGATTCATATACACACACATATACACACACACACACGCACGCACACACAACTGCACGGATGATTCAAGAAACGGCCTTTTCCAGCGTGTGAACGTAACCATAAATACGTGGGCAAATCAAGTGAGAGAGGAAATAGAAAAATACAATTTAAATCAAATAGTTATCTGTCTACAAAAATAGTCAAATAAATATGATTTTTCAAAACGACGACAACGAAAACCCATACACATACACGTACGAAGCAACAGTGTTGAACACGGACTACTCGTCACCGACAGAAAAAAAGACGGGTGTCGAAACAGACGGCCATCTCGTTTAGTTCCCAGAAACACCTTCGCCTTATATAGAATCTGGGCCCATACATCAAATAAGTTACTATGTCAAAAATAAAGATATTTAAATTATCCGATAGACTTAAAACAGGTCGCAATTATTCTACAATCAAACAGCATACAAAACGAGGGTGATGTGATACAAAGATACAAAATCAAAGAGACTGTTTTGCGTTCGACTCCAAACGTCAGGGGAAGAGGGACTGGTTCTCTCAGAGGAGAAAGGAGAGGAGAGAAATCGAAAAGGTAGTGCATCACGTGTCCTCGAGAGTCTGGAAACAAGCCAAACGTTGACAAATAAATAGACACATATATACGCAATAAATAAAAACGCAATCTGTTGACACTTGAAAGGTTAAATCACATACACAAACTGGACAGGACGATCAGGGCACTGAACCCGAGAACACAAGAGTGCAAATAGAACGAAAGACAGAAGGAGAAGTACAGTACCGAACGGCTGGTTGTGGCACCAGCGGTCATTGCTTCTGTAGAGATTGTCCACAAGACTGATCCGAACGAAAACGCAAACAACGCTACAAAAAACATTCGCGACAGAGTTCTTTTCGTGACGTCTCTCTCCTCTCTTTTCCCCAGTTCTTTTCGATTTTGTAAGAGAATAAACTACGAAACGCGGCGCTAGGCTCCGCCCACCACGCACAGACAACGACCACAGGTACGATTCCTTCGCGAATTCCTACGTACTACATTATATCAAAGCTAGCACGGAAAACGTCCTCGTCCTGCGCAATAAGAGGGGTGGCTTCAGGGGTGTTTAGGAAGGGCAAAGGTTAAATGTCGAGAGACGATCCTCTAGATCGTAGAACTGAAACCTCAATTCGTAACTAGACTCACACGGCACGAAGACGAGACACGAAAACCACAGGACAGCACACCGTCTCTTGACTAATTATCGAGTTACAAAATGGCAGAACTCACTACTCTAAAAACTACCGTCACTTCTCTCGTAATAAGTTCGTAAAGGAATCATCACAACAACGCATGCAAAGGTTTTACGAAGAATTTTACACAGTTTTTTTTTTTATATTATTTTTTTTTCCTTTCGGTAGTAGTATTGATTATCTTATATCTAAGAGTCTGACCGTTTTTTCGCCTCATGCTACATAAATTCCTCTGTTTATCGTTAATATGCATCATGTTTTGTTTGTGTGTTTTTTCTTTCTTATATGTGCTGGTAACCTTTACACTGCATGCAAATGATGTACAGCCACAAACATGCACGTAAATTTTCACATTCTGTGTTTCCATGGCGCAATCGGACTGCATTTCTGTGTATGACATCGCCAGTGACGTCACAATGGCATTACATAGAACACCGACACTATCTATTCGTTATATCCTATATAGCAGCAAAGCTTCTTCTATAGCTTGTGATTAAATTGCAAGAGTAGAGCAATAACAAGCCAGATTAATATTCTGAGGTATTATCTTTTTTTTTTTTTTTTTTTGCCAGTGGAAAATGGAAAGTCTCAGTAATTAATTATTGAATCATTCCTATTCCTGCTAAGAGCACATTGGAGCGAAACATCAAGGGGGGAAATATTACTCTCTTTGTTTTTTAGTTTTTTTGTATTTTTAGTATATTCCGCGGCGAACGTCTCGTTTTCAGGCCGCGCGTTTTGCTACCTTTGGTTCGAGATCCAGGGCAGGCATCAGAGATTACATCATCAAGGGTTTTCCAGAGACAATTGCGCACTTTGCCCACTAGGGGGGGATTTAGCAGCAGACGGACACACGACGGACAGAACGAATGAACAGAACAGACAGGCTGCCCCCCCAAGCGAAAACATTCTCGTTTCTACTTTTTAAATCTCACATATAAAAATAATTTGAAAAAACTACAAAAAATCAATCTCTTTTTTTGTCTTAATCTCCTTTTTAAAAAACACGAACGTACCACAAAAACTCTGTTCCGAGCCTGAGATGTACAGGGAGGGAGGAGAAAGAAGTGGTTTGGTGAAATCAACTGAGGCTTGTAGTGTTTCTGGCTGCTACAAAAGATAAAGATATATTTATATATTTATAGTCATATATATTCTCTATATACTGTATACGGTTATGTACTCTATACTGACAGCTTGGGTTCAGGGGCCAAACGAAGCATCTTTTTTTTTCCCCCCCCACAGCAGACGTGTTGTTTCTGCGTCATCTTGCATGCTGCTGTTCCCGGCGCTCACGGAATCCCCGTCTTTAGTTCCAGCGGAAGTGGATCTGGCGGGGACGATCGGCTCCCTCTTTGACCAGCGGCTTGTGGAACTCGCGTCCGGCGCGGGAGTGGATGTTCGCCCAGCAGAACTCGCAGTAATACTGCAGGCAGGTGACGTTGGCGCAAAAGAACGGGGCGAACTTTCCGCCACAACGTGCTCCCTGGCATTCGTCGCACAGCTGGTCGTCCAGCACATACGGCTTCACCTCCACCTGTGGCACATGAACAAGCACAACATGATTGTTTTTAATTCATTTCTACTATACATGAGCTCATATAGATACATAAACAATACCATGATCAGTGACCGTTGTAATGCATTGCTAAGTGATTAAATTACATTTCCTATGAAAGAGTAAAGTAAGAGATTACTCTTTATTTTTCTGTTATTTAATTACAGTTACAGTTGAAGTCAAAAGTTTATATACACCTTGCAGAATCTGTAAAATGTTATTTTACCAAAATAATACTAATAATACAAAACATGTTATTTTTTTTAGGGCTGTCAAACGATTAATCGCGATTAATCACATCCAAAATAAAAGTTTATGTTTACATACTATATGTGTGTTTACTTTGAATATTTATTATGTACATATAAATACATACACATACATGTATATATTAAAGCAAAATATTTATACGTATATATATTTACACCTGTATACAATTTAGATTATAAATAAATATAAATATTTTAGATATAAATCTAAAATATTTTTCCTTAATATATACATACATGTGTGTGTTTTTATATATACATAATAAATATACAAAGTACACAAATATACAGTATGTAAACATAAACTTTTATTTTGGATGCGATTAATCGCGATTAATCGTTTGACAGCACAAATTTTTTTATTTCGTACTGACCTGAATAAGATATTTCACATAAAAGACGCTTACATAGAGTTAACATGAGAAAATAATAGTTCTCATCAAAATAAAAGTTCTCACTGATCACTGATGCTCCAGAAGGAAACACGATGCATCGATTAAGAGTTTGGGGGGGGGGGGGGGGGTACTGTAGTTTCTCTAAAAAAATATATGATATTAAGAGTTGGGGGGGGGATACTGTAGTTAAATAAAAAAAATATATATGATATTTAGGCAAAATAAGAAAAAATAAGAAAAATGTACACATCTTCATTCTGTTCGAAAGTTTTCACCCCTGGCTCTTAATGCATGTTTTTTCCTTCTGGAGCATCAGTGAGCGTTTGAACCTTCTGTAATAGTTGTACATGAGTCCCTCAGTTGTCCTCAGTGTGAAAAGATGGATTTCAAAATCATACAGCCATTGTTGGAAAGGGTTAAAATACACAGAAATGCTGAAAAACCAACGAATTTGTGGGCCCTAAAAGATGAACAGCAGGCAGTTTAACTGTTCAGGACAAACAAGGGACTCATTAACAATATCACTAAACAAAAAAAACACAGCTGTGGATCATTCAGGTAACAACACCGTATTAAGAATCAAGTGTATGTAAACTCTTGAACATAGTTTTTTTTTTTTATTTGTATCAATTCTATTTACCCGTTTGTCAATGTCGCCATGCTGCAGCTGGACGAATCGGGCGCTGATGGCAGCGATGTAGCTCTGCTGATTAGAGAAGGCCACACGCCCCGCCCCCTTTGGGTACTTCAGCTCCGGATCAGTGTCAATACCCGCGTAACACACTCCACCATACAAGCGGTCCATGATCATGGCCAGCTCCACTGCAGAGAAAGATACCATTAAAGTCTATACATAGAATATATTACACATTAAAGTTAAAACAACATCAAGCTGTGTGTTTAGCGTACCAGCTCTCAGTGGACGTGGCACTCCTCCCACAAAGATGGTTTTGCGAGGGTCCAGCGGCTGAGATCCGTCCATCACAAAATCACTGTCACTCAGGTTCCACGGACGAATCTGGACCTGAAAAAACACATTCAGATCCCATATATGAAACACAGTGTACATGAACACAGAAAAAATATACACTTGTGAAAAGAGCTACTTAATTGTAGTGCACTTCAAATCTATAATACTAATAAAATCACGTTTCTTAAGTCACTTTGTAATAATGTCAAATAATAAAAAAGCTTTTTTCACATTCAAATGTCATATACTAAATTAAAACATATTCTAAAGTAAATTCATGTCTTTTTCCAAAGCAACAAAACACTTATTTTGAAAACAGATGGCATTTGTCAGACATTAGTTAAGAAAAGCTGCAGGAAAGATTTGGCTGTGTTTATTCTCTGTTCTGGAACTGAAGGTTTATTCACACACAACAACGTTTTGTGTCATCTCTGGTTTAAATATTTGACAACTTTAGACTTAAATGAAAAAAAAGTAATATGAATAAGACTTGTGTGTTTGTGAATGTGGACTCACAGGCTTGTCTTTGATGGTAGGGCTGGACACACACAGGTACAGTTTTCCATCCTCCTCCAGACAGGCTTCAATCAGTGCCTGAACTGAGCTCTCCTCTTGGAACAGGAGGAAGGCATAACCTAGACAACAGTCCACAACACACACTTAATCAGACTGTGAGCTCTGTGTAACGTATGATTTCTGATTGTTCTAGATAACATTCATTATTACAATTTCAGTGATTAAATGTAACATATTTTAATTAATATGCTTGAAATTTAGCTAAAAAAAACAATGGAAAGAGAATGCTAATAGCGAGGATTACCATTGCTTTGTAAATACAGTCAAACCAAAATTTATTCAGACACCTTCAACATTTCTCACATTATCGCATTTTAGAGTCAGGCTTTTTAATCTACAAATCGCCATCATTTACTGCACAGTGGTATTGTGTCAGAAATGTGAGCAAATTTGTGTCAAATTTTATTATATCATTAATGTAGACATGCATTAAATGTATTGAAGGAGAAGTAATGGAATATAATCACAGTATTGTTTTGTGTGTGTGTGTGTGTGTGTGTGTGTGTGTGATCAAGCTTTAGTGTTTATGTATTTATACTAAATGTATTTAGACTACTGTTTTTCATACAAATACCTAGGAATCATATTACATTTTTACTATGGTATTGAGGTACTATATTTGTGGTTATGATCGTGATCTATGGATGATACTATGGAAAAGCAATGGTTTATTAAAACAAAATGAAATTAAATTTTACCATATAAAAATGAAGTTGCTACAACTTTTACAGATATTACTGATTTGATAATGAACAAGTCTGCATCCTAACTCAAGCTACTATCAAATGTGTATGTAAAGAGACCATTTTTTTTTATTATTATTTTATTAATAATATTATCAGCGAACACAAAACTGTTTCTTGATTTGATACAATAACATGCAGAACTAAGATTTTTTTTTTTTATTAAGATATTTATTTTGTTAAGGAAAAATGACGAAAAAGTGTAAAGAATTAAAATAACATGGTGTTTTTTAATGTTCTGACTATGAAGGATATTTTCAAGCCACAATTAACCGTCTGTTTATTTGTATAAAAAATCTGCCTTCAAACCTGAAAGAAATAAAAATTGACATTTATCGTGATAATTAGCAATATTGACTGATATGAAGAAAAATAAATAATTTTTTTTTTGGCCATATCACCTAGCCCTGAAAATATTAATAAAATATTAACTCAAGAGTTAAACTGTTTCAAAACAAATTTATCTTGATAATGTCAGATAACTGATAGAAAGGTATGTAACAAAATATGGTCAGGTCAAATTACAGTTTTGGTCCTAAATGTTGATCGATTTTACTGGTAGTCCACTGTATGAAGAATTTTGAGCTATTATATGTCACAGTTTTCTTTATTTTGCTATCCTCACTTGCATAAATGAAATATAGTGCCCTGCGCCCACTAGTAAACAATATCAAAAATTAATCATGTGTTTGAATAATTCTTGGTTTGACTGTATAAATAAACTGTCACAGTTATGAAGACTTTACTGTTATTCTACAATGTGAAAAACAGTAAAAAGTGTCTATATAGTATGTGCAAGCAGATTGCTATTGTTGCATTTGCTATGGATATGGTAGTTTCTCTAGAAGTACCTTTAGGGGGGAAGTAAGACTTGCTCTCTGCTTTGTGTGGCCAGTCAACAACCAGATGACCAAAGCGCCGAAAACTGCTTGTGATTTCATCTGTGGGAAAGATGAGACCGTGAGAGTCAGATAGAGAAAAAAGGGAAAGAGAGAGCAAGCAGAAACTGTGGCAGATCCTTTTTCATACAGGAAACATAATGATTTTAATCTGCTTGAGTACAGAAAAATCAAACAAGAGGTTAAAAGATTAAAAATGCAAATTTCACCATGTTTCAGGGTTTAACAATTATCTACAAGATTAAGTTCACTAATATAAATAATTTTCCTCAAATTCTTCTCAGAATGACAGTAAATCAGCATCTGTAATCAGCGGGAGCCATTTTGTTTGCAGATCTGCACTCAGATGAGGTTTTAGGTTTTGTGTAGTGGTGTCAAAATTAGCGCGTTAGTGCAGGCAATTTTTTTTTTTTTTTAAACACGTTAAAAATATTTAACACAATTAACTATGGGCGGGGCTAGGTTTGGCCATCCCACTCACAACTGCTAAAGAAATGCATTTATTTAGATGCGCAGAGTGTCTTTACGAGCATATATCAAACAGGAGACTTTTCAAACGCGGAAGCGTGGAAACGATCATTATTACATCAGTGAACTACAGTAAGATGAGATGTTGTCAAGCCATATGCCAGTAAAAACTATTTTATCTGTCCTGTCAGCCATCATACTGTGCTCATAGCTGTATTAGGCTAATATTAAAACAATGTATCATATTCAAACCCAAATAAAACTGCGAGTGTGCAATGTCGTCAGTTAAGACATGAATTTACAAAAAAGCGATTAAAGCTGCCTTAAAACATGTAAGCATGTATTAATTATTTATAGGTCACTTTTAAAGCCATGTCAGATCCACATCAGGTTCACCAGTGGCAGCATTGTAAAGTAACAGCAGCCCCGTTAATCAAAGCACAAAATTAAAAAGAGGAAATTAACAACTTCTGTAGTTTTAAGCTTTATGTTTATATAATTTAGTGTTTGAAAACTTTAGGCTATATTTTCTTGCTGAAGAGCACAGGTAGCTAGCCTATATGACTATTTATTATAATGGGTTTGTGTGAAGATTGTTTTAAGCTCACTTAAGTTAAGTTAAGTTTTTTAAAGTCTTATAAGTAATTGCTCTCAAGTGTAGCCTACTGTAATGTTGAATGTTTATATTCAATGGTTAAATATTAGGGAAAAAAATCATATAGACATCAGCTGGAATCAGTGAAACTTGCCTTCAGTCATTAAAAAAAAATGGCATTAAACAAATATTAAAAATATGCGTTCTTTATGTTGTTTCTACATTAATTTGAAGCATGAATGTGAAATTATTGCAATATAAAAGTATAATTAAAATCAGGTAGGATTTCAGGAAAAAATGTGGGATTCATTTGTTTTTGTTTTTATTATTATTATTATTTTTATTTTTTTTTGTAAGACAATCTGTGGATCAGCTAGACCTGGGCTATCCAATCTAATTCACTTGTCTGGAAGTTTCTAGCAATTCTGAAGACTTTGATTAGCTGGTTCAGGTGTGTTTTAAGGAGCTGGTTTTCTAGACATAGTGTTTCTAGACATAGACTCTCTCTCAAACGAACCTTCATCGATGTCAGGGGGCAGACCTCCCACAAACACTTTGCGGGAGAACCTCTCAATGCGCTCCCCGTTCTGATGGGGGTAACAGTGAGGAGACCCCAGGACCCCTGGGACCCCCTGGTTGCCATGGCCATCATCTAGAAGACCGTCATCAATGGGGAAGAGTGAGGAACGTCCTGTTAAAAAGTGAACGACAGGTGAGAACACTTGTTTACTCCTAGTATTAACATCCATCTTGGTTATCTGATCAGCTTTATGTGTCTCAAATGCAACCACTATTGGAGAAAGTCTCCAATAATTGTATTTAGAGCTGTCCTTTTGTGATCAGACCACCTGAGATAGATAATACCAATGTGATTCATTTATGTGTGTCAGTGCTTGTATGAATCACGGCTTGTGTCAGTGAACTGCGGCTCTCAGTCAGTACAAGCCTCAAAAACACAAGACTCCATTATGTTGATAAACTCAACAAATTGTTGCTAGTGGTCACAAAGAGCAGCGTACACACATATACACCATACACAGACACAGAATAATGCCATGCTAACATAGATAGCGTAACGAACAATGGGTTTTACCTCGTCGTCTCCCATAGCTCCTGGCTGCATGTGAACAAAAACAATACAGAACACTATGAAACAACTGACTGAACGCTTAATTTCAGGATTGTGTAAATACAGGCAAATGTTTACTGATGACATATTCACTACAGCTGGTCATCATGGTCTGGATGCTGGTGTTCCCAAAGGCCACACACATATTTTTGACACTAGCATGCAGATGTAGGGATACTAGTCAGACATAGGTTTGTTCAATACTACAGAAGTAGTATTTAAGTATTAAAAGCAAAATAAAACACTACATAGTCTTCACTATATGCATTAAGCGTACATTAATTCTTATTAAAGCTACATAGTTATTCAGTCAAAATCAGCAATTGGTTTTGGTTAACAATAAGGACACAGACACCAGCAGGTTTATTAGGCTGCTGTCACTTTAAGACCTAAAGCAAGGATCCAGTGTACTGACACATCTGATTTTCTCCCAACTGTTTACAATCAAGACACCAACTGTGTTTGCACGAATACTTGCCAAAACAAGCATTCTGACATTTTGTATATAGTTTTTTTTGCGTATTTCACCACTTAGGTGCAACCCAATTTTACTACAAATTTGTATAATGTGATTTGTTGGAAAACCTAGAGCACAATTTGTGATTAAAAAGCATGAACTTGCAGCCCTAACCCTAATGAAATGTGCAAACAAAATCTAATGAATTCATGAAATTAGCTATGAATTGACATGAGACTCTGTTGGAAAGCTGCAGCAGACAGCATTTTACAACAATTACGTTGACCGAAATTAAATGGCTGAAAATGTTGCATTGTTTTTCATTTAAACGATTAATATACTGCCTACTCCTAGACAATCCAGCATCAAATCCACCATAAACGTGTCTTTTCAGAAAACTGAGGGGTCGGTATAAGGCTAAAGATTTTAGCTGTGATGGTTACTCTTAAAAAGAGCTTTTGTTTTTGATACTGAGCAAAGAAATGAGAATTACGCTCTTATTCCTAAAAGCACAATATTCTATAAAACCACTTCACATGTCATTCCAAACAATCACATGACGCACAGCACTCATTCTAATGGATCAACTGACCAACATTAGTGAGAGCTCTTAAAAACCATGTGATCTAGCTATACTAACACATGTCGTTCTTGCTCATGTGACGATATAAATGAGCTCCACCACCAGTTCAACAGCAGATAAGACTGTCAGAGCGGTGTATGCACATGATCAGGTCTGCGTTTCTTAAAAGCATCGTAAGCCTAAGTAGATTCCAGCACCATTAGCTCCACAGGTCTCAAAGAATAATGCTTTTGGGAAACCCAGCCAAGGAAAGGTTGTTCCCAATCCCACTACCCCTCTTTTGTCCCTACTTTTTTGCCTACTCTGCATTTTCACTTATATAATAAAATAATTTAAAGCACAAAATGATGAAAGAATATGCATGTGGTGGCTTTCTGCCACAATGCTCAGGTGTTCAGGGTGTTTGAAGACCCAGGTATACTCTGTGTTCCACCAGTATTATGTATCTAGTGAACCCTTTTTTAAGTGGTTAATTTACTCGCAATTGCGCTGTTGCACAAAAACCTGGCTGCACATATACTGTGTATGCCAGAGGCATCAGGTCTAGGAACTGGAGGGACAGACTCTCCAGCTTGTCCTATTCCTCATCTGCCTGGATGACTTTAGTAATTCTGAAGACCTTAATTAGCTTGTTCAGGTGGGTTTAATTAGGGTTGGAGCTAAACTGTGCAGGATAGTGGCCCTCCAGAATTGGGACTGGACACAGCCTAGTTTACGTGAACATGTACACTAGGGTTTGTGTATAGAGCGCACAAGGTAAATTTCATGATTGTCACAATATGTGCTTAATGCACAAATGCAGCCAGATTTTTCCAAATGCACACACTTTGTACACTCAGACTGTACATGCGACATGTGACAGTTTTTTTTTGTTGCAATAGTTAGATGTTTCACAACATTTGCCTCACAGTTGAAAAAGAACCTTAAGATCCTAAAATTAAATCAGAGATCTTCAACCCTGCTCCTGGAGACCCAATGTCTGGCACAGTTTGTTTCCAACCTGTGATTTTTCAAGTGGTCCTTATGACATTATTTAGCTGTTTCAGGAGTGTTTGAAGAGGGTTGGAAATAAACTTTGTGGGACACTGGTGCTACATCCAATAATACCTACTTCGATACCATAGAGTAGGTGAAAAAAGTAGCATATCCGAATTTACAGTATTCGAAAAACAGTAGGCGAAAAGTGAGTATTCGATAGACACTTTACTGTCCAATGTTCATGCATACTCTGCCAATTTATACAATTAATATCATACTTTTAATGGTTGCTAAAGAGGTTTTAAGAGGTATGCGATTTCGAAAAGAGCTTGGGACTCCAGGAGTAGGGTTAAAGACCTCTGGATTAAATGCTCTTACTACATGGCTTTATATGGACCACCCTGCTCTCTAAGATATTGGCATCAGCCATCAGAAAAAGCTATCCTGTTGAAAAAAACAGCATATGCTGGTTAGGTATGTTTTGAAGCATGGCTGCTGGTTTGAGCTGGTTCTTAGCTGGCCATCATGAGCTGGTCCTGAGCAGAACCTAGTTGCCTAGGACCATCTTAGGACCAGCACATGACCAGCTTAAACCAACAGAATGCTTTAAAACATACCTAACCAGCATATTATTATTGGAACACTCCACTTTTTTTTTTTGAAAATAGGCTTATTTTCCAACTCCCCTAGAGTTAAACAGATGAGTTTTTGAATCCATTCAGCCGGGTCTGCCGTTAGCACTTTTAGCATAGCTTAGAATAAATCACTGAATCAGATTAGACCCTTAGGAACTCATTCAAAAATGACCAAAGATTTTCAATATTTTTCCTATTTAAAACTTGATTATTGTGTAGTTACATTGTGTACTAAGACCAACAGAAAATGAAAAGTTGTGATTTTCCAAGCTGATATAGATAGGATCTATACTCTCATTCCTAGAAAATCACAAACTAGAAAATCACAACATTTCATTTTTTGTCGGTCTTAGTAAATGAAGTAACTACAGAAGAGTCAAGTTTTAAATAGGAAAAATATTGAAAATATTTGGCTTTTTTTGAACAAGATGCTAATGGTCTAATCAGATTTAATTATTTATGCTAAGCTATGCTAATTGTGCTACCGGCAGACCCGGAGATCGGCTGAATGGATTCAAAAACGGTAAAACTCATGTGTTTAACTCTAGGGGAGTTGGAAAATGAGCCTATTTTTTTTTTTTAAAAAAGGGGAGTGTTCCTTTAACATGTTATATTCAGTGCATTTCCCGCTGATTAACCACCATACCGCATCTCCATCGTTTGAACCACAATAGTTCAACAATATAGGGCCGTTGTTAATGACGTCAGGTCAGAACTACAGGTCAAAACCACATAAGTTTGCAATGCTGTTTGTTTGTTCTGCAAATGTTCGTTTGAACTATGGTTTCGGAAAACACTGCATTGTTGAACTATGCTGGTAACGACAGAACTTGCGACCATAGTTGATTGACCACTGACTGACCACTGGACTAATTGAAATCCATTCCCACAACTGATAATCTAGTCTCTATGGCTCAGGTCAGCCTATCAGTGTACCTCTGTACATTGAAAACTGTACGTGTAATACATCTGGTTAAGGGGTTTGTTCAGATAACTAACCCTAACTACGAGCAATAGCAATAGTGATGCTTGACTACTGATTAAAGACACAAAGCAAACAAAACAAAGCCTTTTGGCCACAACAACAGTTATTTTTAGAGTATAATCTATGATGATCCAATTAACCAAAAAAGAAACAGCTGTTGCTAAAATATGTCATCACAAGGGAGCAAAGCACAATCCTGTGCAGCTTCAGAGACCATGATCCAAACCAAGCGTAGCGAATATCAGCCCAGCCAAACACAATGAGCAAGAGTTCAGTCACGCTGGCTAAAAATGGATGGAGCCCTACTGGCAGACATTCTGTCTGGATGCAGCGAGCTGATTGGTCAGACAGGATTACCTCACCATGTATCAAATGAAAATGATAAATTGCTGAAATATCCATTGCGGAACTATTCATTTGTAACTCGGATGCAAAAATAACAGAAAATATGTGTAACATAACATTACGACAATCAATATTACATCAACGTAAATTAAGCGAGAACATTTGAGAGCGGCGAAACGAGCCAAATCACAGCAATATGACTAACAAGTATGAAAGCTTTTAAACCAAAAAAACATGAACAGAGTATTTCAGAAAGACAGATGAAGTCATCAAGCTCCGGACTGCACTAAGGCCTTAATTATAAAACATACCTATAAAAAACATCTTTAAAATAGTTTAATGTCCAAAGGTGCAGCAACCTTCAACATTCTCAAAGGTTTGACTGGACAAACAATTACAATTAAAAAGCAATATAATTACTATAATAATAATAATAAAAAAAAAAAAAAAACATTTGCTAAATGCGAACAGACATCTAATCATGCTAAAATACACATACTAAAGTATGTTACATCAATGTGAATAGCAACTTGTCATCAAAAGTATACAGATTTCCAGGTCAGACTGTTTAGTAATGTATTACAGACAGATGAACAAAAAAACTGTAGCTAACTATCATAATTACCATTGAGCATGAGTAGGCCGTCAGCGGCTGGGTGGGGGCATCCCACACGGCCTGAACATGAGAGAGAAAGACAGAGAGAGAGCAGTATGAAACATATAGCCATATGCCAGTGATACAAAACCTACAGAGCTGCCTATGTAGGGAGCATTTTTAAGCATCTAGATCCAAGATTGCACTATAATAAGCTCATGGAACAGACCAGCTAACAACCTTTGCATTTCTGGTTGCATTGTAATGTGTTGAACATTAGCTCATTAGCTTAGCGACATGCTAACAACAGAGAATCAATAGGTTGGTTCTGTCATGTGCTTCAAGTGGTATTTTTTTCTGATATTTTGATGCTAGCATCATTCATACTATTGACAATAACAATAACTATAGTTTTAATAATCGTTCCAATTCTTTGAGAATAGCAATGTTTACATCACAAGGATAACAACATAATGAGATAAATAATATAAATGGAATCACTTTTACGATGACTTCTCCAACTAAGGAACGATAAAAAACATTGATAGCCAATCACAATCCCTCGGACTTTAAAGATACAAAGCATTTAAAGTTGTAGATGACATAACTACAGAGTTAAACAGACTGATATCATGTGTTGATGCTAATATAGTTATCGTTACAGTTATTACAGACATCATAAGAGGTTCAGAATGTTTCTAGAACTGATGAACTAGCTTTGTTGTGTTACTAGGTCATCCTTAAGTTTGACCCCGGTCGCATGAAAACATAGAGCATCAAATATGAAGCTCAGTCACATGACACATACCATTTAGACATGTGAGCACTTAAGAAACTGAAAAATTCACTTTGAATGTGTCACTGTCATGGGGCTCTGTAATTCTGGGGGATGGTTAGGATGAATTCAAGGGCCCAGCCAGGGTAATGTCAGGTTTTCTGTGAGAAATGTTTGGTTTTCTGATGTATTCTACATTGTTGTTGTGAATTCTGCTAATTTGTCACCCATATAATACTATCTAGGTGTCTAACGTAGATTAAGTCTAGGTTTAGACCACAAAGCAGTCAGTATGCTTTTTGTTTTTTGTTTTGTGTGCCACTGTTTTTATGAATTTATAGAGTTACATAAGTAATGCTAATTTCCATAATTTCTAGTTGCAAATTTTCTTTATATATATATACACACACATTTGAGGTCAAAAGTTTACATCCCCCTTGCTGCATGTTATTGTTTATTTAGTACTGACCTGAATATGATATTTCACCTAAAAGATGTTTGCATATAATCCAGAAGAGAAAATAATAGTTGAATTTATAAAAATCCATTCCTTTCCTTTCCTTTCCAACAGCTGTTTTTTTTTTTTTTTTTGGTCATAGTTGTTGAGTTCCTTGTTTGTCCTGAACAGTTAAACTGCCCACTGTTCTTCAGAAAAATCCTTCAGGTCCCAAAAATTATTTGGTTTTCCCTTTCCAACAATGACTGTATGATTTTGAGATCCATCTTTTCACACTGAGGACAACTGAGGGACTCATATGCAACTATTACAGAAGGCTTAAATGCTCACTGATGCTTCACAAGAAAAAACAAGCCCCAACGTTACCAATCCCCTAAGAATCAAGGGGATCATTTTCATAAACTATAATTTTCTCTTGTGGACTAAATGTAAACATCTTTTATGTGAAATATCTTATTCAGGTCAGTACTAAATAAACAATAACATGCATTTTGGAAGGTCCCCTTCTATTTTGGTCAAATAATTAACATGTTGCAGATTCTGAAAGGGTGATGTAAACTTTTGACCTCAACTGTACAAAAAAAATGCTTTTTCATCTGTAAAAACAACTGTAGAGAAAGCAAATTACATTTTAATATTCCTATCAAATATAAAAATAAATCTCTAAAAATAAAAATGTATCATTCTTTTGTGGTGAGGCCAGTGAAAATGTTGGCAGAACAAGTACTTTTTATACAGGGCTTCATCTTTTTATGCCAAATATAAATTCTCTCTCTTTTTTTAATTTTGGGGTCAAATGTGGAAACCTGAACATGTTGTCCTGAGATTTATCCATAATCTAGTCCGCCAGATTTTTTAGAAAACATCCAGGTACACAGAGAATCAGCTGTAATTCTTCCAAGTCCTCTTATCACACACAAACACACACACACACACACACACACCATCTGTTGTCCAATTATTAAATGCGGACGCTTCTAGAGACATTACAATGTTTCACAGAGCTCTTATCGTCTATCCACAGTGAATCAAACTATTGTTTCGTTTCATCTGCTTTGTGATTACGCACAACATCACAAGACAAACCAATACTGTATAGCGGTCAGATATCTCTGCCAAGTGTTTAATATTTCAACAGCACTGTGTTGTTTTGAACGCTTTAGCTAGAGTCAGCACATTCCCTGATGCTGGCAAACACTCGTGACGACCCATTAACCGAGCCATCGTTTTTTAAACAGGTTTCTTAGGAGTGGTTCGCTCAGCACATCTCCCATCATCTGTTCGATTAAGCACAGAACAGCATGTTTGAAAAGCTAAAGCACAGGTAGCTTAGCTAATAAAACATATAGCTCACAATCTAGTGGTTTTATACTATTAACCCCCCAATTTGCAGATTGAAGTTACTTGTGACTTGTGACAGCTTATTCCATAACATCTGGAATCATTTCTGTTAATATATTGTTATTTGCTATTATTGCAATAACCTTTATTACACTGACAAGTAGCCAGCATTAAATTATAGCGTTAACGGCAGCAATATTTTAGTATGACTGCATTATCAATCATGCACGATCGAGTATTATCTTAAATAAAGTTTTGTGTTGACTTTAAAGGAGGGCCTGTGTAAACAGTAGAGACCCTTATTCACTCTCCTGTCCTTTATCTGTCACACACAGGGTGGCAGAGTGTGTCCTGCACTAAATATAGCCCGTACCCACGCCCTTCCCTCTCTCCCTCTTGGTCTCTGCAGTGAGTGCCGCCCCATGTGTCTGGTCCATCTGCTCTAGCAGGATGAGCAAGAAGCTCCAGTGAGAGAGAGAGGCAGACAGAGAGTGAGTGTAGCGCAGTGCCACACCCTGATCACAGCGCCTCACGCACCTCTCTGCCCTCCTATGACACACAGACACGCCGCTCAACACAAAAACAGGTCGGATTGAATGATACTTGGGTTTAAATAAAGCAAAAAGCTATATCAGTGCATTACAGTTATTTTACCATGATTAGATATTGGGCATGGAGTTGGTTTGAGATACCAAGACATATGCAGGTGGTTGAAGGGACAGGGTGAAAACTAAGATGGATCTGTGATGTCATCCAAAAGGGAAAGTCATTTCAGGCCTAGCAATGCTTGTGAACAGTTTTGAGGAGTAACTAGTTACATGTAATGGAATTAATGTAAATTAAAAATAAATGTAACTACAGTCTGTTACAGTTACTAAGAACAAACATGTATTTACAGTTACTATTGAAACTGTTAACAATTACTAAGGGGGTTACATCTGAATATTTTATTGATTTCTTTCCAGAATTGCACTGACTGCTTTAAAATATGCAAGATACCGATGTTTCGTGAGTTTAGGACACAGAATAGGATACTTGCTTATTTGGTAACTGTTTATCTCCTATTTGGGTTTATGTAAATGCTTTATTTAAAAAAAAAAATGCTATTGTTTTTATTCTTTTAAAGTATATTATTTTTGCAACAAGTCATTTTAAATGTTTGCTAAAGTGTACTTTTTTCACAAGAGTTCAATCTTGATCAATTATTTTAAAGATAATTGATTAACTTTATTATTATCTATTACAGAAGGAAAAATTATGCATTAAGAGCTGGGGGTGAAAGCTTTTTGAATTTGAAGATCAGGGTAAATTTAACTTAATTTGTCTTCTTGGAAACATGTAAGTATCTTCTGTAGCTTCTGAACGGCAATATTCATAAATAATAAGAAAAATTTACACATCGTCATTCTGTTCAAAAGTTTTCACCCCCAGCTCTTGATTCATTGTGTATCCTTCTGGAGCATCAGTGAGCGTTTGAACCTTCTGTAATAGTTGCATATGAGTCCCTCAGTTGTCCTCAGTGTGGATCTCAAAATCATACAGTCATTGCTGGAAAGGGTTCAAATACACAAAAATGCTTAAAAAAAAAAAAAAAAAAAGAATTTGTGGGACCTGAAGAATTTTTCTGAAGAACAGTGGCCAGTTTAACTGTTCTGAACAAATAAGGGACTCATGAACAACTATCACTAAACAAAAAAACAAGGTTATTTTTATAAGTTTAACTATTATTTTCTCTTGTGGACTATATGTAAGTCTCTTATGTGAAATATCTTATTCAGGTCAGTACTAAATAAAAATACAGTGTATGATTCCTTTTATTTTAGTATTTTATTTTAGTAAAATAATTAACATTTTGCAGATTCTACAAGGTGTATGTAAACTTTTGACCTCAACTGTATGTTGAATATTGCACAATAAGTAGGGGACAAAATAATCTATTGTGATTTCATACCATGGTAAAATCACTGTTTCACAAAGCCTCAGGTAACATATTGCTAATGTTAGACTAATTAATAAAAAATGAATGTTAACTCAACTCTTGCATGTCTAACAGTGTGTGCAATTTGGCTATTTTAGCCCAAATATACATTTTATAACCTAATTTTTAGATATTGAGAAACATTTTGCAGTGGCCATCGCAAAGGTCAACAGAACCTTCTAAATAATACCCTCCTTTTATTTCCATTAATCAAAAGTAAAGAAAATAAGCTAAATCAGTACAACTGCTGGATCTTCTTTGACAGTAATGAAGACAGATCTTATATGAGGCATATATAGTGAAATGTATCCTTGACTTTCTCAGTGAACATGTAGTCTGGCTTCAAAAGCCTTATAAGACTCCTGATGAGAGCAGGAAATGGATCTTACCCTTCAGAGGGTCCTGCTCTGCCCTCATGATGTCAATCAGGGAGCTCTCCAACGAGTGCATGTTCAAGCTGTCATACATCCTGGACCGATCCTGAGAAAGACAAAAATGGAGAAACATGTCAATATATGCAATACAGATATAGTCTGAATGGGAATTATAGGATTGCATACTAATGCAGTCCGGAGCAAACCAGCACACGCAAACGTATGGAATGGCATTTTTTCTGTGTTTATGTGGGACGCAGTACGCAGGTCACTGCTGAATCCCTGAACACTGCGGCAGACTGAATTCACGCTGAGGATTCAGAGCCGCTGGAATGTTGTTTGTAGAGCTGTCACGAGTGGAATTAACCAGGCTGCTTTGTTAGGTTTCGTGTATTTTGGACCGAAAGCTTGGCCAAACTAGTCTCACCGCGTGGCTGTTTTTAGGCAGGATGAAACCAACGTATGTGTGGGAGATTTGTGTGTGTCGCTTGTTTTTGTTATTCAGTTGCGTGACCAGAATATCCCTCTTCCCTTTCTACAAAGTGGCATCCCGTCTCCCGGTCACAACACCTGCCTAACAACATGCCACAGATGTCTGTGTCATTGCCGCAATGAGACCAAGAAGGAATGTGAACATAAACAGAGCTCTATGCCACCCACCGGACCTCACAGACCTGTGTGTGCACATCACATCACATCAGGAAACACACGCTCACACAAACACACCACACATACAAGAACAAAAACATAGACTATAGGCTAAACACAGGAGACCCTTATTATGACTTAGAATTGAAAGTGCACTTGTAGTGCACTTATGGGTAATATTAATAAAACAAAAAGCCGCTTAAGTGTACTTAATCCCTTAACTGTCACTTCCATTTGTGAACACAGACATGAAAATGCAGTATTCAAACTTACATTTTTATAATTCATGAATGAAAACATTTTGCACCATGATTTTGATGTACATTTTCAATGGTAATACAACGTCTGGTTTTAAAATGGTTTTCAATGGATGAATTTTGAGATTTTAACATTTCAACTGATATATAATTTCTTATGATTTCTAAAGCATCACAGGGAAAAGGATAACAAAGAAAGTCTTTTGTGACAAAGGTCAGAGCTCCTGGTATGAAGTAGATTTTTGAGGTGCACTCTTGTCATATATTAATCTATTACTTTTCCTAAATATTTTGTACACAAAAAACTGTAAAATATCTATTTTAGAGTCTTAGACCTTTCCAACAATATATAGTTTGTCATGATTAGATTAGGATTTATTTGTAAAATGGTGAAGTAAACTTTATGACGAGAGAGTTACAGAGAGAACTCTTTCATAACTAAATGTCTTAGGTACACTGCCCTCTAAACGTTTAGAAACACCTCTGTGAAAAAAGACAGGCAAAGTGTGGTTTTGGTAGAGATCAGCATAAATCCTTCACATTTTTTGGTGCAAATACTTAAGTAAGTAACTAACAGTATCATTGAAGACCATCATGTCTGACATGGAATGGCCTTCCCAATCACCCAACCTCAACCCAATTGTGCTACTATGGGAGGAACTGGACCTAAGAAGTGTCCAACCAGTGTGAATCATCTTTGGGCAATCCTTCAGGAGGCTTGGAGTAATATATCAAGTCAATGTTCGAATAAACTGACAGCTCAGAATACGTCATTTTTAGTATTAAAGACACTAAAAATAACTATTTGATTATTACCTAAACAAATATAAATGTTAGAGGTCTTGCAGTGTACATGAGTTTTGGGGAAAGTTACTTTTAAAAGTAATGCATTACAATATTGAGTTACTCCCTAAAAAAGTAACTAAAAAGTCAGCAATTACATTAGTTACTTTTTATGGAAAGTAACGCGTTACATTACTTTTGCATTACTTTTAAATCTGAGCAGGGCTTGCTTGTTTGTTTTTTAATATAAAAAGTTACATTTTTGGCAAATGTAAAAGCATTTTCACACCAAAAGTAGTAAATTCACGTCTGTACAGTAGACCACAAGAAAAAAAATTCAACTCTTCAGCAATAAAAAAAAAAGGAAAACGAATGTTAGATTATCTTGAGTAATTTTTGCTTATTAGTATGGATGAATTGGATCATCGAAGGTCGGCAGCAAAGACAGTGATTAAAAAAATAAGATTAGATACATAAAGGAAATTTGTATTATTTCACATATTTAATTATTGCAGGTTTGTGTCATATTCTGAGTTGAATTTCACTGTTTGTATTCATTTTGAGGAATACTGAATCAGTTTTTGTGTGTTTTTTACATGTTCACATTTATTCTAGAACTAAACTAGCATCTTACTCCCGATTTCTCTTAACATTGGGACAGAACAGCTTTAAATCAATAAATGGGGGAAAAAGTAACTGTCATTACTTATTTGGAAATGTAACTCAGATAAAAAGTAATGGGTTACTTTACTAGTTACTTGGAAAAAGTAATATTATTACATAACTTGTAATGCGTTACCCCCAACACTGTTGTCCATTAGTCTAAAAATGTTTCCATTCTCCTTCAACAACATGCAACAACCTTCATAATATGAAAGGCTTGGTCTTCCGGGCAAAAAAAATTACTTTTTAAAATATATTTAAAATTAAAAGGTCTTTAAAGCTGTGTTTTGGGCTATTATGCTTTGGCACAGTATCTGTCAAACAAACTAAAACCGAAAGCAAAAAAATGGCTTAATCCCTTCATCAAGTCTGTTTTCACTGCGCGTTTCAAAGTGAAGCGCGCAATCGTGATCCGGTGTTTTCCGTGCCTCAGAACGGCTTAGTTCACAGTGAATGAATGCAGTGAACTTGTGCAGTGAGTTTAGCATGTGTTTGGGAACGCAACAGCCACCAGTTAGGCTTTATTTTCATGGAAGATGATTACAGAATTTCACTAGATTTGTAGTGAGACATATTTTGTAAGCTTGTTTTCATTCAAGCTGTCAAAAAAATGACAGCTGTTCTGCTGTTTCCGTCAAAATGAAAGCTTAAAAGTGCAGTATGAATTGTTGACAGCTAGTGGTTTAAATGCAGTTAAGTGGTTTTTTTTTTTTTTTTTTTACAATAAAATGGCTATTGCTGTTGTTGTTGTTGTTGTTGTTGTTATTATATTCTAATTTGTTTGGCTTCCTAAAGCACCAGTGCACCAATGCAATTTAGACTGAGACAGTATATCACAAATAAAAAGAGTCCCCTTTAAAGTTCAGGTACAAGATTTTTTTCTGACTTAAGTTTTCTTAGTTAAAGGATTAGATCACTTCCAGAACAAAAATTTACAGATAATGTACTCACTCCCTTGGCATTCAAGATGTTCATGTCTTTCTTTCTTTAGTTGTAAAGAAATTATGTTTTTTGAGGAAAACCATATAATGGTTTCTACTTCTGTGAGCTTCAAATGGCTCTAAATGATCCGAGCTGATGAAGAAGGGTCTTATTTAGTGAAACAATCAGTTATTTTCAAAACAAATTGACAATTTATATACTTTTTAGCCTCAAATGCTGTCTTGTCTCGTCTCTGCGATGCGCATGTGTAGTCTGTGTGATCCGGATCAATACAGTATAGGTATACAAATAGGTATGTCGAAAAACTCCCATCTTGTTTACAATGCTGTTTTACCTTTTTTTGTAAAGGGTGTTTGATCTTCTTTGTATGTGCACTTTGTAAACACTGGGTTGGTACTTTTGCAGTGATGTAGGACAATTTTGAAGTTGGGGAAGAGAACGAGATGGGAGTTTTTCGACATACCCTAACTGTATTGATCAGTTTTGCTAGATAAGACCCTTCTTCCTCGGCTGGGATCATTTAGAGCTCTTTGAAGCTGAATTTAAACTGCATTTTGGAAGTTCAAACTTGGGGGCACCACAGAAGTCCATTATATGGAGAGAAATCCTGAAATGTTTTCCTCAAAAAACTATTTCTTTACACCTGAAGAAAGAAAGACATGAACATCTTGGATGACAAGGGGACATTAACTGTAAATTTTTGTTCTGAAAGTGAACAAATTCTTTAAGAACATGGGTTAGAGCTCTTCTGAACTCTCAAAGTGCATTAGAAGAATTTCACTTTAAAATGTACAAAATTTCCATATATGTAAAACACTCCTGTTGAGACCAAACATGCATGAAAACATCTGGACAAAAGTAGTAGTTCTGAACTTTGGTGCACTTTATACACTCTTAAAATAAATAGCAATAGTTTCATGAATAACCTTTTATATCCATGAAATCTTTCCACTGCACAAAAGAACTTTTGGAAGCTTCTTAAATGGATAGTTCACCCAAAAAATAGAAATTGTGTAAATAATTACTCACCCTCATGTTGTTCCAAACCCATAAAACTTTCGTTCAGCTTTGGAACACAAATTATGATATTTTTGATGAAATCAAAGAGCTTTCTGACCCTCCATGAGTGATTCATCTGTAATTTTATGAACTACAAGAATCCCTTTTGTGCGCAAATACAATAGCTTTAGAACATTACGGTTGAACCACTGATGTCACACTGACTTAATTCAACACTGATTTAATTCAATTAAAATAAGGGAATGAATTAATACAGTGTGGCGACGATTTAACATGGCTATGAATGAATTAGTCTTTGAACTTCATTTTTTGCAATAGCTCTATAGCATCACATAGTACAAATACAAATTTGTACGACCTTATATCAACGCCGTGAAAATACAAAAAAAGACAGAAGACAGTAAGTGCAGTTCTAAAAAGGGGGCTATAGTCTAAAATGTGCTATAGCTAGCCTTGCTGACTGATAAATGTATACTTATGATGGACACGGTTTGGAAAGCACACAGGGAGCAAGTGTTGACCGCGTCACACGCAGCTGCTTCCAATTGGCCTTGTCACGGCCATCTGCCTCCCACAGGTAGAGCAGCTTTTAAAAAGCAAGAGCTTATATCATTCCTGTGCCGCTTTCAGCATCCAGTCCTATTCGAAGGCCCTCACAGCAAAGCTTACAGAGAGCGCGAGGCTGGGAGAAGCTAAATATAGTTTTAGCAACATTGCCAGAAATAGTGTCTGAAAAGCAGCTCAGTTCTCCAGCGAAGAACACGAGGCCTGAAGACTCATGATCCAACAGTTTGGGGTTTATGCTAGTATTCAAAACCAAATTAGAAATGTTTCTGAAAATGTATATAATCTTTTTCTAAAACCATTTTTTTTCCTTTTCTTCTGCCTCCATTTTGAAGAGTTTTTCATTAACCAGTCTTTTTGTCAAATCCATCTTATCAAATCTGGTTCAAGACTGAAGCCACATGTTCCTGGGTTGCTTACAATACCAAGACAATGAAAATAGGGTCTCAGTCTCTGTATTTTTGTGGACTCCAGATTAACTCATCTTGACTACAATTCTGCCATTCACATTCAAACTTCAAAATCAAATCAGTTCTTAATTCAAAATTGTATCTCTGTCCTTTCCTTCTTCCTCCATTTCTATCTGTTTTGTTTCTCTTTTCAAAACGTGACGCATAAGATCTCTGGAACGCAGAGAAGGAAGGAGAGGACAGGAGGAGAGAGGAGAGAGGAGAGGCTGTGGAATGTGAGGAATTCCAAACGGCACTCTGTTTATGGAAATGAACAATACCGTAGATACTAGTAGAGTCGGACCTGTTTCCTGAGAGAGGAGAAAAGAAAGTGATGAAGGCCAGACCGCACTCCTCTCAGGTTCCTCATTTCAGTTCTGTTAGGCTTGGCATTAAAGGAATTAGCTGTGACATGCCAAACACTAATCTGAGGACGAAACGAAGTACAAATGAACAATGAATGAATGAGTCATTTTGTACGTGAGTCGTTATCATACCAATATTATCAACCACAGCTTTTGACGACAGAAAGGCATTTTAAATATGTCCAAACACAACTGGTTTAATCCAAGAGCACATATAGGGATCTATAGCCATTAGCACAGAGTGCCTGAATAAGATTAGCTGACAATAGAGAGTAAGGATGGCAAGGATATTGTTGATACTAACATAGGTTTAAATCTGAAGTGAGAGAACAGCCAGCTACAGGTGCCACCAGTGGGGAGTTTCCTCGTACACTTCAGTGATTCACATGTAAATTACCTGCTGTTCCATTCCATCTACAAAACAATAGGGCAACATGACAAAAATGTGTTACTCTCGCCTCCTTTCTCTGTCAGCCGCTCACACCCTCACAGTTTCTCACTTTCAGCTCAGAAGTCTTGGAAGTCTTAAGTAGCATGGGTATATTTGTAGCAATAGCCAGTCCAAATGATTTAGTATGGGTCAAATGACTGATTTTTCTTTCATGCCAAAAATCATTAGGATATGAAGTAACGATCATGTTCCATGAAGACATTTAGTACATTTCCTACCATAAATATATTAAAACTTAATAAACAAAACTTTAGTAATATGCATTGCTAAGAACTTCATTTGAACAATTTTAAAGGCGATTTTCTCAATATTTAGATTTTTTTGCACCCTCAGTTGTATCTCCAGGCAAATATTGTTCTATTCTAACAAACCATACATCAAAGGAAAGCTTATTTATTCAGCTTTCAGATGATGTATAAATCTCAATTTCAAAAAATGTACCCTTAGGACTAGTTTTGTGATCCAGGGTCACATATATTGAATATTATTTTCTATATATGCGATCGTTTTCGTTTTTGGAAATATAAAACATTGTGAAAATCACAACTATGTTATTGGCTATTGGCTATTTTAATAAAAAAAAAAAAAAAGCAAAAATTGTTTTTTTTTTTTTTTATCAACCAATTCAGTATAACTAAATTATTTGTTGGCACCATCACTGTAAAATTGTGAAATAAAAAAAAAAGTGTTTTTTTGTTCGGTTGAACTTTTTTTCTATATATACTATACTATTCAGTTCAAAAGTCTGGGGTCAGTAAGATTTTAATGTTTTTGAAAAAAGTAATTTATGCTCATCACAGCTGCATTTGTTTGATCAAAAATGCAAAAAATAAATAAATAAATAAATAAATAAATATTGTGAATATTGTGAAATATTATTACCATTTAAAATAAGTATTGTCTATTTGAATATATTTTAAAATGTAATTTTAAAAAGTATTCTGTTCCTGAATTTTCAGCATCTTTACTCCAGTCTTTAGTGTCACAGGATCCTTCCTTGCAAATGCTTTATATGCTTAATTTTTCAGCAATATTTGATACTAAAAGTTCAAAAGAACAGCATTTATTTGAAATATAATCTTTCTAAATGTTGTTAATGCCACTTTTGATCAATTTAATGCACCCTTACTGAATAAAGGTATTCATTTCTTTCAACATGATCCTTCAGAAATCATTCTTATATACTGATTTGCTGCTTGAGAACATTTCTGATTATTATCAATGTTGCAAACGCTTTATATGCATCATTTTTTCAGCAATATTTGATACTAAAAGTTCAAAAGAACAGCATTTATTTGAAATATAAATCTTTCTAAATGTCTTTAATGTCACTTTTGATCAATTTAATGCATCCTTATTGAATAAAGGTATTCATTTCTTTCAAAAAAAAATAAATAAATACCCCAAACTTTTAGTGCATATATACATTTTCATATTTTTTTTTAATCCTTTTCAAAGCAAATATACACCTCCCCAACTCAGTACCAGGATCTCTTAGAAAATCAATAAACAAAGGCTGATGGTCATGCGAGCATGTGATTGCTCTTGTGATTCAATGAGATTAATGTACATTTCATAGTCTCAGGTGGCACATCTAAGAGCTAACAGGAAAAGAAACAGATTGAATTGATTTTGCCAAAAAGCACGCTGACACTAGACAGGCTAATTTCTCTAAGTCTAGACTAAACAAACAGAGACGATAGCAGTGCTCTACCGGATGGCTTTTTTTTTGTCCAGAATCGAATTCAGGTTGTGAGAAACCACCCGAGCCTAACAATAATAAAGGGAGAGGACAGGTTCTTTCAGGATGAAACCACCAAAACCCTTGATGACCTCACTGTGAGTCATCATTGTCTTCCGATCCTGTAGAAGGTCCTGAATGTTCCTCTTGATCAACAACAACGCACAAGGCGTACCAGGCATACACACACAACACCTCTGATGCATATTGCCCAGCAATTAAATAATAGCATGAACCCTAGTAGCTGAACGCACATCCACAGCACACATACATACCTGCAGTGGCAGCAGAGTGTTGCTGTTGTTGTCGGTACGGAACATATTTTCTTCGATCCAGGATTTAGGTCCCAGAGAGCCAGCGGAGCGAGGAAACTTCGGCGGAGCGATGACGTTACTAGAGAAGGGTTTCTTCATGGGAGAGATCTGGTTGACCGAGCCAGGCACACCCATGCCCCCGCGCCGATGGTCTCTCCCCCAGGACACCCCTCCAGAGGTCCAGCCACTGCCCTGATGGCTGCCCCACGGCGACTGCTTCATCATGGGCTACAGACAGACAGATAGTTTAGTTAGGTACAAAACACAAGTAATTGAACACAAACACTAGATTTAAAGTTGAACTTAAGTCGGCTCACTCGGCGGCCATCTTGGGAATGCACTCAGCCATCCATTTTTAGTCATGGAAGCACAGCTCTGTCATTTGCTCTTAAAATAGCCTACTCCCTCATTTTTGGGCATACAGGTAAAACATCTTCTAAAATATGTAAAGACGTTTTTTTCGTGTACACGCACAATAACAACAAAACACTGCGTTTTTGTAAAATAATGAAAGCAAACAGGATGCGCTTCTGTCGTCTCGATTTTTGTAAACTTGAGTGTGAAACTCTGCGTATGTACTTGCCGTACAGACATTAAAAATATATATATTACATCTATAGAGAGTGAAATGTCTACTTTTTCAGATTATGTCATCTGTATGAAACACGCATTCAGACACATCACAACTACGGAGATGACTAGTCATTATCACACCTTTAAGCCTAAAAAAAAGAATGCGCTATAGTTTATCAAAAAATTATTAAAATGTATACTGTTTTTCCCTGACACATTTATCATCATTGCTTCTGCGGTGCGCTGTGGCAAGCTTTATGCATGTACTTGACCGCTTATTAGGCTACGTAGGCAATTAAAGGCTCATTATAATGATTTAAATGGCTTATTTAAAAAAAGTGCGACTAATAGTCGACTAACACTTCAAGTTATTGACTACTAGTCGAACAGAAAAAACCTTAGTTGAGGGCAGCCTTAGTTTTAACCCTCAAATAATGTGAATGAATATAATATTAATAGCCATTAAAGAGTACTTAAAAGACTTTTATAACTATGTTTCTCAACACACTTAAGCAAACTTTTAAAAAAGTGCACTTTGTAATCATTTCAAATTTTTACTTACAGTACATTTTAAATCATTCATTTTTAATAAGCTTTTGTTTTGTGTTGATTAACAGACTAACGCACATGTAACATTTTTAATTTTAAATGAATTGTAACTTTATCCCTAATACAAATATATTGTGGTCCTGGAATATGATTGGCTGAGCGGAGTGTGATATTCTAGTAATAACAGAACTCTGTTTCGCCATTTGTATCACTCCTCTTGCAGTATTTCTTACAGGGAGTGTTATGGCAGATGCCCAAACCCACAATAATTTTAGAAAAGTGACCCGGGATCACAAAACCAGTCATAAGGGTCTATTTTTCGAAACTGAGATTTATACATCATCTGAAAGCTTAATAAATAAGCTATATGACAATATTTGTCCAAGATACATCTATTTGAAAATCTGCAATCTGAGGGTGGAAAAAAATCTAAATATTGAGTAAATCACCTTTAAAGTTGTCTGTGCAATGCATATTACTAATCAAAAATTACGTTTTGATATATGTACGGTAGGAAATTTACAAAATATCTTCATGGACCATGATCTTTACTTAATATCCTGATTTTTGTAATTTTGCGTGTTACGCAATCAGGTAACTAGTAAAGTAAAGCATTACTTTTTAATTAATAAGAAAATAGCAACACCAGTTACTTTTTTTCCCCATTTATTGATTGAAAGCTCTCCTGTCCCCATGTTGAGAGAAATCAGGAGTAAGATGTTATTTCATTTTTTTTTTTCAGTTTTAACTTAAATATGAATATGCATTAACCTCACACACAAAAAAATCCCATTTTATTAACCACTGTCTTTGCTGCTGACCTTCGATGATCCATTTCAACCATACTAATAATCAAAAATTACTCAAGATAAACTAACATTTGTTCTTCTTTTTTATTGCTGAAGAGTGCTGAACTTTCTTCTTCTGTGTTATAATAAGTTACTTTAGTACTTTTAGGGAGTAATGCGTAATGCATTACTTTTAAAATGAACTTTTCCCAAAACCTGTGTGTGGGAATCTGAATGAGTGCAATCGCTCGTATGTGAGTGTGTGTGTGTGTGTGTGTGTGTTACTCTGAACATGGCCAGGCTTTGCCTTGCTGTACAAGTAAGAAGATTTAAAGCTTTACATCTAACACTGCACATCTCGTGAACACAGTGGCAACAACACACACTCTCTTTATCCCAGAACATAAGGCAAAAACACACATGAATGCGCTTCTACGCAAAGCGTACACACCAAACAGACAAACACATTTTCATTATCAGCATGTGTTGTCATTGCATTGTGTGCACAACTCTCCCCAAATAAGTGTCCCACCCATCTCCGTAATGTCTTTGTGTGTAATTGGGTAATGGCCTGAGTGCGTGTGTGTGTGTGGGTGTGAGACTGTGTGCACATACAATCTGGTTGAGTGTTTAAGGGATAGTGAGAGATAATTACCCTCGATGGCGTCTAGACACTGGAAAGATGGTGCAAAAAGTAAACCACATAGTAGGCCTGCGCTGGTGGTTTGATGTATATGCCACGCAACAGCAGACATGCATCAACCAGTAGAGATGGTACAGTGTTTTACGATATTTAAACATAAGAAAGACACAGAGTGCAAAGAGTCCCAAACAGAAGAAGCTTTGGAGATAATCAAGCATTTATATGTGACCCTGGACCACAAAACCAGTCATAAGGGTCAATTGTTTTAAGTTGCATTTTATACATCATCTGAAAGCTGAATATATAAGCTTTCCATTGATGTACACTCTTAAACATAAAGGTTCTTTATTGGAATTGATGGTTCCATGAAGATCCTTGAGCATCCATGGAAACTTTCAAATGTAGAGACAGTTCTTTATAGTGGAAAAATGTTCTTTAGATTTTCAAAATGGTGTATTGAAAGGTTCTTTGGGGAACCAAAAATGGTTCTTCTATGGCATCACCACAAAAACACCCCTTTGGAGCCTTTATAAGAGTGTATGTTTGTTTCATGGAACATGGTCTTTACTTAACATTCTAATGGTTTTTGGCATAAAAGAAAAATAGATAATTTGGCCCATACAGTGCATTTTTGGCTATTGCTACAAATATCAGGGTCACATATTTATACTACATTGACTGCTAACTGTAACTTTCAGACGCCATTTTGTTCTTCAGCTCAATGGCAGGGAAGGATACATCTATGTTGCCCTCAAAAAGGCATCTCAGTAGATAGGATGTAGTACAGGTATTGGTTTCAGATGTATCTTGTTGCTTTCCTACATTTGCATCCGGACAGCATTTCTCAGCTTTCAGACGCAACCATAGATTTCTATTCATATGCATTCACAGTTGTATGTTCATTGGCTGTTTAACAACAGCTTCAGCTATGGTTTATAAATCATAATTTAGAATCAGATCTATTCATTTTATAACATTAGTGATTTATGTGTTGATGCCAGATTTATCATTCACTTGTTATCTTATCTTTTGGTTTGTGTCATCAAGTTCCAATGATAAAAAGCACAAAGAATGAAATAAAATTAAGTACCTTTAATTTTTGAAGTATTTAATTACAAGAAAAAAATTTATTACCACATTGGTATTTAATACAGAAAACATTAACCGTCTTTAATTTACAGCAAAAATAATTGTTTTGTGATGTATACACTACCATTAAATTTTTTTTATATCTTTGAAAGCAGTTTCTTACGCTCACGAACACTCTTAAAAATGGTTCCAAAAGGGTGTTTTTGCAGTGATGCCATAGAAGAAACATGTTTAGCTCCCCCAAGGAACCTTTCAGTTAACAGTTCTTGAATTTTATACATTTAAAAAATCTAAAAAACCTTTTCTGCATTTGAAAAGTTGTTTCTTCATAGAACAATCAGTGTCAATAAGGAACCTTTATTTTAAAGAGTGAAGGCTGAATTGATTTGATTAAATATACAATAAAAACAGTAATAGTATTACAAATTCAAATAAGTGTTATCTATTTGAATATATTTTAAAAATGAAATGTATTCCTGTGATGTAAAACTAATTTTTCAGCACCATTGCACCTTCAGAAATCATTCGAATATGCTGATTTGCTGCTCAAGAAACTTTCGTGATCATTATTTATCATTGTTGAATGTTGTGCTGCTTTGTATTTTTTTTTTCCCAGAGTTCTTTAATCAATAGACAGTTCTTTTGTAACATTATAAATGTTTTTACTGTTACAATTGATCCATTTAATGCACTCCTGCTAAATAAAAAATACAAATTCTTACCACAACGACAACAGACATTTTCCGTGGCATTAAATTACTCACGGTGTGATATGAGATCTTGGTCATACCTCTCACACCTACAACACGCACTCACAAATTCTGGACTCGTGAATGAAGGGTGTCTCCAGCTTAGCCCTAATATCATGCTAACAGACATTCACTCTTAACAGCTGTTACACCAGCATGACTTTACATGTACGAATATCACTGTGACATATAGGGCCACTCCTAAAATCATGTGACTGTCTCCCCCTCCGCCTCTACCCCACCCCCACAAGACCAGACACACACAGACACTGAGGCCTACGATACTTCACCACCGCAAGATACCAAGATATTGCATCTGCAGCAACGCAGTATCAAATACACTGGGTTCTGCACAATGCATATCACTCATTATGCATCTAGAGCACTTCTTTGTATATGCGTTGACTGTGGAAAAGAGACGTTAGACTGATTCAGATCAGTATCTTGTGCGTTTGAACAATTACAAATCATTTTTTCGTGACACTGGACCACAAAACCAGTCATAAGTAGCAGAGGTATATTTGTAGCAATAGCCAAAAGTACACAGTATAGGGCAAATGATCGATATTTCGTTTATTGGGGAGCTTTAAAGGTGATTTTCTGAAAATGTTGATATTCCAGATTTTCAAATAGTTGTATTTCTGCCAAATACTATACTATTCTAAAAATATGTATTCAGCTTTCAGATGATGAAAAAAATTGACCCTTATAACTGGTTTTGTGGTCCAGGGTAACATATTGTGTGTTTTGCATTCAGCCATTTTTGTTTTTGTAGTTCAGCACTTCGTATTACAGTTCAGCTCAGACTGAAAATGCACAACATTGATGTAATAATTCAGTAGCAATGCAATATACGCTATTATACATTTTCAAATATGCAAATATAATTTTAAAGAAGTGCTGAAATGCAAAGGAACACTAACATTCACCAAAATGGCCACCATGCCATATTAGTGAAATGCTTGTGCAAATGGCAGATTACAGTAATAACAGCTTTTTTTCAAAAACTGCCGCAGTTTAGCAGGGTGTTGACATCTCCGGCCTCTAAGCTCTCAATAGGAGATTTCACTGAATGCTCTAGAGGTCAAGACATCCCTGGAATGTCACGTGAAGCCCTTGAACGATCATACCACGGCTCGTGCTTGATGAGCCCGTGTCTGCTTTCAGAAAAAAAATGTTTGGAAATCTTGGTAAACACAGATACCTAGCTAAATTTGCGCAGAATTGTGCAGCATACAAACCAGTTTAGAATACTGCATCCCACAATGCACTGAACTCGACCTGACCTTGCATTTCCACTGTGACGTCTCTTTTTTGACTCACTATTTGACTGTACCACCGCAAGTTATGACACAACAGTAAACTGCATTAAAAAGAGCAAAAATTATGAGATTATAACTGCCATTCGCAATGTTTCACACTAGAACGTATGATACTACATACTGGTGTTAGTCTTACTCTTGAATCTTTTTGAACGACGTCCCTTATGCTTACCAAAACTGCATTTCACCAAAAATACAGTCAAATAGCAGTAAATACGTTTAAAATTTAAAATAACTGTATTTTGATATACTTTAAGCATCCTGCATAGTACGCAGTAAGCTAGTAATGCTGGTAGTTGTGACGCACTGACAGGCCGCATTTGTATTCAACTCACAGACGTCACAATGGCTTCATTGAGCGCTGCATTATGACGCAACAGAAGCCGTTTCAAGGCCGCGATTGCGTCACAATGACAGTTTAACAGCCATCTTCATCTTTAGTATTCTACAAAGGCCTACATACTAAGTATTTGCTTATTTTTTTCAATGAACACGTTATGTGTTTTGCTTGACTAGATGGGTTCTCTCACCTGGTGGTGGTTGTAGTTGTTCCTCTGCTGCAGAAAGGCGCCCTGCTGCGGGGGAATCTGCGGGCTGACCGGGGACCGGCGGCTCTGCGGTGGTTGCGGGGGGACGTTGATCTGGGGGGAAAAGGGGCTGCTGAAGCCCTGCACTGGGCACGGGTTAGCCGAGAAGCTCTGGAAGAAGCCGGGGTTGATAGAGGAAGGGATGCCGGGATAGAAGTTGTCAGGCTCGGTGGTGGGGATCGGGTTTATTGCGTTAGCGGAATTGGAGACGGGCGGAGGTGGGGAGCTCGTCTGCACGGACCACGGCGTTCCGAATGCGGGCAGGGTGGGGGAAGCCGAGCCGCCGCCCCCGGGGTTCTGCATCTCCGGGAAAGCGGCGGCGAGCATGTTATTGCCACCGGTGCCGTTGTTGATGTGGTGGGCGCTGGGGGACTCCATCTGGGTCTTCACCTTGGACGATGGCGCATCGGTGTCCAGGCCCGTGGATGAGGAGGAGGAGGAGGAGTACGGCTGTTGCTGCTGCTGCTGCGGCGGCTCAGCCTGCTGATGTATGTTCCGGTCGTGCTGAAGGTCACCGGCTGTCTGTGCGTGACCTACAGCGGAGAAACGGCTCAGGTCGTTGTCGGCGGCGCTGCTCTGCTCGCTGTTGGTGTCGCTGGACTGAGAAGCTGTCAACCCCGCAGGCTCATCCTGCATGTTGCGCTGATGTGACGGGAAAAGAGGGGACACCAGAGGCGAGCTGCTGGGGCACACCGGAGACGGGCTGGAATAAGGTGTGAACGCGCCTCCGCCGAACAGTGTGGAGCTGCTGCTGTTGCTGCTGATGTTCGCTGTCTGCAACAAGCCGAACCCGTAATCACCCATTTAATTGCGTCAAAACAGCGCAGCTCTCGTATTCCCAGGCCTGGTCAAGAACAATAAGAGAGGCACTGTGTCCTATAACTTCCTAAAGCCTGTTTGGAGCGAGAGAGGAGGAGCTTTCGGTCGAGTCGGTCGCCTTTTTTACACACTATAAATATTGTTCGCGGATTTAATTGTCTGCGGCTTTTTTTAGCCGTTCTAGCCGTCCGTCCGTCCGACCGACCGCGCATCCCCCTCCTCGCGTTACCGGCTGATCTGCTGCTGCAGCAGAGGATTAAAACTCCTGCATGCGCGTCACCGCCGCGTCATAATGCATGCGCGACCCCGCCTTCCTCACAGCCGCAGAGAGAGCCGCAATGTGCGCGTCACTCATTCATTATTCAGGAGGTGCAGCAGAGCAGACCAGTCCGCCCGGTCTGAATGCTGCTGAGCTTTGGCACTGGCGGAAATATGGCAGCTGCTTGTTGGTCAACAGCTCGTTCGGGTGTCTTCCAGTCTTTTCACCTTTAGCCTTTATAATCTGCCCAGGCCATACGCACGGCTCATGCCTGGTTTGTAATAGAGCAGTAATAAACGGCTTACTGTGTATAGTAACCAGACGAAATGATGAACATTCACATATCATATTACATGGCAGACCTTCGGTGCCTGATAAAACATTTGGATTATGTTAGCGCATGGCAGTGGAGCATATAAGTGTAGCACAGTACATAGCATGCAGGGTATTCTGTACAGTGTTCTAAATTGTACTGATTTGAAGTATTTAGTAGCCTATATTGTACAGTTTACTATATAGTGTAGTATGTTCTATATAATGTTCAATGTAGTATTCATTACACTGTAAACTGTGTAGTTTACATGTAATTGTGTAGTCAATTCTATATAATATGCTATACAGTCTAGATTATTCAATACACAGTAAGTAGTGCACTATATAGTATGCACTTTATTATTTAATATATTGTGTAGTGTATGCTTAGTGTAGTATATTTTATACTATACAGCATAGATTTAACTGTATTTGGTATACAGCAAACAGTGTAGTATATACTATGTAGTGCACTATATAATATGCATTATTATTTAATATATTGTATAGTATATACTTAGTGTAGTATATTCTATATAATGTACTATACAGTCTAGATCAGAGGTCTTCAACCCTGTCCCTGGGGACCCACTATCCTGAAGAGTTTAGCTACAACCCTAATCAAACACACCTGAAGTAGCCAATCAAGCTCCTCAAGACTGCTTGAAAATTGGAGGCAGGTGTGCTGAAGCATGTTGGAAATAAACTTTCCAGGAGAGTGGGTCCCCAGGAGCAGGATTGAAGACCTCTGGTCTAGATTATGCTGTAGTATCTAGTACACAAGTAGTGTAGTATATTCTATGTGGTGCACTATATAGTATGCACTTTTTTATTTAATATATTGTGTAGTGTATATTTAGTGTAGTATATTTTACTCTATACAGATTATACTGTAGTATTCAGTACACAGCAAGTAGTGTAGTATATTCTGTGTAGTGCACTATATAATCCACTTAATTATTCTATATATTGTGTCGTGTGTGGTTAGTATAGTATGTCCTATACTATGCAGTCTTAATTTTACTGTAGTATTCAGTATACAGCAAACAGATTAGTATATTCTATGTAGTGTATTATATAGTATGCACTTTTTTATTTAATATATTGTGTAGTGTATACTTAGTGTAGTATATTTTACTCTATACAGATTATACTGTAGTATTCAGTACACAGCAAGTAGTGTAGTATATTCTGTGTAGTGCACTATATAATCCACTTAATTATTCTATATATTGTGTCGTGTGTGCTTAGTATAGTATGTCCTATACTATGCAGTCTTAATTTTACTGTAGTATTCAGTATACAGCAAGCAGATTAGTATATTCTATGTAGTGTACTATATAGTATGCACTTTATTATTTAATATATTGTGTAGTGTATGCTTAGTGTAGTATATTCTGTACTGTACAGTCTACATTATACTGTAGTATTCAGCACACAGCAAGTGGTGTGGTATATGTAGCACACTATATAGTATGCACTTTATGATTTAATATATTTTGTAGTGTATGCTTAGTGTAGTATATTTTATGTAGTGTACTATACAGTCTAGATCAGTGGTTTTCAATCCTGGTCCTGGGGACCCACTGCTCTGCACATTTTGTATGTCTCCCTTATCTGACACACTCAGTTCAGTTCATGGATCTCTCTCCTAACGAGCTGATGATCTGAATCAGGTGTGTTAAATAAAGGAGACACACAAAATGTGCAGAGCAGTGGGTCCCCAGGACCAGGATTGAAAACCCCTGGTATAGATTATACATAGTCTTCAGTACATAGTATGTTGTGCACTATACAGGATGTAGTTGTTTATTATTTAATACACTGTATAATGTATACTTACAGTGTAGTATATTCTATATAATGTAGCACACAAACTAAATACTGCACATCTAGTAGTCAGTACATACAGGAGTAAGTAGTATAGTATATTCTATGTAGCACACTATATATAGCTGTTTTATTATAGTGTACTAATGTATGCTATTTTGTGTAGTTTATTTTCGATTATATCAACATGTAGTATACACTCTAGACTATACTGTAGTATTCAGTACATAGTATGTAGTGCAGAATATTCTGTGGAGTGCTTTATGCAGTTTTTTTTATTTTTCAGTATATTGTGTATAGTACATAGTCTAGTAAATTTTGCATAGTCTAGATTATGTTGAAGTATTCAGAATATTGTAGTATGATGTATAGTGTAGCTTTAGTATGTAGTGTAGTAGTCTGTGTTGTTCATACTGTGGTATTTAGTATTACATAAAATTATGTAATCTTATGTAAAATACATAATCTAGTATCTAGGTTGCAGTGTAGTGCATACATTACATTATTCTACATACATTACATTATTCTATATAGTGTACTACGGTCTAGATATTCAGTATTCTGCCCTATATAGCGTTTAGTTTAGTTTATACTTATATTTAGGCTATTCTCTAGAAGTAGTAGTTACTACCTAATACTACAGGGCGGGTGTGCCTCACACGTCCTGAAAAGTGAAGCTGCCAGCTCTTTGATCGCCCCCTGGTGGCTGGCTGCAGTATAGGTCATAAACCCCGCCCTCTCCATGCAATCAAACGGGACTGGAGACAACCTAAATAATTAAATGACACTTCGAATAATTTTTTTCTAGAGATGGTTTCCAGCATTTGAGGTAGTTCTTATAATGCTGATTTATGTTCAAGTGTTTGTTTTTCTAATAAGCTTGCTTTTAGGTAGATATTAGATTCTATAAAAACAGGGTGTGGTGTCATGATTGTGATCTTGCGATTGGGTCTGCGGGAATTTGGGCGGTACTTTGATACCGCGGCTCCACCTCACGACACTACTGCGCAGACTCGGGCTCCAAACGAAACTCTACTGTGCAGACTCTGGCTCCAAATGACGTAATTTCCCCAGTATGGCAGCCGCCATATTAAGATGCTTTGGCATCACTTTTCTATAGTGGAATGAATGGGAGACGCGTTGTCCATCTTTTTTTACAGTCTGTGCTACAGGGCCGTTGAATGCTTGAATCTGATTGGCTGACGAACGTTCTGAAGTTGTGAAAGTTCCAGGTTCCAGGCAGCTCCTGACCGCATTACATGTCAATATCACTTCGCCACACTATTTCAGTTATTTAAACAAAACCCACAATGACACTGGCCAAACAAATACAGTAAACAAAAGGATAAAAATGACAGATTATTTCCATGGTTTTGCCTAAAAAGTATGTTTTATTATGTATGAAATGCACACACTTTTTTGTCCCACACTCTTTCTCTCTTACAGACGCACGCACATAACAGTCAGCACATACCATAACATACGGGCTAATGTTGTTAGCGCTGCTCTGACGATTAACAACTTAAAAACTACATCACATAAGTGAGGTAACAACTTGCTCACATGCTGTTCCTGAAGAAAATTAACTTAAAAGTTTCACTATAAGTAGAGACGCTGCTGCTGAAAACTTCTGAGAGAAGCACAGACTCACAGAGGTAATTCACGAGCGCAATCTCTCTCTTTCTCTCTCTTTCCGTCTGTCTGCCTGCCAGTCTGTCTGTCTAAACTACATTATTAACTGCATAGTCTGCTGTCAACGGCTCAAAGCGTCATTACTAGGTCTAAAATGACATTTTGGAATTAGCAACGAAGGCTAATTGGATGAGTTGAAGAAATTAATCCAACTCACAATAGCGTTTTAAGGACAAAAACGGAGGAATGCCTTGAAATATATCATCTGATCCATGTCTTGAGGTGTGGTAACCGTATTATTGGAATAACTGACTTCGGGCCTTTGAATTCCTAGAAAAGAATGCAAATTCAAAAGCCCTATGCTATTAGCATGTTTGTTTGGGTTTTTGGAAATATACCAGGAGAGCCTGTTTTATATAATTATTCAGTACCATGGTATAATACCATAGTATTCCCTCTTATGGTACTATCACCAAGGTACTTTTTGTTTAGTATATTATAGTGTAGTTCTTATAGAATATAGTTTAGTATATACTGTAGTGTGTACTTAAGTATGTACTGCCATGTGCATGATACGAGTGAGCAGAGATAATGTGCATCCTAAGTGCGCAGTGACGCTGGATTCTAAAAATATCTCATTAAAATGCACCCGGGTGTCAAGGAGATTAATTCCCTATGCATGCTTAAACAGCATCCTCATGCTTCTAACGAGGGGACATTATTCTGTCCCTCTAGTCTTTGTCCACCTTTTAAAGCATCTGATCCCATTTGACAGCTGGTCGTGTTTGTACCTCCCACGTCAAATGTGGCATTTGTTTTAACCACTTACTCTTCAGCCCCTCTCTCCCTCTCTCATGCTGGGAACTGATCAATAATGAAAGCTTTTACAGGATGTCTATGGAGGGGGCCGTTCGACAGCTAAGCGCAATTAATTATGGTTATATTGCCATCAGTATAAACACAATGGCCGACCAATTCCCTATCATAATTCCCATAAATGTCTTATTCCTCCATTGATTCAATCACGCCGCAGCAACACTGAGGACAGATTAATCATACAATCATTGATCTAAGCCCATCAGAGCTTCACCTCCATGCAGCCACTATTGTGACAGTTACAAATTAACCCACACATCACAATTGATCAAAGTCTACTCTCTTTTCCCAATTGCATCCCTGCTGCACACAGCATCATTATTCCTCAAGTTTCATCCTGTAATTTATAAAGAGGCTTGACAGGCTTCAATCACACTGTGTGACATGACAAATGCATCATATGAGAAGAAGATGAAGATAAGGTTGGTCCAACAGGAGCATCAAAACCTCCATGTTGCCTTTATTATGGGTCATTACTGGCTGGTGAATGGTGGTTGGAGATAAACCAAATAACCAGGACTAGCATCTGACAACCTGTAATTGTCCTTCTTGAGCTTCATTTTCATCTCACATGCACAAAATGGCGTGCAGTCACGGAAATGGATGATTGTGTTTGAATGGAGACACAGATAGATGAGATAGATGGGAAACAGAGTTATAGTCAGGAAAGGGATTGTGGGATACGGGGGATAGAGAAAGAGTCAGAGATATGGTGAACAGACATTGTACGCAATCTAATTTGCTGATTACCTCCGTATAGATTTCAACCTACAACTAAATACCAGCTGGCCTCTGTGTGAGAGAAATGTCTGAATAAACATCCACTAGCAAACACAGTTAAATCCTTCTCTTGTTTGATGATACCTTTCATACAGTGTATACTTAAATCAGTTCCATATATGTTAAAGGAATATTCCAGGTCAGCATATATGGCCTTGCTGTTGTTTACCAGCAAAATAATTTCCCGGATAACACGCACACATCTTTAAGATGTCTGTTAAAGAGTTTTTATATGGTGCGTATCTTTCGAAAAGTATGTTTTACATACATTCTAAATCATAAACATCTTAAAGGGAGAGCAGATTCTGTCATTAATTACTCACCCTCATGTCGTTCCAAACTTGTAAGACCTTTGTTCATCTTCAGAACACAAATTAGGATATTTTTGATGAAATTAAAAAGCTTTCTGACCCAGCATAGACAGCAACACAACTGACATGTTTAAGGCCCAGAAAGGTAGTAAGGACATTGTTAAAATCTGCTTTGCCACTTCCGGGTCTAAACACTCTATCTTTTCCACAAGAAAACAATTACGGTGCTAATTTACACATTGTGTAATACTATTGAAAAATCATAATCATAACCTTTAGCTCTATACCAAAATCCCAAATGGCCAGACAGTAATTGATCTTTTATAAATTGTTAAAATGTTCATATTTGTGATGTCATGAGCACAGAGACTGTAGTGTACACTGTTTTTTTTTTTTTAGTAATTAAAGCTTAAATGTGTAATATGAATAAATAGTCGCCAAGATGGTATTCTCAATTGAAGAATTCAATTGTCTCAATTGACATGGAAGAGAAGAAATTGTTGAATAAAGTATTCTCTTAGCTTCATAAAATTAAGGTTGAACCACAGATGTCACATGGACTGTTTTAACAATGTCCTTATACCTTTCTGGACCTTGAACGTGTAAATTCTATGCAGAGTCAGAAAGCTCTCTGATTTTATCAGAAATATCTTAATTTGTGTTCCGAAGATGAACAAAGGTCTTACGGGTTTGGAACGACATGAGGGTGAGTAATTAATGACAGAAGTTTTGGTAACACTTCAGTTCAGGGACCAATTCTTACTATTAACAAGTTTTTTTTAGGCAAAAGTCATGGTTTATTAATAGCAAGAATTGAACCTTCATTTTTGGGTGAACTATCCCATTAATGACATTTTCTAAATGTTTCTTAAACTTCTGACAGGAAAAAAACAACATGCCAACTAAACATTTATGCAGTGTACTAAGGGTTCTCATCCTGAAGGTTTAATACTAGATTTGGTAGTGTTTGCCTGAACCTAGCAGATAAAATTGCTAGCGGGTGTTGCCAGGGTGTATCTAAGCTACCATACTGAAAAAACAAAACAAAACAACAACAACAGCATATTCTGGTTAGGTATGTTTTAAAGCATGGCAGTTGGTTTGAGCTGGTTTAGGCTGGTCCTGAGCTGGTTATGAGCTGATTTAAGCTGGACCTAACCAACTAGCTCTTTAGCCAACTAAAGACCAGCTCAAACCAGCTGCCATGCCCCAAAACATACCTAAACAGCATATGCTGTTTTTTTTTTTTTTTGTTTTTTTTTGTTCAACAGGGCATTCAGAGTGTCTTTAGTATGTAGCTATATATGTGCTAGTATTGTAGCATTGCTTGCAGTAGTATTTAAAAAAATAAATAAATAAATAAACAAACATTTTAACACCCCTGCTGAAAAAACAACAACAACAAAAAAACAGTAGAAACCGTCACAGAATTTGTAATGGTTTACTATTTATAAAAAAGACTACAGAAATACAAAGATGGTTCACTCATATATTTATGAATGGGAGAAACTGCAATGCGCAATATGGCGGAATAGTCCTGCCTTCTAAATTAAAGAGCCAGTCGCTGATTGGTTAAGTCATTGCATCACTGCAGCAGCTGTTTGAGGCTCCGGTTACCATAGAAATCTAAGGCTAGAACAGCCAATGCACATGCACAGTCATAAGCGTGTTATAACTGCACATGTGCATCGGCTGGTATAGCCTGAAAAAGAAGCTTTTTAAACGCTATTTGACCATAAGAGACAACATTCATGGGGCATTTCATTTCAGATTTTGTTGCTGATTTGAAATATGTAATTTAACTGCGGGTTCATCGAGCCGTTTTTGATATTTCAGGATTCCCCCATTTATTTAGATAGGACTTGGGCTTGTAAAAGCTGCCTGGAGGCATTGCAGTTATGGCCACAGAGTTAACAGACTTTTCTTGCAAGGGACTTAGGTTATAATGGCGATTGTACTGTATTTAATGGAAACTGTAATGGTGCCTGTTGGTCTCTACTGGTAATTGGTCACTTTTAATTGGTGGCTTGTTAAAACAACTAAATCCTAATGGAATGTGTCCCAAAACACACTACATGAAACTTTTTTTTATGTTTTAATAGTTCAAAGTTGATGGTTTGTAATGGTATTTGTAGTGGAAACCATTAACATTTCTGTGACGGATTCTATTATTCATTTCAACAGTGACCTTAAAAAAGGAATCAACAGCACACCTCTTTTCTATTTTTTTCAATATAAATGGTGCAGCCATTTGAAATTTGGGTTCCCACTTTATATTAGGTGACTTTAACTACTATACTTACATTTAAATGAATCATTTGGTACAAAGCACTTATTGTGTACATACATGTTATTACATCTGTAATACATTTATAATTACACTTTTGACCCGTCCCTTACATGTTAACCTACCCTTAAACCTACCCATACCAATAAATCTGTCTCTAACCTTACCTGTATCCCAGCTTGATAGCAGCAAAAGTGCTTTGCAATGCAATATGAAGACAATAAGTACACTGTATTTATTTTTTGATGTAAGTATGTAGTAGTTAAGGCCACTTAATATAAAGTGGGACTGTAATTTGAATGTGTGAGGCTTAATTTTAACTGTACAAAACAGCTCGTTATGCTGCTCGATATTGCAAATTCTTATCATTATTTGTATTGTCAAACAGAGTGGTTTGTAGTGCAAACAGTTTTACTGCACTTTGTTATTCTTTCAGTTAGCAGCTAATGAATCATAAGTCTCTCACATTCACAAAATATAGCTTCTTAATATAATGCAACTTTCAAAACTGTTATATGGAGTTTTTGTTTTTTTTCTAGAAAGACGTTTCATCATAAACAACAGTAAAACCCACTGAACACACTGCTTTTATCCCCCATGTCCTCAGTTTCATTCCTGTCAAAGATTAAATATGGCACTAAATAAGATTTACATTAGTGTCCACACAAACGGACAATAGTGTTTTGTTTATTCTAAGATTGCACTGCAGTTGTGTTATCTGTGGCAGTTGTCATTATAGCTATCATCCTTGGTGTGAATGGAGCTTAATGTATGCATCAGCAAAACACAGCTTGAAAAATGCACTTATTCGTCTAACAATGTTTTGTTTAACATTGAGAAAAAGCAATAGAAAATGTATATGGACTCCTAAAGGTAATAGATTAAAAGAGGAAATTTCACCAGCTGATAACTGCAGAGATGACACAGCATATTCCCTTGAGGCCTAACACACACACACACACACACACACACACACACACACTTCGTCATCACTTGTATCCTCTTGAGATCTCGCCTTTACATCCCCCTTCCTCCATGTTCCTCTTCAGCTGTTGGGTCCATAAACAGGGACCCCTCCTCCTGCTCTTGTTGCCCAGATGGGGCAGTTCTACCAGTTTAAGGGCAGGTGTGGTGGCCCTGGCCAGTGCTGAGCAATCATTGGCTGTGATTAGTGTGTGTGATTTCTGGGTGGGGTTGAATGTGTGTCTGCGGTGGTGGTGGTGGGGGGGAGGGCAGTTATAATAGGGCAAGCTGCCAGCTGCTGTCCCCTTCTCAATGTATAGCCTTCTTAAGCAGGATGGGGGTTGTATGTGTATGTGTCTTTCGTAGTGTGTCAGCTGCCACAGAACTGAATGTGACACCTCAATCTGATGATGAGCACATACTATGACTGCGTTCCAAAACCTAGTCAGCCACCTTGCTGTCTACAGTCTACACAAGCGTCTACCTGCTTACCAAAATGGAAACTAATAGGTGACTAATTTGAAGTTGTGTTTAAAAGCATGTTTTGCATAAGACTTTTGAGTTAGATGTTATCATGTTGCTAAGCTAACAACATGGCATGATCCGATCACATTTACTGTGGTTCTGCGAATTTTCATTGTTGAGATCCATGCGCAACAATTCAGGAATTTCACACCGATTTTGTAACAGGTTTTAATTCATTGTGTTAAATGACAGAAAGCTGATTGCATTGAAAGTGACTTCTCTGTGAGCTGTGATTCATTGATTTTTAATGTTTTTGCCTACAAAAATTAAAATAGGGCAACTAAAGGGCAACACTTAATGGAAAAATATAATATTTAGGCAATATAAGAAAAAAATCTTAATTCTGTTTAAAAGTTTTCTTTAATGCATGTTCCAGGCAGTTTAACTGTTTAGGACAAACAAGGGACTCATGAAAAAACTAAATCACTAAACAAACAACAACAACAACAAAAAAACCTGTGGATCATTCAGGTAACAACACAGTGTTAAGAATCAAGGGGGTGTAAACTTTTGAAAGGGGGAATTTTTTATAAATTCAACTATTATTTTTAATGTGGACTATATGTAAACATCTTTTATGTGAAATATCTTATTCAGGTCAGTACTAAACATGCATTTTGTACAATCCCTCTTATTTTGGTAAAATAAATAACATTTTGCAGATTCTGAAAAGGGGATGTAAACTTTTGACCTCAACCGTAACCGTGATTTGCTGACTATATTTTTTTGATCAATAGCTTATATCTTTTAAAACTGACATACTGACCTAGAAACATAGTTGCCAGGTCTTCAAAACAAAACTGCTAATCCAAACTAACCAATCACATTGTTTCCACTGGGTTTTTCCCCTCTGTTGAAATTGTGTTCTGGAGGAGGGAGGGAGATCGTTTTAACCTGAGGACTGAAGAACAACCCACAGCAAAAGTGTAAAGATGGAAAACCCCAGACTTGGCAACACTGGCTAGGAAACATGTCCACCTGAGTTGACGTTATTTGCTTTTTCAGTGACACACGACAGGGGAATATCCAATCTGATGCAAATATTCAATTTATATCTGATTTATTTCCACATACAAATGAGGCCTAAAACTGATTGTGTGAATTTTTCTTGTTTATACGTTTGTGGGACATATCCAATCTGTGCCACACGAAAGGAAAAAATCTGAATTTGGGTCATTTGAACCATGTAATATAAATGCAGCCTCAGAAGGCAAAAACTATGCTAGTTTTGGGAACACACTTATAATTTCTAAGTAGGCAGCTCACTTGATTTTGGCCAGCGCTTCCCACGAAGGGGGAACACTTGGTGTCAGTTGGCATAATTGTTGTGTGGTGCAAAGCTATATTTAGATCGACGATGGACTTGCTTACCAGACGGGCTATATTCAGATTTCTGAGAAGAGCTCTGTCTCTCTCTCCCTGCAGTGTCTGAACATGCAGTGAAGACTGAGCCAAATGCAAATGTTTATATTGATGACACTGAGATTAGAAACGATATGAGTTTGAGATATGTATCTGGGTTTATACGCATGAGTTGATGATAATTAACCGAATGCAGGAAGGGTAGATGACACGTTTAATTCATACAAATGAAAACATGGCTGTCAGGGATAGCAGTACAACCTATTGCGTAGTTTTATAGTCATAGGTCAGGTCTAGTTTGTTTTCTCAAGCCAAAGATGGACACAACAGTGTAACCCACTGAACAGACTGTCCTCATCAATATGGTGTCTTCCCAGTCGAAGATTTAGTAAGATTAAGACCCCCAAGCATCTTGAAATGACCACTTACTCTCTCACACACATCCAATTACACCTACAAACATCTAATAGCATTAGCAGTGTGTTTCCGAGGCTCTTTAAGATGCAGCTGTATCAGTTTAAGGGTGAAAAGTGCAATCAGTGTTCAACACAATGGTTCTTTCTCTTTTAAACAACTGAAACAAACCCTGAACAAAGCAAATGACCTTTAGTGTGAATCCTGGTCCTGTTAAATCAGCAAGGGCGCAAAATCTGCAGCTCTAAACCTGACATGAATTTATGATAAAATGATAAAATTCTCATTTCAATAGGATGATGACTACAGCAATCAAATAATCAGTGTTAAGTGTTTATCACTAGCATAATGATTCATTTGGACACTCAAATCATTAGTGGTGTTTGTTGAGGCAGGCATTGCTATTACTATTGCTCGTAATTAATGAGAGGGATTTGAACACATTACCTTTTTGAGCATTTTTGGACACACAAATCATCAAATTTGTTGTTACATAAGGTGAAATATGTTTAATTGGTTTAATCACCTGTACACCCTAGTGATTGAGCACAATGTAAAATCGCTGACATTGCTCACAAGTTAATGACATCATATGTGGGGCTCAAAGGAACCTCAGTACAAGACACATTTTGACTCTATATTGCCAATATGCTGCATTTTGCTTCCATTTCATTGCACTTTTACCGTATGGATTTGACTAATTGGAAAGTTGTATTTGATTTGTTATGACTATGTTTAAAAAAAAAAAAAAAAAAAAAAGATTTGTGTCTTGGTGTCCTCCAATGGATGAATGACTAAAGAGTCATTTAGTGATGAATGAATGAGTGTATTGTGAAAAGGACAGCTGCTAAAACTCTATGGAGACATAGAATGAGTCATTCTACAATTTAGGGTACATTTCATGGCCATTTTTTCTAACAATTTTTTTTTTTAAATAATATTTCATCTGTCAAGTATAGTATAATTTCACACAAATAGTTTGTGTGCCCTATGTTCCAGATTGCTTGAAATTGCCTCATTGTCTCTTAAAATATTTTACGTTTTTGAAGTGAGTGGGTCTTGAGTTTGAAATCAATAATAAAAAATCTTATAGTTAATCTATATTAAATTTATTTCCAACATATAAGAAAAAATTGTCATGACTCTACAGTGTGACTGTGTCCACTTGTGATAATGGTTGTTGTTTTTTTAAAGATTGGTTTATTTGAACCTAAATGTGTTTTTTTGGAGTACAGCTCTTAATTACAGTATAGCGGCATATAATTTGTCCACAACATAGTTGACAAACTCAGCGGGAAAAACAGCCTTTCAATTTTAATATCAAGATGGTGTTTAATAATTATTTGGCAACTAACTGTTGAGAAATATAAACTCAAACCAATGATAATTTTATTGGAAAAAACATACTGATTTTGTATAGAATCTAAATGTTATAGAATGAGCCAAATATTTCCTCACGGACAAACAATATCCATCATCCATGAAATGCATTGACATGTTAAAGTCAATTTCCTTTGACATGTCCTTTCTTAACTTTTTTTTCTGAAACAATATTCCTTTTCAGGCCAACATCACCAACTTATCCTTCACAACCAATTGTTATGATTCATTCAATTTTCAATAGATAAAGTTAATCAAAGTGACCTACATTTCCTGGGAACTGAACCCATCACCTTGGTGTTCATTTACATTTATGCATTTGTGAGATGCCAAGTGAATTGCTTTCAGTGTATATACATTTCTATCAGTTTTTACATTTTCTGAGAATCGAACCCATAACCTTGGTGTTTATTTACATGTATGTATTTGGCAGATGCTTTTATCCAAAGTGACTTAAATTGCTTTCAGTATATATAACTTTCTATCAGTGTTTTCCTTTCCCATGGAATTGAACCCATAACTTTGATGTTTATTTATATTGATGCATTTGGCAGATGCTTTTATCCAAAGTGGCTTAAACTGTTTTCAACATCTATACATTTCTACAAATCTTTTGCACTCTCTGGGAATCAAACCCATAACCTTAGCGTATATTTACATTTATGCATTTGATAGACACTTTTATCCAAAGTGAATTAAATTGTTTCAATGTCTGTACATTTCAATCAGTGTTTAAATTTTTCTGAGAATCAAACCCATAACCTTTGTGTTTATTTACATCTATGCATTTGGCAAATGCTTTTATCCAGAGTGACTGAAATTGTTTTCAATGTCTATACATTTCCATCAGTCTTTTTTTATGTTCCCTGGGAATTGAACCCATGACCTTGGCGATTATTTACAATAATGCATTTGATAGACACTTTTATCCAAAGTGAATTAAAATAGTTTTCAGTGTCTGTACGTTTCTATCAGTTTTTATATTCCCTGGGAATCAAACCCATATAGAGTGTCTTCACAACATGTCATCAATACTGCTCATATATGTTAACTTTAGTTTGTCAAAATATTGCACCCTTTCTTGTTTACTAAAGCTTTCTCTAAATGATTTAGTAGCTTCCACACATTTTTTCCCATGGTTTAGACAGCATAAATTAGCATAAACACATATTAAGTAGTATATTAATTGTGTAATCCATGCTGTTGTTTAAATCCATGTATCTGCGCATGATGTAAGATGTAAGTGCAAACCCTCTCTATATGGCGATTATATACATGTATGCATTTGGTAGATGCTTTATTAAGTGACTTAAATTGCTTTTAAGGTATTTTTGTCAGTCATTTAGATTCTCTGGGAATCAAACTGATAACCTTGGTGTTTATTTACCTTTATGCATTTGGTAGCTGCTTTTGTCCAAAGTGACTGAAATGTTTTCAAAGTCTCTTATTTCTATCATTCTTTTTTACATTTCCTGGGAATCGAACCCATGACCTTGCTGATTATTTACATCTATGCATTTGGCAGATGCTTTTATCCAAAGTGACTTAAATTGTCTTCAGTGTATATACATTTCTATAGGCCTTTTACATTCCCTGGGAATTGAACCCATAACCTTGCTAGTGCCATGCCCTACTGTTTGAGTTGCATTTTATCATGACAATTTTACAGTCAGAATCTAGCAAAACACCCTGCTTTTATTCAGAAATACATATTATGGAAGTAAAATGGACTGTAAATGGTGTTTTATGTTGACTTTGTGTTTTTTTTAGGGTGTGCCTCTGAGGTGTGTCTGTATGAGTAAGGGTGTGTTTGTGTGGGGTGTGTGATGAGGTGGTGAGGGGTTAGGGTTTGGTCTCGTTATCATCTTGACCTGTTTTTAAAACTGCCAATGAAGCAATCTGTTCTGAGGATTAAGACTAAGTCACAAGCTCATGTACTGCACACTCAGTGGAAGGTACACTCAAGTGTTTTGTTGTATGAGGTGTGCTGCTCTGTTTTATGTGGTGTGTTTGGCAGGGCTTATTTATTATTTGTGTTTGCCTTACTATTAGTTTTGCTCATACTTGAGATTAGTGATTTTGAATAAACTCATAAAGTTGTAAAGTAGTTTGTGGTACAGACATGAATGATCCCTCAAATAATGCAGCTTGTTGACGTATTTAACCATATCTACAGACATATCTTGTAATAGAAGTGTATCTTGTGAATCTCAAATCTTAACAATTTACTCTCTGGCACAAAATCTAAAACTGTTTTTCAGATCACAGCATCCATCCATTTTCCAAAGGGCTTGTCCTCTGTAGGGTCACAGGGAGATCACAGCGTGATCTGCAATATTTGAGGAGGGTGAGGGGAGAGAAAGTGTGAGGAAGAGGGGGATGGTAATGAGAGGAAGACATATCTGACAAGGTCACCTTATCATACGACCGAAAGGAAAATGTAAACATTTGCTCATGTAGTTCTAAATGTGTGTGACTTACTTTATGAGGAATGCATAAATATATGTTTAGCAGAATGTCCAGGCTGCTCTTTTAAATACAGTGAGAGTGAATTCAGACTGAGGCTGCTGAAAGATTTGCACGTTCAAACGTGATACCACAATGCTAGGTCATAGACATTAAAAACTTGATGACTGATTATATCATCATTCATTTAAATAAACTTCTATAATTATATATAATTAACTCGCAAATAATATACTTTTTAAGAATTACTACCGAAGGGCTGCATTAAAATGACAATTAAAATGACATGTTACAATAGATTTCTGTTTCAAATAAATGTTGCTCTTTTAGACTTTATATTCTTTAAAGAATCGTGAAAAAAAAAAAAAAAGTATCATGGTTTTAAAAAAAAAGAAGCACCACAACATTTAGATGTAAATATTTATTGAGCAGCACATCAGCATATTAGAATGATTTCTGAAGGATAATGTGACACGTAAGACTGGAGTAATGATGCTGAAACTGTTTTTTAACTGTAATAATATTTCACATTACTGTTCTTACTGTATTTTAATCAAATTATGTCGAAAGCTTACATACTCCTTGCAAAATCTGCACAATGTTAATTATTTTACCAAAATAAGACAGTCCCACAAATTCTTTGGTTTTTCAGCATTTTTGTATATTTGAACCGTTTCCAACAATCACTGTTGATATCAATGAGATCCATCTTTTCACACTACTGAGGGACTCATATGCTACTATTACAGAAGGTTCAAACGCTCACTGATGCTCCAGAAGAAAACAATGCAGAAAGAGCTGGGAGGTGAACATTTTTTAAATTTGAAGATCAGGATAACTTTAAGTTATTTTGTCTTCTGGAAACATGTAAGTATCTTATGTAGCTTCTGAAGGGCAGTATTGAAAATATATATATGATATTTAGGCAAAATATGAAAAATGTACACATTCTGTTCAAAAGTTTTCGCCCCCCAGCTCTTAATGCATTGTGTTTCCTTCTGAAGCATCAGTGAGCAATTGAACCTTCTGTAATATTTGTATATGAGTCCCTCAGTTGTCCTCAGTGTGAAAAGATGGATCTCAAAATCATACAGTCATTGTTGGAAAGAGTTCATCTACACAAAAATGCTGAAAAACCAAGGAATTTGTGAGATCTGAAGGTTTTTCTGAAGAACAGCGGGCAGTTTAACTGTTCAGGACCAACAAGGGACTCATGAACAACTACCACTAAAAGAAAAAAAAAAAAAACAGCTGTGGATCATTCAGCTAACAACAGTATTAAGAATTAATGTAAACTTTTGAACGAGGTAATTTTTATAAATTCAACTACTATTTTCTCTTGTGGATTACATGTAAATGTCTTTTATGTGAAATATCTTCAGGTCAGTACTAAATAAAACATAACATGCTTTTTGTATGATCCCTCTTGTTTTGATAAAATAATTAACATTTTGAAGGTTCCGCAAGGTGTATGTAAACTTTTGACTTCAACTGTAACGTCAGCCTTGGTGAGCATAAGAGACAAAAACATTAAAAAAGTCTTACCAACTGCAAACTTTTCAACAGTAGTGTAATTAATACAGTTCAATTATCAGTTAAGTCATACACGTTTAGAATGATACAGCGGTGAATAAATGATGACAAAATCTTTATTTTCTATTCTTTTAAGAATCACATCCATCAGCGCAATGGGACGACTGACTCCAGGAGAGATAACAGTTAATTGTCATGACAAAATACTCATCATCAGCATCATAACCACTACCACTACTACTGTTTTTTGACTTATCCCGTTAAGTAAGTAAGTCTCTGGTGTTTATCGTCTCACTTGTGTTGACTGAGTATGATTGAGTGCATTTGTTTCCAGAGCACAAATCTGATAAGTGTGTGTTTGACACATGACATGCGCTGGGGCTACTGGACACCTGTTTATACAGCACACATACAAACCATTATCTACAACTCACACAACAAACACCCCCAATCATCTGGTTCAGACAGAACATTTAAAGGGACAGTTCACCCCAAACACAATCCTGACATTTCCGACTACACACATTTATGTCAGTAACTCAACCTTAAACCACTGTCTTACACCAAACATTGTTGGTTCTTATACAGCAGCTTTCTCAAATTGCACAAATTAAATTTAGGACCTACAGCAGAAGGGACATTTTCAGTGGATTACTCACACAAACCTATTACTGTATAGAAAAGAGCAGCATGAGCATTCTTCAAAACATCTCCTTTTGTGTTGTTCAGAAGAAAGAATGTTTTTGAATCTGATTTGGAAAGACAACTATTTCTTCAAATCCTTGTTCTGTATACATTTTATGGTTACCAAAATACTCAAGGTTTATTTATGTTGGAAAAAAGCAAGATTTGTGAAAGATTACATGCCCTAAAATACCTATTTTTTTTTTTTTTTTTTTTTTTTTTTTTGCGCTACATTATACACAAAGCTATTTAAATATGAATCAAAACCAGCCTATAAGTTAATTTTATCATTTGGCAAATGGATCATTTCTGAGATTCGGTACATTTTCAAATTGGAATGTACATGTTTTTCAAGTACATCTGATTCAACTTCTAAATACCCCACATCATTAGTCACATATCAAATCTCCAAAAAAAATATATATATATTTTCCCACCTCAGGCATCAAAGACTTTTTCTTCTCAACCCTGTAACAGACAAAATGGGATTGGGTTTTTAAAGGATTTTACGCAGAAATTGTTATAAAACAAACATACACCTACCACCCATGTGTCCCTGATAACAATTTAATGATACAATTTTTTATCATAATTTTCACATTTTCATAGTACTGAAGCCAAAAATATACAAATTCTGTGTCTTTTATTTGTAAAACATATTTAAAATTTCAACTAAAACCACATTTTTATTGTTTTAGTCCCATGTCAGATGGTGATCAGCAAGAAATACTTTTGTTCTTAATTGTCTTTACCTTTATTTTTCTAAAAATATTAATGTGTGACAGGGTTGAAGACTGTAACATATTTGAAGGGATACATTGCCTTAAATTAAAATTTTTCATTTTGTTTCTCTCTCAAGTCATTCCCTTGTTTCTGGGTCAACACATCTGAATGGCCAACAGTGTCTTTCTGCCGCAAATGCGGGTGCAATTTCTGTTGTATGACGCTTAAGTGGACATTTAAGTTGACATGCTACATCAAAAATTAAACAAAAATTACAACTAATTTTTTCATTTTCATTAAAATTATTAATAAATTAAGCAAATACCTCAACCCTGTCACAAGTTTGCAACCCCGTAACAATGAGAAATACATATATTTGTGACGGGGTTGTGGTTTTCACTCAAAATGGCCATTGCTCCTCATGTAGTGTAGCAGAGTAGACCAGATATGGCAGCAATAAAATAAGTACATTGTATATACTTATGAATTCAAATAAAACGTTGAAAAAGTAATCTTAATTTTATGTGACAGGGTTGAGTTATTAAGCTTGACAGTGATTGTGAGTGTGTGTTAATTACACTTTTGCTTCTGTATCTGTGTGTGTCCTCAGAGCTCCAGCTGGAGGTCAGAGGTCAATAATGACAGGTGTCTACAGCTCCAGATGCATTCTGGGAGCTAGGCAGGTGCAGTGAGAGGGGTATTGTGACTTTATTAAATAAAAAAACAGATAATGCAGAGTAAACAAAAACATCTCTTTGTCTCTCAGATGCTCAACAGAAGCTCGGGGGAGAAGACAGACCTCACTGAAGCCACAACATTTGGCTTATTTACGACCTGTTTGTCTCATAAACAATGGATGTCATTAGGTGAGATGATCCTGATTTGGTTTTATTTTGACACTCAGCTGATTTTAAAAGCCCACACAAATCACAAACCTGTTACTACATGATTTTCTGCATTGAGGGTGCAGAAAATTAACTGCAAACAATTCATCAGACATGTCCCGAATTGTTCCAATAGGATTGAAGGAATTGCAAACCTCATGAAATGAAATAGCAATTTAAAAAAATAAATATATTTTTGGCCCGCTACTAAAACGTTTTTGGATGTTTCAGGATGTAACTGCATAGTATAAACTGCCTAAAATGTACATCTAGAAATTAGCTTTGGATATGTAAAGTGATAAATGTTTTAATGTCTGCCATCTGACTCTGAGGTTTTATGTATTTTTCTTTCTGAGTAAACATGAGCAGGCTGCAGGTGGGAGGAATTTATTTATTTATTAATTTATTTATTTATTAAGAAATGAATCTGTTGTCTTTGGGTCACTGTATAACTACAAGCAAAGGAAACTGTCACCTGCCTCTCAATAATGTATTGAGTAACTCAAGCTTCAAACAGTTAATTATGCATCAACACAGACTGACATGGACACACACTGAGACAGATACATTAGCATTATAGAGACAATGGGAAAGTGTGTGTGTGCTGGGTAAAGGGTTCTTCCATTATTAATATGTGAAACTGGGTGGACTGAGGACTCCTGAATCTAAACCTCTGTCTCACTCCTGGTATTCCTATCATTATGGGCTATTTCCATTGACATAATGTTTTTTTTTCTTTTTCTTTTTTCTATTGTACAAACTATAAACCTAAACCTACTCATCACACAAAACTGCAAGCATTATGAGATTTCAAACAACTTCATTCTGTATGATTTATAAGCTTGTTTCCTCACAAGGACCAAAAAATGTCCTGCTATATACACACCTGCTATATTTGTTTTACAGACACATCTCCTCATAAGTTTGATTAATGTATAAGGTTTTTATAACATCAAAACATGCAGAAATGTAATTTGACCATATGTTAAATATTATTAGTGTCCATTAAGAAGCTAATTAGCAGTGCACTCAACTTTTCCGTTTCCATATAACATAATAATAATAAATCTCTTTACTATTTAACCAGAATCCTTTCGGTGATGTTTTAGTCAGGTGCTGTTTCCCAGCAGATCACTGTAGCTAAAAAAATTGTGTTTTGTCTCCCTCTGTATGTGAAAACGGATCACTACAATACGCTAAAGGTCCACTATAGTCTATATGCTGAATGGACAATGTCCATAATATAATATGATTATGCTCTATATTTTAATGTGGACTATTTAACTGTTTGTGTAAATGTAGGCATCCAATCAGTGTTGTAGGTAAAAAATTAAGTAGGCAAAACAGTATTTATTTTATGTATTTATTATTATATATTTTTTATTATTTTATTTTTTTATTTTTTATTTTTTTGCTTACACAATTTCTGAAACTATGGCTATTTTTTTTTTCAACACACAAAACCACAAAAAAAAAAAAAACTGAATCTACCCCGAACTGACTGGAGCTTTATAATTACACTATTGGCTTGATAGTACGGTGGCCGAGAGAGTTTAAAGCACTGCAACTTAAGAAAACACATGCAAATAGCAAAAGCACCAGCAAATTAGGAAACATCTTCATCAGTTTAACAACACATGTGCTGCAAATACTCGCAAAACAACCAAATATAGAAACACGGTGCAAAAACAGAAACACAGACTCACAATACAAACAAATAAAGAAACATGCTACAAAAACAGAAACAAGCTGCAAATAGTTACAACACAACCAAACACGAAACACGCTACATGCACAGACCACAACGATGGGAAACACAACATTGCATACAAAAATATTAACCATTGTTTTATTATAGTAAATGTGGAGTAACCATTTTGTTGTTTTTTTCCACCCCTGATAAAACACATCTCGGAGATGTCTATTTGACGTCTGCATTTACATCTGCAAGACAATTTGCTCATCTGCAATATGTTTATTGGACGTTTCCTATCAGATGTCAAATAGACATCTATTAGATGTCTTTAAGATGTTTATGATTTAGAATGTATGTAAAACTGACATCTTACATGTTTGTACACAGCAGATGTGTTCCAGATCAAGAGATCTTTAACAGACATATTGATTACCATTTGTGTACATACCATGGTTGAAGTATGGTTAGTGTAACTATAGTAACCATTTTTATTTGTATTTATTTTATATAACAATAAAAATAGATAGACAGACAGACAGATGCTATTTGTTTATTTTAATAGTAAAAACATTGTTAATTTTTGTTCATCAAGTGCTTGCAGTTTTGCAGACTTTGGTTTGAAGATTTGGTATCTGAAAGAATAGTTTTACTCAGTGTGTCTACAACTTTATTAAAGCATTTATTTTTTTTTTAATAAAAACAATAACAAAACATTGTATTAATATAATATATGCATAATAACACACTTGTAGACATGAGACATGGCTGTATACCAGCACTGCTGTCATTCGGCCGTAGGTAATCACAGCATGCCGATATTGCATGTGATACGAGTGTGATATTGTGTTTATACAACAGTTTGATGTCATGAGTGTGCAAATACACAAGAAACAACAACAGGGTGTCTTTAAAAATGCTCTTTTGTGCAGAACTACTTCCTTCTGCCATGAAATCAAATCTGTTACTAATTCCATAACGTCACTTTAGAACTAGTAACGAATGAGCATTGAGTTGCTTCATTGAAAGCTTATTGTATTACTGCATTAGAAGCTCACTGTATTATGTGTAGTATTATGAGAGAGAGATGGACTGAGCGATTGTGACTACCTGCATCTGATACAGCATTCATTCTTCTTATTCATGATCAAACATTAGTTTGAATTCCTGCTGAGGAAAGCAATATCTTTGCCGTAACGTTAATATCCTTTCATCTGTTAAAGGCAATTTCTGATGATAACGCTGCTCAGTGCATTTGTTAGCTGCGTAAAGCTGTTGTTGAAATTAAAAATAACTTCCGTTTCTAACCACGTTTATTTTTCAGTCTAAGGGATATTTGTACCTGTTCACTTCATGCGTTTTCTGTCATCGTATATCTATTTGATTTGGTAAAACGTTTCCACTTACATTTGGCCACATAATTGTGTCTTTGCAAAATGCATATAAATCCAGCCTTTAATTCCTATAATTTCAGTTAATTTCAAGATTAAAGACAACAGGAGAGAGTATGGCATCAGCACTGGAAAAATAGGTTGTCTCACTACATTAAAATGAAGATGATTGTGTGTTGAGCATCTGCGGCTTACTTTCAGTTTCATTTGTGGCAGTTTGCATGTCGAGAGATACTCAGCGATGCTTGTTGCATTAGCACTGTCACCTGACTATAATGCAATATAGCCTATAAAACGCTCTCACAGGTTTAGTATTTTAATATTTTGGGAGGAGTAAAATTTGCATATGTGGTTTCAACCACCAGATGCATTTCCACCTCCTGAAGTGGTTTGAGCAACTGGATTTAAATTTGTCTCGTAATTTAAGTAAATTCTCGCAATTCATTTAAAAAGCATACATAGGCAGCGCTCTGATATACAGCATTAAATTGACTTAAACATAGTGAGAAATTTGCCAAAACTATTTGCTCTGGATTAAATAATAGTTTAATGAGACCAAAGACTACCCAAGGAAGGACTTATATCTCATGTATAGATACATCAAGCCAGCAGTTAATTCCAGAAGATCTGGCCGAGGAGAGGCGCTGTCTGACAGGTTTGTGAGCACTGAATGGTTGACACAATTTTCCATATATTAACAATCTACATATTTGAAATATAAACAAGTACATTTTCACCTGAAAACCTCTTAAAACTACATTCTGTGACACAAAAAAGTATTATTAATAAAATTATAGCGGATTTGGGCGTCCACATGAATGGTGTCAATGGATGATTAGTTCATAGGAAGAGGGTATGGGAAATGGAGTCCGTGGCACAGGCATGGGATGGAGTGCCCTCTGCAGGAGCTCATGGGCACTCCAGCTGGTAATTGTATCAGCATTAATGCAATTTGAACGTCATTATTATCCCACAAAAGAAATAATGCTAATTACATGCCCTGCATAAATGATGTTTTAGCCTAATACTAGTAATCTAGATAGAATGGAATATCTTAAACCTAAAGTTTATAATATCAGTCAAGGTTGCCATCAAAGTTTTGCAAAGCGTATGTACGATATTCTGTCTTTTTGCAAAACGTCTGATTTATTCATTTAAATAGCTATCTAGAATGTGCAGTAAATGGTAGAGCTATTTGCACTACAAACCCGTGTGATTATAATCACGACAACACATTAAAATAATATGATTATAGAAATAGCAATTTGCAATGTCAAGCAGCATAACACAATGTTTTGTACAGCTAAAAACAATTAGCATATAAACGGACAACACCGGGCCTCGGACATTCATGCTCACATGCTTTTACATTAAAATAAGGTGGATGCAAATAATTAAATAATGACTGCCTAATAATAAAACTAGACTGTACAGTACAGGTGCAGCTCAAAAAATTAGAATATCAAGAAAAAGAATATTTGTATTTATGTTTTATTAAATGACCATCCCTCCAGTAATAATTCCGGGTATCTCTTGTTCTTTGAAACCACACTAATGGGGAAGACTGCTGACTTGGCAATGGTCCAGGAGATGATCATCAACACCCTCCACATAGAGAGTAAGTCACTGAAGGTCATTTCTGAATGGGGTGGCTGTTTACAGAGTGACGTATTAAAGCATATTAAATGCAAAGTTGACTGGAAGGAAGAAATTGGGTAGGCAAAGGTGCACAAGCAACAGGGATGACCACAAGCTTTAGAATACTGTCAAGTAAAGCCGATTCAAACACTTGGGAGAGCTTCACAAGGAGTAGAATGAAGCCGGAGTCAGCACATTAAGAGTCACCACACTCAGACGTTTTCAGGAAAAGGACTACCAAGCCACTGCTGAACAGAAACAGAAACATTTCATGTTGAAATCATGGTCCCAGAGTCAGAAGGAAGACTGGAGAGACATAGAATCCAAGCTGTTTGAAGTCCAGTGTGAAGTTTCTGAAGTCAGTAATGATTTGGGGTGCCATGACGTCTGCTGGTGTTGGTCCATTGTGTTTTATCAAGTGCAAAGTCAATGCAGCCATCTATCAGGAGATTTTTAGAGAACTTTATGCTTCAATCTGCTGACAAGCTTTATGGAGATGCTGATTTCCTTTTCCAGCAGGACTTTAGCACCTACCCACAGTGTAACAACCACTTGCAAGTGGTTTGCTGACCATAATATTACTGTGTTTTACTGGCCAGCCAACATGCCTGACCTGAACCCCATTGAGAATCTATGGGATATTTTCAAGAGAAAGATGAGAAACAGTCGATCCAACAAAATACAGATGATCTGAAGGCTCAGTAGTGTCTCAGCAGTGCCATAGGTGGATCACTTCCATGCCACAATTCACTGATGCTGTAATATGTGCTGCCGACCATGTATTGAGTCCATAAATGAACATACTTTAAAGAACTTGAACTTTTCTGTTTTGCAAATCCGTTTTTTGATTGATCTTAGGAAATATTCTAATATTTTGAGATACTGGAGTGAGGAGACTGAGAGTGAGATACAGTGAGGATACTTTTGACTTTCATGAGCTGTAAGCTCTAATCATCTAAATAAAAAAATAATAATAGTAAACAAATTCAACATATTTTACTTTACATGTAATGAATCTAGAATATATGAAAGTTTCAGTTTTTGAAATAAGTTACAATACAAAAATAACTTTTTCCACGATATTCTAATTTTTTTGAGCTGGACCTGTATGTGTCAAGAAGACATTCAAAAGGATCGAGAAGCAACTGCCACTAGAGGGCGACACAGTCCTTGTCAAACTTCACACAGGTACTGCGTTTGTTCTGCATATGGTCAAACCAAGTCAACACAAACCTGGTACTAATCATGTTGCTCAAGCTCCATCTTGTTCTAATTTACAGGTAAAAGTGGCCCATATGTTTATGTTCTTCCTCCTGTTGTAAACATCCCAAATCAACAGCAGAAGAGGTTATTGTTCAAAGGTCGTTGTTGAAAAGTTGTGTTGTCAACATTTTAGGCACACACTTACATGAAAAACATGCACAAACAGTGTCAACAACACCAATAATGAATAGATCTTGGTTTCTTTTTCCTTGTAGAAGCAATTTTAGTATAATGCTGTTTTTTTTTGGTCCTGAGTGAATTTTAGGGGTAGATAAAACTGTTTGCATTTGAAAAACACTGAGATTGTTTAGTATTTTAGTATTTTTTAGAAGAATCTCTAACATAAAGTCCCATAGACTTTCACTGTAAGTTCATTACTGAAAGCTCATCCCAATACACAAAAACAATTTGTTTTCACAATTATTATTATTATTATTATTATTTTTTTTTTTTTTACCTACTATTTAACTTATGTGGCACATACAGTGTATATAAAATGTATATGGCAAATGTTAAAATGTATAATGCCCTAGATTTTCTCAGTGGTTTCCCATGGGCGCAGTTCCCGATTGTTTACAATCTGTAAACTGTGTCATTGGCCGCATTTAAAAGATGTTTACTCTTTTCTACAGATGTGCAGATGTGTGTATTTAGCCAACGTTCAGTTGATTGTAGTGTGTTAGGCCTTTTCACACACATCTGTTTTTGGGAAAACACAGAAAACACAACGTTCTTTGAAATCAGGCAGGGAGGCTACACTCTGCTCCAAACACTAGTTAACCTGAGTCAGCATTTTAAATTATAATAGAGTTCATCTCAATTTTAATACAGTACTGAAAATTAGTAATGGTTCAAGTGAAAAATAACTAACCCAACTGTTTTGTATGATCTGGTATATGCAGCATCTTGAGACACCATGAAATGAATATAGATTAATTTCATTGTGTAGCAGATACATTTTATCCAAAGTGACTTACAAATGAGGACAATGGAAGCAATCAAAATCAACAAAAGAGCAATGATATGGAAGTGCTATGACAAGTCTCAGTTAGCCTAACGCAGTACATGTAGCAAGGTTTTTATTTTTTGTTAATTGTATAATAAATAGAAAACAGATAGAATAGAAAAACAATAGAGCATGCTAGTGTTAGAGGCCTTTTTGTTAATTATATAATAAATAGAAGTAGAAGACAGTAAGTTAGAAAATTAATAGAGTGCAAGTCTTAAAGGGTCAAGATTTTTTATTTATTATTTGTTTAAAGAATATAATTAGAATAGAGAGGGCTAGAGTTAAAGGGTCGAATAAAGATGGAAGAGATGTGTTTTTAGCCGTTTCTTAAAGATGGTTGGATTGAGTTGGACAGGTCATTTCACCAGTAGGGAAAAGTTTATATGGATACAGACTGATATATTTTTGGATGTGGCCCATAAGAACTAATTAGCCTATTTCTTGTGAACACAATGTTTTGAGAAATCATAAAAAATATTTATACATTTCTTTTATAAAGAGGGTTACAGCTATTTTGATGCTTATTTAATTGTGAATGATGGCCAATGGCTGTAATACTAATGTTGTCTCGTAGAGGAAGCCACAGAAAAATTTATTCTTGTCTAATACTGTAGCGGCCGTAGTAGCTTCACATTAAAAAAAAAAAAAAAAGAAAAAAAAAATTTAAAAAAGAAATTATTTTTGCAACCTTTAAAGCAGAATTTACAGAATTATGTGTGGAATGTTTTAACAGAGAGCACTTTTAGGGCTGGATGATGTGTGATGGTATAAACTATCCCATGAACTATGTATGGCCACATACACACTGCAAGTTTCAGGAGTGACAACTGCATTTAAATGCGGGAGTGAGTCCCGTAAGTTATCGTTCCGTGTACGGAACAGCCACTCCCGCATTTGTAACCATAGCAACATTTTGCCGTCCTGCAGGAGTCAATAAGAATTTAGCCGTTTTTGGCTAAAGACTCTTTAAGATTTTAACTAAACTACTGATAAACGTGCTGTGTTTTGTTTATGCTCGTGAGGCTGCTTTAGAGAGCGCTGTCTTCAGTGTTGCCATGTCCTCATATTTACAAGCGCTTTTAGGCATGTTATTTGGCCTTAGCTAATAAAGCTAGGCACTTTATGGAGTTAATAAAGTGGTCTGTGGCGGATATATGATTTCTTTTGGTGTTTTAATTCAAAGCATTTGGGTGTTTTACAGGTTTTTTGTTTGTTTGTTTGTTTGTTTTCTTTTGCGCTTGTCCTTGTTTGTTGCGCGTGTCCTTGTTTGTCCTTGTTTGTTTGTTTCTATGAAGATCTGGCAACACTGACACTTCACTGCATGGCTCGTGAACACAACAAGCCTAGTCCTGTGTTCAAATCAGCTAAGGATATGACTTCTTTCACGTTTTTTTTTTTTTTTTTTTGCATCTCACGTACAGACAAAGACACATTAGATACGTCATTAACAACTAGTTGTTCAGTTCGGATCCGTACACACTGCACAGCATTTCTGTAAATGCGGTTGTCACTACCTGTATTTTAGTGAATTATGTGTGTACAGAACATGATTAAGGAGTAAAAGGTGAACTGACAACCGAATTTAGCTGCAGTATGTAAGTGGCCAATGCACTCTTCTCCTTATTTTTTTTTTTTATAACTTTTGCTCAGTACTCCAAATGTTTTTCCCGGACTGATTTCCCGGACGATTAGTACAGCCCAATACATGACAATAATTGACCATTTTCAGCAGTAATTAAAAAAAAAAAAAGTTTTGTTTTGTTCAGTGCCGCCAATTGATGACTCATTGTGAAAACACTCTATATGTCAGTTTAAATGTAAGTAGAATCTGTCGTGACTGGAAGATCGAGTTATGGCATTTTGATTAAAATGTTTTCAAATAACACAAAAAGAAACATACACAGTGTTAAGTTTGTAAATAAGCGTATCTGAGTGGTTTTGAGGTTTTGCGGGACAACAGAGTGCAGACACATCAAGTTCCTCTTAAGAAATGCATCCGCATTTTGGAATTGAAAACTGACTTGCTGTGCAAAGATTCTCAGTTAAGCCGGGCTCACACTACAGAATTTTTAAAATCCTAACCGATTATGAAATCTGGTTGCAGCACACACAATCTTTGCAGATTATCTTCCCTCAAATCTTAAACATGCACACACTACAAGATTTGGAAATCGTAACGCATAAAACACTTCAAGATATTATTAAGATTATCATGCAGGAGGAATCGCCTCACGTGATCTCACGCAGCAACTAGTGTTTACATATGTTAGCTAGCGTGCTAGCAGCTGCACTCACCCAGTACGTTCAAAACTGATGCGATTTCACCTCAGCGCTTCTCTTTGTCCTTATGGTTGTGATGTTGTCGACACATTATGTAGTGTTAAAAAAACTTAAGAGGCAGTTTCCTCGATCTCCACTATCCAACGGATCGTACAGCAGCTGTTTTGTGGTCGCTGTTGGCTGTAGTGAAAGTACTGATGTAATCATAGCCGTCATCATCCCAATTTAAAATCCTAAATATGTTTGATATAAATCGGGGCGGCCCCGATTTGTGTGCTGGCAGATTGGGAGGTGTAAGATTCGATCTGCGAACGCCTCACATTAACAGATAATCTGCGCTGAACATCGGGACCGATCAAGGTGCTTGACAAGATTTTGCTCCGATTCTCGTGAGGGGAAAATTGAGGCTAAATTGGGCTAAAAATCCTGTAGTGTGAGCTAGGCTGCTTCACTTGATTCTCAGTCTTGAGGAGAGCAAGAACTCTGACCGCTTTGTTACCGGAAGTTAGGGTGATCATACGTCCTCTTTTCCCCAGACATGTCCTCTTTTTGGACTTAAAAAATGTGTCCAGCCGGGGTTCCTAAATCACCCAAAATGTCCGGGATTTGGCTTTTTATTTCTACAGTCACCATTCATTGTGTGCGTTTTTGTATTAAAGCCTTGCACAGGACTGTTTTCTTAATCCTGCTCCCGCAAACATTCTAATATTGAATATAATTTTTGCACATCACAGAGTCGCTATCAATAAGCAGAATATTAAAATCGCTTTGGATTCAGCTTGTGTTGGATGTATTGTAAAACTGTGGTAGATTAGTTTTGTGAAGGATGGCCACTGTAGAAGCTTTTTAGCTGTGTTTATGATCAGTCTGCATAACGGTGATGGTAAAATATGTAGTTTTGGTATGGAAATGACATATTTTGATACTAAAACTAGGACCCCAACAACTTCCACCCCAGTCATACAACCTCTTTTTTGAAAACTACAATATGGTCACCCTACTAGTAGTCGACAAAGCAGTGTATCTCTATTTCCATTTCACCTTTCATTTTCCACTTCTTGTGAAAAAGCAGAATCGACTTAATATATGAAAGTTGTCCTTTAAAATGGTTCAAATGAAGATCTTTGCAATGCATATTACTAATCAGAAATTAAGTTTTAATATATTTGCAGTAGGAAATTGACAAAATAACACTAAATTTGACACATACAATGTATTTTTGTCTATTGCTACAAATACACCCATTCTACTTAAAGGATTAGTTCACTTTCAGAACAAAAATCTATAGATAATGTGCTCACGCCCTTGTCATCCAAAATGTTCATGTCTTGCTTTCTTCAGTTGTAAAGAAATTATGTTTTTTGAGGAAAACATTTCAGGATTTCTCTCCATATAATGGATATGAATGGTGCCCCAAAGTTTGAACTTCGAAAATGTGGTTTAAATCCAGCTTCAAAGGGCTCTAAATGACCCCAGCCGATGTAGAAGGGTCTTATCTAGCGAAACGATCGGTTATTTTTTAAACAAATTGACAATTTATATACTTTTTAACTGCAAATGTTCGTCTTGTCTGGTCTCTGCACTCCGCATGCATAGTATCTCTGATCCGGGTCAATACAGTTAGGGAATGTTGAAAAACTCCCATCTTGTTTTCGTCTTCAACTTCAAAAATGTCCTACAACACTGTTTTACCTTTTTTGTAAAGGGTGTTTGATCTTCTTTGTATGTTCACTTCGTAAACACTGAGTTAGTACTTCTGCAGCGACGTAGGAGCATTTGTGGTTAAAGAGTATATAAATTGTCAATTTGTTTAGAAAATAACCAATTGTTTCGCTAGATGAGACCCTTCTTCATCGACTGGGATCATTTAGAGCCCTTTGAAGCTGGATTTAGACTGCATTTTGGAAGTTTAAACTTTGGGGCACCATTCATATCCATTATAAGGAGAGAAATCCTAGAATGTTTTCCTCAAAAAACATCATTTCTTTACGACTGAAGAAAGAAAGACATGAACATGTTGGATGACGAGGGGGTGAGTACATTATTGAGTACATTACGCTGTTTTCCCACGGAATTGGACTACTTTCATAAGGTTGCCACAGGTTGTTTTTCATGTCCGCAGGTTGAAGCGACCCCAATAACTTAATATTTAGCCCTGGAATGCTAATTTTACCAGAGGAAACCCACAACAAAACGTGTATTTTACCCCTGGAACCTGATTGGGCCAGGGTCACAATTATTTATTTTTACTGAAGTTGGTTGTCTCTTTTGAAACTATCATTTAGTTTTCAGCCATTTCACCAAAAACATACAAAATCAGTTAGGATTTAAGACTGTTGACTTTGCAGTAAAAACACATTATGAAAGATACATGACAATTGTGTCACCTACTCATCTATTTGAGCCATTAATGCTTGATCGCTGTTTGCGGTTATATTTAATGTATTCAGTAGACAGCAAGGCAGCTCATAGAGTTATAGATATGTCTCTGTCATTACCACACACGTTTTCTCAATAACGCTTCGCATGTGCATGTGTGTTTTCAGTTAATGAGTCACAGAGACTGAGAGCTTCATTCATGTTTAAATCGGCACTCCCTGCGGAGATCAGACATCACAGACACACAACTGTCCGATTGGATAATGAGATCAAACTCTGCTCTGATTGGATAATGACATGGAGTAAGCAATCGCTGTACCATCTGGATCCAATCGAGGCTTCTTTTTCTTCCTCCACTTTAATTCAACTTCTGCCTCTTCTCAGGACAGAGAGAAGCTAATTTTAGAAACAGTCTCTCTATATTTACAAAAACACGCTGCGCCACAACGCAACTAATAATTTCATTAGTAAATATGTTTTCATCGTAGTTCATGCAGGACACTCTCCTCAACAAGACACATAACTTCAGGTCTCATTTGTGTGAGTTTAGGTAGGTAACAACCTCAATGCGGGTGGTAAGTAAAGCCAGTGAGGGTGGGGTCAAAGGTCATGCATTGTGTCAGTCAGAACAGGAAAAGGAAACAGTAAACATCCTGAACTGTTTACTGAAGGGCTTGTTGTCATGGTGAAAGTGTCTATGAGGTTAATGACTAGAATGTGTGTGACATCTCATTCAAGACCAGCATTCCAGAGCGAGAGGAGTGCTTCATGATTAGACTCTGTCCCTGTGTGTGTGTGTGTGTGTGTGTTATAACACTCTCTTCAACATGTCTCTGCTTTCCGTCTCCAGCATCTCTGCTATCGCCTTGAAGCTTCTTCCACTTACTGTTGAGATCCACTGTGTCTTCCTGCAGTATCCTCATATCTTTAGTTGAACAGATATCAGAGCACACATGAGAAGAACGTCTGTTACATGAAAGGCTCAGAGTCCTGCTGCACAGACTGATTTGGTTTAATGGTTGTCAGTAGATATGTACAGTACATACCCTTAAACATGGAGATTAACAGGACGAAGCTTAATCTTCATGTTCTGTTCAGAATCAGAAAGACCCAAGGGCCATTTTAATCGCTTAAAACATATTAAAAACATATTTAATGTTGAGCTATGCTGTCAATGTTACTGCTTCACAACATCAGTTATTATAGTCTGTATAAACAGGATCAACTGAAAGTTTCCGTATTTGATTTTCACTGGTGTTTTACTTGTATTTTTAATGTATTGCATTGCGTTGTGCTTTTTTTCTTACAGGATTTGATTATAAATTACATATCAACCCCTAACCCTAAATTTTACATTTTGACTTGCATGTTATTTGCAGTTGTAAAAATGTAAGTGTAGTTTAAACTTATATTAAATGCAATTACTTGAATTTAAGAGCGTTTTTAACCCACTTAAGTAGGACTTGCATATAGAGGGTTTGCACTTGTGTCACATTTTGACCAGTTACCCAGATGTGTGGATTGCACAGTTAATATACTACTGACTACGTTGTTCTGCTAATTTATGCTGTCTAAAACCACTTGGTAATCAAGGAAAGAGCGCAATGTTTTGACAAAATACTAAGTTCTGGCATGAAACTCTAGAATGCAGTCCGATGGTCTAACTCAATCTGACACCATGACATCATAATCACATGGCACAGCCATGATTGGTTCTCTCCTGTATCAGTAGCCAATGAGCTCACTGCTCAACATTCAAATACATGACTATTGCTAAGTTTTGCAGTTTGCAGCAAGCTTCAGAAACCCTTCTCCTTCCCCAGCTCCACTTATATTGATCTGCTACGAGGTGATTCATATATGCTATATAGGAGTTAATTATATATGTTATATGTGCGGCAGCAGTGTTTCTTACATGCTTACAGCAGCATGTTGTGGATGTATTGGCAGTAGCAAGTCTCAGTACTTGCTCTGTCGCAGCAACAGCGTAGCAGATCTATTCTGCCAAGACCAAATACATTAACATTGCCATGTACATTACCATGCCAATCCCTCTGAGAGTTGTCATGACAGAACTAAAGTTAATAGGTGGTAAAGATACATACAAGCAGTATTAAATAAGATATTAGCCTAATATTTCACCTATCTGACCGGAAATTATGAGCAGAAACACGTTTGTTGTCAAGATTCTTACCCTGGAAATCCTGGTTCAGTTTGGCCAACTACAAACGCCTTTTGATCATTTTTTTGCACTCTTCTCCTTAATTTGTTATATATTTGGGCAGTCTATAGTACTCCAAATGCTTTTTCCAGTCTGGAAGATTAGTACAGCCCAAGACATGACAATAATTGACCATTTTCAGCAGCAATAATAAGCTAAATATTTTTCGTTTGTTTGGTTTAGTGGCATTGTTTACATTCACTGCCACCAGTATTGCTGATAGATTATGTGTCGTGAAAACACTCTCTAAATATTTACATATTTTAATTTCATACTTACTTTTATTGTCTTTGAAATATGTAAATGACACATTTGTAATGATGCTGTTATTTACTACATTTAAAAATCTTTGATTTCTGATATCAAATAACACACTTAAAATCTTTAATGTACATGTGCATTGTAAAATAAATGTAAATGTGAATTTAAGTGATCTTTAGTGTGTTAAAGAAGTCATGAAAGCAAACTCTAACAATATACTTTTATAATAATATAACAGTTGACTTTTCAGCACACTTCTTTTTCACACAGGCATTGATTTTGCTGGGGTCAAAGTGCCCCTTATGTAAATACTTGCACTTTTATGGTCAAAAGTTTTTGGACAGTAAAATTTTTAATGTTTTTTTATAAGCCTGCATTTATTTGACCCAAAGTACAGCAAAAACAGTGAAATTTTGAAATATTTGTATTATTTAAAATAATTGTTTTCTATTTGAATACATTTTAAAATGTAATTTATTCCTGTGATTTCAAAGCTGAATTTAAGCATCATTACTCCAGTCACATGATCCTTCAGAAATCATTCTAATATGCTGATTTGCTGCTCAAAAAACATTTATTATTATTATTATTATGCTGGAAACAGGTGAGTAGAATGTTTTCAGGTTTCTCTGATGAATGGAAAGTTAAGAAGAACAGCATTTATCTGAAATAGATTTTTTTGCAACGTTATAAATGTCTTTTTTTTATCACTTTTGATCAATTTAAAGCATCCTTAATAAATAAAAGTATTAATTTCCAAGCTTTTGATTGGTATAGTGTATAATGTTGCAACAGCTATGATCTTTTTTATTATCTTTTATTATTATTTATTATGTTTTAAATAATAATAATAATAATAAAATATTTTTTGAGAAGCAAATCAGCATATTAGAATAATTTCTGAAGGATCATGTGACACTGAAGACTGGAATAATGATGCTGAAAATTCCGATTTGATCAAAAAAATAAATTCAATTAGAACATATTCAAAAAAAACATATTCAAATAGAAAAGTTATTTTAAATAGTAAAAATATGTGCATGCTGTACTTTGGATAAATGCAAATAAATGCAGGCTTGGTGACTTCTTTTACAAACATTAAAAATCTTACTGTTCAAAAAATTTTGACTGGTTGTGTATGAAGTCAATCTCAACAAAATCACAATTGTCTCAGTAGAAAAGCTACAAAACCACTAGATGGTGATATTGCACTGACACTAACTAACGCTAGTCTGCTAGTGATCATCTGAAGCTAAGCTCCCACACTCACTCAACGTCAAATACTATCTTCTAAAAACAATCTTAACGGTTCATTTTGTCACACTGTATGAAAGTAAAACAAGATTTACGAAAATATTTAAAGTTACTCCCACAATGATGGGCCCCTGATCTAATCAGAGGACTATTAAGAGACGAGATTTAACGCTCTCGTTACATATGATTGAAGCCTTCAGACACTCATTCAGTCATAAATGACCATTCATCACTGAGAGCATTTGTTCAAGCTGCTGTTATCTTTCATAAATATTTACTTCCCCTGGTTAAAACCTCCCCTTCACACCTCCAATAGATGCGGGTCATAGAGACAGCAATGGAGAGAATGGCCCGCTGTAAACAGCCCAACAAAAGAAACAAACCATGCCTGCGCTCTTCAAACAAAAACCACAATTGCGTGTGTGTTGGTAATCACAAGCTATTCAAGTATGCAAATACGGCCAGCACAAAAAGAAGGACGGGAAGCATCGTGGGACTTTTTTTTTTTTCAGCGTGACACAGCTCTTTTGATGAAGTCTTCAGGAGTTGCGTGACTACCTGCTGGATGAGAGACAGATGCCCTACTGTAAACTATCCTGTGTGTGAAGAAACAAAAACACATCAGGTCTGACTTCAGCAGGCATTTGGAGACTTGACTGTGAAGTTTAGTGAACTACCTGGAGCATAGCATTTTTGAGACACATAAGTGCATTTAAATGTTTGGACAGAGCCTTAAATGGCTTACATGAAAGTTACTACAGAAACTTTGATTTGTCTTATTTGACATTGGATGTCAGTTGGGATTTTTTAATATTATAATCATAATTACATTCACTTTCCTTTAGTACTTTTGGGTACCAGAGATATGATGCCCAGAAATACTGTTTAAGAAGGTAAATTGCTAGTTTTTTAGTATAATGCCTAAATCACTACAGTTTTCTATGCATTTTTGTGGCTTTTTCTGCACAATCCACAATATTTATCTAATTTTACAACCCCCAGAGCAACCAAATAATTTTCAAAACAAAAAAAGGGTCCAATTTTCCAATTTGCATTCAGAAATTGCTAGTAAATGTCACAAATAATTGCAAAGAGTTGGCAAGTAACAGTGTATTTTATGCAAAGTGAATTTTTGAGTAGAAAAACTGAAATAAATAAATAAATAAAAATAATAACACACACTTTAGGGTGTATAGCTTTATATTTACATATTATCTATTTGGACTTGAAAAAACAAACAAATCTGAGTTATTACTATATATTTGGTTTTATATTCTATATATTGTTAGAAATATATATTCAAGATCTAGAAGAATATATAGAAGAATATATTTTAGGATTATAGCTTCATATTTAGATTTATATACATATATTGGAATTTTAAACTATACATTTGTGACCGTGGACCACAAAACCAGTCATAAGGGTAATTATTATTATTATTTTTTTTTTTTTAAATTGAGATTTATGCATCGGACATCAAGCTGAATAAATAATCTTTCTATTTCCACAACTATTTGAAAATCTACAATCTGAGGGTGCAAATAAAAAAATGTAAATACTGAGAAAAAGTTGTTCAAATTAAGTTCTTAGCAATACATATAAAAAATTGTTATTTACTGTAGGAATGTATCTTAATAGGACTTTACTTAATTTTTGGCAAACCACTATATATTGGGAATATATGTCTGTATTTAAATACTTATACCTTTCTATTCAGAATTATATATATATATATATATATATATATATACACACCTTCCGAAATTAACATTATAATTTGGCAGTGTAAGGCTTTTTATCATGGCACTGAAGCTTGTTGACTGTTGACTCGTGTAGGACCGTGTGTTTGTGCGCTGTGTCAGATGAGTGGGCTGGTCTTCAGAGAGAGACACTTCACAGCAGTCTGACTCTCACTACACTCTCAGTCTCTACAGAGGAGAACAGCAGGAGAACAACTCAGGATACCCACTAAGACAAGAGAACAACTTTGGGACGGGAGAAACTCCATGAGAGCCGGATCCGACTGAAGGAATCTAGCAGGAACAACTTTATCAGACTTTCTCCAACAAACTCCCTGCATTTCCATCTTGTGTTCTTAGACAAGTTTGCGCTGCTGGAAGACAACAAACAGCCAAATAACATTTCTATCAAGACACTTTCGCACTGGAGTGATCTAACCTAAAAGAACAAGGTAAGTAACTTAACATCAAATGTAGATGTTTTAGGTATTTTATTGACGAGGGTTTTAGTTTCCCGTTCATAGCAAATGCACGCAGGAGGAGATGCGTTTAAAATCTTTCAGGATCATTTGCACTGTTTTGAGACATTGCTCAGACGTACCTGCCTTTGCATTTCCCAAATGCTTTCAAGCCTCATGAAAGAGTTGAAACACTTCTGCAGTCACGGGGAAACGGAGCGGGACTCCCCGCGCTCTTTGAACCTTCTGCCAGAACAAGAGCGGCGGGCTTTTGCGGTCTGCAAACTCCTGGAAGTTAGAGATTTCAAACACCTTTGCATCAAGCCCGAGCTCGCAGGCTCTTTTAATGTTCGTCTGGATCTCAGAGGAGGTGTGATGGGAGTTTTTGGACATTGTGTTGGAGACGCGGTTCCCATGCGCTCCCATCCGCCAGACGCAATTCATCACAACTCGTCCTCGCCCTCTCAATTGTGCGTCTGTTATTCAGTCTTTCATAGCGTTAAATGTCGCTGTCTCCGCTGAAGGGAAACGCAGAAAGGGAGTTTTTCTTTAGATATCTGTTTGCTAGGAACTTCTCCAAACAGCAAGACATAAAAGCACCTGCAAGATGCGAAATCCTGGCCCGTGTCTGCACGGCTGCTTAACGAAATGAACTGTCCTTTGCTGTTTAGAGAGATGAATAGTTTGACAAGAACAACTTATTTCAGAAGTGTACGTTTTTCTTGGGTTTAACCAGTGAGAAGATAAATAGCCTACACCAAAGATTTTAGATTTAGTCTAGTGTTTATGAATGAATAATTGAAAGTGTGTTTTAGATTAAAGCGCTCAGTTGACGTTTCGAGCCGTTTAGCCTCTAAATTTCCTTCCTAAAACACAAGTGAAATAAGAAATGTACATATTATGAAAAGTACAACAAAGCCATCTCACAAATTCCATTTTATTCTTCTTTTAGCTTAGCAGTTCACTTAAAAGGTCTTGCAGTGTGTTCAATTTATTTTTAAAAGTAAATTTTTTTGTGTATCAATGCAAGCCCATAAAATGCATTAATAATTATTAGAGAGAATAAAAGTAGTTCTGTGAAGTATTGCATGTCACTGCTTAAAATTTCACATCAGCTATCTATCGCCAGCACGCAGCGAGATCTCGGTCCCATTTGCGTCCTTTTCTTTTTGAATTTGAATAGTAAATTGTGTGGATTTTTAATCTCTCCTATGGGATTGCGAGGATTAGTCCCCTATCAGACACAAACAACTCTGAAGTGGATTGCTGGCTACCTGATGTGGTTCCTGGTGAGAGTGATATTTTTCTCTGGGCTGGGAGACGTAATGAAAGGCAGACTGAGAATGAGGGAATTTGAATAACTGTATTTAGTGGCGAGGCCAAGCTGCACTGCCTCCCATCCTCTCTCGGAAAGAATGAAACAGGAACAAAAGTCTAAGAACGGGAAGGTCTGTGTTGCATAGCGTATCTAAACCCTTATTTGCATATGAAAACTCTGGCAGCGAAAGAATTCCGCCACTGTTGCAATAGCCATTTGTGTGTCCGACGGAGTGACAGTCCGATGCGGAGATACAGTCGTCCTCACGCTGGTCTTTGTGGGGTCTGACGTGACTGTGTGTCATGTCCTGTTGAGGAGAACCAGGGATTTAATCGCAGCTTTTCGAACTTTTTGTGACCCCCTGCTCTTTCATTTCCATATCTGTTTGTTCGCAAAGCTTCAGAGCTCAAATTCAGTTTGAGATGGTTCATTCAGTGAGCCCTGTCAGCGAAACACGCAAACAACGCCGCTCACACAAGATCGTTTTCGTTCTCGGTAGGTAGATGATAAATAAACGGCAGTGGCTTCTTTATTTCCCTGCATGCCTGTTTGTGCGCTTCCTTAGATATGCTCGTATGGGTGGGGTGAGGAGGACAAATTGTCCCTCGAGTCTGTGAATATCTGTGAGATCTCAAATTCTTCTGACAAAGACAGCAGTGAAGTGAACATCAGTCAGGGGCCTTCCCATTCAATGGTCTGTTTGTGTGGCACTTGGAGAAAGTGGCCCCTACAACCTCAGCACAGCTGCTGAAGAACATTCCCAAACATTGTACTAATTGGAAGTCCTGAGATAAAGACCTGTGTGAGGATACTGAGACATCCCAATCTAGAGTGAGAAAATATTTCTGGACTTTATCAATTATCTCTTAGAGATGTTAAACTTCACAGCTACTTTGTGTGCGGCTAGTATGCATGTTCTCACACTCTCAAATGTGCCTCAAATGCACAAATATCTTTAGAGATTTTACTCGACAAACGCTGTTCTGGATGCCTGCCAAAGTAAACAAGCAGCGGACAGCCAAGTGTCCACAGTGGAGTGCTGGACTTCAGCTCTCAAAACCGGCTTCTAACAATTAGTCATTGTGCCATTTGGCTGTCCAAGAGCGCCAGTGCAGCTCAGGATTGGCATAAAGACACAGCCAAAAGTACATGTCAAGCACCTCAGCTATAAAGTGCTGATCTCATTTTTAAGAAATCATAACATTTGAGGTGAGAAGGACACATAGTGGCTGTTGCTTGGACACTCATGCACTATTCAATACCAAATACCACATAATGAGGTAATTTAGACACAGCTAACACTGCCAGTGTATGTCCAATGCTGCTCCTGGAGGGCCAATGTCCTAAAGGGTTTAATTCTAACATGCCCCAACACACTTGCCTGTGGCTGTATCCGAAATCACCCCCTATATACCAAGGCTCTTCAACTCCAGTTCAGGAGGGCTAGTGTCTTGCATAATTCTAACCCTTATTTAACACACCTGTCTCTAATTTGTAAGCAGTTCTTAACACTGTGATTAGTTTGTTTGGGGTGTTTGATTAGGGCTAGAGCTCAACTCAGCAAGACACTTGCTCTAGAGTTCAAAAGCCCTGGCATGTACCCTCATTCACGATTTCCTACAAAATTAATCTAATACAGTGGCTCCCAATCATGTTTTTGGAGCCCTCCACTCAACACTGCTCATTCTGCATGTCTTCTTATTCAAACACGCCTGATTCAACTCATCAGCTCATTAGTAGATACTCCAAGACCTAAAATGGTTGTCTAAGACAAAGAAGACATGCAAAATGTGTAATTTTAGGGGGCTCCAGGAACGTGATTGGTACTGCTCTGATATAGTCCACCGACAAATGAGTGAATTCAGACACTGAGTGTGCCAGTAATGCTGCAGACAGCATCTTTTGGCGAGATGAGGTAATTCATTCATGTGCTGCTCACAGTTCGTGGGTCATTAAGTGTACATTGGTTGTACATTTGTTATTGAGGTGCATTATGGGATCAAATGACGGCAGTCAATAATGACCAGTATGCTTCCAGACACCACTAACAATGGCTGTGTCATTGAATAGTGGACTACCAACAACGTTCCTGGAGCCCCCCAACACTGCACATTAATCAAACACCCCTGATTCAGGTCTTCAGCTCATTATAAGGGGCTCCAAGACCTAAAATTGATGTCTAAGACAAAGAAGACATGCAAAATGTGCAGTTTTGGGGGTTCTCTAGGAACGTGGTTGGGAACCCCTGCAGTACATGATGATTTTGGATACAACCTGTGAGTTTTTAGGAATCTCAAAAACCTTAAACTGCTGGTTAAGGTGTGTTTAATTAGAATTGGATACAGAATCTGTGGGATAGTGGCCCTCTAGGAGCAGGACTGGACAAAACAAAAAATAGAGATTTTCATTGAATGTGGTTTTGAATCAGGTTTATGAATATTATATGTAATTTTGGACCACAAAACCAGTCATAAGGGTCAATTTTTTAAAAATTGAGATTCATACATCATCTGAAAGCTGTAATAAATAAGCTTTCCATTGCTGTATGGTTTCTTAGGACAATATTTGGCCAAGATGCAAATATTTGAAAATCTGGAATCTGAGGGTGTAAAAAAATCTAAATATTGAGAAAATCACCTTGAAAGTTGTTAGCAATACTTATTGCTAATCAAAAATTAAGTTTTGATATATTTATGGTAGTAAATATATCACATTTTTGGCATAAAAGAAAAATCAATCATTTTGACCCAAACAATGTCTTACAAGACTGGTTTTGTGATCCAGGGTCACATATTTGAGTGGAACATACCAAAAAAAAAAAAAAAAACGGATTGCGTAGCTTTCTTTTTGGTGTAGCAGGACACAGAGTGTCAGAGTAGATTGACTAACCACTGACTCGTCAGCGTTTCACTCAATAAAAAATCCTTGACGAAATCCAACATTGTCCCCATTGTGTTCTACTGTTGAGGTTGGTTTCTTTCCCCCGGTCTTTAGCTTTCCAACTCTGGCTCCGTATGTATGCATGACAGGGCCTTGAGGAGCCCAGGGGACGAAGCTCACAGTAAATGTCTGTTCAGAGGTTTCGGGAAGCGCTGACAGAAGCTGAGGGAAACTCACCCATTCTCCAGTTTCAGGGTGTCGTGCCTCTGTTGAAACAGAATCTGAAATGTTTCCCTTATCTCTGTGGAAATGAAGGCTTTTGCAGCTCCTGTGTGATATAGGAGAGTTCACATATGTGACACTGAGCTCCATAGGGAGCAGAGCCAGTATGGAAACAGTGTGTGTGTGAGTAAACGTGCAGTCATACATGTTTAAAAAGCGAGTGAGACAGAAGTGACACCCCCACACAGGTTAGCGCGGTAATGATGGCTCTCCACTGTTTGTGGCCCCGGCCGCTGGCGTTTGATTGACAGGTGGTAGCTGCTCTGGTGCGATGTGTGTTTTCACCCTGTCAGTAGCGCTGCTTTTCATGCACCATACATGTGCTACTCATCTGTGTGTGTGTGTGTATTTCCCTGGTTGAGCCTGTTAGTCTCTTGTCTCACCTTGGTGAATTGCATGTTAACACTTCCTGTGGCAATTAATCAGTTTGAATGAATCATGATAGAATTATCTGCTCCTAATTGTTGATCAATCAGTCAGACTTTGCTGTAGCCTAAAGCCTCTAGACTCCCACTGGAGATGAATGGTTATTTTATCTGATTTGGATAAACATATTTCGAAGCGAATGACATTTCTGTCTCTGGAGAGATAATTAGAAGAATTGTAACCAAAAGGAAATTGTGTTATCCAGAGTGGAATGCAGCCAGATGTTTCTGAAACACCTGACACAAGATTCTTGTAATGCATTTGCGTTCCCGAATTATCTCTAATGGCTCTTTAGATCGTAGAGCGATAATCAAGGAGGTTAAAAACGAGGTAATTTACTTAAAGTTTAAAGAGTAAACTGTTTAAATAGCACCATTGCATTGCCGTTTTACTTGCACGTGAAATGATTAGAAGCATTTCGAGGACGATAATTCAAACATTACAGCTTGTTGCGTTCAAAGGGTTTAAGCTGTTTAACATTATGAACTTGACTCTGCGACCTTCCCGCAACACACTCTCTCCCGAAACCACTTCAAGGTCCAATTCATCACACATCGCAGATTTGTACATGGTCCATAAGTGATTCGGGACCCGAGTGAACCCCGTTTCCGTCACAGAAAAAAAAAAGTTTGGTAAAAACAAATGAATGCAGAAAAAAAAATAAATAAAAAAAGAGCAAAACAAAGTTGACACGATTGCGGCTGACTCTGCCTTCAAATTATCCTCCCCCAAATTACGATCAGACATTCTCCCCAGCTCTAATTAAACATTAGCTTTTATTTGTTCCAGATGGGGCTTTGTTTTGAAGTTTTATTTTAGAAAGAGAACCCTTTCTGCTCTGGGAAACACAACTGCATCCAAACCTGACGGAGCAGCAGAGGAAATCCATGTTCCTGTGTTTGCTTTCTCCTCTTGGTAATAAATAGGAATTCGAAGCAAATGTTCTGCACCCACATCCAAAGAGATTCAGTATTATAATTCCTACCCAAAAATCATACATACAGGGTCACGTAGAAGGTCATCCCAGTCACAAACTACACTTTTAGCCCATTTGTTAGTCTAGTGAACACGGACTTAGTATTGCAAGCCTAGGCTGAATTTCTACAAGTAGATGTTATGATGTTATGTTATGTTATAAATCACTGATCTGGACTAAAAATATCCTTGTATTTGGATTATGTTCATACCAGTTGCAAACCATACCAAATTTCACATACTTCTAAGTGTCCTAGACAACATTTTCAAGCAAACTGTTGGTGTGCACCCAAGTTTTGACCAGGAACGTATACACCATAAGTATATCTCTAACCCCATATACATATTTAGCAATACAAGATGAGAAGGCATCTCTTTTCGGTGAGAATATCCAATTACACAATCAGAGCACAAGATAAATGCTCTCTTGTTGTGGGAGACAGAAAGGAGGAAATGCAATGCATGATAAAAGCAGCGCTTTGTGTGCAAATGCAGTTAAGTACATTTCGTGATTGGCCGAAGTGAAAAGCCCAAGTGTAAAGGAGGGGGGAGTGATAATGTGCAACTTTTAAAAGAAAGGCAAGAGGAAGACACGTAAAAGAAAGAGAAACAATGGATGAAAGAGGAGGAGGAGGAGAAAGAGAGAGTACTGTCTGAGCTTGGCAAATAAAGAGTGAGTGAAGGAGGTCAAGAAAAGTGGGAATAAAGGCAGCAGGAGGGGAGGGATTCCTGGAGAGGTCATTAAGAGGACAAGCACTCACTTGCTGTTAATGACAGTGGAGTATCGCTCTAATCTGCCATCATTAGCCTGATTATATCAGGGGGTTTGGGCTTTGCCTTCAGCTCCAATCAATGGCACCAAATCAATAGAAAGAGGATATCATGCGATCCTTGCAAAGCCAAATCCAGCCTAGAGTGTAGCCCAACACAACCAAACTCAGACCAGCACAGATGAACCAAGTTCAGCTCTTCCTAAACCAGAAACAGAAAATCAAACCTGATCCAAACTTTTTAATGATGGATAAAGGCAATTTTCTCAATATTTTTTTGCACCCTCAGATTCCAGATTTTCAATAGTTTTATCTTGGCCAAATATTGTCCTATCCTAACAAACCATACATCAATGACTTTTTTTTTTTTTTTCGACTTTAAAACTATTCATAAATCTCTTTTTTTGTGGTCCAGGGCGCAACCTAATCTAGTTAGGCATGACATGTCACCAGATTCACCCCAAAGAAATTAATGTTTTTATTCAGAAAGAATGCATTAATTTGATTAAAAATGATAGTTAAGATGTCAAATGTTAATTTTTTTTTTTTCAAATAAACGCTGCTCTTTTAAACTTTCAGCTTGTCAAAGAATCCAAAAAAAAAACAAACAAACAAACAAATAAATAATAATCAGCACAACACTGCAAAAAAGGCGTATCTTACTTAGTATTTTTCTCTTGTTTCTAGTCAAAATGTCTACAAATTCTTAAACTAAGATGAATTTACTAGATAAGCTAAATGTCATAAGATGTTTAGTCTTGTTGCTTATTTAGTAAATATATCTTAATTTAAGAATGTTTAGATTATTTTGACTTAAAAACAAGACAAGAAAAAAAGTAAGATAAGCCTATTTTTTTTCTTTTTCCTTTTTTGGCAGTGAACTGTTTTCATCATTGACAATAATAAGAAATGTTTCTTGAGCAGCAAATCAGCATATTAGAATGATTTCTGAAGGATCATGTGACACTGAAGACTGGAATAATGATGCTGAAAATTCAGCTTTACATCAGAAGAATAAATTACATTTTACAATATGTTAAAATAGAAAACAGCTATTTAAAATTTTAAAAAGTTTTTAGTATATTTTTTAATCAAATACCTGAGCCTTGGTGAGCAAAAGAAACTTTTTTACCCAAACAAATCATATTGACCTCAGACTTTTGAATGGTAATGTATGTTTACAGTTTTATATCTGTTCTTAACCAAGTGTAAATAATACTAAAAATACACTGTTTGTCATTCAAAATGCAATGAAATATGCACAGGACAGATGCAGGAGAGCGATGAGAAACACAATCTGTGAACAGTTTCAAGCAGGTGTTTAACACCAACCAGACATGGATATATTTGTATTGTGAGCTCGGACGCTGTACACACGGTGATTAGTGAGGGGAGCATGTGTGTATTTGTGTGTCTTCAGTGAGCAGATGTGTGCATCTGTGAGCGTCTCTGAGTGCCTGGATGTTCTCATGAGTTGCTGACTGTTGTTTGCGTGCAGTATCAACCGCCGCATACCCGTCTTTTACCCCAGCTGTGCCGCCCCTTGAGTTAAAAAAGCACCAGAACTTCAAAGGTGGCCAGTGAGGACATTCATTTGAATTCTTCATCCCAAATCTGCTGTAGTTTGGTTTGTTTGTTGTAGTGGGATGGTGCAATCCGGTCATTTAGCTAAATGGTAAGACAAATGTGTTGTTCTTTTAGAATAAGGACATCATGGAATGATTTAACTCGGTCCTCCATTAAACTTTTAAAGAGTCTTTTACTGATGCTTTAACTGTCCTTAATTTGCTCCATTGCAGATAAACTATATTGATTCTCCAGCTTTAAGACTAGATGTAATAAAAATTTGAGTTTAATTTAATTAGTTCATGTGTTTTAGCTTTGAGGTCTTCTGTATGATTAGCACATTTCTAAAATCAAACCCGCAGTTTCACAGACAAGGCTGAATCCTAGTCCCAGACTAAAATGTAAGTCTAAACTGTTTAAACTGAAAGAAATTTGCACTGACTGGCTTAAAATTTATCAGTGGCCAGATTTGGAGAAAGTTACTTTTGAAAGTAATGCATTACAATTACTTTACTTAGTTACTTTTTTTTTTTTTTTTTTTTTTTGGAATGTAATGTGTTACATTACTTTTGTGTTACTTTTTAAATATGAGCTTGCTTGTTTGTTTTTAATATAAAAAGTTAGATTTTAGCAAATGTAAAAGCCCTTAGTTAATCTAAAGTAAGTTTTGCTTATTAGTATGGTTGAATTTGATCAACAAAGGTCAGCAACAAAGACATTGGTTAATAAAATGAGATTAAATACATAAAGGAAACAAAAATTAACTCAGATATATTCTTGTGAATTAAAAAGTAATGCGTTGCTTGACAAGTTACTTGAAAAAAGTAATCTGATTACGTAACTCGGATTACTTGCAATGTGTTACCCCCAACACTGTCTCAAAATTTACACCAGTAATGTTTTTTTTTCAAGGCACGTTTATAAAAATTACTTTAATGTCCTAATTGAAGTATCCAGGCTTAGTCTAAGACCTGTCTGTGAAACCAGGCACAAAATTTACTTTTAGCAGATATTTTGTTTTCTAGTAGTAAAACAGAGTAATGTCAATGACTCATCCTGCACTACAAAGATATTTGTCCAATCAAATGCTCTCTTCTCTGCCCCTCCCCCAACAATGAGCAAGTCATGTTTATTGATGGAATCACTTTTTTGTGATTTTGTGATTTTTTTCAATAGATAAATTATAAAACTGCAGCACACTTATAATAAACAGAACACTGTTGTGCTTTGAAAAAATGGAGAGAAGGCTTAAGAATGAAATACCATTTTTCTGTTCAGTCACTGTCAATGTCTCTCTCTCTTTCTCTTTTTCTAGGATGACGTGGATGTGTGGATGTTATGGTTTGGTGTTGCTGGTCTTGGGGGTGATGGGACAGAAACTGCCCACACGTGATGAAGGCCTCTTTCAGATGCAGATCAGGGATAAAGCTCTGTTTCATGACTCTTCTGTCATGCCAGATGGAGCCGAAATCAGTGGATACCTGTTCAGAGATACACCGAAAAGGTGAGAACGTACACACTTTTCTAATATTTGTAGTTATATAAAGGCAATTGAAATGACTGTAGACGAACACAATCCCAGTCTTTAACCCTATACCTAAAATAAAGCTTTTTGCCTTTTTTAGAATAAAAATAGAAATGTATCAAATGTATCATCTTCTGTGCTTTAAATTGTAGACATACGTTTGCCATGTTTTTAAATTGTTCTTCATGTAAACAAATTAAGTTTGAACATCCTGGGTATAATCATGTGCATTTGTGGAAATGTCTTTGTGTGTGGGAACAAGAAATATGGAATCTATTATAGCCATAATGCACCAGACGAGTGTGAGACATGCATTATAAATGAGATGCTGGAAACTCCAGTGCGTGTGTGTGTGTGTGTGTGTTTGATGAAGCATTGTTTTGAGTAGCAGGTGCACTCAGATGGACGAATATCAACTGTGTTCACCATGTCCGTCAAACTGTACCACATGCGAGGTCTTAGCAAAAGGCTAGAGGGTTATTTTAGCTGAGGATCCTGGATGAATTAATCAGAACGTACATACCACAGATGGTCAAGAGCTGAGCTATTCGCAATTTAAAACGCTTTATAGTAACAACGAATCTCCCCGTTTTCCATTTGATGTCCGTGCCAGTGATTCTGTAAACGTTGTGTCCAGCTAATTAACTGCAGCGTTCTCAAGTATAGCTGATTACACTGAAGTCTAGCGTACATCTGTCATAATTATTTTACAGAATGTGGAGTTGAAAGGTGTTTCTGCTCACAGAAGGACTGATTAAAAGCTCAGACTATGTTTGGAATAACACAGTATCATGCTACGTATATATTCATTTAGCAGAATATTTATGAAATGTAGATATTTTGTGAAATATCTAAACACAACTGTCAATCTCAACTTGACATTCCATTCCAGTAAACACAATGCATTCACAAATTATTTTCAAAAGAAACAGTAGGCAGATACTCTCCATTAAGTATTACTACATGGTAGTATTTCAGTACATGGATAACATTAGAAAGTTTGGTGTGCCTTTTATAAGACATCTCCCATGTGCAACGCATTGTCTAAGTATGCTAATTCAGTGGCAACACCGTGCTAAAAACGCTAACAAAGCTAGCGGAAATGTGTTGAGACAGCAAGGCTAATGTAACAGCGCTGTGTTTGGGGAATATGGTCCTAATTCGGTAGCGGTCTCTGAAAGGCCAGCTAGTTCTAATTTCAGTGTATTGTGTCTTGGGACAGGTTTTAATATATCTCAAGTACTTTTAAAGACGAAACATGACTGCAATCAGGCGGTCTAAATTAGCAACACCATTATATGTAACCTTGCTAAAATGGCAGGCTTATACTTAGGGACTTGTGGTTTTTTCAAGCCCTAATGTGGAAAGTATTGTTACACACCTTGTTATGTAACCCTTTATGTAATTTTATTCTAAAAAAGTGCATGTGTTTATCTTAAAAGACCTAAAATTATAATTGCCTGCAGATGGCTAGTTTTCACACTGAGCACATCTGCTATACAGCATACAGTGAGTCAATACAATGCGTCCTAACTTTCCTCGCTCTTGCAGGTACTATTTTGTGGTGGAGGAAGACAACACTCCTCTTTTGGTGACAGTGACACCTTGCGATGCTCCTCTCGAGTGGAGATTGACGTTGCAGGAGCTCCCAGAGGACCGCAGCGGGGAAGGATCAGGTATCCGAATTAAATCTCCCGATCGATGTTGCAACTCTGCAGTAATTTAAGACTTGTTGTCCATGTAAACGTCCTAAAGTATTATTAGAAAACCTGATCTTAGATCTGTGGAACAAGAGACCATCTCCCAAAGCCATTCAATACAGCTTAAGGATTGAAGTAGACAGTGGTATCTCCTTCCATTTATCTCCAAAGGATTAAACTTGATTAGGAAGGAAGTCATTCCCAAATTAGGAATCATTTAGATCCTCGAGGATTAAGAATTCCTTTCTGTCGATTAGATGTAAAATAAACTAAAAAGATTACAGAAATGATATCATAAAAATTCTTGGAATTATCTTGGATCTGTTCCAAAACCTGTGACAAAAGATGATAATAATTAGCTAAGAGAAATATGTGACCCTGGACCACAAACCAGACTTTTTTTTTTTAAAAATTGAGATTTACACAGCTATATCATTATAAATCAAAATATTTAGAAACTTGCCTTTAAAGTTGTCAAAATTAAGTTCTTATTAATGTTAATGTTAATTTAACAAAAATTAAGTTTTGTTATATTTACAGTAGGACATTAACAAAATATCTTCATAGAACAGGACTTACGATCTTACTTACGATGTATTGTTGGCAATTGCTACAAATATACCTGTGCTACTTATGACTGGTTTTGTATTCCAGGGTCACATATCTTTAAAGCCTAACTTATACTTACTGTAGAATTTATTTTATAGTAGTGAGTATATTCTGTAAACTGTGAGTATATTCTCTCGTGTGGCTTTTCCTGAGGATCACTGTTTGCATTATGGGGAATGCCTATGTAGGTAATAGACAACAAGGCACCTCACTACATTTTGGAACAGAGTATTAGTGTTTGCAAGTTCAAAATGAATGTCCTACAGATAAAGTTTAATGCAATAACTCTAGATTCGTTTGAAAAAGCAGCACGGCTTCAGGTAAATATGTGTTTTCTGTGAAGTACTGTGGAGCGTGTCCAGTGAGGGTCAGTGTTTTCCACAGTGGTCAATCATTAGCCCTGTTAGTGCGTCAGTGTGTATGTGTGGGCCCGGTGTAACCACACTTCTGTGCTGATGCACTGCATCTGAACGTCTGCAGACATAAAAGCCTAAAAGCAAGAGTGAAAGAGAGTCAAATGGAGTGAATCTTGCATAGGGTGAATCACACAAAACCTGGCAAGAACATGTCCAGGTGACCCCAAAATGGAAAAATTCGTAGTGAAATGTGACCTAGACATGCTTTCAATCACAGAGCCGTACCATTCCTCCCACTGTTTCCATCAAAAAAAAAAAAAAAAGGTTGTGACCGGCGTTCGTCTTCAAAGCAAAATTCTTTTTCTCAGCTGTACTCCCTCCTCTTTTGCTCTCTCTCCTGGTACTTTTCTTGTTTCTTCACTTTTCCCATCACCCTCTCTCTTTTTCCATCTGGACAGTATCCTAAAAAAGAAATGAATAAAGTTCTACAAAACACCCTTATATTTCACTCCACACAAGGAGAAACATAGCGGTTTCAGTTAAAGTGCGTCTGTCCGCGTGTCTGTGAAACCTAATGTATAGGACCGAAACGAGGCTAAAGCTTCTGTGTCAGAAGCGTGTGCGCAGAACATGTCCATGTGTGAGCTTACATGAAGACACGAGTGTCTCTCTGTGAGACGGCAAGCTTCTCTGATCATCTCTGACTTTTTGTGCCGTAATGACTCCCAGGCCCTGGGTTTTCTTCCTTTCTCTTAGTCTGTGGCCCAGTATGGCTGTCCTGGCTGATGAAATGCAGAGACCCCCATCATTCACTGCGGTGCAGTTGGGTTTAGGATAGGATTTTGATTTTTTTTTTACACACCGTGTAATGACCGCCCTGCTACAGCGTGACTTGGCTGTGATTGGGAGATCCTGAAAGACAAATCATTCACAGTTGATGATATCCGCCTTCAGACTCATTTCCTTGCTTACATACGCATTTGGTCATTCACAGTTGGAATAACTCAAACACACACACACACTCTGGTAGGACTTGACCTTCAAAAAACATTTCAAATGAGATCTCTTCTGTATTTCAAGAGAGCAATGGGATTAAAAACAGAAAGCAAATTGAGTTTTGTGGCTTTAAGTCAATGTCTGTCATTTTAGGACCTCTGATATACCAATTTATAGGATTTTTAGGTCTCCTGCTTTTCTGAGAAAAGACCCTAGTACTCTAGAGTTTCAGAAAATACACTTTACACTGCATTCAAGGTCAGTTTCTATCGTGCATTCAATGGAAATCAATCCCGTGATCTTGGTGTTGCAAGTGCCATGCTCTACACTAGATAAATAATGTGTGTCAACTGTTGTCTCATTTGGGTTTATTTAATTTCAGGAGACAAATCTGAGACAAAGTTGACATTTCAAACATAAGTGAGAGCTCCATTTAGTCCAGGGATAGGTAGTGTCAGTCCTGGATTCCCACTGTCCTGCAGAGTTTAGCTCAAACCTTAATCAAACACACCTGAACAAGCTAATCAAGGTCTTCAGGATCACTAGGGCTACAGGCAGGTGAGCTTTTTTTTTAGGGTTGGAGCTAAATTCTGGAGGAATCTCTAGGACAGATGTTACCTACCTCTGATTTAGTCAATTGAGCTAGGTCTACATTTTCGCTGGTTAATTGCAGTACTGCATTATAAATGAAATGCAAACAAGGACATGGAAGCGTTTTTAATTTTTGTTATCTTTTTTTGAGGTACAGCAGTCACAGAAAATAAATACTCACACACAAGTCTTTTCCTGTGTTTGCGGAATATTTCCACTGGGAGCCGGTCTTTGAGTGCAACACGTGTTCATTTAGTTCTCTGGCTGAAAAACATAATATTATGTTTTCTCGCCCAGCTGAATGGAGAGGGCTTGGAAAGGAACTCAAGGAACAGTGAAGCCACAAGGCATCTCTGTGTAGCTTAGAGTTCCCTGGGAAGGCAAAGTGAAAGTCACCCTCTGATGTGCAGGGTTGTTTGGATACAAAACACAGCCGTCAGTAGATGAGTGGCTAACGTCCACCGAGCAGGTAGCTCCCAATGACCTCGGGAGGATTAAGACATTAAACGATGCTCTTTCTGTTAAGATGGAAATTGCTGCTTCTTTTTCCAGCGGTGTTAATTGGGGTGTGGGGAGGAAGTGGAAAATAAACAAGTAGATGAGAGGATTTGGAGTGGTGAGGGAAATGCGTCATTATGTGGCAGTTAACATTAAATGTCTCAGTCATTGATGTTCAGAGAGAGCTTAAGTGTGTACATCTATTTGTTCGACAGTTTATGTGGCTTATGTTTGTGTGTGGTTTAAACAAGCCATCATTCAAAAAGTGGATCTCCAAATAGCACCAAACAGATTTACCCCCACAGAATGGGCCTTGTTTTTGATGTTTGTGGTTTGTTCTGTGAGGACACTTATTTCCCCATCATCTTTTGATGTTTTGTGCTTGTTTCCCAAGAACTAATTTTGTGAATCTCTTTGTGTCTTTTGTGTTCTAGGTGAACCAGAACCTCTAGAACAGCAGAAGCAGCAGGTTACGGCCAATGAGGGGACCGAACTCTTTACTTACAAAGGAAACGATGTTGAGTCGTTCATCTCCACCAGCTCCCCTTCGGGCTTGTACCAGCTGGAAATCATCTGCACCGAAAAGGACAGCAACTTCAAGATTTACTCTACCACAACACCCGAGTCCGACCAGCCATACCCGGAGCTGCCTTACGACCCCAGGGTTGATGTTACTGCTTTGGGTCGTACTACTGTCACGCTGGCCTGGAAGCCGACTCCTACTGGCTCCATCATGGGCCAGCCGATCCAGTACTGTGTGGTTATTAACAAGGAGCACAACTTCAAGAGCTTATGTGCAGCGGAGGCCAAGATGAGCTTGGATGATGCCTTCATGATTGCTCCAAAACCCGGCCGGGATTTCAGTCCCTTTGACTTTGCTCATTTTGGTTTTGTCCCATCTGAGAATGATTTCAAGGATCGTTCCCTCACCACCAACAGAGCTCTGAGCAACAAGATGAGTCGCTCATATATCCCCAAGCCCAAAGTGGCAGACATACAGAAAATCTGCATAGGCAACAAGAATATTTTTACAGTGACGGACCTAAAGCCAGACACACAGTATTACTTTGATGTGTTCGCCGTCAACGCAGGCACCAACATGAGTACTGCGTACGTGGGCACTTTTGCCCGCACCAAGGAAGAGGCCAAGCAGAAGACTCTGGAGCTCAAGGATGGAAAAGTAACCGACGTCTTCATTAAGAGGAAAGGCAGCAAATTCCTTCGCTTTGCACCGGTGTCCTCTCACCAGCGTGTCACGCTCTTTGTCCATGCCTGTCTGGACGCAGTACAAGTTCAGGTGCGGCGAGACGGGAAGCTTGTTCTCTCTCAGAATGTGGAGGGGGTCCGTCAGTTCCAGCTACGAGGAAAACCCAAAGCCAAGTACCTGATTCGTCTGCGGGGATCCCGCAAGGGCGCCTCCACCTTGAAAGTACTTGCCAGCACACGCGCCGGAGGCAAGCAACCTTTCCCTGCCCTACCTGAGGACACCCGCATCAAGGCTTTCGATAAGTTGCGTACCTGTTTGTCCGTCACTGTGGCTTGGCTTGGCACGCAGGAGCGCAACAAATACTGTGTTTACAAGCGTGAAGTTTCTGAAAGCTACGGCGAAGAGCATCGGCGCCGAGAGCAGAACCAGTGCGCTGGTCCAGAGAGTCGTCGCAAGTCTGAGAAAGTGCTTTGCAAGTACTTCCACAGCGCCAACCTGCAGAAGGCAGTCACCACCGAGACCATAACGGGCCTCGAGGCAGGAAAGAGCTACCTCCTGGATGTTTACGTGGTGGGACACAGCGGCCACTCAGTCAAGTACCAGAGCAAACTGGTGAAAACAAGGAAGTACTGTTAAAAAAAAACAGACTACGAAGCACAGACTCTGCACAGAAGTAAATATATTATATATATAATGAGAAAAAAGAAGTTTATTTAACTCGAAGTGATATTCTACTAAGGAGAGTTTTGCAGACTGACTACTTGCGCACAATGCTAATGCTAACGCTGCATGTGTCGCGGTTACCGAACTGCCTGTAGAGTGAGATATCAACCTCTGTATTTATGTTTACATTACCGAGTCGAGTCGAGTCTGGCGCTCTCAGGCGACCTTAGGCACCTGAAGGTTTGTTCTCAGGGGGTGCCATCGCTGTTGCTACGCAAAGAGTCCCTGTGCTGCATCCTCAATGCCATGGAAATGGGAGTTCGGAGGAGTTGCAGTTCTCTTTAAGCCACTGCATGCACCATTTGTCTGCCTTATGTCTACGTTCGAATTGTTTGTTCGTTTTTGTTTTTACGCCAGCCATCGAAGAGGTAGCTCCATGACTCCTTCTCTCCGCTCTCCTGCCCTGTATTAAAAACATGGTTTAGAAGACTTTTTAAATTATTTCATACTTCTTAATGTTTTATTTTTTTAACTGTTATTTTTTTGTTATTGACAACAGTTATTAGTGATAAAAATGTGTTTTAAATCTATATGAAAGTCAACGTTGTTGAAGCGTTTCCCCAGTGTCAGTTTGTGTGTGTATAATCTCAGTTTGTGAATCTGGTGTGTGTAAATGTGTCTCATCTCTGTGTCACATGTACAGATTTTCTCTGCCAATATTCGTGTACATAAAACACTAAATATAGACATCTGTAATCCCAGCGGTTCTGTGTTTCTCTGCCAGGATGATATACATGCTGGAAAATATCCACATGAATGAACGACTGAAAGTGTATGTTCTACTATGAAGTAAAGCATCTTTCACATGACTCATAGTAGTGCATGTCAAAAATACCCAAATGACCTATTACGTTTGGCAAAAATGTAAAAACACTGCATGGAATGCTGTATCCCACAATGCAATCCACAATATTAGCCGCAAGGTCGTTCTTGATTATTTGAATGGACAGCTGAGATTTAAGACATTTTTATTTGATAAACAACAAAATGCAAATACAAAGATCACATGCTGTTTTAAAGAAGCACACGTTTTAAACATTTCTTATTGTTGCATACAACTGTGTCAAATCAAATACACATTTGGGTTACAATTTAATTTACAGTATGTGTACTTACAGTGTACTTAAGAAAGTACTGGTAGTATATGATAACTACATGGGTTAAGGTCAGGCTCATGGTTAGTACCTAGTTAGGGTTAGGGTTACAATAACCTAGTTATTGTAATTGCTATAATAACAACATAACAAAACAGGACTGTAAAATAAAATACACACATATAGGAGTGAATTTTTGCACAATGTTCAACTGTACTTCTCACTGTCAGTCTAGTGTCTTTCCTTAAGAGTTCGGTCTGAGTTCCCTTCACAGCTGTCAATCACTACAGATGTGGCAGAACCTTGCCTGTCTTAAATTAGCCCCACTGCTGCCCTACAATGAGGAAGAGTACTGGGAATGGTGCTGGAATGGATTGGGAATGCTTGAGGCAATGTTTTGGGAATGCCATGGATGGCCCTTTACAGAGAGGCTAATGAGAACGGTCAGCAGGGATTGTGCGTGTGTGCAAAGCTCACGGAAAGAGGGTCAGTTGGAGAGTGAATGTGTTTTTAATAAAAGCAAAATTCCCTGGATCCCAAGACAATCAAAAGAAGAGGTGGCCAAAGCATTCATATTTTCCTTGCTTGTTTCTTCTCTTCGCTTTTCTTTTCTTTTTTTCATTTCAGTCCAAACCCTAGTGAGCAGCCTCACTCACTACTATCCGCACAGCCATTTCATTTTCACAGTTCATACTGAAATAAACCCTTATAACTGACTGATTTAGTGTACTAGATTGACAGTTACACTGCATCACCCAAATATTGAAGCACATGGGAGACATAAACCACATGAGAGACTTAACCCTTTAACTGTCACCGCCCCGTCACCGGGACGCCTATGTTTACTTCACCATATTTCAAATAAATCCTAATCTAATCATGACAAACTATATCGTTGGAAAGGTCTAAGACTCCTAAATTGATATTTCACCACTGTTTTGTGTTACAAATTATGTAGTAATAGAAAAAGTAATAGATTAATTTATGACAAGAGTGCACCTCAAAAAATGTACTTCATAACAGGAGTTCAGACCTTTTTCACAAAAAGACTTTCTTTGTTGCCTTTTTTTCTATCACGCTTTAGAAATCATAAGAAATTATAAATCACTAGAAGACTTAAAATTTCGAAATTCATCCTTTGGAAACCATTTTAAAATCATTAAAATTGTACATGAAAATCATATTACAAAATGTTTTTGTTTATGAATGATAAAAAATTACACTTGGATAGTGCATTTTCATGTCTATGTTCACAATAGGGAGTGACAGTTAAAGGGTGAACTTAAAAAGACTTTGACATAAGGAAACATGCCAAAAGAATAGCATACTAGCATACTACTCTTCCTGTTTCTTCCATATATCTGCCAAATTCGGGCACAATCTGCACATGCACGTATGCAAAGGCAGATGTAAATGTTTGGTCAATTCAACAACATCCAAGGTGTACTTCCATTATTCTGACACACTTCAGAACACAATAATGTGCATCATCAAGACTGGGTAGCTAAATCATTCAATTAAATAAAAATTAAAAATAAATCAATTATTTTATAAAATTGCAATTACATTAAGCAATGTTTATCAAAGCTTTTCAATACGGAATAAAATTTCTGGTTCTCTATTAGGCTCTAAGAACTTTTAATGGGAGCTCTCTTTAGTGCCTGATTACAATTCATACATAATCACATTGTTATATATGTAGTTTGAACTACGTTATATTGGACATTATAACATAGTATAACATTGTTTTTGTAAGCATACATACTAGCATAGCATCCACATATCTGATTAGCCTGATAGCTTAAATGGTTTTGCATTAACCATATTCACAACAATCTTTATGAACAATTTATCAAGTGATGATCAGTGGTGGAAAGAGTACTGAAAAAATATACTCAAGTAAAAGTACCATTACATTCCCAAAAATGTAGTGTGAATAGAGTACAAAGTACTTATTCAAAAAACTACTTGAGTAAAAGTAAAAGAGTAGCCAAGTACTCATGAGTACTGAGCTGTGGTTTCTACCCACTTATAATAAATGCCATAGACTGCAATTTAAACATTTAGCAAACGTTGTACACACTGATTCACATTATCTCGTTTGTCAGAAAGAATTAAGAATATCTATCATGCAGCAGTTTTAAAATACATCAAAACAACACAGAAAAACTATTAAAGTGATGAACAGATGAAAGTTATTCTCAGTAGCCTACAATCATCACCATTTAAATTCTATAGTTTTAAATAGATTTAAAATCAAGTGTAAGGCCACTGAGGCAGCATGCTGGTGTTGCACATAACATATTACTGTTTAGAACAATGCAGAGAATACAAACATCATTAGAAAATCATACAGAGTTTAGCATTACACACAATGATATTGGTTAAAATGAGTTTAAAAATAGCCAATTTCACAAAGTTTTAGCATTTTGTTATGTTACAATTTTAACATATACACATTGTTCATGGCATCATCCCTCTAATTTTTACACATTTATATAGTGAACATTTAAATAAAAACAGTATAAAAATAAGAAACAACACAGTTCTTTCTTAGTCGTATTAAATGCAGCCATAATCAAAGTAGGCTATACTCTCTTAATATTCAAAGTACATATAGAGACCAAATTTTTCAAGAATGACAAAGAGCTAGAGACCAATTTGCTCACATTGGGGAGTCGCTCTCTAAACGTGGGGTATTAAAATCGCTTTGGAATGTGCGTGCGCGTTTTACTTTCGGTTTCGTTTTAACGATCACGCAAAACTCTCGGCGGTACTGAACGTGCATTCTACAGGCTTTGTTATAATGAGAGGATTAATTAGCTTGCAGAACTCAGAACTGAACAAAGAGTCCGGCGTTTTGAGCGGTGAGAGGATTCTAACTGATAAACACAAACACAAATACGCACTGGAGTCATTTTGTTGTTAATGTTTATTTTGTTATTAAAGTTACGTTTGCAGCTTTCCGCATTCTTCTCCCTGAGTCTTGAACTTTGTTACATACACATATACATCTTCCTTAAATCATCCTTGCGACCCATTTTTTAAGTCCCGTGACCCAACCAGGGTTTGAGAACCACTGCCTTAGAGGAAGATGCTGATAACTCGACTGAATTGATGTTTGAAGAATGCCCTTCCAGCAGCCATGATTAACAGCAGTTGGTGCTTAAAGTTTTCTATGCACAAGCTAATTTGACTAGACTCACCAGGCCAGTTACTCTCTCTTTCTCTCTCTCTATCCAATCACATTGATGTATAAAAATAAAACTAAATTAAGCATGTAAAAGTACCGATACATCACTTAAAATGTGCTCTTGTAAAAGTAAAAGTAAACACTTTTTAAACTACTCAGAAAAGTACAATTACTGATAAAAACTACTTAATTACTGTAATGTGAGTATCTGTGATTCGTTACTTCACACCCCTGGTGATGATTATGTTGAATTTATGTTATTTTCCCCTGTATACTAAGCAATTGTATACATATTTAAGGCAAGTAGGCACGGAATTTCAAAGTTTCGCGCTCAAGTTCACAGAGACCGAGATGGCAGAAAGCACATCCTGTTTGCTTTATTTATTTTACAAAAGTGCAACGTTTCATTGTTATTCTGAGCACACACAAATAAACATAGAGTCTCTGCAGATTCTAAAGATGTATTACTTTTATCTACATGACCAAAAATGACGGAGTGTTTTAAGTGCAAGTGACTGCACCTCCATCTGTCATGCGTGCACTACTATTCAGCTTCCACACTTGAATAGCTGGTTTTTCTGGTTAACATTAGATTAAGTGGATATGTAAAGTTGCTACTACTTACATATTTCAGATGTTAAGCCATATTTGAGATTTATGAATGATAGGCAAGTGTTCAGCCATTAATCTGTCCACCACAGACTGCATGACTTTGTCACTTCCAGTGAATTTTTTTTTCTTTGACAAAGCGACTAATAAAATGTTGGTTGACCAAGCCTGTTCTCATCGACTATTAGGGGGCAGCCCTAGTAATTAGTAACTATTAATGATGTTTTTTTCATCACTGATTTTCCATTTTAAATATATTTTTACATGCTTGTCACATTTTATTTATTTCATAAAGGATACCCAGCTAACAAGGAAAATTCTCACAAATTCACTAATGTTTTTTAAAACGTTGTTTATGGAACATTAATATTTGATATAGATTCTCATAACGTTGCAAGAAATGTTATTAGAAGAACATTCTTAGAACATTCTTATAATGCTATTTGTACTTGGTGAATGTTCTCACGATGTTGAGGAAAAATTTTATTAGAATGTTATATTTTGGGTAAAAATGAAATTAATGTTGTGAGAAACGTTACAGTAACACTTTCTAATCACACCATTCTTTGAACATTAAAACATTTGAACATTAAAAAAACACTTTCGAATAATGTTATATTTTGGGTGAAAACAAAGATAAAACATTGTAAGGAATATTTTTGTTACCTTTAAACACTGTTATAATCACTACAAGAAAAACTGGACATTTAGAAACATTTTAAAACAATGCTTCTACAATGTTCTTCTAACCTAAATTTATTACTACATACAAACAAAAATACAAAAGATTTTTGACAAAATGTGCAGATTCGTACAAATTAACCACCTCATAAAATATGTACAAACTGCCGTAAACTCGGGTTGGTTCGGCAGCTTATTTAGAACACAGCTTATGTTTGTCTTTTAAACTTTTGTATCTTTCCCTCCTACTCACATATACACAGTCTTTACACAGACTCCATTTACATTGTTGTATCCTCTATTCTGGAATTCTTACGAGCCACAGTTGCTGCATTTGGCCGCCAACACTCACTCAGAGTATGATGATAACAGCACTATCAAAACAGGTCTTCTCTCTGTAAAAGCAGCTCATATGGGTGTCGTAAAAGAGGAAAATACTCAAATACACAGAATAAACGGTTTCGTGCTGGCCAGCGGCTCTCCAGGGACTATAAAAGGAGAAGAGTGAGAGATATACAGCCAGAGAAAACAGTGAATTAAATAAATATAGAGGGATGGAAGCCACATCTCAGAGTGATGGGTTTCAGCTTTTAGCGCTGAACTTTGTTCTGCTTTTATCTGATTTTCGGCGTGTGTGTGTTTGTATGAATGCATGTATACGCATGACTTGCACCCCAGTTCCTTAGAACTCAGTGACACTTTTGAAGATAGTTTGCAAAGAAGGATTCTGAAGTAACTCTTTCACACGCTCAACATCCACATACAAACTCTGTTTATGACACTTGTGTGTGATGGTGCTCATAAGACAGAAATACTGATACCAAGGTCTTACAAACCGCAGTCCTGGCAGTTCCTCTGAGGTCAGACCATCTGTACCTAAAGACCTCCTCATGTGGATCAAAAACCACCATCTAAAACTCCCTAGTATCTTCTAGTTTGGCAGATACTTCAAAAATGCTTCTCAATGTCTCTTTTTGGAGGTAGGGTGGTTCCTAACGACTTTAAGCTGACTTGATTTCTGGGTAGCATAAATAATCTTTCAAGTTAAGTCAATGTACATAGCTATAACTCCTAAAAAGTGAGATTCCAATTAGATGCCACTGGAGTTTATTGATGTACTGCCACATTTTGTGTCAGATCTGCAGTCAATGATTTCAAACTTCCTTCAAAAAAACTCAAGGTTTTATACAATCAAAATTTTTTATTTGGTGGTTCTAATAACCTTTAACATCTATGGAACCTTTCCATTGCACAAAATGGAAAGGTTATTTTAAGAACTGTTCACTGAAAGGTTCTTTGGGGAACCAAAAAACACCAGGAAACTTATAGTGTAGCTCAAGAACTGTATAATGGCATAAATATTTCTTTCTATAAACAGGATTCTTTGCTGGACTTATAAGTCACTTAAGATCCCTGTATTTGTAATACAGTTTATACTAGCTATTATTGTCTCCGTCTGAATAAGGAGAGTACAAATGAATAAATGGAGACAGCGTTTTGTTACACCCTCATAAAGGGTGGTCTACTGTCTGTGTTGTCCTTCATCAGATGTCTGTTGTTAGTGGCAGTTATTTTCTCACGCTTTATCTTCACTGTAATCTCTCTGTCTCTCCGGATCATCTCTCTACCCACCCTCTCATATTCTCTATCAACGCTTCCCATCCTGGTGGCCCTCAAGAAGCAGTGGGGGCTTGACAAAGTCAAACACAGTGTATATAGTAATGTCAGTGGTGCAGGACAGGCCAGAAACAGCATTCACTGGGACGTCGGTTTGGATGATGGAGACACCTCAAGTTTGATGAGATCTCTCAGTATCAAGTTTTCAGAAGTGTTTCTGAAATATGGTAAAACGCTGGAGAAAATCCTCTATGAAGGCGGTTGTGTTAACTGCCAAAATGAGGTTTGTCTGCAGAGAAAATATTTGTGCAAAGAAATAGAGACCCTGAGGAGTGAGAAAGAAAAAAAAAAATTGTGGCGGTACACAATGATCTGTACTTTTGTTAGGATCTGGTACCAGCCTCAATGGGACTGGTTGTGAAGTCAGAAAGACATGCAGAAATACTTCAGTTTGGATGATTCAGTGTTACTGACAACAGTGTCATCTAGCTACATTTTGGATGAATTGCTGTGGATCCATTACAATGACTCAAATACTTTAAGTGCCACAGGCTCATTGGAAATGCATGCTTGTAATGACATTTCTGCAAAATAATTTTATGTTGCTTCTTGCATGTTGTATTTTTTGGCAACACTTTCAAAGTGACACTTAAAGTGCATTCAGCTCTATCCAAAACATGTGAATGTGGCAATGTTTTATTACTTTGGCTGTTGTACATAGGCTATCATGGCATTTATGTTTAAACATTACATAGTTCCTAAACTGAACACTACACTAAACCTAACTGAAAGTGTTAACAAAAGCAAACTGAAGAAACCGTGCTATTTTAGCCTGCTTTCAAAAGATTTCCATGCTCTTTAGTTCTGACTCGCACCCAAGTGCTCCACATTGCAAGTGCAATGCTGTATAAGGTGTGCTAGTAAGCAAGTTTACTATTTCAAAAATGCCACATGAACCTGGTTTTACAATGCAACTGCCAAACTAGTTTTTAAATCATGCACTATGGTAAAAGTCACAAAGACTTCTGATTGGGCTGAGGGTGGGATTTTAGCGAGTTTGAAGTAAAAGTATTTGATCATATCATCTCATTTTTGACCAAGGTGGAATTTAGAGGGTTTTGCATCTGAACTCTTCAAGTATTTATTAACTGATAAAATTTGCCCTGTAATCAATTTGGTATTCACTTCAGCTAAAAACCAGAGGTGGGGGACTTGATTCACATGATTTGACTTAAGTCAGACTTAAGTCACAAATTTTAGGACTTGAGACTTGCTTGACAAATATTCCTAAAAGACTTGACTTGACTTTGACTTGATATTAATGACTTGAGACTTGACTCAGACTTGAGTTAAATGACTTGAATTGACTTGACTATTGTTCAGTAAATATCTGTTTACTTTCTCAAATAATGAGGAGTTAACTGTATGATTTTTGAAAGATGTAGTAGTCTACTTGTCACTTCCCTGTGAAACGTAGGCTTGACCTTACTGTTGCTTAAGTTACATGCAAAACAGAAGTGCGTTCAAATTAGGTAAACAGTGGTGAACATGTTTTCTACGGCAAGAATAATTAAGTTCGGGTACCAGGATTATGTGCACGACTGTGCTAAGAAGAGAAGAACGGTAGTAAGCAAAGCCTGCTACACGAAGATATGTGATACAACCACCACCACTTCAAATCCCACTATTTTTTTATTTTTTTATTTCATTGCTAAAACTGCCCGGTCCTGCAGATTTGCTTTATTCAACATCAGGAAAATCAGGCCCGTTCTTTTTATATCTTCTATCTTTTATCTGTCTTTCTTTTTATTTATTATACAATAAAAAAAGGCTTGCTTTTTTATTATTTTTCTATTCTGTTTTCTTTTTATTTATTTACTAACCTTGCTATGTATACTGCATTAAGCTAACTGAGACTTGTTGTAGCACTTACATTTCATTGCTCTTTTGTTGATTTGGATTGCTTTCATTGTCCTCATTTGTAAGTCGCTTTGGATTAAAGTGTCTGCAGAATGACTACATGTAATGTAATGTAAATGTGATGTAATGAATGTAATGAAGTGATGAAGTCAGGCCTGCTTTTTTTCAGCTAACGCTAACATTTTGGCTAGTCAAAGGTTATACTAGTTGTGATAGACTTTTTGGACACAGAGAAAACAAATCATACAAACTTGCAGACTCAACCATGCATACACAGACGAACAAATAAAACAACAACAACAACAACAAAATAATCAAACAATTTTCTTTTCTTTTTTTTTTTTTTTTTTTTTTTGCAAATAAAACTCCCATAGTCCATAACTACTGTAGTTGTAACCTATTTAATATATAAATTTAGTTAAATCATCAAAAATTTGTATGACTTGACAGTGACTTGCTTGACCCAAGCTACGACTTGACAAATTGCTTGACATAAAGTAGTGACTTGACTTGACTTGACTTGACTTGCTTGATTCTCACAAAAATTGACTTGGACTTGCCTGAGACTTGAACTTTAAGACTTGAGACTTACTTGGGTACTTGCACATGCGTGACTTACTCCCACCTCTGCTAAAAACAGGAGTAATGTGTGTTTTTGGACCTTTGCAGAAATGTTTTTCCAATCAGGTTGATTTTAAAGAAATAGCTCACATGAAAATAAAATTGTCACCAAGCAGTTGACTAGGATCTGTTAAAACTCCAAAAAGGAGATATAAAAGCATAAGCGTGTGTACAATAGTCCATGTCTTCTAAAGCCATATGGTACCTTTGTGTAAGGAAGAGTCTTAAAAGTCTGTAATTTTTCACTGAAAATCTTAAGAAAATACGACCCAATTTTACGTTGTTTAGTCAACTTATACGACCCATTTTTATGTTTTAAAGTTAAGCGCCCTCTAGCGGGTGTAAAAATAATTACAGTGTTGCGTTGGATCTGACGTCATGAAATGACGTATGAGTTTTTACACCGCTCTCACAGTAATATTTTACTAGGTGTAATTCGTATGAATGACCACACCTAACCCCACCCTAAACCTATCCCTTACAGAAATAGTGCAAAATCATGATTTATAGTGCATATTCCAAAAAAAACAAAAAACAAAAAAACCTTATGAGAGCATGTACATTCTCTGGTATCAAACACATGATTACACCACTTTGCAGTGCAACACTCTACCAACTGAGCTACACATAATCATGAAAGCATATTGGATACCTGTTCCTGATATGGGAGCAATTGTTGTATATGCTCTATGGAGATGTATTTTGAGGTTTGTGAAAACGACTTACGTCGGGCATGTAAGTTGGATGACATGTTGGTCAAATTTGCACTCTTGCATATTCAAGTGCTACATGTTCCTGGATCAACATCTTTGTTGACACTGGAACAACATTGTGATTAACCAATCAGATTTTAAAAAAACAGTTTTTGTGAAATTTAGGTTTTAATCAGTGTTTGGTTGTAAATCAGTGTTATTAATCTATCATTTCCTCTGATTGTAGGGATTACTCATGGGTAAGGTTAGTTTTAGGTGCAGGGATGTGGATTTTTGGATTAAAATGTTGTTCCAGGGTCAACAAAATGTGTTGACTCAGGAATACATCAAACTCAGCAAAATTAGGACGTGTGCGAGTCACAATCAGATTTTGGTGCATTCATGTTGTTCTGAACTGTTTATATCCTCAGCACAGGCTCAGAAATAATTTCTTGTGGCAACAATACTGAAATATAAATTTACTTTTAGTATTTTGGTTGTTTTTATTTGACATCACAATGGTCAAGTGAGGGAGGTCAGAGCATTCCTAAAATTGCTCATTTCCAACTTTGTTTACTAGACAGAAACTTTATTAAATTGCTAACAAGCTTGAAGAAACTACAGTAAATTTTAAATGACAGTAAAAATCTATTCATTATTCTAAATCCAGTAAATTATGATTTGAATGCATCACTTATTCTGCAAAACAGACAAAATGTGAATCACTCTGTTAATCCAATCAATACTCTTTAGAACAAGCACATCCTTCCCCCAATACCACCTGCCAATGACTAACAATAGCTAACAATTCAAGGCTTTGCTGAACTGTGATGTAAACTAATGTCAATTGGCTACTTATAAAAAAAAATAATAATAATAATAATAATAATAAAAAGATTTATGATATCCTGCCTCCACTTCCTGTTTCAATAGGAAATACATAAGCACAAGAAAGAAAATACATGTAGTTTTAGCTCAGTTCTTTACCTCAAATGCGTGTGTGTTTGGGTGTATGTTTGTGTGTGTGGTCAGCATTAGTCTGTGATCAATGACTCTAGCTGAGAGAGTAAAAGTTGATGCTCAAGTGTGTGTGGGGGTGTGCGTAGGGTCAGGTCAAGGGTCACTGAGTCCTAATCGACGCAGCTCTACATCCACAGACTCCTCACTGCAGGCATAGCGACAACAGGGATCAGCAGGGTCCCGGAGGTCATTGGGGGTCAGGGGATGAAGAAGATGGGCCACACAGAGATCACTCTCACAACTTCTGTCACTCCAAATACTCTTCATCTCCTCAATGCATTCAGTAACCTCTCAAAGACCCCATGAACTAGTCTGACAAGCAGTTTTTTCCCTTTGTGGATGTATTTACTATTGAAATATGAAGTTGGGAAGGAATGTATTGATGAGCCTGATGGGCCTTCATATTAGACTTTCCATTCACTACCATTGATATGCATGCAAATGTGGGAGAAAAGTTTTTATTTAGCTTTTTTCAGACCTTGTGGATGTCTATAAGTGAATTTATAATACTGATGGTCTCAAATGTACTTGATATGGATTAAAAGCCACGAAAATGATTTCTTGGGAAGTTTTCCATTGTTTGTATCAGGGATTTTCTAAAAAAAGATCAATGTTTTTTCATGGAAAAATACTACTATAAAGATCCGTCCTCAATTTTGCTGGACAATAAAATCCTTTCCATGACTAACCATTTATTGTTGGATAACTTGTGTTTACAAGTTTACAAATCTTAAATAAACAAGCTTGCCAAATAAATTTCTTATAAACAGTGGCTCAGGAAGTGACATGCAATTTATTATATGCTAACAGATAGCTTATCTGCAGGAAATGATAGTCCTCTTAGGTTATAAACAGTGTTGGGGGTAATGCATTACAAGTAATGCGAGATATGTAATCAGATTACTTTTTTCAAGTAACAAGTAAAGTTAAACATTACTCTTACATTTATTAAATCTATCAAAGAAATATTTAAAATTTAGTAAGTAATGCAAAAGTAACATAATGCATTACTTTTCATAAACCTAACAATGCAACTAGTTACTTTCTTATGGAGTAATGCAATATTGTAATGCATTACTTTCAAAAGTAACTATTCCCAATACTGGCATCAACTCGCCGTGTTTGGAGGAGGAGGAATGCTGCCTATGACCCCAAGAACACCATCTCCACTGTCAAACATGGAGGTGGAAACATTATGCTTTGGGGGTGTTTTCTGCTAAGGGGACAGGACAACTGCACCGCATCAAAGAGTTGATGGACGGGCCCATGTAGCGTCAAATAGAAAATCTTTGGAGGGAGCTGAAGATTTGATTTGCCAAATATCAGACTTTAAAACATTAATGACTTGAAGAGGATCTGCAAAGAGGAGTGGAACAGAATCCCTCCTGAGATTTGTGCAAATCTGGTGGCCAACTACAAGAAACGTCTGATCTGATTGGCAACAAGGGTTTTGCCACCAAGTACTAAGTCATGTTTTCTGAAATACTTATTGCACTCATTAAAATGCAAATCAATTCATAGCCTTTTTGAAATGCGATTTTTTGTGTTGTTATTCTGTCTCCCACTGTCTGTTCACATAAACCTACCATTAAAATTATAGACTGACCTTTTCTGGTTGTGACACAAGCTGGTTGTATTTTTTCAACAAGTTCCTCTCTTCTGCTTGCTCCTCCATCCCGTTTTCCTCCACTTCGGTTCTTGGTTCCTTAACATTAACACGTGGTTGAGCTGGTGTACTAACTACAGCAAGGTACAGGACCATTTAGTAAGGCACTGACTCATGAAACCTCCAGACTTTATGAGACTGGATCAAGAGCAGCTGAGACAGTACCCTTAACTGCTCAAGGTGCTTCTGAGTGACTGGCAGCTGCAGCTCCTGCTCTGCCAGTTTCTGGAAATACACATAACCTCCATTTTGGATCATCCCTACATAGATGAGGAACACCAGAGCAGTGATCACTCTGTCTTTTGGCATGCCTCTGGGCAGACACTCTATAGAGATCTCCAACCAGGACATGCCATGTTCTCTATACTTCTTCAGGCTTTGTGAGAACGACAGATTCAACTCCTCAATTCTGGCACACACATCTCCTCTGTACACCGCTGCACAAGCTTCTGCAGATGGAACCTCACTGGGCTTGTGTAGCTCCACAAAATCCTCGGAGTTCCACTTTGCTTTGCAGTTATGCATCTCATCCCAGTACTTGATGTGTGGGAAGACATGGTCGTATCTCATGGAGGTAACCACCTCCAAGGCTCTCCCACACGTATGTTGATACCCAAAGGCTTTTCTCTGGCACACTTCCTGACAGAACTCCCCCACCATCCGGCAGTCCACTAAATGTCTGATGGGATGATCAGGCACTTTCAAAGACTGCAGCGGCAAATGGTAATTTCTCTGGTAAAGGTCACAGAGAAGTATCGTGGTTAATTCTTCACTGACCACTTGCAGGCCTGCAACAAGGCTATTGGTCAAAGAAAAGATGGCTATACACAAGCCTTCTGCAACTCATCTTTCAGACAGCTTTCCAGGGGAGGAGGAGACTCGCTCACACTCATGCTGGCAACTGGAGCCAACCCGAGAAAGCCCCTCGTCCTCGTAAGGCTGTTTGGATGGGTAGCATTTACACCAAGTGATGATGCATACTGCCTAGAAGAACTACATATGGCCCAGCCAAAAAATACTTCCTCCACCGCTAGCTCCAGCTGCAATGTGAAAGGCTATTGTGAAAGCCACCCAGGCTTTTTTGGACTGTGGCAGATCATAGAGTGTGGTACTAAGGTAGGTGGCTACTGGCTGAACCACGTGGCACAATCCGTTTTCATTGTCCCAAAAAGGAACAAGCATCGGAACTGATTCTAGGAGATGGTTCACCTAGGGCTATATAAAAAAATTGATCGGCTACCCAGGACGCACCAAAAAGACACCCTCCAACCTTGCACAAGTCCTTGTATATGCCTTCCAGGTGCCAGGTCTTAAACATTATATATTTATTTGTGAATCCAAATGATTGCCAAACAGTTATTGGACTCATCTGAACCATCTCTCATCTTACCTGTTTTCCACATTCTGTAGCTCATACCTTTTCAATTTATTAGTTGTCGAGGAAGAGCAGTGTGGCAGCACCTTTGATGCTTATCCCTATTATTAAAATAACTAGTCAAATATATATTCAAGAATCTGTTAAGTCTGAAGGCTTATTAGCCATGCTATTGTCTATTGCAGGGGTTCTCAACTCTGGCCCGTGAGATGCATTTTCCTGCGGAGTTTAGCTCCAACCTTGATCAAATTCACCAGCCTGTAACTTTCTAGTGATCCTAAAGACCTCGATTAACTTGCTCAGGTGTGTTTGATTAGGGTTGAAGCTGAACTCTGCAAAATGGATCTCGCAGGCCAGAGTTGAGAACCCTGGTCTATAGGCTTGTTGTCTCGCTGCCTTATCAGGGTAGTGTTTGATGGTACCTCCCAAAACTAATTTCGACTTGTTTTGTTGAGGCAGCATAATACTAAACCGAGTGAACTAAGCAAATATTTCAAGTTTTCTTGAAATATTTCTATTTCAAGTTAAAACATACATTTACATACAAACTGACCACCAACTGCAACTTTCAGTCGGCATCTTTATCATGGAATCGAATGCACAGGATTATGGGATGTCATAGGCAGCGAAGAATACGCTACCTTCAAAAATTGATCAGTTGAAGGTATCTCAGTAGATAGGATTTGACATGATCGTTGGATTCAGACATTCCTTGCTATCTTCATCTACCTTCGTATGCTATTTGTTTAAGCCACATTTTTCAGCTTTCGGATGCACTCTATGATTTTGTCCAGTTGGAGGTCCAGTTGGGGTCATCTGTTTACCTGTATATAGTGCCTATCATCACTAGGGTCTATATTAAATTTAATCCTTCAGTGACCCTGGTTTAGTACATTTGAATTTTTTATTTTTTTATTATTATTATTATTATTATTTTTTTACATTAAGCGTTTTAGAATGTCTCACTGTAGTGATTAAAATACTGCATTTGTTGCTGTAGATGGATTGCAAGTGCTCCAAACTTGCAGTTTGTTCACATATCTTTGTTTTATTCTTTTGAGAGGTGATCTAAATATTTGTGGCTTGAAACAAATGGAAAACACAGGCTTGTGTGGCAGTTCTATGGATGTTTTGCCATATTTTTGCCCACAAGTCTCCACGCCAGTCACATGACTGAAAACTATTAATACATTAATGTACTTTACTGTGGTAGGTGGTAGGATGTAACCGTCCTGTATACACACATACAATTCACAATTGTACAACCTGTACAAAATGTACTAAGAGATCGCACAAATTACCCACAGACATTGGTTTTAGTCTAATGGCCCTTGGCTTTCAAAGCCCTGTATGTCTGTATGCCCATTTTCCTGTTTTTCTCAACAGAAACCTGTCTTTAATACATTCAGGTTGGTAGAAGGGCTATTACACAGGATCTAAACATGCGTGGCATACAAACACTGAGCTGTGATTGTTAACGGGAACTCATATTCACGTCCATCCTCCATTTACTGTGGCTGATTGTACGACTGTTTTGTTTATAAAGCATTAAATCAAATAGCTTTGAAAATCAATTAAAGAAAACACAATGTGTACATGAAACAGAGACCACACAGACAGACTAGAGGCCAATGTTCATACTGAGGTGCATTAGCTGTATTTGGAAGTCAGATGTAAATATAACATGTCAGTAAAATGGTAATGTTAATTTAATTTAATGCTGCTATATGTTTAAATCGTTAAACTATCGCTTAAATTTATGGGGAGCTGCGGGAGTTTTGTTATGGGATGTCCCCTCCTTTGCTGAGCATGTTGAGTAGGAAATTTAACAGAGGCCCTTAGTGGCCCTATTTATATATGATTACATTTACATTACCTTTAGCAGATGCTTTTATCCAAAGCGACTTACAAATGAGGACAACTGAAGCAATCAAAATCAACAAAAGACCAATAATATGGAAGTGCTATGATAAGTCTCTGTTACAGTAAGGAAAAAATTAATTTGATCCCATGCTGATTTTGTACGTTTGCCCGCTGACAAAGAAATGATTCTATTATTTTAATGATAGGTTTATTTGAACAGTAAAAGACAGAATAACAGAATAACAAAATAATCCAGAAAAACGCATTAAAAAAAAAGTTATATATTGATTTGCATTTTAATGAGTGAAATTAGTATTAGCAAAACATGACTAGTACTTTGTGCCAAAACCCTTCCTCTCCAAGTCATTAAGGTTTGGCAACACATGTTCTGTCTTAAACAGGGGGACATTGTGGCCACTGCATGATTTCAGTCCTTCACGGCGTAGTGTGTTACCAATTGGTTTCTTGGTGACTATGGTCCCAGCTGCCTTGAGATCACTGACAAGGTCCTCCCGTGTAGTTCAGAGCTGATTCCTTACCATTCTCATTATCATTGAAACTCCATGAGGTGCGATCTTTGCATGAAGCCGCAGACTAAGTGAGATTAATTTGTGAATAATCACACCAACTGTTGTCACCTTCTCACCAAGCTGCTTGGCGATGGTCTTGTAGCCCATTCCAGCCTTGTGTAGGTCTACAGTCTTGTCCCTGACATCCTTGGACAGCCCTTTGGTCTTGGCCATGGTGGAGAGTTTGGAATCTGATTGATTGCTTCTGTGGACAGGTGTCTTTCATACAGGTAACAAACTGAGATTAGGAGCACTTCCTTTAAGAGAGTGCTTTTAATCTCAGCTCCTTACCTGTAAAAAAGACACCTGGGAGCCAGAAGTCTTGCTGATTGATAGGGGATCAAATACTTATTTCACTCATTAAAATGCAAATTTATTTATAACTTTTTTGAAATATGTTTTTCTGGATGTTTGTTTGCTGTCTTTTACTGTTCAACTGTTTTTTTTTTTTTTTTTTTTTTTTTTTTATTATATAATAAATAGTAAACAGACAGAACAGCAAAAGAATAGAGCAAGCTAGTGTTAGAGGACATTTTGTTAATTATATAATAAATAGAAAATAAATAAATAAATAAATAAATAAATAGAATGTATTTTTTTTTAAGAAAACAAGCAGAAAAGGGTCTTTTTCTTTTTTAAAGAATATAATTAGAATAGAGAGTGCTAGAGTTAGAGGGTCAAATAAAGATGGAGGATATGTGTTTTTAGCCATTTCTTGAAGATGGCTAAGGACTCAGATTGAGTTGGGCAGGTCATTCCACAAGGAATTAATATACAAGTCAGTGAAAGTGATGATTTTGTGCCTCTTTGGGATGTCACAATAATGCACCATTGACTTGCAGAACGCAAGCTTCTAGAGCTCACCTAAGTCTGAAGTAATGAATTTAGGTAAAGGGGCGCAGAGCCAGTGGTGGTTTTGTAGGCAAACATTAATGCCTTGAATTTTATGCGAGCAGCTATTGGTAGCCAGCGCAAATTGATGAAGAGTGGTTTGACGTGCGTTCTTTTGAGCTCATTAAAAATTGCAGCCGTGTTCTGCAATAATTGTAAAGGTATAGTCCAGTAGTCCAGCCTGGACAGAACAAAAGAATGAACAAGGAGTTGTGAAGCATGTTCTGAAAGAAAGGGCCTGATTTTCCTGATGTTGAATGAAACAAATCTGCAGGACCGGGCAGTTTTAGCAATGTGGTCTGAGAAAGTCATCTGATCATCAATTACAATATATATATATATATATATATACAGGGTGCGATTTGTGAAAAAAGCAGAGGGGGGGATGCTTTTGAAAACTAATGTTAGTGTAATCTGTTAACATTGCACATTATATACATCTTTTTAGACAAGTACCAGATAATGAGTGTCATGTCATGAAATGTGATCACAATTTCATAAAAACATTAGTTAGTCCTGTTAAATGTAACGATTTCATCCCCACCTTCCCCCCCAGCAAATCGCACCCTGTATATATATATATATATATATATAGTTATTTTTATTGAATAATTTAAAATACTTCAAATATTTACATTTTATTTTTTTTAATATTTCCACATAATTGCATTTATCTTGCTGATATTATTTGTAGTATGCTTTATATTCATTTCATTTCGTTTTTCTAGAATTTTGAACTTTCCTGGGAAGGTAAAATATGTAGCTCAAGGCAACAAACTTTCCACCAATCAGATTGCAGAAACCAACTCCGTTACTGCCACTAACGTGGAGTTTCAGAAACTTTCCACCAATCAGAACGCAGAAACGCATTCCCTGTATGGCCAGCAACCAATCGGAACGCAGAACCAGTCTCCTGTACAGATAGTAACATGGAAGACCAGACTGGACTGAGATTTACAAACACAGCGAGAAGAGAGTATCAAAGCAGCTCCTAACCTGTATTTTCCGAGCGCGTTTTCTCTGTTTTGTTTTGAAGAAGGCTTTTTTTTCTGAAGTAATGAGAATGTTGGGCATGTATGTGCCGGACAGATTCGTGCTGAAGTCTTCTAAAGTTCAGGACGGGATGGGGCTGTACACTGCTAGAGCAGTCAAAAAGGTTCGTGCATATATAACTCTTAGCATGAAAGATAAAGTATGCGTAGTGCAGTTACAAAAACGTTTCTTTTTTTTAGCCTACTGTTTTTACTGTGCACATAATGCATTTAATATATGCGCCTGGTTGTAGTTGCATTCCTCTGTGTATGTGCTTACGTGTGCTGCCACGTCCCTTACAAACAATCACCATGGTAACCATCGTTTCCGCCAAAAACTCATCATGCCAATCACCGTTTCCGTTATAATGTAAGTTACAGCTACAGGAGTTATTGATATTACAGTACAGTACATGATATTAGCTTCCTATTAGCCTTCACTGGCATAAAGAGGAGAAAAGAAACAAATATAAGAAATAGTTTACACTGTTTGAAAGATGTTTTGAAAGTTACAGCAAAAACAATAAATATAGTCACTAGGTATTTGGCTGTGACAGTGGTTAACTATGATAACTGTAAGACGCCAGAAAAGTGTGTGAATATCACAAGCACATGTTCTACTCATATTTCACCTCAACATAAAATAATAGATGATTTGTTTAAATAACAGTAAAACGTGTGTATATATTCATTACAATTAAGCAATTATCATTACCTTAAATACATAAGATATATATTGTACTTTAAAATATTTTCACTTAATAATGCAAGGCTGCCAACTGTTGAGTTCAGCTTGAAGTGAGAAATCCCAGCACTCCCCTAGGGGGGTCAATTTAGAATATAATGATATAATTTTATATTATTATTCTTATGACAGTAATATTGGAAAACAATTCTGTAAAATAAATGAAAATGTGTATTCCACAGATATATTATTTTACCTTATTCTACAGTAGGGAAATTACAATACTTTTGTCTTGAAAACAGGGCCTAAAACCTAAAACAACTAAACATTTATATATATATATATATGTATGTATATAGCATGAACAGCGTTTTTTATTTACATTTTATTTTATCATTTCAACATTTAAAGCAAAAACAGAATGTTCTGATTTTAGCATTGTCAGATTATGCTAATACCTGCATAATACAAAAACAGCAGGCTGAATTTCCTGAATTGCAGGAAACTCAACGTTAAAGACCATTTATTTTAGAAAAAAAAAAAAAAATGCCATGAAAATCCAAGATAAATTTTTCTCTTATTCGAAAATGAGTCCTTCATTTATGAGGGATTTATCACTTCCGAAACTTTGCTGCTTGTACAGGCCATTAGCAGGACGAAAAACAAAACTTTTATTCAAATTCTGAACGGATTTTATGTAGTCTAGAAGCAAAGCTGGGTAGTAAGTGATTACATGTAATCTGGATTACGTAATCAGATTCCAAAAATTAAGTACTTGTAATCAGAGTAAGTTACATTTTAAAGTACTCGTAATCAGAGTACAGTTACTTTTTTATAGATAACATGATTACACATTATTCACAAAATAACAATAAATTATTCGTAACTCATTGATTCCCCCTAATTTTTTAATTATATACATTCAGAAAGTCCAGTTTTGTGGACATTCACACCACAGTTGGGATCAGTGATACTTGCCTTCAGTAATTAAAAAATATGGCATTAAACAAATGTTAAAAATGTACGTTCTTTATATTGTTTCTACATTAATTTGAAGCATGAATGTGAAATTACTGCACTGTTAAATTATAATTAAAACTTTAATGTCAGGTAGGATTAATCACGATTCATTTTAGGAAAGATGTGTGATTAATTAGTTTTGGTTTTATTGATTGACACCATTTACTATATTATATATATTAACTACCTCTAAGATTTTTAAATCCCTGAGACCCCTGAAAAATAAGCTTTTTGAATGCTATTTGAACATAAGGAACAACATTCATGGAACAATTAATTTCAGATTTTTGTTGCTGATTTGACATATGCTTTTTAATTGTGAGTTCAGGAAGCAGTTTTTGAGATTTCAGGATTCACCCATTCATTAAGACGTGGTCTTGTATGAGGTGCCGGAGGCGGTGTAAAAATGGCCGCTGAGTGTACAGAATATTTTTGAAAGGGACTTTGTTTTAAAATGATTTATTTTTATTTTAATTGTTTATGATTTAATTAATTGTTAGCTTTTCATTAAACATACAAACCCCCTGCAGTTCCTTTTACGAACCCTAGTTTGGGAAACCTTGTGTTTAATTGTTGTAAATTACAATGAATGGAACATTTTCTTCATCATTATGGTACAAGATATTCCTATTTAAATCAGTGTGATAAATGAGTTAAGTTAAAAGTAACCTAAAAGTAATCCAAAAGTAATCTGATTAGATTACCTAAAATATGTAATGTAACTAACTACAATTTTTGTCATGGAATCTGAAATCTGTACCTGATTACAATTTGCAAGTACTCCACCCAGCTCTGCCTAGAAGTGCACAAACATCCGTTCCTTGATAATCACTAAAAAGGTGTCACTTACTTCAGTTCACTGCGATCTAACAAAGTTCCTTTATAATCAATGAACCTCTTATTTACAGTGAGAGGACTGACAAGTGTACAGGGGAAAAAAAAAGAGGCAAGTGAATTCAGACTAACTTGAACGCAATGGCCAATCACAATTGTATCTGTGATTGGCTACATTGCTCGGTGCTACGAAAACGCATTGTAAATAGAATCGTTTGCCGATTTCCAGAGCGCAAACACAAATACGCACTGGAGCCTTTACCATCTGTTTTGCCATTATCTCATGCGTTCCAGGCAGGTTTTTGAGCTAGTAAGTCATGGCTTCAAAACATGACTCACAACTTTGTAGCGTTCCAGGCTTATGCTCATTTACAAATCATTTATATCGCCAAAGGTGCTTACTCCTTGCTTATTTGAGGGAAACAGAGGAGGAAAGCGGAGCATAAGTCAAGAGAAGCTGTTATACCTTTAATTTTACGCTTTTATTTACGCTAAGCTATGCTAAAAGTGCTAACGGCAGACCCGGAGATCGGCTGAATTGATTCAAAAACGTATTTAACTCTAATGGAGTTGGAAAATGAGCCCATTTTCAAAAAAAGTGGGGTGTTCCTTTAAATAATTCAGTGTATCTGGATGCAGCCACTATAAACGCTCCTCCACCATGTTGCCATTAAATAAAACAGTTGTCATTGTCAACTTGCTATTGTAAACAGAAGCTTGCAATGCTTGCCCCACCTCTGAGTACTTCTGATTGGTCAAGTGCTTTGGAACTGACATTGATGAGCGGCGCTGCGTGTAAAAGTTTAAATTCTTTTAACTTGACATGGCGTCATGTGCGAGGCACTGTAAAAAACATCTGAGTGTAATGAGTAGCTACAGAGTGCACCCTGGACGATGGGGCGGGGTGGCAAATTATGGTGGGGCGACGTGTCGCTCCACCCACCTCCAATTTCATTGGTTTATAATACAGCAGAGTTTATTGGTGTAGACACATTCTTTTATATACATTTTTATAAATGATTGTTTGGCTTTACTACATAAATATTAAGTGCTAACAAAAGTGATTTTAGTTAGAATCAACTGGCAAATGTTTGTGTGTTTAATTAAGAGGATTTAGTTTGGTGACAGCATCTCCAAGTACTTCGGGCAGAACAAAGCTAATATGTGCGGTTCACAAATTCTGGGGAACAAATTCTTTAATTCGTGGTCACGATATAGTCTTATACCTATGCTATATATATAGCATATTAACAAATCAGATTTTATTGTGTTTTTCACAGTACATAAGGCAGAAAAATGCTTTAACATTGAGCAGTTTTAGAGCTGGGCAATGTTGATAAAAATTATCCAATGTTTAAGATTCAGCTGTTTTTTTTTTTTTTTTTGTTTTTTTTTTTAAATACATTTTATTTATTTATTTATTATTATTATTTTGTATGCTCTTTATATTCTTTTGTATATTCTTTATATGCAAAATTAGGATATGATGATAATTCACTGTAGTTCAGATCGGACAAATCGCGTGTCTGGTTTTATTTTAAAAGAACAGCCGCGGTGACAAATAGCTAATACCAGATAGCCCTTACCATCAGTGTAAGGGTTTTGTGTGGAAATAATGGAAATAAAACCTTGCTAAAACAATTTTTTTTGCATGTATTTTAAATGTTTTTGTTTACTAAAACCACTGTTAAAACTGACCTACAGCAAATATTATTATTAATGTGCTTAAGTGCGTATTTAAACAATACATGTCCATCTTTTCTCTACTACATTTTTATTTATATTTTTATATATAATTTAATTATTACTGGTTTTGTGGCCCAATTCTTTAAATGAATCAAGAATCACTGTAAAATAGAACTATATAGGCTTTACTGAATAGGTGTACCATTTTAAATTTTTAGTAGTTATTATAGTCTTTAATAAGAAAAATATTAATCACAGCGAATGTCTCTTTTACTTAATAAATGTGCTCACGTAGCCTACCTACCTATTGAGATTTACAGCTCGATATTATTAGGTCTATATGGCTACAATGATTGAGTGTTAATAACTAAATCTAAATCTATGCACACACTATGAGGGTGTGGATACACAAATTTCATTTTTAATATCTGATGTCACGTGGACACTTATTTACTATAAAAGTGGAGAATTGATAGGCTCAAATGTTTTATTAATATATAAACAAGGAAACATTGAGTTTGCCATGAAAACATTTGTGACCCTGGACCACAAATCAGTCTTAAGTCGCTGGGGTATATTTGTAGCAAAAGATACATGGTATGGGTCAAAATTATCAAAAAAAAAATGTATGCCAAAAATCATTAGGATATTTAGTGAAAATCATGTTCCATTAAGATATTTCGTAATTTTGTACCGTAAATGTATCAAATCATAATTTTTGATAAGTAATATGCATTGCTATGGCAAATGTTTGTGTGTTTAATTAAGAGGATTTAGTTAGATTAAATTACAATCAAACGCTTGGTGACAGCATCTCTGAGTACTTCGGGCAGAACAAAGCTAATATGTGCGGTTCACAAATTCTGGGGAACAAACTCTTTCATTCATGGTCACGATATACCTTATACCTATGCTATAGCATGTTAAACAAATCAGATTTTATTGTGTTTTTCACAGTACATAAAGCAGAAAAATGCTTTAACATTGAGCAGTTTTAGAGCTGGGCAATGTTGATAAAAATTATCCAATGTTTAAGATTCAGCTGTTTTTTTTTTTTTTAAATACATTTTATTTGTATATTATTTTGTATGTTCTTTATATTCTTTTGTATATTCTTTATATACAAAATTAGGATATGATGATAATTCACTGTAGTTCAGATCGGACGAGCTTAATATTTTTTTATTATTTTTATTTTTTACAATATTTTTATTTTTTGCACCCTCAGATTCCAGTTTTTAAATAGTTCTTAAATAGTTTAAATATCCCATTGACGTATAGTTTGATCCTAACAAACCATACGTCAATGGAAAGCTTATTTATTCAACTTTTTTATTTTTTTATTTAACATTTATTTTTGGTCTTTTTTGGCTTTATTGTGACAGGATAGATCATTAGAGACAGGAAGTGAAGAGGGAGAGAGAGAAGGGGTAGGCTCGGGAAAGGTCCTCGAGCCGGGATTCAAACTCGGGATGCCCGCAGCGCAACGGCGCTATATGTCGACGCACTGCCCACAAGGCTATCAGCGCCGACATTTATTCAACTTTTGAATGGTATATGAATCACAATTTTGAAAAATTTACACTTATGACTGGTTTTGTGATTCCGGGTCACATTTTATTAACGCTTTATACAAAGTAATTGTGATGTATTGAGCAATGTAGGCTACAACTCATCTTTTTAAACAACAACAAAAAATGGTTGTATGTTTTAAAATGTAAAATCAGTCACTTATGTCCGCGTTTGTCCATTTCCAAAATACAGTAGCCTAAATTATCATCATTTACGTATAAAACCCCAATTTTGTGCTGATCCGCCAATCCCTAAGGGAATGTGAATAAAGCGCTATTCAACCCGGTGGTGTCGTCATCAAGTGTTTGTTTATGATAATAACTTCATCTGACTACAATTACCATTGCTACTAAATGCTAATAATTAAGATATGCCTATGATTCTAGAGTTAGCACATAATATTTCTGTAATATGACCAAATAAATAATACAATCATACAAGAAATGTGCATACTCGGGTCTACACCAATAAGATTTGCCGTGTTATAAACCAATGGAATTGGGGGTACTTGAGCGTAACGGTCATGCATGTCCGTCAAGCGTGTATTTACATTGAAAAATAATGGAGAAGTAGCGCACTGGAATGGAAAAACGCGTTCTGTGTGAATAGCCCCTTAATTGGACTTAATTACGAATACAGCGGTATGTCATTTCAGAATTACTTTGATTATCTGACATATAGTGTACTGTCAAATGTACTGACAATTATGTAATTTGTATTGAAACTTTGTATTGAAACTTGTATGTCATGCGTTTAAGTTTGTAATGATAATAAAGTACTTATGTGTTAGTCAACACATCAAAATAAGTGTACTTCTTTAGTATACAGTACTTCCTTTAGGTACACTTTAGTGGCATTACGAATTACAAATATTATATTATATTAGTATAATTAGCAAATACAATTTGTACAAGGTCATTGTTTTTTTAAAAGTATATACTTTAGAGATTTGAAGTACACTACAGTTGCACATTCAATATGTATGGGAATGTATAAAATATGAAATAAACTGAAACAAAAATGGAACTTACAAAAGAAACTTACATTTAATTAACTATATATGGCATTTTTAGGTAGAAAGACTGAAATAGCATTTTCTTATGAAACATACTCCAGTGTATATGTTATCTGTTTATTTCTTAATCAGATTCAACTGGGTATAATCACCTTTAAGCATTCACAACATCTGCACCAGCTCATCTAAAGATTTCAGACCATTTTTAACGTATACAGCATGTTGTGGAACTGTATTCTGACTGTATCTGAGACTTGTAAATTTAAATGTGCTTTATGTGTAAAGAATCAACCCATAGAGTCCTGAACACCCCACAGAGCCTTTCCTTGATCATTTTTAGATAGCACACAGCCTCACAGAAACTGCTGGATGTGACATCAAAGCTCAACCTCATACACACACTCACACACACGCTGGCTCTTTCTTCACAGGGTGAGAAGTTTGGTCCGTTTGCAGGTGAAAAGCGGATGCTGAGTGACTTGGATGAAAGCATGGATCCACGACTGATGTGGGAGGTGGGTGACTAGACTCAACAATCATTCCATTGCTTAACCTACAATGCATTGCTATAAGCTTTTTGTTTTTGTCACTTGGGAGCACTTCAAAGGCAAATCGTATCTTATCAACCCTTTAGAAAATGTAAGATGCTATTTTATATTTTAGCTATTATATGACTGTATAACATTTATGTTTTTTTAAAGAGACCATGCTGGGCTGTTGGAAATTATTGTCAGGATGTTCACATTCAACTGCTATGATGATTTGTGTGTGTTTTTAATTTGTTAATATGTGGTTTGCTAAGTAGTAGCCAAGAGGTTTCTGTCAATATACACTGCCGCTCAAAAGTTTGGGATCAGTACGATTTTTAATGCTTTTTAAAGGAGACTTTTCAGCTCATCAAGGCTGTGCTTATTTGAATAAAAATACTGAAAAAAAAAATGTAATATTGTGAAATGGTAATGCAATTTAAAATAGTGGTTTTCTATTTTAATACACTTTAAAACATAATTCATTCCTGTGATGCATTTTCAGCATCAATACTCCAGTATTCAGTGTCTCATGATCCTTCAGAAATCATTCTAATATGATGATTTATTATCAGTGTTGGAAACTGTTTTTTTTTAACCTGTGATACTTTTTTTTCAAGATTCTTTGATAAATAAATCATTAAAAACAATAGCATTTATTTAAAATAGAAAACCAACTGTTATTGTTATTATTTTGAATTGCATTAATATTTCATAATATTATTTTTCTGTATTTTTGATCAAATAAATGGAACTTGGATGAGCATAAGAGAAAAAACAAAACACTAAAAATCTTACTGATCCCAAAATTTTGAGCAGCAGTGTATATATTTGCCATTGTCGAAAAGAATTGCACTTAAAGGGATAGTTCACCAAAAAATGCAAATTATCCCATGATTTACTCACCCTCAAGCCATGCCAGGTGTATATGACTTTCTTCATTCAGACAAATACAATCAGAGTTATATTAAAAAATGTCCTGGCTCTTCCAAGCTTTATAATGACTGTGAATGACTGTTGACATTTTGAAACCCAAAAAAGTGCGTCCATCCATCATAAAAAGTGGTCCACACGGCTCTGGGGGTTTAATAAATGCCTTCTAAAGTGAATCGATGCATTTGGGTGAGAAAAATATCCATAGTTAAAACTTCCAGCAGAAGTATGACTTGTTTGATACATTTTTATATCAATGTTTATGTCTGGATGAAGCCTAAATTACATCTTAAATTACATTTGAAGTGATCAAGTCTCTTCAAATTTTGTACATTTGGACTAAACTCTATTCATATGGATTCATTTTACAAAGTCTTTATGAACTTGAAGCATCAAAATGGTAGTTACGTATGTTGTCAATAGAGGAACAGAAATCTCTCAGATTTCATTAAAAAAAAAAAAAAAACAATCTTTTTGTGCTCCGAAGATGAACGAAAGTCTTACAGGTTTAGGGTTGCAAAGTGGCCGAAAAATTCCAACAAATTTCTGAACTCTTTAAAGTCCCCCTGTGAACTATTTTTAAAAACTTAAGTTCAGTTAATATAATATTAATGAAGAAATAAATGGCTGCTTAAGTGACTAGAGAGTTTACTTTCATGACTATGTTTATGTATACATTAAAAATTTTATGTGATTAAAAATAATTAAAATCATGTTTCAAAAACAGTAGAAGTAATTTTGAAATTACATATAAAGATGTCCTTAAGTCCTAGTTAAGTGTGTCAAAAACTAAATTTCAGCTAGTTGCATTTAATATACAGTGGAATGCGAAAGTTTGGAAACCCCTTGCAGAATCTGTGAAAATGTGAATAATTTCAACAAAATAAGAGGGATCATACAAAATGCATGTTATTTTTTATTTAGTAGTGTCCTGAGTAAGATATTTTACATAAAAGATGTTTACATATAGTTCACAAGACAAAAAAAAAATACAAATAAATAAAAATAGCTGAAATGATTAAAATAACTTTTGGGAAACCTTGGTTCTTAATAATGTGTGTGGTTACCTTGATGATCTATGACCGTTTTTTTTGTTTTTTGATGGTTGTTCATGAGCCCCTTGTTTGTTCTGAACAGTTAAACTGAGCACTGTTCTTCAGGAAAATCCCATATTTTGCATATTTATACCCTTTCCAGCAGTGACTGTATGATTTTGAGATCCATCTTTTCACACTGAGGACAACACAATGCATTATTTTGAAGATCAGGGTAAATTTTACTTAATTTGTCTTTCGGGAAACGTGCAAGTATCTTCTAATGCTTCTGAAGGGCAGTGCTAAAATGGGAAAAAAAGATATTTCAACAAAATAAGAAAAAATGTGGACGTCCTTCTGGAGCATCAGTGAATGTTTAAACCTTTTTTAATAGTTGTGTTTGAGTCCCTCAATTGTCCTTCGTGTGAAAAGATGGATCTGAAAGTCATACAGTCATTGTTAGAAAGTCAGAAAGGGTTCAAATATGCAAAAGATGCTGGAAAACTGATGAATCTGCAGGACCTGGATGATTTTTCTGAACAGCAGGCAGTTTAACTGTTCAGAACGAACAAGGGACTTAACTATGAACAACTATGACTAAAAAAAAAAAAAAAAAAAACGTCATAGATCATCCAGGTAACCACACACAATATTAAGAACCTTTTGAAGGGGGTTATTTTAATCATTTCAGCTATTTTTTTTGTCTTGTGGATTATATGTAAACTTTTTTTATATAAAATATCTTACTCAGGAGAGTACTAAATAAAAAAATAACATGCATTTTGTATGATCTCTTATTTTGTTAAAATTCTTCACATTTTCACAAATTCTGCAAGGGGTTCCCAAACTTTCGCATACCACTGCAAATTTAAACTATAATACATTTTCAGTAATTTGCAGTTATTACGTTTGCACTTAATTATATTCTGTCAAAGTATAGCATTTCTGTAATAAGAACTCTTTTTAAAGGTGTGCTTAAGTTTTCTTCTTCTTCACAAGGGTGATATGGCTTAATTCTATCATTCATTGCAAGTCTATTGGACTTTTTTGCCAGTTTTTATTTTTTTTGTTCATGAGAAAAAAACACCTTTCAACAAGTCACATGATTTGCTGTTTCATTCATGTCTGTCGCACAGACAACTGCACAAACAAAGTTTAATACTTGGGATTAGAGGTTTGTTCAGATAATACTAACACTAATGGTGATGTCTGTCTTTGCAAAGACCACTGATATGTTTTTTTAATAGTTTTGTTTGAGTTTGTATCTCTGTGACTGAGATTTTTGAGGTCTGGCTGAATGTTATCCATCTTGGAGAAGTTGTGGCCCCTCTTGTTGAGACAAACGCATCACTGCTCATCTCCAGGCAACCATTAATTGGACGAGACGTGCCAGCATGAACTCAACTCACGCTGACTCTCCCAGACACGTCTCCCAGTGCACGCCGTATCTAATATCCCATCAAATATCTTCTTTTGAAAGATTTGGGTTTATTTTCAGGCTGCATTAAAGTTTTAATTATAACGCAGGCCAGGTTGGGTTCACCCACATTAGAGTTTTGATTTATTGATCTGCCTGCCCTGATGACACTATTCTGCTCAAAGTATAGTGAGCTTAACTCTTAAATTACACACTTGTGCAGATAATTATTGTGATAGATCATCTTAGTATGCAATCTTTCACTGCGCCGCTCTTTCATTCTGCTGGTATGTTGTGATGCAGGCAATTTTCAGGGAATTTGCCTTTCAAGATTAGTCAGAATAAGTCACTATTAGTCTAGGTTTCAGTAAGTTAAGACTGAGAAATGCCTCAAAATAATAATTTGTATCCAAAAACAGTGCTTCTCAGATTCGGGAAAAGAGCATTCCTGTGGAAAGTGAGCAATGTTCCTGATTTAAGACTGGAAATTCAGACACCAGCCGCTTCTGTCTGTGCACTTACAATGATGAAAAGATGTCCTGTTTGAGAATATGTATGATCACACAAACGTAGGTTGTACTTGTACTTGTGTACAATGCATCAGCTGGTACTCTCAATGTAATTCTGTTGTGTAAGCAAATTTGTTTGTAAAAAGTGCTTGAAAACTGCTGTGTAGGTACACTGGAATACATTATCACTGGATACCCTAATAAAAAAGTAATATATTTAAAAAATATATATATATTTTAATACATTTATTTTATTTGTAGTGCAAATCTATTAACATATTTACTGACATATCGCTCGAGACTTACTGATATACAAATTATTATTAAACTTTATTTGGAGTACTACTTGTGCACAATGCACATTTCTTAAAATTATGCCTAAAATGTGTTTTAATGTAACTTTTGAATTACAAGTTTTCCAAAATGTTTGGTTTAAATATACAAATGAGGCACTATTTAATGAAATCTGTGCTAATTTGCATACATTTATAGTACAAATGGACAAAGTCAGTTTCAGAATTCTTGTTTAACATTTTTGACATATTCAAGTCAAATGTTTTTACGGAGGGAATTTTGGGTATCTCATTTTGTCACTTTATAATTGAGAAAATACTTAGTACAGACAGAAAACAATACATTTTCGCAATTTTTGGGGGAATAAAATGAATATAATTATAAATAATCAAGCAAACTAAATATGAACAAATCCCTTTTTTTTTGTGAAAGTGCTACTGAAGTGGAGATTTATGGATCAGTGTAGGAGAGAAAAACTCATTTTGAAAAAAAAAAAAACGCCCTTTAAAAATATGTATTGTAATCAGTGTTGGGGGTAACGCATTACAAGAAATGCACGTTAAGTAATAATATTACTTTTTTCAAGTAACTAGTAAAGTAACGCATTACTTTTTCATTTCCAAGAAAATGTCTAAGTTACTTTTTCAAAAAGTAACACCAGTTACTTTTTTGTTTTCTTTATGTATTTAATCCCTTTTTACTAACCTATGACTTTGCTGCTGACCTTTGTTGATCCAGTTCAACAATAAAAACTGCAAAAATACTTTTCTTACTTAGATTTTTTGTCTTGTTTCTGGCCAAAATATCAAAAAAAATTCTTAAATAAAGAAGGATTTTCTAGACAAGTAAAAATTATTTTCAGAAAAAACAATTTTCAAAATTAAGTGAGAATAATCTGCCAATGGGGTAAGCAAAAAAATCTCAAGAAACAAGACAATAATTTTTACTTGTCTATAAAATCCTCCTTGATTTAAGAATTTTTAGATATTTTGGCTGGAAAGAAGATAAAAAATCTAAGTAAGAAAAGCATTTTTTTTTTGCATTGTACTAATAAACAAAACTTACTTTAGATTAACATTTGTGCTTAATTTTTCTAATTGCTGAAGAGTGTTGAACTTCCTTTTCCTATAGTTCTGTACAAACGTGAATTTACTTTTCCTTCAGCCTTAGGCTTATTCACTTCATTTCATTTTGGCATAAAAGGGCTTTTACACTTGCTAAGAATCAAACCTTTTTTTTTATATTAAAAACAAACAAGCAAAAAGTAATGCAAAAGTAACGCATAAGTAATATAATGCATTACTTTCCATAAGTAATGCATTATAAGTAAGTAACATAATTAGTTACTTTTTTAGGGAGTAACGCAATATTGCAATGCATTACTTTTAAAAGTGACTTTCCCCAACACAGATTGTAATTGAAATCTATTGATATAAATAGATAAACTGCTATAAAAGAATCACTTAACAGTGTCTTTTGGATGTTTTCTTTCCTCTATTCTGAAAAAAACACTTTATGAGAAACCATAAAGCCTAAAATCTCAAACTTGACAGGTACCAAACAGGTACCAAACCAGTTTAATATACTAAAAGTACATTTGCAGGTATTTTTTATTACGCACATAAATATGTAAATGTATTTGTAGTATACTTAGCATGAAATAAATGTATTTCAAAAACATTTAAGTATATTTGTTTTTCACTAGAGTTGACTTACCAACATGGTTGTATCAACAAAGAATGTAATTATACTTGCATGATAAGGGATCTATTATTCAAATTCTAGCTTTTTTATGTTATGGCTGGTAAATGGCAGATTTAAATCTATAAAATTTGTCTAAATTAAAATTATGACTGATTTTGATCTATGTTTACTGGAGAAGAGGCTCTAAATGCATAATTTCGTGTCTCGCTTGGATGCTATGCAGTTCATGAAAGCATCTTGAGTGGTATTTACATTGGAAAACACTTTGGATTGTTCACTGAAGACCACACTTTCATTGGCTGTTTAGAGGTTGTTGAGAAACAGCTTTGATGAGCAACATTGCCACTTTGATTCTGATTGAAATAGTTTGTAATATTTGAATGTTTGCTCTGCTGCAGGTTCGAGGGAATAAAGGTGATGTGCTGTATATCCTGGATGCTAGTAACCCTCGCCATGCTAACTGGCTTCGCTTCGTACATCAGGCCCCTTCACAGGAGCAGAAGAACCTGGCCGCCATTCAGGTATGACAAGATGACACAGTCTGATAACCGCAGAGATCTCTTTACACTCTCTCATACACACTGTTGCTGGGCGCTGACTATATAGATAGCTGTCTTCTGAAGAACTTTATTGGAGTGACTGATGTGGAACACTGTATAGACAAAAAGTCTGTGCATTAACTTACATGATGTGTAAGTAAGACTTAAAGGGTACATAACATACACAGTTTCACCTAATCTCATGTTAATCTTGAGTACCTATAGAGTAGTACTGTATCCTTAATATCTCCAAATAGTTTTTCATTTTATCACATTTCTAAAAAAAAAAAAAATACAGCTTTCCGATTTCCGGAAAAAGCCGAGCTTCTGGAGACGCGCTATGGGCGGAGCTAAATTCGACGATCACTTGCGCTGGGATTGCCAATAAAACAGACTGAACTGATGCCGTTTCACTTACCATCTGCAGTTCTAAATCATGAGCGGGATCTTTTATAGCTGGGACCGCTCCATCTTTTAGTATCAAACAATGTGCAAATTCAGCATCGAACTGGGCCTTGTATATTGAATGTTCGTCAACAAACACACACTTGCAAAACTCCATTGTTGCCCCGGAAAAAGGAACTGCATCCACTGTTCACATAACGTTGGGTTCTTCGGGAAGCTGAGCAAAGTTATCTTTGCCTTACAACCAAAACCACACTTCTTTAGAGACATTCTTCCCGAGTAAATCCTTTGCAGCAGTGCATCCGATTGAAGCGCGTTGATGGGTGCGCTCTCTTTCTCACGGTCTAGTCGACGTGAGCACAAGCGCCATGGGCACGCTCTTCCGGGAGAAATGCTCATATAAGGAGTTCCACCACCGATTACGTCATTAAAGCCACGATCGAAAAAAAAACAGCCGAAACTTGTACCAGCCCGGAAGTAAGATTTTCGGCAAAGAAATTCTCCATCATTCGTCTACATTTTTTTTTTTTTTTTAACTTTGGCCATGTTTAGCATGAGAATCCAACTCTTTAACACTGTAAACAACTCTGAATATACGAAACACCATTGTACCCCAACCCCCCCCTTAAAAAATTCGCCAGACTGATCAACGGAAAGCTGCTAGTTTGAAAGTTTTGTGTAAGCTGTGCTTAATACATCGCTACACTGTTGATAACAGACAATGAGCTTTTTTTCTGTATTTTTTAGTATTTAGTACTGATATGCAACTATTACAGAAGGTTCAAATGCTCACTGATGCTCCATAAGAAAAAACGATGCATTCAGAGCCAGGGGTGTAAACTGTTGTTTTGAATGAAATGAGAATGTGTATATTTTTATATTTAGTACTGCCCTTCACATGTTTCGCACAAGACAAAAGAAGTTAAATTTACCCTGATTTTCAAATTCAAAAAGTGTTCACCCCCGTCTCTTTTTTTGTTTCCTTCTAGAGCATTAGTGAGCGTTTGAACTATCTGTAATAGTTGCATATGGGTCCCTCAGTTGTCTTTAGTGTGAAAAGATGGATCTCAGAAATATACAGTCATTGTTGGAAAGTCTTCAAATATACAAAAATTATGACCTGAAGGATTTTTCTGAAGAACAGCAGGCATTTTAACTGTTCAGGACAAACAAGGGACTCATGAACAACTATAACTAATCAAAAATAACGCTGTGGATCATTTAGGTAACAACACAGTATTAAAAATCAAGGGTATGTAAACTTTTGAATGAGGTCATTTTTTATAAACTCTATTTTTTTTTTTTTGTGTGGACTATATGTAAACATCTTTTATGTGAAATATCTTATTCAGGTCAGTAGTAAATAAAAAAAAATAACGCATTTTGTATGATCCCTCTTATTTTAATGAAATAATTAACATTTTGCAGATTCTGCAAGGTGTATGTAAACTTTTGACTTCAACTGTAACTATTCCATTCATTTGTAATTTCTTTCAATTCTGATATTTTTGATGAATTTTTCCACATGATTGTCACAGTGCATTATGCCTTCTCCATGAAGAAAATGTAGACAGCAGAGGGAATGAGATGGAGTGAGCTGTTTGTTATGTCTGGCGGTGTTGATGCGCTTTCGCAGTGCCTGAGATCTGAAAACACCAAAGAGTGTGGAGATAAGAGAAGTGTAATGAGCCTTAGATCAATAACACACACACACACAGGGACATGTGGGCATGCACATATGGGCGTACACATTTGAGGTCACGTGAGTTAGATGTGGCAGTCGAGTAACCAATAGTCCAGTCACCTGGCAACCCCCAGTGTCCTGATCAGATGCAATTATGAGAAAATGCTGTAATTACAGAATGATTTCACAACTCATCTCATCACATGGAAACAAATATTTTGCACTTAACATTCAATATCTTGCTAGAATAGAAATGTGCAGCATGAGTCTGCATGTTAGATGTGTTCCTAGGGTTGTAAGATAATGGTTAAACGGATAATTATAAAATAACAACAAATATTGTTAAAGCTTTACAATAAGGTTCATTAGTTAACATTATATAACTACATTAGTTAACATGAACAATACTTCTACAGCATTTAGCAACAAGTTGTGTTTGTTAACATTAGTGACACTAACTGACAATGAACTAACATTAACAAAGATGAATAAATAGTGTAATACATGTATTGCTCATTGTTTGTTTATGTTAGTTAATACATTAACTAATGTTAACAAATTACACCTTATTGTAAAGTGTTACCCAAATATTAGTTAAAGTTGTTGTTGTTAAAGAAATTTCTATATAAATTCATGTAAGCACCAATCAAGGGAACATCGATAATGGACAATGGTTAAACTGATTATTATTGAAATTGATAATTATTTTGAGATAAAATGATGAATGTGAATATTAATCAAAACTGTTGTCGTTTAAGAAATTACATAAGCACCAAGAGAACATTAATTTAATGCATTGTTTATTTTAGCTAATATAGTTTACTGATGTGTTATATTTATCATAAACATTACACACTTTCTACCTTTAATGAATCTTCTATCAAAGCTAAAAGAGTGAAATACATAATATTGTTTTAGATAATTGCAGTTCATATTTAATGATTCAAATTAATTTAAAAATGTAAGAAAAAATGGTGAAAAAATGTGTAATATTTTGGTAGTCAGGTGGTTGCCAGATCTTTTTTTTTAATTTACAGGTTGAACATAAATTTCCCAGTAATAAACAAACATTTCATTAACTGAAATAATAATAATATAAAATTACTAAATTGTGTTCTGTACATATAGAAGGTGTACAATGTCATGCACAAATAACATTGTAGTGACTAATATGACACTAAAATCATAAAAAAAATATTAATTTAACAACATACAGAATTCTGAGAATATCACTTTACATTTTTTATTGTAAATTATAAGCTGATTGTTGTTTTTTCACTTCCAAAAATATAATTTACCAATATATTGCTGTAAAATTACAAAATTAAATGTGTCATGAGATCTTCTCCTTGTATATAGTAAGAGAAGTTACTGTTAACCATTTAACAGGTTTTTGCAGTAGATTTTTACACTTTTACTGTAGAAATTGCAGTCATTTTAATAGTTTATTGTAAATTATAAACTGATTTGTTGTTTTTCCACTTTCAAAAATAGAATTTACCAATATATTGCTGTAAAATTACAAAATGAAATGTCTCGTGAGATCTTTTCCATGTATATAGTAAGAGAAGTTACTGTTAACCATTTAACAGGTTTTTGCAGTAGATTTTTTACTGTAGAAATTGCAGTCATTTTAATAGTAAGTCATTTGCGAAAAATGTCTTAGTAAAGATACATAGATAAACTCCATCACAGTGTTTGATTATGCTTAAGTAATATAGTGAAGCAGAAATTGTGATTTTGTGGTTAAAATTTGATTAAGTGTTCCCCAAAATATCAGGATTTATTTATTTTTTAACTAAATTAATACTAGGCCTATACTGCTACTCTATACTTTACTATACTAGTTATAAATGATTAATCATTAACATTTAATTGTACATTGAATTCTTTTTTAATCATCAATTTTTTAACATGGATGGATGCAGACTCATTTGCTCATTGCTTTGTTTTTGTGTGTGTGTGTGTGTGTGTGTGTGTGTGTGTGTGTGTGAATGGGTCTCTGGTGAGTTTGAGATGTTGGCGATCTGATGGCCATTACAGCAGAATGACGAGAGGAGAGTCTGTGTTTTATCACACATGACACTTCTTTCACCGTCTCCCTGTGGATAAATCTGTGACTGTTTTTAAATGTAATGTACAGCAACTGAGCTTATTTCTGCTTGACCTTTTAGGAAATGAAGGTCTGATAAAGCCATTAAACAGGGGTTCAAGTGTTTGGCCTTTTGACCTTAATCAGGAAGCGCTGCTGATCTTACGCTTCCCCTTGTGTGAATGTTTGATTGCGGCTCCCAGCAGATCTCAGTTTTGTTGTCTGTTCAGTGTCAGACGACACCTGGATCTTTGCTTTTCAACGTCTAATTCAGTTTATGTCCCTTGTAATAAGACACACACACAGGGGAACTGATAATATTGAAAATGAACTAGCAAAAAAAAAAAAAAAAATACTGAATGCTTTAACTCAAGTTAATAATATACCCCAATATTTTTTTTTGCAGGATTCTTTGGTAAATAGAAAAACAGAAATCTCTTCTAACAATCTGAAGCTCTTTACTGTCCTTTTTGATCAGTTGAATGTGAATGAAGTAGCTGAGACTGTTTCTTTGAACAGGATGGAGAGAATATCTTCTATCTGGCTGTTGATGACATCGAGACGGATACAGAGCTTCTGATTGGCTACCTGGACAGTGATATGGAGGAGGAAGAGGAGGACCTGGAGGAGGACCAGGACATCAAAGATGAAGATGGGAACAGTAAAGACAGCAAACACCTCAGCTCAGAAACAGGTATGTGTGTTATGAATTAATAGTTTTATGAACGATTTACACAGAAATGCAGATAACCTTCTAGATCACAACAATTTAGAATAAATTTAATGGCATTAATAACAGCAATAGTAGTAATCATAATCTTGTGAAGCAAAAACCTGTGTGTTTGTAAGAAACAAACTTATCATTAGGATGTTTTTAACTTGAAACAGTCACTTCTGGCCAAAATATGAGCCCATAATAACGCTTCCTGCAGTGAAAAGCCCATCTCCTGTTGTCTTCTCACGTCAAAATCCACCCACATATTTGTTTAGAGTTGTTTTTGACTGTTTTCATTTGTAAAGTGTGCTTATTTCTCTCCTGCTTCAGATGAGATGACTTGAACTACCAATCAAAAGTTTTTGAACAGTAAGATTTATAAAGTTTTTTTCTCTTCTGCTCAACTAGCGTGCATTTATTTGATCCAAAGTACAGCAGAAACAGTATAATTTTGAAATATTTTTACTATTTAAAATAAAAATTAAAATATCGTTTGTTATCATGCATGTTTAAATTGATCAAAAGTGATGATAAAGACAGTCATAATGTTACAAAAGATTTCTATTTCCGATAAATGCTGTTCTTCTGAACTTTCTTTTTATTCATCAAAGAAACCTGAAAAAAGTCTACTCCATTTTCAACATTGTAATAATAAATGTTTTTCAAGCAGCAAATCAGGATATTAGAATTGATTCCTGAAGTATCATGTGACTGGAGTAATGATGTTAAAATTTCAGCTTTGAAATCACAGGAATAAAATCATTTTAAAATATATTTGAATAGAAAACAGTTACTTCAAATAGTACAAATATTTCAAAATTGTAAAGTTTTTACTGTACTTTGAATCAAATAAATGCAGGCTTGATGAGCAGAAGAGACTTCTTACTGTTTGAAAACTTTTGACTGCCAGTGTATGTCGTTGTATTATGTTGTATGATAAATATGGCAGCATTATTATCAGCCAGTGCAAAACAACAGTATCAAACACTGGCTCATAGGTACATTTAAATGTATGTATTTGCGTAGAGCTGGTGATTAAGAAGGAAGATTACCCGTGTCTGCTATGTGAGAGCAGCTTTCCCAGTGAAGAAGTGTTAGCTGAACATCTTCAGAGTCTTCATCAGAGAGGAAGTACAGAGGACAAAGAGTTCAAATGTCGCTCCTGCGGAAAAGAGTTTCCTGTCAAACAGGCCCTGCAGCGCCAGTCAGTACCACACACACACCCACAATATACAGCTTATCAGTGTCTTATGTATTAATGCTGATGTCCTGTTGATTTGCAGTGTTCTTCACTGTACAGAGAGCTCTGCTTCATCAGGAGATCCTTCAAAAGCTCATCAGTGTGTCTTGTGTCACAGCACCTTCTGTTCAGAGTCCAGGTACATCAGTCTTCATTCGTTTCCATTCACTTTAATGATCATTTGAATAACTTGAAATATGTCACATTACAGAAGAAAGCATTTCATGTTGATTTTAAACAAAAACATTTTGTGTGAGCAGTTTTGAGCAACATAAAGAGGTGTGTAAAGGAGACGGTCGGTTCATCTGTAAGGTTGAGAGCTGTGGGAAAAGATTCAGGAGTAAAGACACCCTGAAGAAACACAAAGGCAACGTCCACACAGGTTGGTCACACGCACACACACACACACGCGTGTGAAAGAGAGACTGAGACGAGTGCGAAATTACCCGTCTGTAATGAGAGTCTAATCAGCGACTGTTTAACATCTTCATTAATCTCTTCATTTCTGATCCGCTCTTCATCCCCTCTGTCTGTCAGATAAACGCTAAGCGCTCCCTCCCTCTCTACACTCATCTTTTCAGCAGACTCTCAGCGCGTCTGTCTCTCTGCCAGAAGCGCAGACATCTGAGAAAATTAGTCAAAGACCCCTAATCGGCTGATGAAAGCGCGTATAAGAATGTTTTCAGTGTTATTGTCAGTAATTATAATTGGACAGTTTAGCCACATGCAAGTGAATCAGTCATTTGCAAATGAATCCAAACAGTAAGCTAAACGATTAACTGAGCGCTTGTGGAAGTGCTTACAGCTACATTAATGATTGGTGTATGTTTTGCTATAATAAGAGTCTTTAAAGCAGACTTGGAAAACAGGATTTAGCTGTTTTGGAATAAAGGATTGATGTACTGTGCAGATGTAAACATTATAACACAAATCTCTCTCCCTAGTCTAACCAAACTCTTTTCCACTGATTCGTTCTGTGCTTTCTGGGCTGTAAATATTGACTCTGAATTGGTTCCTCAAATATGCTGAGGGGCGAGATTTTCAAGTTTCAGAAACTTAGGTCACATACATTTATCTTTGCACTCATTTCAATATGAAGCTGCGCAATCTGGAATTTTCCAGTGTGGATTTCACGCTGGATTTAAGTTTGTTAAACTTTGAACATGAACATTTGCGCTGTTGATCATTATATACCTGTTAAAGCTATAGGTCACCAAAAAATAAAAATTCTATTAAAATAAATTCATTTATTTATACATTTATTAACCCCCCAATAGATATAAAGTCACAATTGTGTGTTATGAAGTCACAATTGTTTTATAAAGTCACAATTGCAAGATATAAAGTCGCAATTGTATGTTATGAAGTAAATTTTGAGATATAGTCACAATTGCAAGATATAAAGTCACAGTTGCAAGATATAGTCACAATTGCAATACATAAAGTCAGTTGTGAGATAAGTCAGAACTGTGTTATAAAGTCACTTGTGAAATATAGTCACAATTCAGTGTTATAAAGTCACAACTGCAAGATATAAAGCCACAATTGTGTTATGAAGTCACAATTGCATGTTATAAAGTCACAATTGCAAGATATAAAGTCACAATTGTGTGTTATGAAGTCACTTGTGAAATATAGTCACAATTCAGTGTTATAAAGTCACAACTGCAAGATATAAAGCCACAGTTGTGTTATAAAGTCAAAATTGCAAGATATAAAGTCACAATTGCATGTTATAAAGTCACAGTTGTGAGATATAAAGCCACAATTGTGTGTTATAAAGCCACAGTTGTGAGATATAAAGTCACAATTGTGTGTTATGAAGTCACAATTGTTTTATAAAGTCACAATTGCAAGATATAAAGTCGCAATTGTATGTTATGAAGTAAATTTTGAGATATAGTCACAATTGCAAGATATAAAGTCACAGTTGCATGTTATAAAGTCACAGTTGTGAGATATAAAGCCACAATTGTGTGTTATAAAGTCAAAATTGCAAGATATAAAGTCACAATTGTATGTTATAAAGCCACAGTTGTGAGATATAAAGTCACAATTGTGTGTTATGAAGCCACAATTGTGAGATATAAAGTCACAATTGTGTGTTATGAAGTCACAATTGTTTTATAAAGTCACAATTGCAAGATATAAAGTCACAATTGTGTGTTATGAAGTCACAATTGTTTTATAAAGTCACAATTGCAAGATATAAAGTCACAACTGCAAGATATAAAGCCACAGTTGTGTGTTATGAAGTCACAATTGTGTGTTATAAAGTCACAATTGCATGTTATAAAGTCACAATTGCAAGATATAAAGTCACAATTGTATGTTATAAAGTCACAGTTGTGAGATATAAAGTCACAATTGTATGTTATAAAGTAAATTTTGAAATATAGTCACAACTGCAAGATATAAAGTTACAGTTTTGTTATAAGGTTACAATTGTGTGATATAAAGTCACAATTGGAATATATAAAGTCACATTTGCATGTTATAAAGTCACAATTGTGTGTTATAAGTCACAGTTGTGAGATATAACATGATACATGAGGTTAAATAAATGATGACAGAGTTTTCATGTTTGGGTAAACTGTCCCTTTAAGTTTTGAAAGTATGCCAGTATGCTGAAAATGAACCAATCACTAGATAGGTGATTTCCTTATTCAGAGTCAATTTAAAAACACTACATTTTGGCTGTTTTTACTGCAATAAACTCTTGACTAACATTAAAGTACATTTATTACAGAATAAAATGCTACACGGTGTGGAATATGACCTTTTAAAGCCCTTTAAAATACCAGTGCTACCAGTTATTGATGGATCTTGTATCTACTTCCTTTTCTATGGGAAATACGTGTTAGCTGACCTTTCACCCCTGTTAAATATAGTTGTTTTCGTCTTGGTCTTGTACTTCATGCTGAACTAGGAACTGATTTATGTAAGGACTTCCTGATGTTTATTTGGAACTGATGCAGTGTCTCCATTAACAGCTCCTCATGCCATCAGAATGTGTCCTGCTGCTTATGTGATGTATGATCTGTGTGTGTGTGTGTATAGGGAGTGCTCGTAGGAAGTTGGTATGCACCATCTGTAATAAGAAGTGCTCATCCTCACTCAACCTGCAGGAGCACCGCAAGGTCAGATCATCCTTCCATAAATCTTCTCTTATCGTTCATCCAGTCCATCTCTTCATATTTCTTACCTTTTCCGCGTCTATTTTGGCTTTAATCTTTCGACTCTGTCACGCCATCTATCCGTCTGTCCTTTCTCTGGCCCTGTCTCAAATGGCACCCTCAGTGCTTGCAGAGATCCATACTTTTTTACCACTAAATTTATTTTGCAAAGCAGGTAATAGAATGAGCATGCTCAAAAATCTAGCACTGAACACAATTTGCACCATGCAGTTCTCCATCTTGCAGGCAGTGTAATGTGAGTTAAAAAGTCACAATTCCGTGTTATAAAGTCACAAATGGGGGATATAAAATCACAATTGTGAAATATAATCAGAATTGCATGTTATGAAGTCACAGTTGGAAGATATAAGGTCGCAATTATGTGTTATAGTCACAATTGTGAGATATAGTCACAATTGTGTGTTATAAATTCAGAATTGCTAGTTATAAAGTCACAATTGTGAGATGTATAATCACAATTGCATGTTATAAAATCAAAATTCTGTGTTGTAGTCACAATTGTGAGATATAAAGTCACAATAGCATGTTATAAAGTCACAGTTGTGAGATATAAAGTCACAATTGCATTATGAAGTTACAATTGTGTTATAAAGTCACAATTGTGAGATATAAAGTCAAAATTTGTGTATTATAAAATCAGAATTTCGTGTTGTAGGCACAGTTGTAAGATATAAAGTTATAATTGCATGTTATAAAGTCACAGTTGTGAGATAAGTCACAATTGCATTATAAAGTCACAATTATGAGATGTAAAGCCAATTTGCATATTATAAAATCAGAATTGCGTATTATAGTCACAGTTGTCAGATATAAAGTCAAAATTGCATTATAAAGTCACAATTGTGAGATGTATAGTCACAATTGCGTGTTATAAAATCAGAATTTAGTGTTGTAGTCACAATTGTGAGCTATAATGTCACAATTACGTTTTATAAAGTCACAGTTGTAAGATATAAAGTCACAATTGCATTATAAAGTCACAATTATGAGATGCAAAGCCAAATTTGCGAATTATAGTCACAATTGTGAGATATAAAGTCAAAATATGCATATTAAAAATCAGAATTGCGTATTATAGTCACAATTTTGAAATATAAAGTCACAATTGCATGTTATAAAGTCAGTTGTGAAATATAGACACTTTTGCATAATAAGGTCAAAATTGTGTTATGAAGTCACAATTGTGAGATATAAGTCAAAATATGCGTATTATAAAATCAGAATTGCGTATTATAGTCACAGTTTTGAGATATAAAGTCACAATTGTGTCTTATAAAGTCACAATTATGAGATATAAATTCAAAATTTGCATATTATAAAATCAGAATTGTGTATTATAGTCAGAGTTGAGATATAGTCACAATTGTGTCTTATAAAGTCACAATTGTGTCTTATAAAGTCACAATTATGAGATATAAAGTCAACATTTGCATATTAGAAAACCATAATTGTGTATTATAGTCACAGTTTTGAGATATAAAGTCACAATTGCACGTTATAAAGTCAGTTGTGAGATATAAAGTCACCATTACATGTTATAAAGTCACAGTTGTAAGATATAAAGTCAAAATTTGCGTATTATAAAATCAGAATTGCGTATTATAGTCACAGTTTTGAGATATAAAGTCACAATTGCATGTTATAAAGTCACAGCTGTAAGATATAAAGTCACAATTGCATTATAAAGTCACAATTGCATTATAAAGTCACAATTGTGAGATGTATAGTCACAATTGCATGTTATAAAATCAGAATTTAGTGTTGTAGTCACAATTGTGAGCTATAATGTCACAATTACGTGTTATAAAGTCACAGTTGTAAGATATAAAGTTACAATTACATGTTATAGTCACAATTGTAAGATATAAAGTCATAATTGCATGTTATAAAGTCACAGTTGTGAGATATAAAGTCACAATTATGAGATGTAAAGCCAGTTTGCGTATTATAAAATCAGAATTGCGTATTATAGTCACAGTTGTAAGATATAGTCACAATTGCATTATAAAGTCACAATTGTGAGATGTATAGTCACAATTGCGTGTTATAAAATCAGAATTTAGTGTTGTAGTCACAATTGTGAGCTATAATGTCACAATTACGTGTTATAAAGTCACAGTTGTGAGATATAAAGTCACAATTATGAGATGTAAAGCCAGTTTGCGTATTATAAAATCAGAATTGCGTATTATAGTCACAGTTGTAAGATATAGTCACAATTGCATTATAAAGTCACAATTGTGAGATGTATAGTCACAGTTGCATGTTATAAAATCAGAATTTAGTGTTGTAGTCACAATTTTGAGATATAAAGTCACAATTGCATGTTATAAAGTCACAGTTGTAAGATATAAAGTCAAAATTGTGTATTGTAGTCACTGTTGTGAGATATAAAGTCACTTTTGCATAATAAGGTCACAATTGTGTTATGAAGTCACAATTATGAGATATAAAGTCAAAATTTGCATATTATAAAATCAGAATTGCGTATTATAGTCACAGTTTTGAGATATAAAGTCACTTTTGCATAATAAGATCACAATTGTGTTATGAAGTCACAATTGTGAGATATAAAGTCAAAATATGCGTTTTAAAAAACAGAATTGCGTATTGTATTCACAGTTTTGAGATGTAAAGTCACAATTGTGTCTTATAAAGTCACAATTATGAGATATAAAGTCAAAATTTGCATATTAGAAAACCAGAATTGCGTATTATAGTCACAGTTTTGAGATATAAAGTCACAGTTGCATGTTATAAAGTCACATTTGTAAGATATAAAGTCAAAATTTGCATATTATAAAATCAGAATTGCATATTATTACAGTTGTAAGATATAAAGTCACAATTGCGTGTTTTGAAGTCACAGTTGGATGTTATAAATTAACAGTTGCGTGTTATAAAATCAGAATTTCGTGTTGTAGTCACAATTTTGAGAAATAAAGTCAGAATTGCGTGTTATAAAGTCACAATTGTGAGATATAAAGCCACAATTTTTAGGATATTAACACTCAGGTCTTACTCTTTTCTCGCAATTCTGATGTCATGTGCACCATTTAGGATGAGGCCTTGTCTCTTGTGTCTCGCTTGAGTTCTCAACTTCCTCTTTTTCTCTTTCTTTGGCTGCTGTCTGATCTATAAATGTAATTCTGTCTTCATCTGTTTCATTGTTTTTGAATTGCTAGAAAGAATAAGAAATGTAGCTGTCTTAGGCTGATTCGCTCTTGTATGCCGTCCATCTCTCTCTGTCTCTCAGTTGGAGGTGGACTTCATGTTGATGTTGTAAGGTTTTCCACTGGTGTGAATGTGTACAGAAAGGTCGTCTTTTGTTTCACAAGCTCATCCCCACGGCCCTCATGAAATTTAAGAGTTGGGGAGTCCAGACTGCCCGACCTTCCTGTTGGCGTCAGGGTTTCTCCTGCAAAAAGTCCTGAGGAATATCAAACGAATAGCTTCATCACCATCTCCAAAATCACCACAAAAGTCAGAGCTCTGAAACTTCTCTTGGGAAGATTCATGGCTAGGCTGTGTGGGCGTCCTTTTCGAATATATATACCACTTTTTAGATGCTATTCAATGAAACCGCAATGCTAAACTTTGGCAGAGCGAGCCGAGGGCGACAAATAAAGGTCATTTTTTGACTGAACGAGGTAGGTGAAGAACCACAATTCAGGTTTAATGTTCTTACGACTGGAATGCATCCCAAGCTTCCATTGCTCCACCAAACCAACATCCCGCTCTGTTTTGGCCTGGAGAATGCTATCGTCACTCTCTTTGCCTAAACTTGACGTAAAACAGGCACTTCCTCCTGTCAGCGTTCACTCATCAGCAGTTATCAGCGCAGCCGTTTTGAGGGCGAGCCTTTCCAGCCACAGCTGTCTGGATTTGGCTTCAACCTGCAACAGCATCATCTGCGTTTGCTGCTCTGGTGTGCGTTTCTGATTGTACGGCAGCGCTCAGTCTCTCTCTCGAGAGGAAACGCTAATGTTTCTGTAAAATTTGTCCTGTGGGTAATGTTAAATCCAAACCTGTTTGGCGCTTCTATGTTGTTTTGTTTTATTGGACACTTTCTTGCTTTAAAACGGAGATGCATTCAAATGATTTCATATTATTTTTGAATGTTTTATAATATTTCTACCCATTATTCTTTATCAAAACTAAGTTAGTTTAGTGGTAAACTGATCTGTTAACATTTTTAGGTAATTTACACATACATAACACATGTACTTTTCTCACTGACGAAAGAATTTTGGCATTACAGGTCTAACAAAAAATGAGACTCCCCCACAGCATGATGAATTTAAGTTTCATTTAAGCAGAATGAAGTTTAAATCTCTGTGGCCTTACTTAATTTCCTGGGCTGCCCGTTATACAAACACACAGTTTGGTCGCAGACCTTTTTCCTGGCTTTCCATTCCTCTCCATCTTTGTCTGCGTAATAGATGTCCAGCCTTCCTTTTTGCACCAGACCGTGTCCATCTGACTGCAAGTCACTCGCACCAGCCGTGTCATTTGGAAAGCCTGCAAATATGATTTGCTCTGTGAAAGTGGAGACTTGAAAGCTTTCTGTAGAGTCTTTCCCACATGCAGACAGTTTCTCTATACGTTTATAAACTGCCCTGAGAAGATTACAAGTGCCAAGCGTTTCAGAGAAAACTAAGCCATCAGAGCTTTGAATAGAGCTGCTGGGCTTGTAGCTCTGCTCTCAGTATTTAAAGACACAAAAAGAAGAGTTTCAGAGCGTTAATAGTGACATTTCAAATTCAAAATGTTCACAGCAGAGGAGAGTGGGGTAAGATAGGCCAGTTTTTACATACAATTCCTCATGTTGTTCCAAACACACTTACTTATGTTCAAACTAGAGCTGTAATCGGGCCTTAAAAGTTATAGAATTCGGCCCGAACCCAACAAGTACATTTTGACTGACAGCTTTTTAAAAGCCTGAACCCGTTTACAGCCCAACATTATTCAAATGTGCGCACGCACAAAGCTTTTGTCAAGAATGAGTCATTTATACATGTTTAACATAATTTATTCATGAATAACGTAGGCTATAGGCCACTTGGAAGTTGGAGAAAAAAAAGAATTAGTCTCTGTAACATCGTAACATCTATGCCTTAGCCTAGACATACGGACATTGCTTCGCCACTTCTCTCCACAATCCGGCTTTAACGTAACAGTGAATAGCAGCAGAAATTTAATAAAAGAATAATGCCAACATTAGCCTATATACTCTGTCTATATTATGCATTTATGTCTCAATAAATATTTAGTTATAATTTGAAAACCCTTTCTCATTAAGATTAGGCTACATGTTTTTGTGGAGGAAAATTATTTAATCCACTGTAGATAACTTCAGCACGGTCCTGAGCTCACTGATGGTGCGACCAGCAGCACTAAACGTCCTTTTACCGCTGCCACTGGCAGGGATGCATAGTTTCTGGTGCAACCAAACCGCAATCACCAGTGGCAAGCCTCCGTTTCACCTCCTCAGTGTCCATTTTCGCATCTTTCTCGCACTGATCGAAACACATCACATGACCATTCATTTACAGCGCAAGACGGAGCGCAAACCAGAGCCAGGCCCGAGCCCGTGTAAAATGATAGAAATTAAGCCCGAACCCGACCGAACCCATCGGGTCTCGGTCGGGTACGGGCAAAAATCTTCAGCTCTAGTTCAATCTAGTGGTATCAATCGATTAAAAAAAATAACAAATTAATCACAAATTTTTCCTGAAATGAATCACGGTTAATTGCAAATAATCCTACCTGACATTAAAGTTTTTAATTATACTTTTATATTGCAATAATTTCACATTCACGCTTAATTAATGTAGAAACAACATAAAGAATGTATATTTTTAATATTTGTGTAATGGCATCTTTTTTTATGACTGAAGGCAAGTATCACTGATTCCAGCTGATGTCTTGATGATTTTTTTCTTAATATTTTACCATTGAATATAACCATTCAATGTAACAGTATAATTGAGAGCTTTTACTTTATTAGACTTTAAAAATTAACTTCTAATTTCTAACTTCTAAAAACTCAAAACAATCTTCACATAAATCCATTATAAATGCCATATAGGCTAGCTACATGTGTCCTTCAGCAAGAAAATATAGCCTAAAGTTTTCAAACACTAAATGATACAAAGTTAAAGCTTAAAACTACAGAAGTTGTTAATTTCCTCTTTTTAATTTTGTTCTTTGATTAACTGCAGCAGATTATTAGGGTAATTTGGCTGCTGTTACTTTAAAAGCTGCCGCTGCTAAAGCTGATGTGGATCTGACACTGTGCGCGCTACGAACACAGTATAACGGCTGACGGGACAGATACATTAGTTTTTACCGACATATGGCCTGACAACATCTCATCCGACCTCAGTTCGGTACATCGGTACAGTTTCCGCGCTCGTTTGACTCACGTCTGGTGCTGAAGTGAAGTTGGAGCGTGCGTCTGAAATATCTCCCATTTGATGGTTGATCTAAATAAATGCATTTCTTTAGCAGGTGTGAGTGGGGTGGTCAAACCTAGCCCTGCCCCTGCCTTAATTGTGTTAAATTTATTTAACACGTTAATATGTAAAAATAAATCGCCTGCGTTAATGCATTTATTTTGACACCACTAGTTTGAACACAAGTTAAAATATTCTTATTAAAACCTATAAGAATTATGTCCCTCAAACACATACGGTTGATTTCTATTGCATGATCAAGGTTTACTAATAAATGTCATCAATGTTTATATGAATCTGCTTGATTGATATGGATTATGTCTTATGAATCTTTAAAATTTTGGTACATTTTGTGGTACATCTTACCCACTGGCCCATCTTACCTCACCCTGCTATGTATATAGTTGATAAAAAAGTTTACATACACCTTGCACTATCCACTAAATGTTAATTAATTTGCCAAAATAAGAGGGATCATGCAAAATGCATGTTATTTTATTTATTTTTTACTGTTTATTTATTATTTTACTGACCTGAATAAGACATTTCACATAAAATATTTTTACATATAGTCTGCACGCCCTCCAAAAGGTTGGAAGTGCCCTAGAAAAGTGGGGTTTTGGACAACATTGGTATGAATCCTTTTTAATTTGTGATAATTTTGCACTAATAAGGGACAACACAAACTACAAAAACATATTTCATTACATAAACAGTTTATACATAGAAAAAACTTACATTTTCAATTCATCAAAATATCCACCATTAGCAGCTATTACAGCTCTGCATAATCTGGGCGTCCAAGCTGTCAGTTTATTCAAACATTGACTTCATATATTACTCCAAGCCTCCAGAAGGATTGCCCAAAGATGATTCACACTGGTTGCATGCTTTTTATGGACATCACGGTCCAGTTCTTCCCATAGTAGCTTAATTGGGTTGAGGTCGGGTGATTGGGGAGGCCATTCCATGACAGACATGATGTTCTTCAATGATAATGTCAAGTTACTTTAATGTATTTGCATGTATTGTATGTCTTTTTTTCACACGGGTGCTTCCAAACTTTTGGAGGGCAGTGTACAAGAGAAAATAATAGTTGAATTTATAAAAAATGATCCACAGCTGTGTGGATGTGTTTTTTAGTGATATTTGTTCATGAGTCCCTTGTTTGTCCTGAACATTTAAACTGCCCACTGTTCTTCAGAAAAAGCCTTCAGGTCCCACAAATTCTTTGGTTTTTCAGCATTTCTGTGTATTTGAACCCTTTCCAACAATTACTGTATGATTTTGACAACTGAAGGACTCATATGCAACTATTACAGAAGGTTCAAACTCTCACTGAAGCTCCAGAAGGAAACACAATGCATTAAAAGCTGGAGATGAATTTTTTGAATTTGAAGATCAGGGTAAATTTAACTTATTTTGTCTTCTGGGAAACATGTAAGTATCTGCTGTAGCTTCTAAAGAGCAGTACTAAATGGAAAAAAAAACTTCACTCTGTTCAAAAGTTTTCACCCCTGGCTCTTAATGCATTGTTTCTTTCTTGAGCATCAGTGAGCATTTGAACCTTCTGTAATAGCTGCATATGAGTCCCTCAGTTGTCCTCAGTGTGAAAAGATGGATCTCAAAATCATAGTCATTGTTGGAAAGGGTTCAAATACACTAAAATGCTGAAAACCAAAGAATTTGTGGGACCTGAAGGATTTTTCTGAAGAACAGCGGGCAGTTTACTGTTCAGGACAAACAAGGGACTCATGAACAACTATCACAAAAAAGTTCTCACACAGATTATGTTTAAACATAATATTTACTTAACATCTTAACATTTTAACAAAACAGAAGGAGCCATTGCTGCAAAAAAAGGGCAATAAAATGCCACTGGAAAAATCCCTCTGATTTATAGTTGGGCCACATTTTTTGACAGCGACAGATTATGTACAGTCGTGTAAAACTTCAGTGAGTGTTTAATTGGACAATTACTTTGTGTAAAACCGCTACATAGTTTCAACAGTGCAGTTTGAGCAGGACTGACAGCACTGCTTTATACTAGCATGACAGTAGCTCAGACAATTTTATAGCTTTTACAGTAACAACCGGTTTGATCTAACAAGTAGTGGGAAAGTTTGTGAGAACACAACTGTTTTTTATATTGGAGTGTATTGTACACACAGCTTAAAACAAGAAAATAATTGCACACATTCCTAAAATGCTCTATATTCAAGTTATTGAAGTATTGAATTGGCTCATTCTTAAAGTTTGTTTTAATAGACTCATTCTAAAATGATTGTTTTATCTTTTATCTATATTTAATTTATTATAACTAATGTTCACTCTTGATTTTGAGCTTGCTACTGCCTCTTTAAGTGGCTTCGATATAGGTGGCTTTATGTTAGTAGTTTGTAGTGTAGCCAACTACGTTTCAAAGCGGTTAAACTAAATTATTAGTAGCTTGTAGCTCGGAAAGATAGTGTTTCAAAGTACCTCAACACTGCTTTTACATCACGTACTGTGACATATGTGGCGCCTTGTTTTCATCATATAGGATGAAGTAGCAGAGAAAATTTGACAGTTTTATTATTGAGCGTTTGTAATTTTCAGCAGAAACTGACTGGCTAGGGTTCACAGTAATTTGTACCTCCTGATTCCCTGTGAGAAATCGGACTGAAATGTTCAGACAGACTGAAATGTGAACATTTTTCAGCCGAAGAGCAGAATTGTGTTTAGCAGCGGAGTTATTCAAAACCCCTCAGAAGTTTAATTACATTTCCATCTGACCGTGTGTAAGTGTGTGTGTCGTCCTCTGTGAGTTGGGTTTAGGATATTTTGAAGGTCACACACCAAGAACAGGCAACTAAATCCCACCCAAGAGTTCAACAATCACCCTCAACGGTCCATTAAAAGACCTCAGATGTGTTCTGGTCATTATGTCCATACACTGAGTGTTCAATTCTGGTCTGGTCTGTCAGTGTGCTGTACTTTGTGGTTACTAAACACAATTGGTGACACTGAAAGTTCACTGTTTGAAAGTTTTTGTTTTGAGCCCTTAAAGAGCCCTCATGCCATTTCAAACTTGAATGAAACTTGGAAGACTTGTGAGAAATGTCAATACAATGGAATTAAATGGTAACCAAAATTGTTTGGTTCGAAATATCTTCTTTTGTGTTTTGCAAAAGAAAGAAAGCCATACATGTTTGACTAATTGATGACAGAAATTGTATTTCTTTGAGATCACATTATTGTTTTGTATTTTTTGTACTTGCATCTCATGAAATGTTGGTGTATTTTCAGGTTCATGAGATATTTGACTGTACTGACTGTGATAAAAAGTTCATCTCCACAAATCAGTTGAAGCGACACATGATCACACACTCTGGTAAACAACATACACTGACATACAAATTATGTACAGTAATCTGTTGTTTATTAAGATGGTGATGTATTTGTAACGTGTGTAGAAAAGCGTCCATACACCTGTGACATCTGCAGCCGAAGTTTCAAACGTCTGGATCAGGCCACTGCTCATAAGATCATCCACAGTGAAGATAAACCGTACAAATGTAAGCTGTGCTGGAAAGAGTTCGCCCACCGCAACGTCTACAAGAACCACAAAAAGGTACCAATCACTGTTTGTGTGAGTGTGTGTGTTTGTTTTTAATGTCTTGAGAGGCCTTGGTTTGTTCCAGTTCAAAGTCAGGCAGAGCAGCAGAATTAAACAGGAAAGACAGATGGTTGGACGGACGGAGAGGCCGATAGATCGATCTGACAGATTTTTGGCCAAATAAACTGCTGGCATCTTATCTTAATGGAGATCTGGAGCCCAATCAGCCACTGTGGAGCCTAATCAAAACCTTCAGCCTAACCCTGACCTGTAATGACCCCATGTGACCCCTGACCTTTACACCCTGCAGATAACATTAACCCCAAAACCCCACACAGCTCTGAGAGAGGATGTGTGAAATAGAGAAAGAGCACAAAAAGCAACATTCAGATCTAGAGGGATAACATTTACTTTCTTAATAAATGACTCCAGTCAGTAATAAATGAAAACGTTTTAAATGTAATAACTTTCTGTGCTTCTGAAATTACTTTTCTGCTGATTTGTGTAAGGAACCACAACCTTCACTTAATTTTTTACGTGTCTTTAACTAAATATGAGTGGTAATTTGCTTGCACGAAAAATGCTGATGGTATTATGATTCAATTTGAACAGGTCCCACCACATACAGTTGAAGTCAAAAGTTTACATGCAGAAAATATCATACAAAATCATACAAAATGCATGTTAATTTTTATTCAGTAATGACCTGAATAAGATATTTCACATAAAATATGTTTACATATAGTGCACAAGAAAAAATAATAGTTAAATTTGAACAATTAAACTGCTTGAGGTTTTTCAGAAAAATCCATCAGGTCCCACAAATTCTTTGGTTTTGCAGCATTTTTGTGTATTTGAACCCTTTCAACAATGGCTGTATGATTTTTTCACACTGAGGACAACTGAGGGACATATGCAACTATTACAGAAGGTTCAAATGCTCACTGATGCTCCAGAAGGAAAAAAAAATGCATTAAGAGCTGGGGGGTGTAAACTTTTGAATGGAATGAGGATGTGTACATTTTTCTTATTTTGCCTGAATGTCATGTTTTTTTTTTCATTTAGTACTGCCCTTCAGAAGATACAGAAGATACATACATGTTTCCAGAAGACAAAATTTTACATTTACCCTGACCTTCAAATTTAAAAGGTTTTTACCCCCTGCTCTTAATGCATCGTTTTTCCTTCTGAAGCATCAGTGAGTGTTTGAACCTTCTGTAATGGTTGCAGAGTCCCTCAGTTGTCCTCAGTGTGAAAAGATGGATCTCAAAATCATACAGTCATTGTTGGAAAGGGTTCAAATACACAAAAATGCTGAAAAACCAAAGAATTTGTGCCCCCTGAAATATTTTTCTGAAGGTCAGCGGGCAGTAACATTGTTTTTACATTGAATAGGTATGATACCATTGAAATTGCCCAATTCCTTATTCCAATTCGGATACCACAGCAATTTCCATTAAGCATCTTTCATTTTGACCCTGGGCCATCAGGCAGTCCTTTTGTTGAACTCTGATTATGTTCAACATTTCATTAAAGAGACAGTCCACACAATGAAAGTTCACTCCATTATGTTTGCTTGATGCGTCGCATTTGAGCATCTATTTGTTTACCTGTTTACTATATTTGATCAGTGTTTATATGTAAATAAAAGCCTAAATGAAATCTTCTCATCATATAAAGTGCTTGATTTATGGATTACATTTAAGATGTCTTTATGAACTTTTTGAAATGTCAACATTTCAGGTAGATGGACTAATTGTAAATGGAAAAAAAAATTGGTCGGGTTTCATTAAAAATATCTTAATTTGTGTTTTGAAGATGAATGAAAACAGGTTTGGAGCGACATGAGGGTGAATAAATGATGACAGAATTTTTTTTAAAGGGTGAACCAACCCTTTAAATGCACACAACTTTAATAGCCCTAAAAATACAATTTTTACTTTTTTTTTTCTCACTTTCCACTTCACTGTTCTACATCTTTACCCGGGTGTTGTTTCTGGGGTGTTCTGGATGGTTAATCAGAGGTTCATACAACCAAAATCAATATCATCCACCAGAGAAAATCATAAGTCTGAAAAAGCAACCCCAACCTCAAAAAGCCACTGAAATATGACACAGTATGGAAGTTTAATGTATCATGAATAGTGTTTCATGTTATTTTTGATTCATTAATAAAACCCTCACTTTCTTAAATCACATCTCTGACCTGTTTTTCTGTCTGCAGACTCATTCAGAAGAGAGGCCTTTCCAGTGTGAGGAGTGTAAGGCCTTATTCCGCACCCCATTCTCCTTACAGCGCCACCTCCTCATTCATACCAGTAAGTGTGTGTGTGATATCAGACACAACTCTCCAAACACATATGCAACACAAGTGCTCTGTTTTTGTGTACGTACTCATTAGTAAATGAGAGCAGCTCAGAGCGTCCTGGCCCTGACACAAGTCTCTACATTGGCCTCCAGTGCCCCCCCCAAACCCTGGGGTCTGTGTCTGCGGGTGCAGGGGCTCGTGGAGCCGACTGGTCCGGGCAGGATGAACCTCAGCGCTGCTCTGCCCAGTCTAGACTGATCACACTGAGATTATTGAGCTGGAGGAATTTCCTGCTGTCCTCCCCAGAGACTCACTCTCTCACACACACACACACACACACACACACACACACACACACATACATATATCACTGAGAACTACTGGGCTCGCACTCTTTTATGTATCTGGAGGACGGGGTTACGCAGAGAGAAACAAAGTGTTGTGTGGGTTTGGATTTGTGAGTGGTTACTCTGATGTGAGCTGTATTTACAGTATGTGTGTATGTGTGAGCGATCACTTACGGCCCACTGTGACATAATCTGATCCATCTGTGTCAATATTTGGTTTTGAAATAAAGCTGTTTTTGTGACCATCTATTAAACACACATTATCGTTTTTAAAAGGCCCGAGCGGCTCAGTAGGGTAAGTCCTCCACAAATATTTCACAAACACCCCCCTGTGTGTGTGTGTGTGTGTGTGTGTGTGACTCCATGTGTTTGTAGTTTAAGTCTTCATCTGGGCCTTTTGGCAGAGTATCTTTTACACTTAATCAAAGATCAATATTTATATCGCAGACGCTATTCACAAACCAACCTTTTTTTTTGTTATTTTTGGCATTGTTGTTGACCTGACAAGACCGTAATACCCAGTTTCTTATAAGAAGGCATCACACAACCTCATGAGCTCTGATATGCATCCAAATACCAAAAAACCATCTCAAGAATAAAGAGATTCACTAGTAGAGAAAAGAAGGAAGATTAAAATCTCATATGATGACAAAGCTGGCGTAGCCGTTTTTACTTGCCCATTAATTTAAAGACAGGATTTTATAACCCAGCATTCAGTCTGTTCTGCTGGTGATTAGATGCGGTGACATGTTGGACTTGATTCAACCATTTATAGACCAGAACTAGAGTTTTGGCACAAACTCTACATGTTTGTTACAGAAGACATTGTTCGAGCAGAAGAGCCTTTATAGAGGTTTCCACAACACATATGTATGATTCTTTTAGAAGAGCAGCAGGCTACCTTCTTCTGAAAAGAATTGTGACCTCCTCTGAGAGATAAGCATTTCACTGCTTTTCCTACCTGATCTTTTATCATTCCTCTTTAAACCTCTTCCAAAACAACAGGAAATAGAGGGTTGACATCCTTTTCTTCCAAAGCAAAAAGTGGCTCATAAAAGGATAATGAGACTCACTTTGTGTCCGAAAGTGGGTTCGGACACAAAGCAAGTCCCTTGTTAAGCTACGCTTTTAAATGGGGTTACAATGGCCGTGAAGATTTTTCGAAAGTTTGGCATCTCAGGGAGTCTGGGTGTGACGTTTAGAAAGGGATGCTTGAATCGCTGTGGCGCTGTGACTGCAATCATATGCCTTTTCTGCTCTTTTCCGTCCAGGTGAGAGAACGTTTAAGTGTGACCAGTGTGACGCCACCTTCAAGCGCAAGGACACACTCAATGTGCACATTCAGGTCGTACACGATGGCCACAAGAAGTATAAGTGTGACCTGTGCGAGAAGGCCTTCGTCACGCCATCTGTGCTTAAAAGCCACAAGAAGGTGAGTTCATAATTAGAGACATTTGGTACTAAAATACTGATTAATACAAGATGTCTTCAGTGTCAAAACACTCTTCATATTTATGTTATAAACTGACCTACACAGAAATTAAATGAAATGTAAGAAAAAAAATAATTTCATCAGTCAGAAAAATTCTGATTGGTTAATGATGACATCCTGTGTTTAAGACCACCTACTGTTGAGGTCAAAAGATACACCTTGCAGAATCTGCAAAATGTTAATTATTTTACCAAAATAAGAAGGATCATACAAAAAGCATGTTATTGTTTATTTAGTACTGACCTGAATAAGATATTTCACATAAAATACATTTACATATAGTTCACGAGAAAATAATAATTGAATTTATAAAAATGACCTAGTTCAAAAATGTACATGCACTTGATTCTTAATACTGTGTTGTTAACAGTGTTTTACTTTTTTCAAGTAACTTTTAAAGTAACACATTACTTTTTCATTTACAAGAAAATATATTTTCAAAATAGTAACGCCAGTTAGAAGATATTAAGAAGATACTTACATATTTCACAAAAGACAAAATAAGTAAAATTGACTTTTAAATTCAAAATGTTTTCACCCCCGGCTCTTAATCTTTTTTTTCCTTCTGGAGCATCAGTGAGCTTTTGAACCTTCTGTAATAGTTCCATATGAGTCCCTCAGTTGTCCTCAGTGTGATAAGATGGATCTCAAAATCATACAATCATTGTTGAAAAGGGTTCAAATACACAAAAATGCTGAAAAACCAAATAATTTGTGGGACCTAAAGGATTTTTTTGAAGAACAGCGGGTAGCTTAATTGTTCAGGTCAAACAAAGGACACAGCTATCACTAAACAAAAATACAGCTGTAAATCATTAAGCTAACAAGACAGTATTAAAAATCTAAAATGTAAACTTTTGAATGGGGTCATTTTTATAAATTAAACTATTATTTTCTCTTATGTAAACATCTTTTATGTGAAATATCTTATTCAGGTCAGTACTAAATAAAAAAATAACTCACATTTTGTTTGAACATTTTGCAGATTCTGCAAGGTGTATGTAAACTTTTGACCTCAACTGTGTTTATAACTGTTTTTGTGAGATTCACCCAGCTCATGTTTTATGTAACAACTGCAATTTCAATCTAAAAAGCAGTTATGCTCTTTTCTAATATAAGCACATATATTTCTAACTCTGAAAAACTGTTATTTATTTTTCATCTGAACTTAGCTCACATATAATCCAGCACATTAATGTTTCCAATCTGTGTTTCCACACACGGTGAAACTGAATTCCATAATCATCTTATATCCTGCATATTGTATAACCAGCATTCACTCCAATCATAACGGAGCAAAGCTCGATCATGATTTATAGCCCCGTCTACACAGAAGATGATTGTATTCACATGCCATCAACTTCATATTCAATTTCATCTCAGATTTATACTTCAGTTAAAGCACTTAATATGAACAGCAGCACAGTGACACCAAACTATATGGTTTTTAAAGCCGTGTATGTGATTACAGTTGAGATAGCATTGGCTGAATTTGACATTGTGTCATCTAATTTCAGACAGGACTGAAATGTGACCTGCTGCTGGCACAAGAGTAAAGCAGCTTTATCATATTCAATTACTTTCTGACAGACAAAGGAGAATAGAGGCCCAGCTGCACATCAGATACACTATCACTGAGATGACACTCTTAAACAGGAGTTATTGTGAAATCACAATCACGTTTTTTTTTTTTTTATTTGCACAATTAAACCGTGAACATTATTCCAAGATAATATGTTGGTTTTCAACTCTGCTGAGAGTTTGAATGCCATTTATTCATTAAAGTTTAGTCCACTCAAAAAAAAAAAAAATTAGGCCATGATTTACTCACCCTTAAGGCATCCTAGGTGTGAATGACTTTCTTCTTTTAGTCGAATCCTATCAAAGGTATATTAAAAATGATCCTTGCACTTCAAATCTTTATAATGACAGTGGGTGGGTTTTTCTGTTCAACAGTCCAAAAGAAGTCCAATAAAGTGCATCCATCCATAATAAAAAGTGCTCCACACAGCTCCAGGGGGTGAATGAAGGCCTCCTGTAGTGAATGTGTTTTTGTAAGAAAAACAGCATATTTAAAATGCGGTGCTGAGAAGTGATGAATGCAGACACAGAGGAGAGAGCAAAAACAAAACAACAGTCACGAATTAGAGGTACAAAACGAGGAATTGTAAAGAAATTGTCTGAGGATTTCTATATAAGCCAAGAGGAGACTGGTTTTCCTTTGCTAAAGTAAGGAAATTTTGCTTTCTTTGCTCCTGTAAACAAACATTATTTTTTTGCGAAATCAGCAGCGCATGTCCTACGTCATCCGCCCGGAAGGGCTTACATGTATAATAGTTGGCACAAGCTAGAGAATAGTGATTATTAAGTTTTAAATATTGATATTTTTTCTTACAAAAATGCATTGATTCACTACAGGAGGCCTTTATTCACCCTCCGAAGCGGTGCGGAACACTTTTTATTATGGGTGGATGCACTTTATTGGACTTCTTTTGGACTGTTGAACAGAAACCATTATAAAGTTTGAAAGAGCCTGGATTATTTTTAATGTAACTTTAATTGGATACGTCATATACACTTATGATGCCTTGAGGGTGAGTAAATCATGGGCAAAATTTTATTTTTGGGTGAACTAAGCCTTTAACATCTACATAACTTCTGATTCTGCTCTCTCCATTGAAAAAGTCAATCACATAAGAGTGTAAAGGTGTGATCAAATTCATCGTTTGGCATATTTTCACATACGAAATCTAGCCGTTTTAATAGGAATCCACACAATCTAGAAATTTGCGGGTTCAAGATAGAAAGCTGCTTGATTTGAAAGTGACTTCTGTGTGCACAATTCATCAGTGCACATTATTCCAAAGACAAAATGTGAGTCTTCTTAATCTTTCAAGCAAATGTTACAACACTCTCGCCGACTGTAAAGACTTTCGTGCTAGTGTAATGAAGACCATATGGGAGGGGAAAATGTCTAAACAAAAAATAGCATAGCTAAGCACCATTCAGTTATATTACAGTACAATGTTTCTAAAAGAATAGTGAACCAAAAAAAATTACACCATTTATTGACTGCCATGTCATTTCAAAAGCCCTTTGAAAGACCACAAAAGTAATTACATTATGGAAGGTCCTGACCATGCAAGAGCAGATAGTATCAAACTCAGTAACACAATTTTGAACTATTCCTTAAATTATCTTTTTTCTTTTTTTCTTTCTGTTCTTAGCTTGGACTGAAGTGGTATCATATGCTACTGCACACTCTCACACACTCGTATTTATCACTCCTTCCTTATAATCAGTCTCTCTCTCTCACACACACACACACACACACTCACACACTGCCATGATAGATGGATATTGGCCTTTCTTTTCTTAACATTTTAAGCAAAAAGCTCTTTTATCCTGATGGAGTGTGTGACAACTGAAACTTTACTATATTATTACAGGATTACGAGTGAGTGAGTGAGTGACTTTGACTGTTCTCACCACCTAAGATGAGTGTTTGTGTAATATGGTTATGTAAGATATAAAATACACAGTCAGCTGGTCATTATTGCAGAATTAAGATTGTTTAAATATACACTATATTGCCAAAAGTATTGGGGCACCCCCTTTCTAATTAACAGGTTTGACTACTTTAGTAATTTACCATGAGTACTAATCTTAAGCATATAATGATATTCCAGGGAATTGTATCTTAATTTTATAGCAAAAGTTTGGACAGGACCCTTTTTTATTCTAACGTGACAATGCCTCTGTGTGTAAGGCAAGGTTGATAGAGAAATGTTTGATTCAGTCAGTGTGGAAGAACTTGACTCGTCTGCATAAAGCCATATACTAATTCCAGCTGAACACCTCTGGTGTGACTTTAAACGCAGACCTTGAGCCAAAAACTCAGACCAAACACCAATGACTTGTGCATATGGGTACAGTCATTTTAGACACTTCCAAAACTGAAGCAACAGAGATGGAAGTACATTTTTTTAAATACATGAATTATGCTTTCATCTTTGTTGCTACAGTTTTGGAAGTGTCTTTTCTGTTCTAAAGAAGGGGGTGTCCCAATACTTTTGTCCATATAGTGTATGTACAAGTCATTGGTGTTTGGTGATGAGTTTTTGGTTCAAGGTCTGCATTTAAAGTAAAGCTGGGATTAGAACTTTTGCAGACCAGTCGTATTCTTCCACACTGACTGAATCAAGTAAAACAGTATCTTTTTTTTATTATTACAATTTGAATTAACAGTTTAAATTCAGTTTGAATTATCTTTTAATAGATGGTAAAATGTAATTTATTCCTGTGATCAAAGCTGAATTTTCAGCATCATAACTCCAGTCTTCAGTGTCACATGATCATTCAAAAATCATTCTAATATGCTGATTTGCTGCTCAAAACATTTCTAATTATTCTCAATGTTGAAAACAGGTGCGTATTTTTTGTCCTTATATGTATATTTTTTCAGGTTTCATGATGAATAGAACATTTAAAGGAACAGAAACAGAAATGACTGTCACTTTTGATCAAATTAACAGATTTAATTTGTATTTAATTTACTTAATTATTATTATATGCAAAGAAAGCAGAGGCAAGAAACTAGTACAGTATAATACAAATCTCTTTAACTTCAAAATTCCACGATGAACCAATCTGAATGAAGTATAGCAGGAAGCTGTGTAATAAACGTATACATTTCAGTCATAGTACAGTCATAAAAAGGACTGTTGAAGTGTTTTACATAATGTTAAGTGCCGTGTCCAGCTCCGTGACACAAACAAACCCCAACCTAATGGTACACAGACGCATCTGGTGGGCATGTGTGAGCATCTGTGTGTGTGTACAGGTTCTTACACTACATCATGGGAGCATTTTAAAGGATTTAACAGAAAGAATAATGGTACTTTAAACTGTCTTTCTGCACTATTTGTGAGTGAGTGAGTGAGTGAGTGAGGTGGGGAGGGGGGTACAAGGAGAGGAAGAGATGGAGGTGAGGAAGTGGAGATGGGAGGGGAGAGATAAGAGGCGGGAAAGGAAGTGAGAGGGAAAAGGGAGGAAACAAGGAAAAAGATAAAGAGATGGAAAAAATAGCAGGAGATGGAGGAGCTGGTGCAGCTATTCCCTCCAGCGCTCTGAGATAAGGCCTGTTTACGGCAGCTTTATGGGAATATGGCCTAAAAATGATATGATTCATATGTTTTCCTTAGACTGCAACAATAGCGCTCATGTCATCGCTATGAATGCATAGGATATACATATTCAGTAGTTTACGTAAGTGGTGGAACCTAAATATAAAAATTACCTCATCATTTTGTATAAGGCAGACAGGTTTAGAATGACATTTATTGTCATTTTAAAGTAGCTTGACTTTCTTAAAAAAAAAAAAAAAAAAGCTCATTCTTTGGTTTTCACTTCCTCTACACACAACATTTATAGTGGCCATGGATGTTAAGCTCCCAAAATAAATACAACAAATAAGTGCCATAAATGTGACTCATGTGACTCATGTGCTCATTTATTTAGGGCTTCTAAATCCATATGGCAGCTTTGCATGAGGAAAAAAATCCAAAATGTCAGTATGTTATTCAGGGATTATATTCACCCTAGGTGAACTGTTAACTAATTGCTGTGGCCGAATGAGTCAATGAATTGAACTCAAGAACCAGATCAAGGAATTGGTTATTTTCAGTCAACCAGTTGATCCAGTTTAGAAAACAGGCTGCATTTTGTTGGAATGTTTGACATCAGTTTGGTTCTCGAGAGTTTTTACTTATTTAATTTCAGTTCAGCTGGTGGTCAAATTACTTCACCTCAGATAATTTCAAATCAGTTCACATCACTTCAGCTTCAGATCTGTTTACATCAGTTTAGTTAACTCAGTTCAGATAACTTGAGCTTAGATGACTTTAGGGGTTGGTTGCATAAAAGGTTTAGATTAGTCTTACAATTAAATCTTTTTTTCTTTTTTTTTTTTAAGAATGATCATCATTTTTAAAATGAATTTACATTAATTTGAAGATTAGTCTAAGTTAAATCTAAAAATATGACTGATTACCCATTTGCTAACTGCTAGTTGGTCAACTTGTACTTGAAGGAATAGTTCACCCAAAAATGAAAATTACACCATGATTTACTCACACTCAAGCAATCCTAGGTGTCTAGTGTATATATGCACTTTCTGGAGCTTTAAAATAACAGCCACTATTCACTGCCATTATAAAGCTTGGAAGAGCCAGGATAAATTTTAAAACAACCCTGACTTTGTTCATCTGGACAAAGAAAGTCATATACAATTAGGATGGCTTGAAACTATTCCTTTAAGACACAGTCTTAACATAGAGGCTAGGTTTATGCAACTGGCCCCAGATCACTTCAGTTCAAACTGATTTTATATAACAGATAATCAGAAATAAATCCAGAAAGAGTAATGACATCTAGGCTGTTCACACTGGTAGTTTATTTGTGATGACAAATAAAACCACCAGTGTAAGCAGCCCAGATGCTGATTTCTCATCAAAGATGAATCATGCACAAGTTAGAGGATCGTTCTCAAATGTTAACACTTTGTTGTATTGTGTTTCTGCCTTTTAGACCCATACAGGAGAGAAAGAGAAGATCTGTCCGTACTGCGGCCAGAAGTTTGCCAGTAACGGCACACTGAGAGTGCACATCCGCAGCCACACGGGTCAGTACCTCCTCATCCAAAGTTACACGAGTTGTACATTTTGGAATATCGCGTAAAAAACAGTGGATGGAAATGGAAAAATGTGCATAAAAACATGCACACAATTGCGTAGGATAAACTTTCGCAGTGACCTCATTTATTGTGTTTCATCTGCTCGCTCTGAGGCACAAGTAATATGAAAATTATTATATTCAGTGTTTTTTCCTACTTTTCTTAGTGATATTTAATGCCAGATTATCAGGAAGTAATGATTTTGTTCTTTTTGGGTCATTGAATAGAAAGGGTGCTTTATTTGCAAATGTTTTATGCGATATTCCAGTGCGAATTTAATTTTGCATCTTTGGATGGAAACATAGCTACTGTGATGACCTTTCAACGTTTATCCTGAACTTATCTATCTTCACAGAGGTTGGCTGAAAATTCAGGTAAAACTTAGTATTAAACAATACTGTAGAGGCTTATTTCACGGGATGACGACAGACTGTGAGTTTAAGAAAAAAATATGCATTTGATAACTATATCATATGCCACCCCACAATAGTAGATGCATTGCATTCGGCATGTTTCTCTGTTTCCGTCTTTCTCTTTTTGAACATCTCAGCGTGGACATGGTGACAGAGAGCATGTTCATTAAAGAGCCTTTATAGTGAAGAGCCCAGCATTCCAGTGTGCTGCCATAACAACAGACTACAACACACACATACACACACGCATATATAAGGACTTGTTTTCTAACCCCTAACCCACACATACATACACACATAGTTCAACAAAGCCAACACATGCCCAATGGAGTTAAAAGGCTGTATGTGTGTGCTGGAATGCAGTAAACATGGTGAGAGTGAGTGATGCGCCTGAAAGAAAGAAACACTCTTTGTAGGCATCCAGCATTGTGACCCTTGACCTCTGCTGCCTGTAAATCTGACTTCCCGTTCTTTCAATTGCACTAGTATTATTTGCTGTTCTGCTTTTTTTAAAGAAACACATGCTGAAAAACATCAGTGTTGTGGAGTATCTTTATCTACCTGGTCTTGATAAGACGGTCACCATTGAAAAAACTTAATCCAGTATATAGATTTGAAGAGCAGGATTTTTACTAAATGAATGAGGAAGGATTAATCGTTTTCATTTATATGCACATCTATTTTATTTTGGAATTGCTTGTTATATCAACATGATTCAGTTGCTTAGTTTTTATATCACTGGCAACTTCATCTCAAATATATAATGGTCATTCAGTATTTCTCCCAATACATTAGTAATTAACAATATACACCAAAACCAGAACTTTAGTTTGGTAAGCAAGATATCTTTTATGTAGTTTGAGACATCATTGCATTAAGTGTGTTGAAAGACCAAAACCATTCAGCCATAGATCTAGCAGGAAAACAGATTTCTGTGGCAGTTGTGTCTTTCTCTGTCCTTCCCCCAGCTCACCTCTGCTCGATGGGGTTAAAACCCCACACCGACAGTCTCACTGCTGGTTCAAAGGGTTAATCTCAAGATTGTTTGTTTGGTTTACCTGCTTGATTAGAAGCTTGATTCAGAGTCTTCTGCCAAAGTTAAACCCAACCCAGTACTTCCTATAAATGAAATCATACCTAATTAAAACATCTAAACCTAATCATAAACCCAGCCATCTGTTTCTCAGATCCGCACTTAAGCTCAACTAAACACTAAACGTTCATTCCACCCGCACATTAACCTCCAAAAAGCTGTGTTTTTACCTCTTTTTAATTTCTGTGGTGACAGAGCGGCCTCTTCAGACACCGTTGAATGTACCGTATGTGTGATCAAGGCTGTTTATTTGGTAATGCCAGGTTTGGATTTGACAGGGCACAGAACAGATCACGCTATGTCTGGCTGCTGGAGAATAATGCAAATCCACCTTTACTGAACTCAGCGTGTTGATGATGTCATCCTCAGGAGCCACATGGGATTTCACTTGTTAGCCAGCGCGGTATACAAAAACTACCTTTAAAAACATATAGCCTCACCTCATTTCCATTTTATAATGCCACAACTGTACTACTAAATAGCTCTATGAATGATTTTATTCTCTTTAGCTAATGTATAAGTATCATAAAAGACGTCTGTATGACTCATGACCAAAAGTCTTTTGAAGACCTTCTGAAAAACTTGTAACCTGCAATTGCTACCTCAAACAAGCCATTTTTACCAGATTTAACCCCCACTCCCAACAATAACAATTTTGTATAAATTGTGACCCTGGACCACAAAACCAGCCATAAGGGTCAATTTTATGAAATTGAGATTTATAGATCATCTAAAAACTGAATAAATAAATGTTCCATTGATGTATGGTTTGTTAGGATAGGACAACATTTGGCCCGAGATACATCTATTTGAAAATCTGGAATCTAAAGTTGCAAAAGATTATTTAATTGAATAATTTTGCTATTTTTAAACATAATTGTTCATATATTACTATTTAGTATTTAGGTCTCAGGTGTGAATGGGGAGAAGGTGTATTAAATTTGGTGTTATCGCTCTCACTCTCTCATACTGGTCACTAGAAGTTCAACATGGCACTTCATGGCAAAGAACTCTCTGAGGATCTGAATAATAAAAAAAAAAGTTGCTCTACATAAAGATGGCGTAGGCTATAAGAAGATTGCCAAGTCCCTGAAACTGAGCTGCAGTATGGTGGCCAAGACCATATAGCGGTTTAACAGGACAGTTTCCACTCAGAACAGGCCTCACCATGGTCATATCCAGAGGTTGTGTTTGGGAAATAGACATATTTGTGCTGCCAGCATTGCTGCAGAGGTTGAAGGGATGGGGGGTCAGCCTGTCAGTGCTCAGACCATACGCCGCACACTGCATCAAAAGGAAGCCTCTTCTAAAGATGATGCACAAGAAAGTCCGCAAACAGTTTGCTGAAGACAAGCGGACTAAGGACATGGATTACTGGAACCATGTCCTGTGATCTGATCAGGCAAAGATAAACTTATTTGGTTCAGATGGTGTCAAGCGTGTGTGGCGGTTGACAACTCAAACCATCAGCTCTCTCCGCAGATTTCCTATGCGATTAAGTTCTGGGGCCTGGCTAGACCACTCCAGAACCTTAATGTGCTTCTTCTTGAGCCACTCCTTTGTTGCCTTGGCCGTGTGTTTTGGGTCATACCCGTCCATGACCCATTTTCAATTCCCTGGCTGGCTTCAATGCCCTGGTCCTGACGGTACATGGCCCCCCGTCCATCATCCCTTTGCAATTGTCCTTTCCACTTAGCAGAAAAACACCCCCAAAGCATAATGTTTCCACCTCCATGTTTGACGTAGGGGATGGTGTTCTCGGGGTCATAGGCAGCATTCCTTCTCCAAACACGGCGAGTTGAGTTGATGCCAAAGAGCTTCGATTTCACAACACTTTCAACCAGTTCTCCTCTAAATCATTCAGATGTTCATTGGCAAACTTCAGATGGACATGTACATGTGCTTTCTTGAGCAGGGGGACTTTGTGGGCACTGCAGGATTTCAGTCCATCACGGCGTAGTGTGTTACCAATTGGTTTCTTGGTGACTATGGTCCCAGCTGCCTTGAGATTGTAGTTCTGGGCTGATTCCTTACTGTTCTCATGATCATTGAAACTCCACAAGATGAGATCTTGCATGGAGCCCCAGACCAAGGGAGATTGACAGTTGTTTTGTGTTTCTTCCATTTGCAAATAATCGCACCAACTGTTGTCACCTTCTCACCAAGCTGCTTGGGAATGGTCTCTTTTTGGACAGCTCTTTGGTCTTGGCCATGATGGAGAGTTTGGAATCTGATAGATTGATTGCTTTTGTGGACAGGTGTCTTTTATACAGGTAACAAGCTGAGATTAGGAGCACTCACTTTAAGAGAATGTGCATACAAAATCAGCAGGGGATCACTTTTTTTCCCTCACTGTAGGTGTGTTTAATTAGGGTTGGAGCTAAACTCTGCAGAACAGTGGCCCTCCGAGACCGAAGTTGCCCAGCCCTGCTCTGACTTGTGTCATTGGTGCAAAACACCCTGCTAAAATTACACCGACTTATGCTCAACGCCGACCCAACATTCGCCCGACCTTCAGCTTGATGTGTCACGGCTTTAAGATTGCCAAATACAGTACAGGACATCAAAGCAGATGGAGACTGGGCTGTTTTAAGACGGAATGGGTGTTTCTGTTTAAAGGTTGAACTAAAAACACTGTCCAAACAGATCCAAGGACTCCGGCGTGAATGGATGTTCTGTTTGCATGTATGCATTAGTCTTAGTTTGCACACTCTGCTGGGTTAGTGTGGTGCCATTGGCAGCAGGAATGCAGGAGGAACTAAAGGAAACACTTATGGAATGTGAAGGGCTGAATGACATCATGTGAGGTGTCAAGGCCTGGAAGAAGCTAAAGTTGCCCTGGGTTTACATCTCATTTACGCGAAACTGAAAAGAGCCATTGTACAATGTGATGTGTAAGGTGTGTGTGTGTGTGTGTGTGTGTGTGTGTGGAAAAGCCTATGCATTTGCCCTTAGGACAGATCAAGCCACATTAGTCTAGTGCCCTCATCAGTGAAAGTAGTTCAGCCATGAGGTCAGTGCACATGCTATTGATGGTTGTAGGTGAAAGTGACACAAAACATTAGCAATGATCTGAACACACTTCTCTAACATTAACATTTCCACAGAACTACGTCTCGTCTCTCCTACGTCCTGTTTGGTATGAATGAAGCCCAGAATGTAGCATGCCATTTAGGGAAGGATTTAGATGCAGATTGTCTTTGGAAAGAATTGTTCATTTCAGATTTACTACTAATAAGTAATACTACTAAGTAATATTCAAATCTGGTAGGAATAAAACTGCAGTATTACGTATATACTGTTATAAGTTTTTATTTATATTTTAAATTAGCTTTTATATTTACATTGTAAGTTTTACATTTTACATTGTAAGAATATATTTTTTAAAATTCTTTTTTAATTATTATTTTTGTATATATTATATTTGTATTTAGAATTTTTATTTATTTTTTTATTTTTTTCAATTAAAATTGTGAGTAATTTTAGTGTTTAAACATATTTCAGTGTTTTGCTAAAGCAAAGTTTTTGGGTCTTCAGGAATGCTAAAATCTCAACCTGATCTTGTGACAAAAACGTACCTGTGGGAACTTTTTCACAAGACGTAAAATAGTGGTGCTAATAGAGTGTTAATGTTTTTCCCCCAGAACAGTTGAACGTACATATGGTATGTTTTATGTGACGTTGGTTTTGTACGTGTTACCGCATTTTTGAGTTGAAATGTCCATTGAGAGGCACTATAACTCTATTGCTCCATGACATTTTAAAATAACGTACCATCTGCACTACACCTAAATTTACCATGATAGTATGAACAAAAGCCAATGTGATGTAAAAACACAATAGCAAGCATGCCGTTTTAGCTTGCTATTTCTAATCTTTCAGCTATTTCATCATGAGTCATGTTTTTCACAGGATTCTTACCCAAAGATTGCACAGTCCAGTTCCATGCCAGCTGAGCTACAGAGCAAGCTCATTATGTCCGGAAAGCGAAAACATACAGAGCTATAATCATAACTGTGGATAAAAACAAATACAAGTGCTCGCTGTTTTTCCACCTCTAGTGTTCATTTCTGTTGAAAGCTGCAGTGATATGTACTTATTGGTATGCATTTCGCGTCTTGCGAAAAAGATCCAACAGCTACATTTTCATCATAAAATCAGGTTGTAGAATCTTCTAGGTAGGTTTGTTGGGTCAAGTTGGAGTTAGGACATTGGCCTTTCAGAATCAGGATCATACCCCCCTGCCTTAGGCAATCAACCCTGATCATGAGGACCAACTGTCCTGCAAATTTAATTGTCAGTCTCCAACCCCAGTTAGATACGTCTGTACCAGCTAATCAAGCTCTTACTAGGCATACTAGAAACTTCCCAGCAGGTGTGTTGAGACAAGTTGGAGCTAAACTCTGCAGGACACCGTCCCTCCAGGAACGAGTCTTTTGAGACTTCTAAACTATATTAACTTGACAGCACTGTTAGACACTGAAATGTATAACTGTGGTCTCTTTTTGTCTAGTGTCTAAACAATATTCGGAGAAACATAGCCATCATGTTTTCCTCTGTATCATTCACTTTTTAATTGGATAACAGCGTCAATATAGATAGATTACAATCATCTAAAACAGCAGGAGACTGGGGTTCCACATTTTGCCCATGGGCCGCTCACTGACCACCTAATGGATGTTGCACACAATAATGACAATAGCTTCGTTAAATCCAGTCTGATTCCAGTCTAATGGACTGGCTTTTCATAATTTCCGTTGGTCAGGCTGCACCGTGCACAGGTTTTAATCAGGCCACTGGAAAACAAAGTTGTGTTTACAGGATACCAATCTAGGATGAGCGTTTCTCAGGAAGAACTGATCCCTGGATTTGTCAGAGATTGTGAGGTTCATGGCGTATAATCTCTGAACGGCATTACCTAGTTAGTATTGCTTTAGTTACACAACATATTCCACATTGTCAGACAAATGTCCGTAAAGTAGTCGTGCTTATACTTCCGGACAGATGGAAATTCTGACCACAAAGTTTAAATACAATTTCCAATCATTTCTTTAATGCTGTGTGGAAAGTCATACATAAATAAGATACACTTTCTTGAGTGCTGTGTGGAAATTTGTAAATAAGCTAAGCTCTAAATAACACTTAAAGGGGACATAACAAATACAGTTTCACTCATGTTAATCATGAGTACCTATAGAGTAGTACTGCATTCTTTATATCTCCAAAAAGTCTTTAGTTTTATCATAGTTATAAAAGAAAGATACAGCTTTACGATTCTCTCTGAAAAAAGCAGAGCTTCTGGAGCTAAGTTCGACGAGCACTCGCTCTGATTGCCAATAAAACACAGACTGATCTGATGCCGTTTCACTTACCATTTGCAGTTCTGAATCATGACCGGGATCTTTTATAGCTGGGACCGCTCCATCTTTCAGTATCAAACAATGTGCAAATCCAGCATCGAACTGGGCCTGGTTTATGAAACGTTCGTCAACAAACACATTTGCAAAACTCCATTGCTTCACCGGAAAAACGAACTGCATCCACTGTTCAAGTAACGCTGGGTTCTTCGGGAAACTGAGCAAAGTTATCTTTGCCTTACAACCAAAACCACACTTCTTTAGAAGTAGTGCAGCCGAATGAAGCACATTGATGGGCGTGCTCTTTCTCTCACTCTAGACGGCGTGTGTGCGAATGCACTTTTCCCGGAGAAATTCTCATATAAGGAGTTCCACCATCGTCTACATCATTACAGCCACAATAGAAAAAAAAACCCGGAAGTACGATTTTTGGCGCAGAAATTCTCTGTCATTCGCCCAAATAATTTTTTTAAACTTTGGCCATGTTTAGCATGAGAATTCAACTCTTTAACACTGTAAACAACTTTGAATACACAAAAAAACATTGCACCCCCCCCCCCATTTAAGAACAAAGCACGAATCCATCTTTTAAAACTGGCTAATTGAGTGTTTTAAAACACTGTTTTGAATGAGACTGACAACGAATGCAATGTTACTGCCTATGAACTGCTTGAATCGAATGAATTGGTTCTTGGCTTAGAGTAAGCTGCAAAGTGGACCAGACATTGTCGATTAAAAGCTAAAAGAGTTTCACTAGATTTAAGACAGGGTTTCACTTGATTTTCATCAGATAAATGATTTCACGCAACAATTAAACCTTGAGAATGCAAAGTGGTGCTATCTCAGGGCTGGAGTGACATGTTTATGGTGCTCAGATGTGGAAGGATAGCAGTATGAAATGTTACAGCACAGCTGTAGGAAGTTCTGCACATGTATCTTGTAATGCTAAAGGAAGCCGAGGCACGCGCTTGTGTGTGTAGTGATGGGTAATTCTTTGGGATGTTCTCGCTGCAGGAGGCTGTGTCCTCACAGTAGTCTAACAGTGCACACTTAGACAATCTCACACACTCACACACACACACACACACACACACACACACACACGCACTGTCCGTCCACATCTGGAAAGTGAAACCCATCCAGTCCAGTAAGACTATGTATGTGTGTGATATAAACATCTCTACTGAACTGCCTACTACTTGATCCAAACAACAGAAGAAGAGCAGCTTTTTCCACTTGAATGAATTCAGATTCAAGATGTGTTTGGGAAATATTTTTCCTCAGTTACTGTATCTGCCACTGTTGATTGATTTGACGACAGCGCTGGGAGTAGGGCTATGCAAAACTACACTTTCTCAACACTGATTAGTTGGAGGGTTGTTTGAAATAGGTCCTCCCAGAGTTTTTCATGCTAGGAAAAATAATAGTCAATCTCAGCCCACTAAAAGTGTATTAGAAGAGTAAGAAAACACACTCATTTGTTCTCTCTCATTTTTCATTTAATAAAAACTACAATTCCCTTTGTTTATTTAAAAATGTAAATATTTCGTTGTCACTGGGTAGGCCTACTTTTCAGTTGTATTGCTATTATTCTAAGCTAGAGCGATGACATAGAATCTGAGATATACAGATTAAAACAAATTCATTTTTGCCTTCTTAGTAGACAGCAAGTATAAGCAGCCTAATGACTTTATTGAAGAACTGTAATGATGCATTGACAGAATTTGCAGTAAATGAATCATTTGTCTAATCAGTAGAAGTAGGTCAGGATTTATCAAATAGATTCGTCTAACTGTTGGTTTAGGATAATTGCTGGTTTAGGATAATGTCCAAATTAGACACATCAGAAGTGTTTTGGGAGCCGTTCACGTAGCTGGATGTAACAGAATGGAATGAGACTCCCGGAAAAAAAAATAATGAAACACTGAAAAAGTTATGGCCAGTGAATTGATTGAATTTTTAACTCCAAAGAGATTAAATTAGCGATGCAACTGCTTTAAATTTAATTGTACCTTTTAAAGGGGTAGTTCACCCAAAAATGAAAATCACCCCATGATTTACTCACTCAAGCCATCCTGTATGACTTTCTTATTTCAAATGAATACAATCAGTGTTAAAAAATAAATAAATACATACAATTAAAACCTCCTTGCTTTTTCAAGATTTATAATGAAAGTGAATGGCTGATATTTTGGAGGCTAAAAAATGCATCTGTCCAGCACAGAAAAATTCTCCACACAGTCTAGGGGGTTAATAAAGGCCTTCTGAAGTGAATGAATGCATTTTTGCAAGAAATATATCATTAAAACATTTTAAATGTTGTAATCTCCAGGTGTGAATGAATTAGAAGTACAAAATGAGGATTTGTAAAGAAAAATGTTGGAGGATTCAATATTAGTCAAAGGGGGACTGGTTTTCATTTGCTGTAAACAAAACTTGGTTCTCATGAGACTAGCATATTCTCTCATGAACGCACGTTCGATAGTTAGCGGAAGCTAGAGATCACCTCTCAAAAGAATAAAACAATGATATGTGAACAAAATGCATGTTTTGGTCATTTGCAATCGATATTAAGCAATCGCCGCAATATTTCAATCACTAAAAAGGGTGACAAATTGACAGACTGAAAAATACTTAACGGATTAGTTCACTTTCAGAACAAATATTTACAGATAATATATTCACCCCCTTGTCATCCAAAATGTTCATATTTTTCTTTCTTTAGCCGTAAAGAAATTATGTTTTATGAGGGAAACATTTCAGGATTTCTCTCCATAAAATGGACTTCTATGGTGCCCCCAAGTTTGAACTTCCATAATGCAGTTTAAATGCAGCTTCAAAGGGTTCTAAACGATCCCAGTCGAGGAAGAAGGGTCTTATACAGTGAAGCGATCGGTTATTTTTTCAAACAAATTGACAATTTATATACTTCTTAACCTCAAATGCTCGTCTTGTCTTGTGTCTGCGATTCGTAGTCTGTGTTATCTGGGTTAATACAGTTAGGGTATGTTGAAAAACTCCCATCTCGTTTTCATCCCCAACTTCAAAACCGTCCCACAGTAGAACTACCAACCCAGTGTTTAAAAGTGAACATACAAAGAAGATCAAACACCCTTTACAAAAAAGGTAAAACAGTGCTGTAGGACGATTTTAAAGTTGAAGACGAAAACAAGATGGGAGTTTTTCGACATACCCTAACTGTATTGACCTGGATCACACAGACTAGACTAGACTAGACTAGACATGCATATTGCAGAGACGAGACGAGCATTTGAGGTTAAAAGTATATAAATTGTCAATATGTTTAGAAAATAACTAATTGTTTCACTAGATAAGACCCTTCTTCATCAGCTGGGATGGTTTAGAGCCCTTTGAAGCTGGATTCAAACTGCATTTTGGAAGTTCAAACTTGGAGGCACCGTAGAAGTCCATTATATGGAGAGAAATCCTGAAGTGTTTTCCTCAAAAAAATATAATTTCTTTATGACTGAAAAAAGAAAGACATGAACATCTTGGATGACAAGGGGGTGAGTACATTATCTGTAAATTTTTGTTCTGATAGTGAACTAATCCTTGTATTTAGATGAGGCCATGAATGAAGGCAGTGCGCTAAATGGTGCAGTGTTTTCTCTGGAATGGTTTTCTATGGGAATACCATTACGATGCATTGCATCTGTATGCTTGGTTTAACTGGTTGCTTGTACAAAGTGTGCATCATCAATAAGGTGTATACTGAATTTAGCCTTTTAACATCATCGTTTTACTACCAGTGTTGGGGAAGGTTACGTTTAAAAGTAATGCATTACAATATTGCGCTACTCCCTAAAAAAGTAACTAATTACGTTACTTAGTTACTTTTAGTGGAAAGTAATGTGTTACATTACTTTTGCGTTACTTTTTAAATCTGCACAGGATTTGTTTATTTGTTTTTAATATAGAAAGTTAGATTTTTAGCAAATGTAAAAGCCCTTTCACTCCAAAAAGTGAAATGAATAAGCCTAAGGCTGAAGAAAAAGTAAATTTAAGTCTGTACAGTAGAACTGTAGGAAAAGGAAGTTCAACACTCTTCAGCAATGAGAAGAATTAAGCACAAATGTTAGTTAATCTAAAGTAAGTTTTGCTTTTTATTATGGTTGAATTGGATCAACAAAGGTCCGCAGCAAAGACATTAGTTAATAAAATGGGAATAATACATAAAGGAAACAAAAAGTCACTCAAGATATTTTCTTGTAAATTAAAAAGTAATGCGTTACTTTACTAGTTACTAAAAAAGTAATCTGATTACGTAACTAGCGGTACTTGTAAAGTGTTACCCCCAAAGCTGCATACTACATTACTGCTTAATGCAAAGCACATAAAAATAACTGGCGTTCAGTGGAACAAAGCCTCATCTTGCCATCCAGGTGGGCATTCCTATAAGGGTGTGATGTCACGTGAAAACAATCAATTCATATCGATTCATATCATTTTAATCACCTTCGGCCAAAAATAATCCATCTTGACACATCTCAGTGTGTGTAGGACTGCATGCGTGTACAGTGTACTGAACACAGCACATACATGGTAACGTTTAAGCATGTGTGGCGGCCACAGCATTAGTTGTGGAGGTCTGTCAGTAATCACCAGGTCAAGTGTGAAGTGATTGGGTGTGTCTGTGACTGATCAAAGTCAATCACTTATGGGTCAAAACCGATCGATATTGTATTACTGCACCGTTTCAGTCTGCGGGTCCGTACCCGCCGGCATTCAGGCCTACGTTTCCAGTCGGTGTGTGTATGAATGTGTTAACCTGCTTTGAATGTTAGAATGAGAAAGAGGAAGCCAGGATGGAGTGTGTGATGGACAGGCCTAATGTCTTTCATACTGAAGGCCCTGAGCTACAAAGATCTCCCCATAACACCAGCACAATGCTCGGCATGTGACAGGGACAACCATCTGTTCACCAGACACACACACACTCTCACACGAGGGGGGTGCCAAACGGATCGATTAGCAGACGGGGGTGTCTGGGGCCACAGGGGACCGCCGGGGATCTGGAAAGAGAGCAGAGACACTCGGGTCACACAAAGACGGTGTCGCATTACAACACATGCTAAATCAGTTAGCGGCTTTTCCACACATACACACACACCAGGGACTCAGACAGTGATCCTTTCGATAAATCAAAGTAACAAGTCGATTTTCACAGTTTTGGAAGCAAATGCATCAACTCACCGCTACAGCACTGAAGTGTTTTTAAGGTATTTTTTTTAGCCTGATATTATGTTGATGCTTACCGGCCCATGTCAGAAGAGACCACCCTGACATATATTGTGATATTATGTTCTCTACATATGGCTCAGGTGCTGCTTGGGCAATGGGTGATTTGTTTTCACCCGTTGTATCATCTGTCAGTCAAGTCACTTTTAATAGTAGCAGTACACACTTTTAGATCACTTACATTATTTATTGATTTATAGGGACAGTAGAAAAAACATGATTCCAGCCAAAAAAAAAGAAAGAAATAAAACAAAAATGAATAAATAAAAATAATAATAATAAATAAATAGCAACACTTCACCAACCCTTCATTACTAATATAACCATATATGCCCATATATACTTATACACAATGTTGGGGGTAACGCATTACAAGTAACGCAATTACTTTTTTCAAGTACTTTTTTTAAGTAACTAGTAAAGTAACACATTACTTTTTCATTTACAAGATACACCAGTTACTTTTTGTTTCCTTTATGTATTTAATCTCATTTTTAATAATCAATGTCTTTGCTGTTGACCTTTGTTGATTCAATTCAACCATACTAAGCAAAACTTACTTTTTACGTTTTCTCATTGCTGAAGAGTGTTAAACTTCCTTTTCCTGCAGTTCTACTGTACAGACGTGAATTTACTTTTCCTTCAGCCATAGGCTTATTTATTTCACTTTTTGGTGTTAATACATTTTTTAATTATTTGCTAAAAATCTATCTTTTTATTTTAAAAAAACAAAACAAAGCCATTTGTGACCAGATTTAAAAAGTAATGCAAAAGTAATGTAACACATTTATTTACATTAAAAGTAACTAAGTAACATAATTAGTTACTCTTTTAGGGAGTAACGCAATATTGTAATGCATTACTTTTAAATGTAACTGTCCCCAACATGGTCAAATTAGCAAAATTTCTGCAAAATTGCAAAAAGGCCTATTGTCTTTTGTCAATATCAGTATAAAGTACAGCTCATGCAGTACAAAAGTCATTTGGAAAACAAATATGTTTTTCTGTTGGTCAGCACAGCAAATTTGCATGACCAAGTTGAACATGAGTGATATCTGTGTGGGGAACTTTTCTGGCCTCACACGAAACTCCTATTGCGATCGTACAAATTTCTATTGGAATGATTGAATTTTGCAGAGCAACAGTAATTTTGCAAACAAGTTTAGAGTGCTTTGACTTCCTTTGTATTAAGAAAAAAACAAAAACAAAACTGAGACATTTCCCAAAAAAATGTCATGATCCACCGAAAAAAAAAAAAAAAAATTCAGAAACATAGTTTTTGAATAAAATGAAATTGAACAGAATTTTAATGTGAAGTATAATTTTAAATTAAGGACATATTATATATTACATGTAATATATTTACATTTTTTAAATAAATTTGTACTGTTGGTTAGCATTTGTAAGCTGGTTAGCAACCAATATTAGATTTTAAATAAAAAAAATATATATATATATATTTTTTTTTATGTATCAATATTGGTTGATGTTGAATATTTATTTGAAGTGTTTCTTTATTGCACAATGCACATTTCTTAATATTATGCCTAAAATGTGTTTTATAATTGGTATTAATAAGCATTGTATGATCTCTGTATAATATCAATCTTGAAATACTAGATATTTAAGATAATAATAGGACTGGCAAGTGATTAAAAATGTAAACCTTAATTAATTACATGATGTGGTGATTATTTAATTGCACATCAAATTCGGCTGAGAAATTAGTTCCAAAAGATAATTTAAAAAATCATTGTAAAGCATCAAACAGACATTCCAAAAGGTAGCTTCAGCAAGAAATATTTTGTTTGATAGCATTTATTACACTCTTTTGGACCACGAGGCTGAGTACATGTTGACACTCTGGGTAAACTATATCTTTATAATTTATTTGATTAATTTTATTAATATTACTATGGAAAAATTAAATTATTTATTTAATGAAATGATACTCTAAAAAAAATAAACTAAAACTGCCAGTAGGTGGTGGTACATTCATTTTAATCATTCAAATGGCTGATTCATTCAGGAGTGAAATAAATGGTTCTTTGTGAATGCTCCATTGAATCATTCGGCTTGTTCAACTTGAAGCGGATCATCAACATCAGACCGATCGGTGTATGACAATAGAGCAGGCGGCTCCTTATGCTTTTGAATCACTCTCACAGTTCTTTGATGTCATACAGAAAGGTCTGTGCAGTGCCGCTTCAAATCCAACATGTATATGGCTAGTGGTTCAACGTGCCAAATGGTTTACCCAATTCGTTCAAAACGTGTATTGACCCTTTAAGACCTAAAGGCAAAATAGGTAATTTTCACATAGTTTGTTTATTTGACTGTAAAATTTTAACAGAATGTGCTATTTTCAAATAGAAGGTGTCATGAAATGCCGCTGTGTTTTGCTCGGAGATGAACAGTTCTGCTTTGTCTTTATATTTTCGTTGGGAAAATTGAGCAAAACGGACAACATTGTGTCTAAAATAACACAACATTAACTTCTTACTTACTTAACTGTTGTATAAGATCGGTATCACATTTGCACTCCTGTGATATTGCACTCAGCCTATTGCTCGTGTGATATTGCTTAACCTTATGATGTAAATATGAGACAAAAACTCAGACGGGCATTTTTGCCCCATATCTTAAATTTTAGGAACATTCTAACTACTTTCACTAGACTCCATCACACAGTGAGTTGTTGCCCTGCCTCATATTTGTCATCAATCAACTGTATGAAATGTCAGATGATCCACGTAGGTTTGGGGTGGGGCAAGTGCGTTAATAATTTCAATGCGTTATTTTTCACCTTAATTAATGAATGTTATTAACGTGTTAAATTACCAGCCCTAATAATAAGATATTTAAAGTGTACCTGAAGTATAATAGTTGCACTTTAGCACAATCAAATGTATTTCAAAATATCTTTAGTTGGACCTCAGGACTACTTCCACACAATTAAACTGTATTATGCACAAAATTATTTGTTCCAGTTTAGCAGACTTTAAGTATACCAGTTTAGTATAACAAAAGTGCAAATGCAGGAGATTTTTATGAAGAAAAAACTTTTTTTATGCAAAAAATAATGGATAAGAGAAAGGCTGTAGAAAAATACAATGAAATACAAAGGCTGTAGAGAACAGTGCACTATTGCAGACTTATATAGCCTACTGAAGTTTTAATTACATTATTGTAATAGCTATAGTCAGTCGTAAACTAAAGTGGGCCGGTCTAAGGCATGGATCTCCAGAGCTGAAAATGAGTCCCACTCCGGCCCTGGCTTAGATTGTTAAAATAGGGCCCATTGTGTTCAAAAACAACTGGAGTGCAAATTAAACAAAATGAAGGCTCTTTTAAAACAGAACTGCAAGAACCTGTGCAGTATGAATTCCCCTGCACACTATTTAGTGGAGATCGATGCTTGAATCCAGTGCTCAGTGTAGAGCAACATCCAAGGGGAACAGATAAAGAAAACTTCTATTGTAAGACAATATCGCATCAGACTGTGGAAGAAAAGGCAGAACTTCATCCAGGAACGGTCCTCCTCAATACCATCTGCTCGTGAGAGCACAGGCTCTTTTTGTCCTGAGCTAATCCCTGTTTTACAGACCTGACAGATGCTCAAATCCCTCGACCCAGGGCCCAGGACTAAACGCTATCTCGCCGGATCCCTCTTCTAATGTCTTCTACAGAGGCGAAGTCAAGCTCTAACCCAATACTCTACTTGTTACATAAATGACAGATCTCCTCCTCATGTAACATCTGTGAAGTCCATTGACTTGTTTGTCAACACGCTGACCTGTAAACCGACACTGACGCTCTTGATGAAAGTCGCAAACGGCATCAAACCATGCACATCAACTTGACTGCAGTGGTGATAAATAGCTTTACAGGGTGAGGACATTTCCTGATGGCAGAAAGTTACACCCAAGACCAAAACCGAAGGAGAAAACCACTTCATCTGGAGAGATAGATGAGGATGTGATATGTGGTTTTAAGATGCAGCTGTGAAGACCAGTTTCAAGATTTTCTTGCATGTGCATGTTCTAAAACCAGAAATGCGTTGGAGGATGTGGAAGGCGCCGTTTTTCCATTCTGGTGGACTACATAGGTTTTTGCACTCTGCATTACATCCGGGGAAGCTTGTCACCATCAAATCAGCACCATAACGGATCATTTGTAACATCTCGGCAGGCTCGTTTGGAGAGCGCTCTCATGTTTAATGAACATCTTACATGTGCATTCCCCCTGAAGCTGAGCTAATTAACCTTATTATTCAAGGGGCAGCAAAAAAGTTTTCCTCGCCAATCTTCGTTTATCTAATTAATCTACGTAGGTTTTTTTGAATCCAACAGTTATTCCCTCAAGAGGTTGCATTAACAAGAAAGCGAATTAGAAACTGGATTGTTGCACAACCAGGACACACGCAGGAACACAGCAATTGGCATCTCTCTGAAGGCAGTGTCTTATTAAGTTATGTTTTGCCATTTCGTGTTTCTCAGTGGGGCTGCCCCAATTGCCAGATGCATTACCAATTCCGAAGGGAGCCATTCTCCATCCAGAAAACCCTTATTTCATTAGCCCAGAAAGGCCCGTAATGAGAATAGAGCTTTGTTTCACGTGCCTGGGTTTCTCTCTGCTTCCTGCCGGTGACGGCTGGATCTCACGGTTATGTGAGCCTGATATTTTACGTCTTTTCCGCAACTCTCTAAATAATTCCTACACGACATGCCAGAGCAACAGAAGCCCTGCCAGTGAGTTGACTTTTATCTCTCGCTGTTCCAGTTATACGAAGCTCTGTTTTTTTTATGCGGGAAATTATTTTGCTGACATCATGCAGAACTTGATTTGTACGCTGCATAGTCTTGATTTTAGAAATAAATCCATCAGACTGCAATTCGTAGTATGTAATGCACAGTGTATTTATTGTCTGCTTGGTTGAAAGGGCTACAGGAGACAAGTATCTTCTAAGGACAGTTTTCTATCATCACAAAAATTGCGTGATCACACAGCACTATATATATAAAGCTATATATTATTTACAACTATATTCGCATACATACAGTATACTCATGTAAAACGATAGATGCTATATGACAAATGTTTCGTCAAAAACTGTAACTTTATTACTGTATACCGTACTGTAAATGGTGTATTCTGCTAATTTGGGCACTGAAATGAAAAGAAAGCGTCATTTACACATGCTGCAGAAACCCGTTTGAAACAGGCCTTAATCTATGGAGAGATGTCCCATTTTCATTTATTGCAAATTCAACAAGATTATTTAAAGTCTGACACTGTCTGATCACACATTACATTGTAGTGTCCATGTTGTAATTACATTCATAAGTAATGGTGCAAAATCTGTGCCGTTTTTGCATGTTTTTTACTGATTATGTGAAGAAAAAAAAAAGAAAATAAAAATGAAATAATAAAACAAAATGTAAAATAAAATAAAATTGAATAACAAAATAAAAATAAATAAATAAATAAAAAACAATAAATTAATGTATATCTGTGAAATGGCGTTGAATGTGCTAAACTGCGTTTAAAAAAAGACATTCTTGCCTTATATTAACAAAACCAGAAAATAAAATCAAAACTATTATTTATTTTATTTTATTTTAAACATAGACAGGGAATGTCAATAATGTTATTAACTTGGCATATTGATGGGTGTTTGCAGTTTGTGGCAATATTAAGAAATTTAGATGATTTATGGTCAATTTGGACATTAAATTTATTTTATTATTTATTTTGTATAATAAACAGTTGTGATATCACTATAGTGAAATCCAGTGTGTAGTTTACTCCCTAAAGGAAAGATTTGAGGACCATTGCATTATTGCATATTTTATTATTTATTTCTATTATTTCATGTTTTTTTTTTTTTCTTTTATTTGAGGTTTTAGTAATTTGATGTATTTTGCCTTTTTTGTTTTGTTTTAATAATTGAACTTAGTTTTACTAATTTTAGCACCTAGTAAGGCAGTTGCCATTTCAGCATTTCTAACTTTTTATATGTATGTGTGTGTGTGTTTGTGTGTGTGTGTGTGTACATGTGTATATGTATATGTATATAGAATGTTTTTTATTCATTATAATCAAATATTTCTGTATTTTATTTCAGGTTTCACTTAATAAATGATTTATTTATTTATTTATTTATTTATTTATTTTATTTTAGTTAAGTGTGACTACACTCACTAGGACATTGTTATTGTAATAAATTACCATAATGTATAATAAATTGACCTTGCAAACAAAATCAGAAGTTCTCAATTGAGCTTCCAGTGCAGCAGTGTTTGTTACCTCACACCGCTGGATTGTAGCACTGCAATCATAACCGTTCTGCTATCTGCAGCCATGATCAGCTTTATCTAAAGCAGACCCACGTGTTTGTCCACTCTCTGATTGACAGCTTGTCACTCCACCTTTGTGTGGATACTGGGCACGCACAGATAGCATCTCTCCCATTTAGCCCAGCGATGCTTTGATCCGCGGAGAGGCGGGGCTTAACCGGCCCCACCCACTTCAGGTCTCTGCGGTTCAAGATGGTGGAGATAGAAACACAAAAACCCTATGTTTGGTTTTACATTTCTGGAGAGGAAGACTGATAATCTAAAGACACACAAAGTATTGATTTGGAAATCCTGTTTTATATTTTAGGTTCCTTGTGGACATGTTATTCCAGACTTTATGTAGTCAAAGATCCGAAAGCATATATCTAGACCCTCTATGAGCCAAATGGTAAATATATTCTCATTCATAAAGATTAAAGCCTTCTCTGTTTGCATAAATACATATCTGATTGAAATATCAATATGCAGCTGTATCTGTAAATCCAGTCAAGCTGTACTTGATCTTGGGCTCAAAAAGGCATTTGTGATCAAAAACGTGGAACAAATTTTTACAAAAGATATCCAGCCTGAAGGTGCAGCGTTTAAACCCTCAAAGTAAGTCATCAAATCCGTCATATTTTACTGGTTTCGTGCATGACACAGTTACTTTCTGCATTGAATCCCACAACATATTGGAGCCTTTAATATTATGCAGATTCCCGAAGTTCTGTGCCAGGCTCTCCGTTTCCAAAGCCAAATTATGCCTGGCATCAAAACATTCTTGATCCAAAGAGGCAGAAGATTCTAGTTTTTCCAAGCTTTGATTCCAGTGGTGCAGAACCTTAGGAGTGATGATGAAGACATAATGTGCCTTGATCACCAATTAGGGTGGTCATTTTCCAATGAAACACTCCTGGCACTGGTGCTCGGATGGGGATCAGTGGCGTTCTTTCAAAACCAACTGACTTGAACAATGACGTAACTGACTGTGCTACTAAAAATTAAAAAAATAAAAAACAGCCCACAAATAAACATGCCACATCACAGTCTTTGTTTATGAGACTTGCTCCTAGTCTTGAGAATGGAACCAAATAACTGAACTAAGTGTCTTTATGCCATCAAAATCACGGTTGCTTCCTGGAAAACTGAGCTCTGTTTGATGATCTCACAACATATTGCTGTAGTCCAGCATTGTATATGCCATGAAGTGAAATACTTTTCTTCTTCTCTGGCCATTAATTAGTAACCCTGTACTTTCTACTGTATCACATATTACATACAGATTTTTAAGGCCTAATCTACTCCATGCGGTCACAACTCGGTTACCAAAAATGTGGAGAAATGGATCTAAATGCAATTTTATTTTGTCAAAAATTCATGCAAGATTTGCTACTGCATTATATATACACAGACCTGCTGCTGTACAGGTGGAGCTGGGGAAGGTGGAGGGTTTCTGAAATGCGCTTTAACTACCACAGCAAGCACTAGCCAAGTATTTGAATGTTGAGCAGCAAGATCAATGGCTGCTGATACGAAAAGAATCTGCTGAGCCGTGTATAAGATTGAGAACCTATTGGCCTGTGCCATCTAGAGTTTCATGACTTTTTATGAACTCAGGCCTGGAAAAAGAAAGAACAACAACTGAAAGAAACATAGGGCTTAAATAGACCTGACTAATTAACGAAAGGGACAACTGGTGTGCAAAATCAAAGCAATAAAGAAACATAATAACAGATAACAGAAACACATAAAACTGCACTAAAACACATGGCCAAACCACCCAAACCTGAAACAAATACAATCCCTGATATGCCTTCTGTCATCTGAGAGACTTCAGTTTATCCACCTTCATCTCATGCTTCACATGTCTTTTTGCTTTCAAATCAAACAGGTTTTTATAAAGTAAATGTAAGAAAAACTTTCATGTTGTTAGTAATAATTAGGGCTGTCCCCTAATATATTGACTAACTGTTAGTCGACAAAAATAAATTTTTTTGACCAAAACTTTATTAGTCGCTTAGTCACAGAAAAAAAAAAGAAAAAAGTCCACAGGAAGTGGCAAAGTCACACAGCCAATAACAGATCGATAACGGCTGGTCTATGTAGTAATACAGTACATCAGGCAGGACATCCAAACACTTGTCTATCATTCATCGATCTCAAATATGGCTTATAGGTAAAATATGCTTGCTCACTGCATGACAGATAGTGGTGCAGGTTGGGTCACTTGCTTTTAAAATGCTAATTTGTGGTCATATACAGAAAAAAATAATACATTTTTTGAATCTGTAAAGACTCCACATTTATTTGTGCACATTCACAATAACAACAAAACATTGCGCTTAAGTAAAATAATAAGGAAAACAGGATGTGCTTTCTGTCGTCTCGTTCTTTGTGAACTATAAAGAGTGAAATATCTACTTTCAAATGAACCAATTCAAATGGAAAACAAATATTCTCCGATTATGTAATGCGTATGAAACATGCATACATGCGCATTTTCTCAATAAATTATTAAAATGCAGCCTCCTTACTGTTTTTCCCTGACACATTCATAATCATTAACTTTGCCGGTGTGATGTGGCAAGCTCTATGCATGCGTTTGAGCGCTTATTAGGCTGTGTAGGCAATTAAAGGCTCATTATTATTATTATTTATATGGTTTATTAAAAAAATATGCGATCAATCGCTAATGTTTAAAATAAACGACTACTAGTCAACCAGAAAAAATCTTAAGTCGAGGACAGCCCTAGTAATACTTCAAGATGAATAATTACTGGACCGAAGCAATTTAGATTTACTTGATTATTCATATTTCATTAAAAAAAAAATCTTGTTCAAATTTGATATGGTAATGAGGCTTTATGAGGAACGTTTATTTGTTCATCTCTGTATCGTCACTGTATTGCAGTGCATTATATGTTTTGAAACTACAGAGCTCATCATTAAACAAAATATATATATATATATATTTTTTTTTTTGTTTAAAAGTGACCCTTAATCAATTTTTGAGCAAGTACATAACCAGCCAGTGTCCCAGACTATCTTTTCACCATTATTACAAGCTTCACAACAATAAGCTTGTAATAATGTTTTCTAATTTGAGTAGTACTGGTAGATTTTCATGGGAAGTAGGCTATATCGCATGTGAGGATGCTCCAGGTGGTGGATCATTTATAGCCTTTTCTCACAGCAACTGGAATAATGACACTGATCATCATTTTGATGGTACATTGTAATCCAGAATGGAATATGTGTTAATGAAACTAATGTAAGTGACTTAAATTAGATTATATTCAAGTTTTAAATGGACATCTGATTACAGATAAATGGGATTACACAAGATTCAAATAACAAGGTTGGAACAAAAGTGGCAGACATGTTACTTACTTATTTAGATGATAATGTCCAGTAAAAATTGTGTGGAGCGGTGCTGATGCACGTTCTAGTAAAGAAGATAATTCTTCAAATAACTGCAATTGCAGGTTTCAAACAGAGATGGTGACAAAGAGGCAACTTACAGTCTGCAGCTTTAAATAAATCATCTTCCTAAGACATATCATTGGGAGATGTAGGGTGACAACTGATATTCATAGTGTTTTATGTTAACTAGTCTGTTATCATGTCTGTTATCAAAAAATCTAGGTTAACACTTTAGTTTTGGTACAAATTCTTACTAAAAGCTAGTTGCTTGTGGCTATTATTAACATATTGGCTGTTTATTAAGAACTTCATCACATATTCTGCTTGACCCATATTCTACATCCCTTTACCATATTCCATACCTAAACTCAACAACTACCTTACTAGCTATTTATAAGCAGCAAATTAGTAGTTTATTGAGGCAAAAGTCATTGTTAATAGTTTGTTAATAGTGGGAATTTGACCCTAATATAAGCATGACAAGATCTAGATCTGATTTTCATAACAACACCTTACTTTTTATCCATTTTAATATTGACATATGCATCACATTGCATATTTTTGCTCAGTTTAGGCCTTTGAATAAGACTGAGGTGTTTTCTTTCTTCTTGAGTATGAACTGTGTGTTTTCACTATATCATAGTATATGATATAGTGAATGCCTGATGTATCAAATATGATGCAATACATCAAACGTTTTTTTTATGATTTTTGTCTAAAGGATTAATAAACTTGCTTTGAATCATGATTCGTTTGTTCATGTTCAGCAGATGTGTTTGTATGTCTGTCAGCGAGTCTGATGTTTGTTTGTGTTTGTCTGTCTTCAGGTGAGCGGCCGTATCAGTGCCCATACTGTGACAAGGCCTTCAGCAAGAACGACGGCCTTAAGATGCACATACGCACACACACTCGGGTAAGACTGCACACATATATGCACACATTTATTTATTTATTCATTTATTTATTTTTTGTTTCAACTGCATTGCTTATGTGTATGTGAAAGTTCATCCTAGTTCACAAAAAATATGGTTTTCACCATGATAAAAGCTATATGACTTAATTTTTTTTTGTATTAAGTGCACAATGCAGGAGAATTTAACAGTCTTTAATAACAAATCCAACAAGAATATTTAAAAAATTGGGGGGAGGACGGAACACAACAACTAAAACTATTACAAACCAATACTGGAGAAAGAAGTGACTAAAACAGAACTAATTAACAACCAAGGAGATTAACTATCAGGAAACACAGGCAAACGAGAACAGAACCAAAACAGATTATGCGTGACAATATTTTAGTATTATTAATATTGTTCTGTTTTTTTATTTGTTTAAAAATAAATATTAATATATACAGTTTCAATCGAAATTATTCAACCCCCCAGAGACTACGGTATAGAGACCTGCAGGACCCGACACAACAGAGTGCAGTGCGGGACAAAGCTTGATGGGCGAGTGCGGGAAAATAAAATTATTTGCAGGACTCCCGCAAAATAGAAATATCTAAACATAAAATATCTAAAAACAAATAAATTGTTATTCATCCATTGCACAAAAGCAAGAACAAGAACAACTAATAACACATAAAAATGATTAACAAGCACAAAAATAGGCAGTTTAGATTTAAAACGTGTTTGCAGCGTGAGTAATGTAGCCATCTGTTGATTTTTAAAGAAGTCTCTTATGCTCATCAAGGGTCATCAATGGTCAAAAATACAGACAAAACTGTAATATTGCAAAATGTTATTACAATAATAATGTTTTTTTTTTTTTTTTTTTTTTTAATATACATTTATTTCAATATACAGCATTTATTCAAAATATAAATCTGCTCTAACAATGTAAATGCATGCTATCACTTTTTATTAAATTACACATATCCTTGGTCAATAAATGTATTATTTTTTTTTTTTTTTTTAAAAGAAATAAAAATGTACTGACCCCAAACTTTTGAACAGTATTTTTTTTTTTTTCCTTTCTATTTTAAATCAATGCTGTTCTTTTTTTTTAACGTTGTATTGTTCAAAAAATCCTGAAAAAAGTATCACAGGTTTCAAAAAATAAATAAATAAATAAAAAAAAAAAAATATATATATATATATATATATATATATATATATATATATATATATTAGAATGATTTTTGAAGGACCATGCGACACTGAAGACTGGAGTAATAATTCTGGAAATTCAACTTTATTACAGATATAAATTAAATTTTAATGTATATTTATATAGAAAAACATTGATTTTCGTTGTAATAATATTTCACAATATTACATTTTTTTCTGTATTTTTTATCAAGTGAAAACAGCCTTGCTAAGCATAAACAACTTTAAAAAACATTAAATGAGAGGGTTTGTCCAAACTTTTGATTGGCAGTGTATATAGGTTACTTTTATGCGGGCGGGAGCGGGACAAAACATGAATCCGTCCCACGCAGGTCTCTACTACAGTACTTTAAAAATACAAGCTTTTCTGCAGGTCCAGGCTTGATAAAAATTGCATCTACAACAGCTTACTGACATTAAAAGTGATAATGTCATTATATAATGTAATGTTTTTGAGTTATAGGATTATTTATTATTTTTATTATTCAACCACTATTCAACATTGCTGTTTTAAGTCACTTATTTTTATGGTAGGGAACAAATTTGTCTTAAAACACAATTAAGTGTTTAGAAACTCTATGAAAAAATACATGATAATAATTAGCTTGAGGTTTTACACATACATACATTTTGTCCATGCATGTGCTGAAGTTGAGTAGCAAATATGACAAAGTCAACAGAGCTCTTCACAAAAGCTATAAAGAAGAAATAGTTTTGTTATATTAGGAGGGCTAAGGCTACATGAAGATTTCCAAGACATTAAAAGTTCCTAGAGACACATGTTAAAATTCTTTTGGATAGACCCGTGGAGTTCTGGATGATTTTTTTATGGAGAGATGTGACCAAACTGGGACTTTTTGGACCTATTGATCAGCAGTATGGTGCAAAAAAAGGCAAAGCTCATAAGCAGAAGAACACCATCTCCATGGTCAAACATGGAGGTGGGCCAATTCTGTTATGGGGTTGTTTTACTGTAGCAGGAAGTGGAAAACATGACCGTATGAAGGATATCATGGATTCTTTAAAGTATCAGGCCATTTTGGCAAGAATTGTGATGCCTTTGGTGCCAAGACTGAAGCTAATGATCAGTGAACTTGCCTGCAGGACAATCATCCCGAAGTGTACATCCAAATCTACCAAATCTACTTGTGGTTGGTTCAGGGATCAGTCATAGAATGTTCTTGAGTGGCCTGTTCAGTCACCAAATTTAATTCTTATTAAAAATACTTGAATGTTACCCTGTAGTTGAATTTAGAGAAAGCAGTGGCAAAGTGAAAACCAAAGATTATCAGTGATCTGAAAGCTTTTTCAGGTGAGGAATGGGTCAAGATTGCAATAGAGATGTGACAGAAGCTTCTAAGCACTTCCAAGCAGTGTTTATTGGTGGTTTAAAAAAAATAAAATAAAATAAAAAGATTCTGCACCAAATGTGACTTTTGAGGGTTGAATAATTTTTGAACGTTTTAGCCAATTAGATTTTCTTTAACTTATGTTCTCAGAATTACGTAAATGTGTATTAATTTATTTCTCCAGTAGTGTGCTGATGCCTTTGTCGAATTGTTTTCACCAAACTATATACAGTAGGATCTATAGTGAGTTTTCTGTATATCTTCATGCTAAAATTGACTGTAAATCACCTTTGTCACCTTCTTCACCCCTTATGATATGTTTAGGTGTTTTCTAGTGGCTAGTGTCTACACAGCGGATGTTTTTAACCTCTGCCGCAGCGGGTCATTAGGAAACGTCTCTTCACCACAGAGCAAAACACAAGCAATACAACATCTGCTTAAAAAGGCTACTGCCTTAAACACTCTGTTTAGAGTGTGTGTGTGTGTGTGTGTGTGTGTGTGTGTGTGTGTGTGTGTCCGGACGTGTCCATGTGCGTGACATAAAAGCAGCTACAGAAACATGATTAAGACCACATTACACCACTCAGTTTAACAGATGTGAAAGTTTAAATATTTAGCTTTTTACTTATTACCTCAGGGTCGCTGGAGAGGATTGTCTCTAATATTACTGTGAAGCCAAATATATGGATGAGGGGTGATCAGTAGACAATTGTTTATTAAATTTCTCACCCCTTTATTTATCATAACACATAACAGAAGATGAAGAAGAGACAAAGAGTTCATTGGTCAGTGCCAAGACCATGAGTCCCTTCCCAACAGCTGCCTCTCAAACTATTTATTATCCACAGAGGTTATAACCCAGCAGGGATTTGAGTCATTGGGGCTGTTAACATTTACCTGTAACCAGTCAATCAGTGATGATGTAAATAAGCCCAATAGTGATCAGGTGGAAAATCACTTAGCGGGAGCTAGCTTGAGACTCTTTATATGGAATCTGCTAAACAGCAAGAAATGAAACATTGAAATGAAATGTTTTTGGAAAGCCGTTCTCTGGTGATGGATGACATGGCTGTTTGTCGTGACATCATTTCCTGAAATAACTGTATCACTTCTCCCATTTTTTTCCCTAGTCATTTAGTATAGCAGTGTCCCTCATATTTATAACGCAGACAGAGTGGCAACATCAGCGCTAATCCATGAAAACCCAAGAAAGCAGAACAGATGCAGCACATCATTAGAACTCTTTGCCAAATTTGGAGCGTGATCCTGCAATTCGGCAACATAACGAATGAGCTGTGGACTGACACACAACAGAAACACAGCCATTAAGACATCATGTGAAAACAGAGCATTGGCGATGCAGTAATGAGAACAAACAGTGACAGAACTGTGCTAATCCTCTTAAGTGACGGCTATTTCTTTCTGTTTAGGCCTCACTAAGAAGATGTCCAATTTATAGCACTGTATTTCAGCACAAAATCATCCAGCTTCTTCAAATACTGCTTGCATTCCAGGTTGAACAGACACTTTATATCCTGGAGTAGCAATGCAATGTACTCAAAGAACGTTTCATTGAACCTTTTTTCTCTTCTTAGTGTGAAGAACATTTTAGTAGACTGTACTAAACTGTAGAATCTTTTTTCCATGGAACCATAGATGCCGTACTATAAACATTTGTATAGAGTGTATAATTAATCATTTCCAATAGGGATTTTAAAAATGTCTTTGTTAAAGAGTTATAAGCCATGAACCAAACCAGCTAACTATGAGGCAAATCACAACATTACAAATGTTGATTAGAAACAAAAAAAAAATACAATCCTGTGAGGCACCATGAATGACATTTGAAATAAAAACAATGGAGAAATGAAAAGCTATTAATTTGAAGATAATTATATAAATACTAATGCAAAATATACATAATTATCCACATATTTAGGTAGTTTGAGAACATAGGGAGATTTGCAGGTCTTCATGGGAGTGGAGGGTGCTAAAGTGTTATTTTGGTGCAGTTTGCTTGTTTCCATTCTCTTAATCACTTTAATGATTTCCATTCGCAAAATCATGGGTGATGTAGTTTTTACCAGAAACAATGTGGACCGGCAACTCTAATTTGTACAAATTCATACCTCACACGTACAAATTTATATGATTTGTGATAAGTTGTATGTATTTTGCGAGGTGGCAAATTAGTAGGAATTCGTACGAAGGACCACACCTAACCCAGCCCCTAAACTTAACCTTCACAGAAAGTGTAAAGTGAGGAATTAACCACCTCTTAAAATATGTACAAATTGGCCGTGAGATAGTATTGAACAACATTCTTGAATAACGTGAATGAAATTTGACGAAAAGCACAACAAAGTGCATGTGAGACTATATCCTTGCAATGCTTTAAGGTATTCAAACCAATCTTGGTGCATGTTGTAACAACTATGACCTGAGGGTACCTGCACGATGTTGGCACAGCGTCACCAAGTGGTCAAGATATGTGAAAATAGCTATTTTTGCTTATATTATTTGCTTATATTGTTTTTTTTTTTTTTTTTTTTTTTTTCTCTAAAAACCACAAGCAATACAGAGTCGAATAATACCCAGCTGTCCAATGTCAGGCAATTTAATATTTTATATTTTTATATAAAATGCTATATTTTATGAATGCATTGGTGATATGTGTCTTCGGCACAATCTTCTGAAGGTGGCACCTTGTGGTCAAAAATCATAATATATATATATATACAGTTGAAGACAAAATAATTAGCTGCCCTGTGAAATTTAAGTGGTGTTTTCACATTATTTCCTATTAATTTCTCTTCTAGAGAAAGTCTGATTTATTATAGTTGCTTGAATAAAAAAATAAAAAAATAAACTGTTAAGGTCAATATTATTAGCCCCCTTAAGACATTATTAGTTTGATTGGCTATAGAACAAACCACTGTTGTCCAATGACTTGCCAAATTAACCTAATTTGCCTGATTAACCTAATTAACCTAGTTAAGCCTTTAAATTGCTCTTTAAGCTGAGGATTAGTATCTTGCGAAACAACTAGTAAAATAATATGCACTGTCATCATGGCAAAGACAAAAGAAATTAGTTTGGACTTGAGAGAAAGAATTGTTAATGCTTATAAAGATGGAGAAGGATAAACACATTTATCAAAGCAATTTGAAGTGTCAAGAACTGCAGTGAGATGCATTATCAAGAAGTTTAAAGAGACCAACACAATGGAGAACAAGATGGGCAGAGGCAGGAAGCAAAAGACTTTCAAAAACTTTGGAAAGAAAACTAGTGAGAGAGGTTGCTAAAGACCCAAGAAGAACTGCCAAGACACTAGTAAATGACCTAGCCAAGTCTGGAATTGATGTCTCAATGAAGACAGTTACTAGAGCCCTGCACAGGAATGAACTGCGAGGCTCCAGACCAAGAAGGACTCCACTTCTGAAGAAGAGACACCTCCAAGCTAGAATGAAGTTTGCTAAGGACAATCTGGTGGAATGTGTTGCATACTGGAAACGTGTCCTTTGGTCAGATGAGACAAAACTAAAGCTTTTTGGCCATAGAGATGTTGCCTATGTTTGGAGAAAGAAGGGAGAGGCATGCAACCCCAAGAACACTGTTCCCACAGTGAAACATGGTGGTGGGAGTATAATACTGTGGGGATGTTTCAGTGCGTTTGGAACTGGGAATCTCATCAGGGTTGAAGGAAACATGAAAAAGGAAGACTAAGAAGATTTTGAAAAAACTTGGTTTGGGTCAACATTTTGTCTTCCAGCATGATAATGACCCAAAGCATACCTCACTTCTGGTGAAGAAATACTGTACTTGTGTACTTGACTGGCCTGCACAAAGCCCAGACTTGAATTCAATAGAAAATCTATGGGGCACAAATCTGGAGGAGCCTGAGAGATTTGCTAAGGAAGAATGGGCTGTCATTCCTCAGGAGACATGCTTGAAACTTGTTGAGAACTACAGCAAACGACTAAAGGCTGTTATCAAGCAAAAGGGATACACTATTGACTACTAACATCAGAGGGCTAATAATTTTGACCAGTAGACTTTTTAAAATTCTTGGTTATAATTTTTTTCTATTTGTATTACAAACCCTAAAAGCTTCCTGAATAAAGTATTATGTTTAAAAATAGTGTTGATAAAATCGTCTTTCTGTTAAGCAACACTTGGGAGTTATTTGAAAAATAAAGAAATATTTTATAAGGGGCTAATAATTTTGTCTTCAACTGTACAGTATATATATTTTTTAAAAATACTAATAGCTATTGATTCGTTTTACCTATTATCATATAACTGGCATTGATGTATTCCTTGGATCATGCAGAAAACACTGATAATGTAACGTTAAGAGTGTAGAGTCGTGACAACAGAGTTGAGGATCCAAAAGCAAGGCTTTATTTTACATTAGCGTGGTCAAACAAGCAGGGTCAATAACAGCAAACAGTGATATCCAAGGAGAGACAAAAGACTAATCCAGTACACAGGCAATGGTCAAGGCAAGCAGCAAGCAATCAAAAACAAGAAAATAGTCCAGGGTCAAAACACAATAATAGTATCGAATCGTGAGCCAAGTGTATCGTCCCATCCCTATCAAAAATGTGCTTACTACAGGTTAGGGTTAGAATTCGGTTTAGTGTTAATTACTTGTGATTTTGCCTAATTTCCTTTTATTACCATAGTAAATACATGTAACATGTTACAAGTTGCAAGTGTTACCAAAAAATCTATAGCATTGCCTTAGGGATAGTTTATTCCAAAATAAAAATTACACAATGATTTACTCAAGTCATTTTAGGTGTATATGACTTTTTCTTTCAGACAAATGTAGTTTCTTTTTTCAGATGAATTAAGCTACACCTATGTCCTAAGTCATTCGCTTCTGTCTCCTAAACACGTGCGCGAAGTTAGCAACATTACACTAATGAAATTTTAAATATGGATATGTTTCTTACACAAAAACAGGATTGTGGGATTGCTCACATGCAGCTTTCAAAAAACAGACCAGATGAAGGTACCTTGGTAAACTGACAAAGCTGCAAAGCATTGTGGGCCATCCACTATTGTCCATCTGTGCTAATGTATGTCGTAGTGCATGACTCTTGACCTTTGCATATTTTTGTGGGGGTCGTGTTGCAGAAAATCCCAGCTGACGGTTTTACTGCTGATCTGATACAGCGATGGAGCCTCACAGCTACACGCTGGATGTATTATTCTCTACAAACGCCAGAACTCTCATCTTACACTAAATCTTTTTGTCTCTTTGTCAAACACACGTGTCCACGCTGGCCCAGGCCCATATTGATTACGTCTGTCTCTGACAAACACACTCACACTTGATCTGCAGCACCTTGCATATCCTGTGTGGTGTGACCACACCTTGCCCTGCTCCATTTCCCAGGATCCTCTCTTCCTGTGTCCACCCATTCCCATGGCAGCTGGGTGTTGGAAGAGTGAGAGGACTATCAATGTATGCATGTTCACCACCCTGCTCAACACACACACACACACACACACACGCATTATCTCTTATACACACATCTGCTGTCACACACATTTTTATCTGTTTTTACTTAGCTACAGTTAGAATTGCCCGTTAAAAATGGTTCATGCATAAAAACAAATATTTATATTAATCATATAACATACACTTTTAAAAGGTTGAGAAATCAGTACTTTTAAACATTTATAATGTTACAAAAAATCAATTTCTAATACTGTTATTATAAAATAATAATAATAAATAAATAAATGTAATGTATTTTATGATGTAGATCAAATGGCTTGGTTAGCATCTCATTTCCTCTTTCTTGTTTCACACATGAAAAGTGTGTGCGTTTGAGTGTGTTATTATGTCCAGGTGTGTTTTATTCAGTAAATATGTTTGTGTTTGTGGTGTGACAGCAGTGCTGTGTGTTTTCAGTCTGTTATATAAGTAAATGTATGCGTGTGTCCATGTAAAATGAGTTCCAGGTGTGTAACACATGAAAGGCACTTCATTTGTTTATCCCAGGCCATCTTTGGGGTGTGTGTGTGTGTGTGTGTGTGTGTGTGTGCGTAATAGGGATCTCTAGTTTCTGTAAACATACAGATGTATGTTCATGCCTGAGGGATTATTCTGTCTTTCTCTGAATGTATCAGCTCTTCAATAGTCTCTTCAAAAACACAATAACTGTAGTCAGTCCCTCTAACAGCATTCACTCAATATTAAACGCTCAAACGCCTTCAGATTCTAAATAGGAAAGTCCTACATCAGGGGTGTCCAGTCTTGCTCCTGAAGGGTCGCCTTCCTGTACAATATGAGCCCATCAGGAGGAGTTGCAAATATCTTAATTCTAATTTTGAAAACACACAAATAACCAAGTGAAGTCGTACAGCATTTACAAGTGTGTAATGACGATACATAAGTAAAAAATAACAGAAACACTGATAATATAGATAATATTATATAATATACAGTTGAAGTTAAAAGTTTACATAGAGCTTGCAGAATCTGCAAAATGTTAATTATTTTACCAAAACAAGAGGGGTCATACAAAATGATGAATTGTTATTTAGTACTGACCTGAATAAAATATTTCACATAAAAGATGTTTACATATAGTCCACAAAAGAAAATAATAGTTTTTATAATTTATAAAAATGATGCCGTTTACATACACTTAATTTTTAGTACTGTGAATGATCCACAGCTGTTTTTTGTTTTGTTTTGTTTTCAGAAAAATCCTTCAGGTCCCACAAATTATTTGGTTCTTCAGCATTTTTGTGTATTTAAACCCCTTCCAACTATGACTATATGATTTTAAGATCCATTTTTTTACACTGAGGACAACTGAGGGACTCATATGCAACTATTACAGAAGCTCTAAACGCTCAATGATGCTCCAGAAGGAAAAACGATACATTAAGAGCTGGGGGGGGGGTGAAAACTTTTGAACATAATGCGCATGTGTACATTTTTCTTATTTTGCCTAAAAATCATTATTTTTTTGTTTTGTTTTTGTTTGTTTTTTTTTCATTTAGTGCTGCCCTACAGAAGATCCTTAAAGGTTTACCTGATTTTCAAATAGTTTTCACCCCTGGCTCATACTGCATTGTGTTTCCTTCTGAAGCATCCATCAGCATTTAAACCTTCTGTAATAGTTGCATAGGAGTTCCTCAGTTGTTTTCAGTGTGAAAAGATGGATCTCAAAATCATAGTCATTGTTGGAAAGGATTCAAATAAACAAAAATGCTGAAAAACCGAATAATTTGTGGGATCTAAAGGATTTTTCTGAAGAACAGCAGCCAGTTTAACTGTTCAGGACAAACAAGGGACTCATGAACAACTATCACTAAACAAAAATAACACAGCTGTGGATCATTCAGGTAACAACACAGTATTAATAATAATAATTAATAATCATTAGTAAACTTTTGAACGGGTTCATTTTTACAAATTCAACGATTATATGCAAACATCTTTTATGTAAATATCTGATTCAGGTCAGTACTAAATAAAAATAACATGCATTTCATATGATCCTTCTTATTTTGGTAAAATAATTAACATTTTGCAGATTCTGCTAGGTGTATGTAAACTTTTGACTTCAACTGTATGTTACAATTTAAAAGTAAACTCACATTGTTTTTAAAAAGACAGTTCACCCAAAAATGAAAATTCAGCTGTCATTTACTCACCCTCAAGCTGTTGCAAATCTGCATGAGATTTTGAACACACACAAAATATATTCTTTAGAATGTTGCCATTAACTTCCATAGTATTTTTCCCCCAATACTATGCAAGTCAATGGCTACAGTATGTCAAGTCTTTGGTTACCAAGATTCTTCAAAATATTTTCTTTTGAGTTCAACATGTGAAAAAATTTCATATAGGTTTCGATCAATCTGAGGGGGAATAATTAATTTTTGGGTGAACTCTTTAAGATCTTTCTGGCATCTTTCCCAGTATTACCCTATTTTCATGTGTTCACTATCTCTCTATTTTACAGGAAAAGCCGTATAAATGCAGCGAGTGCAACAAGGCCTTCAGTCAGAAGCGCGGCCTGGATGAACACATGCGCACGCACACCGGAGAGAAGCCCTTCCAGTGCGACGTGAGTTACACACGCAGACCACATTGCATAATGCTGCATTCTAACACACAAGCACAGGCTCTTTTTATGTCTGATTCTGGCTGACTATCACACAACCGCTCTCGACGCACCGCAGCCACATCCCAGTGGAAGAGCAGAGAGAGAGGTGGCTTGTGGGTAGTGTGTGACGTTCAGCAGGGTTTAGTCTAAGACCGCTGGAAGAGCTAAAGCCGGTCTTGAGTTTAACCCTGCGGCCCACGCCGAGTCCGCATAATCAGCACCGTGACGCGCATCAGACCACGATCCAGAACGCCCTCGCGGCACAAAAACCAGAGTGAGTGTGTGTGTGAGAGGGTGTTACTGTGGTGTCAAAGCCGCAGTGGAAGGACGTCCTGCCAGGCGGACACAAGGACGAAACCGCCCTGCACAAACTGACCCATCTCTGACCCTTTAGGACACACAATCAGACCGACCCTGCTCCAAACCACAGCAGTTGTGAATCTTCTCACTGTCCCTGAAAAGACGTTTGTGTCCATCGGTGAATCCTGCGTTGTTGTTTCTGTTTCTTAGGACAGACACACAGTTTAGCAAATCAGGGCTGATGTTAGTGTTTAAAGACTATTGAATCAATAAATTTATTGTATTTTTAGTTTCTTAAAGGGACAGTTTACATAAGTCATCTTTAACTTACTTTCATGTCCTTCCTGTATGAATAACAGACCTGTCAGTTTTTTCCCTGCAATTACATTGAAACACGACTTGAGCTTTCGAGATTCAAAGAGGCACCATAAAAAGCATCATAAAAGTGGTTCATATGAATCAAATTCCAGTCATGTGACAGCGCTTTGTGAAGGACAGACCAAAGTGAAGTCATTCTTCACTGATAGTCTTCCTCTGTAGTGAGCTGTTTAACCGCTGTGATCGGATCACTCACTGAATGAGTTTGACATAAGAAAGGGGTCACTCATAAGCGAATCATTCATAACACTTCTGGTGAACTGGATTAACCAATTCAGTTCAAAGATTTGACTCCTGGTCTTACTGTGCATTATTCAATAGTGCATAGTAATGCTGTCACTGTATCAGAAGGCCAAAAAAAAAAAAAATCATGCTCCTACTTTATACTAGTAATATGTACTTACATCAGAAAATAAGTACAGTGTACTTATTGTGTTCATATTGTGTTGCAAAACACATTTGCTGCTATTGAAATGGGGCACGGGAATAAATAAGCTTTCTATTGATGTATGGTTTGTTAGGATAGGACAACATTTGGCTGAGATACAACCGTTTGAAAATCTGGAATCTCAGGGTTCAAAATTTGTTTTTTGGATGAATATCAATATAAAAAATAAAAAAACTTTTTTTTATTTTTACAGTAAAAAAAAAAGGAATTGTTACATGTTCTTTTGATTATATTTTGAAAGATGAATTAACTAGTTAATGTTTTGTGCCTTAATTTGATTATCACAATTTTTAACTAATACATTTGTGTTAAATCATCAATCCAGGAAAAAAAAAACAGTATAGACAGTAAAGAAAGAAAGAAAGAAAGAAAGAACTTTTCATGGGGCTGTTTTGTAAAAAAGGTTTATGAATTTTATTGATTAGACATGCTTTTTAATTTAGAATGGGGGTAAAGCAGTTGCTAGATTGTTCTAATTGTCTTTTTAGTAAAATCTTAAAGGGTTACTCCACCCCAAAATGAAAATTTTGTCATTTAATCATTTACCCCCATGTCATTCCAAACATGTAAAAGCTTTGTTTGTCTTCTGAACACAATTTAGGATATTTTGGATAACAAACCGGGAGCTTTTTGACTGTCCCATTGACTGCCAAGTAAACAACACTGTCAAGGCCCAGAAAAGTATGAAAGACGTTGTCATGCCAAAATATCTAAATTTGTGTTCTGAAGACAAACAAATGTTTTTTACAGGTTTGAAACGACATGGGGGTAAGTGATTAATGACAATTTTCATTTTGGGGTGGAGTAAACCTTTAAGTAGCTGCCTGTTTTATATATATATATATATATATATATATATATTAACAGTTTTTTTTTTTTTTTTTTTTTTCCCTGATTCTCTGGACTCAACTAGCTGATGAGAGTGTGATATTCGAAGGATAACAACCTTCACTGTTTGTATCACTTCGCCTATGGTTATGGAGTGTCATGGTAGACAACCGAATCCACTATAATTTTAAAAATAATACTGTTTTGTGTCACAGAATGTAGTTTTAAACTTCAAATATGCAGTTTGTTAATAAAAAATAATGTCTATTTGAAATTTTGCTTGTGAGCAAAAGGGCATCAGTGGCCGTTCCGCGCTCATGAACCTGCCAAGAGCAGCCTTACCTCGGGCCAGATCTTCTGGAATTTACTGCTGGCTCTGATGTCTCTATAGTGGTTAAACATGAGATACAATTCATATAAATTGTTTGGGGTAAATCTAACAGTCTTTGGTCTTATTAATCTATTATTTGTTCCAGAGCAAATAGTTTTGGCCGAGGGCAAAATCTCATCACGTCATATTTTATGTAACTTCAATAATGCATATGCATATCATGCTGTAGTTTATAATATGTAGTAATGTAGTAATAATACATATAAAAAATAGTAGTATTTAATAATAGTGTTTAGTATTTGGAAATGGTGTGTTTGTGTGTGTGTGTGTGTGTGTGTGTTCCCCTCAGTGGACATTCAAACTACTGTATTGACCCAAATATAAGACAAGGTTTTTTTTTTTCTTGGAAATGCATCCGAAAAAACGTGTTTGTTTTATATTCAGGGTGTAGACTTTGACATGTCAATAATACACCCACAACTATAGGTGGTGCCAAATCCATGTAAAATGAGTGTACCAAGAAATACATAATGTATTGTTTGTCGGTAATGTTAGAACGATGTGATTGAGAACAAAAGAAAAAGAAAAGCTTACAGCAGCAAGAGTCTTGACTGTCATGTTAGCCTGATGGAAACAAACTTCCTCTGTAAGTGATTTTAAAACGTAAGACAGTACCTATATTTGAAGACTATAATAAGATTTCACGTCTACTGTTAATGAAATGTTGGTAGGCTACTATGAGATGGATAGCCTAATTGTTATATAATGTAGATGGGTTACCTGTTATTTTTATGGTGTATATATTTATAGTATATATAAGTTTTTTTAATGTGATTGTTGGTGCATTTTACCAGTGTTTACCATACTTTCAAAAAATAAAAAGGGAACAATATGCAAAAAAATAAAAAATAAATAAATCCTAATAAAACATGAAATTTGGTTTTTAAAAAGCCTTTTTCCAGAAGGTACATCTTGAAAAAGGGGGGTTGTCTTATAACCAGGGTTGGCTTATATTCAGGTCAATACAGTAAGTTTTATTTTTATATGAGATTGAGCTAAAGAATGAATGCAGGTAATCACACTAGCCTAGTTCATCTCTCTCATAATACTCAACTACACATAATACACTACTTTTAATACAGTAATACAATAAGCTTTTAATGAAGCAACTCAACATTCCTTCGTTACTAGTTCTAAAGTGACATTTTCGATTCAGTAACAGAGGCTTGGGCTCAGCTGTTAAACTGTCAGGCTGCAATTTGAATCTGTGGCGAAAGAAAATATTTCACAAAAAAGAGCATTTTTTATTTACACACATGCAGACAAACTGTTCTATAAACGCAATATCGTAGCTGTGGCGTAATTTTCGGGTATTTCGTATTTTTTTAAAAATCTATTTTTGCAAACTAGTCCTAGGTTTTTTGCCCGATTGAAACCAAACCACTGCAGAAAGATTCTCTGTAGAGCGAATATCAATAATTATCAAAAAAGTTGAACTTTCGACTTTTTTCGCATTTTCTACATTTTTCATAAACTGCCTATAAATCCTGAACATAATGAGATATCTTCGCCAAACTCAGAACACGTATGTAATAGCTAAATCTGAGGTCACAGGGAAAAAATCAGGGAGCTTGGCCACCTGGTTGCGCTATAAGAGGGAGAAACCTTAAAAATTACTTTAATTCAACATGAAAATGCTTGTGCACGACCGTGGTCCAGAGTGCCACAAGTGTCTATAAGGACATTCGCGTATCTCAAAAAACATGGCCGATGAATTTTAAGCACCTATTAGACCAGGTTATAAAAGAGTCTTATAACCAGGGTTGGCTTATATTCAGGTCAGTACAGTAAGTTTTATTTTTATATGAGATTGAGCTAAAGAATGAATGCAGGTAATCACACTAGCCTAGTTCATCTCTCTCTCATAATACTCGACTACACATAATACACTGCTTTTAATACAGTAATACAATAAGCTTTTAATGAAGCAACTCAACATTCCTTCGTTACTAGTTCTAAAGTGACATTTTCAATTCAGTAACAGAGGCTTGGGCTCAGCTGTTAAACTGTCAGGCTGCAATTTGAATCTGTGGCGAAAGAAAATAGTTCACAAAAAAGAGCATTTTTTATTTACACACTCATGCAGACAAACTGTTCTATAAACGCAATATCACACTCGTAGCTGTGAGATATGGCTGTATTGGCAGCTGTGATTACCGTAGTAACTTGTTCCTCAGCCAAATCACAGCCATGCTGATATACAGCCATATATCACGACTACGAGTGTGATATTGCTCATACATCTGTCAGATGAATTGTAAGTGCAATCACCTACAGTAGATTAAAATACAACTCATCTGAAAAACCTTCAGTTTAATGCTTTAATATTGTTCTGTTTTAGGCAGTGTGTGAATTAGAGAGTGATAAAAAGATACACACTCAAACATACAGTATGCAGTTTCCTCTCCGTCTGAAGCATTTTGCCAGCAGTGAACACACTCCGCAGGAGACTCTTGAAGAATCTAAACACACACACACACACACACACATTTTCACTAAAGAAAATGAGAAGCATTCCTCCTGTATTTATTTGATTTCTATGGCAAGCTGCAAGTGTGTCTTTCTAAGTTTTGACTGTTTTAAAGTGCATAGGAGAACGAAATTGGCTGTTTCCTCGTTTTTTTTTTTGTTTTTTTCTCTTTGCTTTTGACGTGACAAGTCTTTTAAGCCTGGAGTGATTTGGTCTGAAATCTGGCGCTCTGATGACGGCTGTTAGAATGGCTTCCATTGATGATGGCAAATTATCCCGGCGACTTCTTTCATGCGCAGCATTTTTGAAGCGCAGCGTGCCAGAAACCATCCATACTCCAAATTCATTTATTTTTGACTCGCTTTCCCTGAGCATTTGACTGCATTTGAAGTGGTTTGTGGGGTGGTCGCGTCTGTCTTTCACGGCTCCTGTTGGAGTTAAAGAACAGGAACTTTGTGGCGTTATTTCATGTCAAAACGAGAATCGAACGTTCGGAAACACTTTTTGCCACATTTTTGGTCTAAAGGAATTTAATGGGCTCAGATCTCGTTATTCTGTTTTAGATTGTGATCGATAGAGTGTTTTAGATTAACAGAGCAGCAAGGATCATTCACATATTTTGAATGTGTTTAAACAAGCTTGCTTTCGTTAAAATTTGCTTGTTCTGTAAGGTGAATACAGGATGAAAAACCTGCATTCCAGTGCGTTGGCATTTAATTATTTTTGTATGGTGTCCTGTAATGGCTTCTGTGTAATGGAATTAAACAAATGTGACAGGAAAGTAAAACTGAAGCGCGTTGTGTTCACAAAGAGCTTTACAAGTGAACCGCACTGCATGTGCTGTGGACGTCTGAGAGGCTCTGGGTTTGTTTAGTGTGTTCACACACAAGCCAAAATTCATGCACTCTGCTCTGAGAGCCTTGAGATGAACGCAAGTGTTGACCAGAAGTTGGCAAAAAAACAGAAAAAGTTTGGATTTTTTTAACACTCTTCATGACAATGCAACCAAATATGAATCTGTGGAGATTTGATAGCTAATTCGTAAAAAGTGAGAAAAGAAAACAGCACACAAACATATTCTTGCATGTATGGGTGGTATAAATAAAATCTTATATGAGAGTTTATTTTATATCCCAGTAACAGTATACCTTACAATATAGATAGTTTTAGCTGAAAATTAACCCCCAAATGTGATTAAAATATACACTACCATTCAAATCAGCATATTAGAATGATTTCTGAAGGATCATGTGACACTGAAGACTGGAGTAGTTCTGCTGAAAATTCAGCTTTAATCACAGGAATAAATTACATTTTAACTTATATTTATGTAGAAAAGTGTTTTTTGTTGTTGTTGTTGTTTGTTTTAATTGCAGTAATATTAAACATTTTTACTGCATGTTTAATCAAAAAAAAAAAAATGGTGAGCATAAGAGAAAGACAATATATTATAAAAAAGTTACAACTAAAGGAAAAACTGATCACAATTCTGGGATAATAAAAAAAACAAAACAAAAAAAAACAGTCAATTACATTCCACATTATATTCCTGCTTGTATTCATATTTAATTGTTTTTAGGGGTTCAAGCATTAATGCTGAAACCCTATTGTAATTGTAAGAATGGCCAAGGATCAGCAATCTGCACGTAAAACTGATCAGACCAAACCATAAGTCATGGAAACTTAAAACTTGGAGGGATGGTAGTACTCACACCACCAACAATGTCATCAGGGCTTGCCTACAGTGATTAAAAGTACAAAATCGGTCGTAACTCCTAAACCCTCAGTCCCAGGCTCAGTTTGGAATGTTGTTGGAATTCTTGGCTCACGTCGGACAAAACGGCCTCAGATTTGATCGTGTCGCGAAATTTTCGGGTATTTTGTATTTTTTGAAAAATCTATTTTTGCAAACTAGTCCTAGGTTTTTTGCCCGATTGAAACCAAACCACTGCAGAAAGATTCTCTGTAGAGCAAATATCAATAATTATCAAAAAAGTTGAACTTTCGACTTTTTTCACATTTTCAACATTTTTCATAAACTGCCTATAAATCCTGAACATAATGAGATATCTTCGCCAAACTCAGAACACGTATGTAATAGCTAAATCTTTAATTAATTAATTAATTAATGAATGAGGCATTTATACAGTGCTTTCTCTTCAACCACCACCAGTGTGCAGCATCCACTTGGCAGCCACAGTACAACGGCGCCAGTGCACTCACCACACACCAGCTACAGGTGGAAAGGAGAAAATGATAGAGCCAATTCAATGGATGGGGATTGTTAGGAGGCCATGATAAACAAAAGCCAGTGGAGGAAATTTGGCCAGGACACCGGGGATACACCTCTACTCTTTTACGAGAAGTGTCTTGGGATTTTTAATGACCACAGAGAGGCAGGACCTCTGTTTAATGTCTCATCCAAAGGACAGTGCTTTTTTTAATTTTATTTTTACAGTATAGTGTCCCTATCACTATACTGGGGCATTAGGACCCACATAGACCACATGATGAGCACCCACTACTGGCCTCACTGACAGCTCTTCCAAAAGCAACCTAGTTTTCCTAGGTGGTCTCCCATCCAGGCACTAACCAAGCTCAGCCCTGCTTAGTTTCGGTGGGCAACCAGACTTGGGCTGCAGGGTGATATGGCTGTGGCCAAATTGTTTGCTAAATGATTGATTTGTAAAAAACCTACTTTTTCAAACTAGTCCTAGGTTTTTCACTTAATCGTGTTTGAACCCTGATATATATATATATATATATATATATATTTTTTTTTAAATATATTTAAAAATGTGTAATGTATTATTATTATTATTATTATTATTAGTTGTAGTAGTATTTATATATTTATTATTTGTTTTTTTTTAATGCCAACAAAATAAGTTTATTTTCACTTAATCATGTTTGAACTCTGATATAATTTTTTTATAAATATATTTCAAAATATTGTAATGTATTATTATTATTATTATTATTATTATTATTATTAGTTGTTGTAGTAGTAGTAGTATTTGTATATTTATTCTTTGTTTTTTAATGCTAAACAAAGAAAAAGTGTGAAAAATACACTTCAGACAGAAATCTATATAGGCTGTGTTGTGATTCAGTTTGCGGAGTATTGTATATTTTTTGATTAGTGTTTTTTTAATCATGCCATCGATACACCAGTGTATAAATGGTTTAGCATCTCTATATTAGTATTTCTTCTGCCACATGGTCAGCATACCTCCATCCTCACATGTGCCCACAGCCATTAATATCTGCAATTCATGTGACAGCAAGAGACTGAGACTAATATGTCGTCTATCAAGGCATTAAATGCTTTTTCATGCTGTTTAAATAAAAAATTACATTCATTTTATGAAGAAAGTGACAGCTGCAATATCTCTCACTGTCTCTTCATGGAGATAAAGAATATTGAGTGTTCTTGGAGAGATCAAGTTGATTTATCATGTGAAATGGATTTGTGTGCCATTGGTGATGCATATTTGATAATGTGTGTGTGTTGTGGCACCAGGCCGCTGCTCTGACTGCAGGATTTAACTCAATGCGATTTACTGCTCGGTTTGGCTTGACTTTGCTAACTGGCTGTTTCTGAGTGTCTGATTTGTTGGCAGTGTTGCATCCAGTGGTTCTGCTTTGTGTGTGTGAAGGTCTCAACCAATAGCATATGGCAAACTTTAGAAGATTTCGGCCTGGCTTGCAGTTCTTTGGTTGTGTTTTTATTCGTTCGGTTATTGGTTGTTTGTGTGTCTGCTGTGATGTATTGAGCGTTGCCTTCACATCCTCTCTGTGGTTGCGGGGCATGAAGTCATGCTAAAACACAAAACATTACAGAATGAAGTCTGTAAACAAGAGCTGTTTCGCAAAATGTGAAATGCCAAAATAAAAACCATCCTCTCATGGATCTTTTTCATGGGTTATGTAACATAAATCCACTTATGACTACTAGACTAATTTATTATGTCCTGTCCTGAAAAAAACTCCATGAAAGTCACAGCCACAATGTAGGTTTGCCAGGCCATTGCTTATGTGGTGGCTAAAGTGCTTTTTAGCGTGTTGCTAAATGGTTTCTGGATGGTTGCTTGGTGAATGATTACCAGTTTCAGTCAAAAACCCACACCAGTGACCTTTATATTATGTCTCAATGATATTCTAGTGTCTGAATATGACCTTTCTTCAATATAAGCCTATGTTAAGTGGTCTTTAGCATTTATTTTAGTTTTAGTTTTTTTCCAGTTAATTTTCATTAATATTAGTGCTTCCGCAGTTACTACTATAACAACGGTTACAGTTACATATTTTGCAGAGGTACTGCTAATAATGGTTTGATCTCAAATATCTAAAATTTTTGTTGGAAAAAAATTTAAATGTAAAAATATATATAATAATAGTAATACTTTAAATATTATTATTAAAATATATTATTAATAAAGCTTTTAAGTTTAACCTTAAGTAAAACCTTAAAGTCAAGAAGATATACTAGTGTTTTATTAAGTGAGGGGAGCATGCTCATCCTATGTCAGGAGAGACATTACAGGGGCAGAGAAAGAGGTCTAATGACCTAGGCTGCTAATTCTATGGGGCTCCAGGAGGCCAAGGGTCCTCAATACCCAAATAGGGCAGTGCAACCTCTGTACACGCCAGTGTGACAGAAGGAGAAACACATCGGGCAGCAGCAAATGACCAACTAATATCATGAGGTTGTCATGAAGCATTCAGCAGCCGCAGCTCTAAGACGGCGTGCGCCAAAAACCCTGCTTTAGCGAGGGGAGCACTGCCATGTCCTGAGCTGAGCATCAGAAGAGTATTAGAACAAGATCCAACTTCGAGCGGGATCAACTCATTCCTAAGAAATGAGACAACTCATGAAACAACTCATGTGACATAATGTGCACCAGTGCCTCCAGCCTTGAGGCTGAGACGGGCACCTAGGCCAGCCCTCCCAAGGAGGGGAGCCTCATGCAACCAACAGTGGCACTAAAACCACGGGTACTGGTCCTCAGAGACAGTTAAGGGAGGGTTTCCGCAGAAACCTAGTGATTCAGTTGCACAAATAAGTGAGCCTTCCAAACCAGTCCAGCAGCAACCAGGAGTCCCTCCAACAGGGAGGTCCTAACCCCCAAAACAGAAAGAACACACAAACCCAACCGTACATACTGCAACACAAACCTAAGCGTCCGACAATAAATATCGGTTTCGATGACTGAAAAGAGAAAAGGAACGTACTCACCCGCCATGGCTCCTCAGCGTGGTCCATCCGCAGATGCACTAGCACTAGTCTGAACCATCAGTTAGGCTGTTCTATACATAATAGAACATAACCCAGCACATCATAGGTCCAGCTAGAGAGCTGCTGGCCCCACCTAACCTCAGTCAGGTGAGATATATGGTAACACAGGGTAATTAAAGAGGGAAGGTGAGGTACAAATATATGCAGATGTACAAACCCTAGAGGGAGGCGAGTAGATGTTAATTCTTAGTCTGGGACGGACGAGAGCAGTGGGAGCGCTTTGTCTGGACCACCTCCTTCAGATCCCACGGCTTGTGCCATCTCCTGGAACCACCCGCAGGTAAAGGAGGGGCACGGGCCACAACACTAGCCTTCTGCGTCTGTCTTCAATTCCTCAGACCGGGATATGCCACGACCCCTCTGTTGTTCAGGCTCAGCCCTGGTCCTTCGAGGGATGAAGGTTTTAAAGGCAGCAGAATGTGCCTTTGCTTCCCTAAACTTCTCGATCACCGTCTCAACGGAAGTACCTAAATGTTCAGAGGGCGAAAACCGGTGCATAGAGAAAGTGGAGAAAATGCTTATCTTTCTCCCTGAGGTCTGCCAGGTTTACCCACAGATGCCTCTCTGTAACCACCATGGCTGCCAAGGATCTGCCCATAGCAGTGGCAGCGTGCTTGGTGGCACGGAGAGCCAAATCCGTGGTACGGCGGAGTTCCGCTACCTTGTCAGAGTAAAGCTTCTGGCCTTCATTCAGGTCTTTCAGCAAGTCAGCCTGATAAACCTGAAGCAATGCCATTGTGTGCAGTGAAGCCACAGCCTGACCTGCTGCCACGTATGCCTGGCCATTCAAGCAAGATGTACGTTGAAGGGGCTCGGATGGCAGGGAGAAGATGACCTTAAGAGATGACATTTCGCCCATAGGGAGATGGCTAGCCAGCATCTCTTCTATAGGAGGCATCTTCTCATAGCCATTTTTGTGCATTCCCTCAATATTAGCATAACTAGTATGTTGGAATCTATGAATGCATGAAGAAAATGGCTTGTTCCATGCCTTCACAATCTCCGTATGGAGGTCGGGAAGGAAGGGGAAGCTCACTTGAGCTGGAGGGTTATGATCAGAAAGGATATGTCCTCGAGACAACTCAGCGGAGCAACCCCCTTAGCCCTGAACCACAAGAAGCCAATGGCTGCCACTCCTTCCTCCAAAAGAAGGACAAACAAGAGTGTAGCTTCTTCATAGGAAGATGCTCGCAATGCACACAAACTGCCCCCTCGAGGACATTGCGTGTGTGCTCTTTGCCCAAACACATGACGCAAAGATTGTGTGTCATCTGGTGTCAAATAATGAGGACACGGATCCACACACCTCCTAAACGCCTTGCTAGTGTTTGCCATAATGAGGTAAGAGAGATAAAGCTTACCAGAGATGCACAGCTTCACACAAAACGGTCCCTGAAGATGAAGAAGAGGATGTTGTGTTTGACCAGCGCCCTTTTGGTCATGCTGGAAGTGATTGTTGTTGGCTGTTGCCGGCCAGTACTATTGTCGTTTTTGTATGTAGGCTTCAGACACGGGTCACAAAGGAGATGCTCCCCATAGCGACCCCTAGAGGACACAGTTTGATTTTCCCTCGAAAGGGAACTGTAGTTGTGAAATGTTAATGCAATTTAAAATAGTGGTTTTCTATTTGAATATACTTTAAAATATAATTTATTCCTGCGATGCAAAGCATCATTACTCCAGTATTCAGTGTCACATGGTCCTTCAGAAATCGTTCTAATATATTGATTTATTATCAGTGTTGGAAACAGTTGTGCTGCTTTATTTATATATATATATATTGGAATTTGTGATACTTTTTTCATTAAAAAGAACAGCATTTATTTAAAATAGAAAACTTTTCTAACAGTGAACATGTTTAAAGTTTGGGGTCAGTAAATTTTGTCTTTCTTTTTCTCTTTGAAAGAAATTAATTCTGTAATTTTGCTTTGGGCGTTTGACATTTTTTATATTGATACTTACGTCCACTTGATTTATTTAGATTTCATTTATATGTAAGGTTTTATTTAGATACTATTATTTTTCTTATTATTAATTTTAACGTTAATAATCCTAATGATAATTAATTGTTTCATTATCTGTCCCATATTAAAATTTAAGATAGTAATGTAAAATGTAATGTAAAAGCTAATGACTCTTCACATAATGATTGTTATGATGCCTTGATTACAAAATATGATATTACAGCCCAGGCCAATAATGCAGCTCAATTTCACATTACGTGACTGGAAGTCCTTGCTTCATCTTTCCTTCCACCTCAAACAGAAAATTGTTATGGAATTTTTTCACTCATTTGTCCGCCAGACGAAAATTGTAAGTCGCTTAGAAAAACAATTGATCATACATGGGGCAAGCGGTTTGGAAAATGGATGGATGGCTTAGAAAAATAATCACCATTATTCATGTCCATAGTACAAACAGTGCAGGGCGAGTGAAAGTAATGTGACATATTTGAAACAAAGTATTAAGTGAGGAAAAATGTAGGACCGTACTTCATCCATTGTGACTGTTTTGGATGGTGAAGATTGATTTTTATGTACAAGATTGGAGCAAGACCTGAATGTGAGTTCACTAAAACAATGACTAACCGGCTGAGAGACATAATTTCAGTAGAAGAATAAGTTCATTGATCTTAATGAAAGATTGGGGAAACTAATTTTTTTTTTAATAATGTGCACCAATAAATCCTGAACAGTTAGACTAACATGTTTATTCTCCATTTCAGGTTGAGTTTTAAACTGGGATAAAGACTATATCATGTTTTCTTAATGTATTGCGATTGTTCATACTTTGTGTGTTTGTGTATTTCTAGGTATGTGACCTGTCCTTTAGTTTGAAGAAGATGTTGATCAGACACAAACTGACCCATAACCCCAACAGACCCATGGCTGAATGCTCCCTGTGCCACAAGAAGTTTACCCGCAACGACTACCTCAAAGTCCATATGGAGAACGTCCACGGAGAGACAGAGGGATAGACAAACACATTCATATTTACACAAGCCACATATATAACCATTATACAAAGAACACATACATACACAGGGTAGAAACAAGCATTGATGTACTTTATGTGGCCAAAGTCATTCCAAAGATCTGCTTTATCTAAACATGTACAGAACCAGTTTATTTCTGTCAGACATTTAACACTTTATCACAAGACTGATCAGTCTGATTAAATGGCATTTAATCATGGCTGCGGTTTCAGATTCAAATAGGAGGAAAGCATGAAAAAGTGCAATTGTACAGAGCAAAGTATATCCATCATATTGATCCATTTCGTTCTTCTGTTGATGTATGTCCTTTTGTATGTCAGTTGTTTCAGATTTCAGATGTTGAGATGTTGCGTGACCAAAGAGCATGACGAGCCAATTTTCTACATCCTTGTTGAGAGTCAAGTTTGTTGGTTTCAGTTGTTTACGTTTAACTGTATTATCCAATATTTATCATTTTTATATATTTTCAGCGTTCAGGTTCACATGAGGTTTGTATTTGATTGCCAGATTAACATCTTGCGGTTGTAAGTTGGAAAGTTTGCATTTCATTTGGATGAATGAACAATTGAATCACTGCTATCACTAATCTGGTCAGTCTGTTGTTTTTTCGGTTAAATAAACATTTTACCCGACCCTGTCCCGTCCATCTGCGGGAGACTTGTTTCAGTGCTATGTGGGATTCAGAAGACGACGCTTCTGCCCTGATCACATTGCTTTAGTTAATTATAAACATTTGATTCTTGGTAAATGGTTGGTGTCGGAAGAATCGGATGTGCTTTGATACTTGATTAGACGTGCTCGGGTGATGATTACCGTTGGTTATAGCATAATTAAAGCGTCAGTGTGGTTTGGACAGAAAAAAAAATTACTCATTAAGTCTGAGATCTGGAGCCAAATGCACAAATTCTGCATTTAAAACTTTGCAAAATGTTTACCGCTTATGTTGGATGAATAGTATGAAAATAGATATGAATGAGATTGTAACTTTAGATTAGGAAACACATATTTTCTATTAACTAAGAGTTTTTCCTCAAGTAGTTGAGGTAGTTCTTTAAGAAATAGTTCACCAAAAAGAAAAATTCCGCCATTAATTACTCACCCTCATGTCGTTCTAAACTCGTAAGACCTTTGTTCATCTTCAGAACACAAATTAAGATCTCTCGGATTTCATCAAAAATATCTTAATTTGTGTACCGAAGGGCTTGTAACAACTTCATTAATTGAGTAATTATTGACAGAATGCTAAAACAGTTGTAGAAATCTGTCTATTATCTCAGACATTTCCACACTCAGTCATGAATTAGTCAACTCAGGTTGAAAATTAAACTTCTGAGCTGTTTAATTCAGGCTGAGCTCAAGAACTTATTCCAGGACTCTTTCGTTTTGAAGTAGAGACCTCTCTACTCTCTACTTGTCTCTTTTGTGTTATTGTGAACTCTATAAGCATGTGGGAGAGAATTCTTGTTGGATTAAAAGTGTTGAGCTCATATGGTCTGAAAAGCAAAAAAAAAAAAAAAAAGTAGAATGAATCACTGCTAAGGATTTTGTCTTACCCACTTTTCAAATCATATCTTCGCTCTGGCTCATGTCTTGTTGGCTGAAATAAGTTTGAGATAATAGATAATCTTTGCACACAATCCTACGTCCCTCTTGTCTCTTGTTTTCTCCTCTGTTCCTTTCTATGGTTACAACTACAAGCTTATGTATGAGTCCAACTCCAGGATAAGGCCTGAGTAGTTGAGTTCAAGCCAAGACCAAGTCCAAGTCAATACAGAAACCTGAAGAGGGTTCAGTCCAATTCAAGAGCCCAAGTGTCCGGGTCCATGACAAGACCATGGAAATATGGACTCGAGACGGATTCTGCCTCGAGTGCTACAAAAGTGACATTTTGTAAAACCCTAACCAAGAACAGTGTTCGTCTGAAGAAATCCTGCAGGAAGCCATTTCTGTCCAGAAAAAGCATTACTTCACGTCTAAATTTGCAAAAGAGCACCTGGATGTTCCACCATGCGACTTGGAAAATATCCTGTGGACAGATGTAACCGAAGTTGAGAGGTTTGGAAAAAACTAAGCACACCAACATCAATACCTCATCCCACGTGTGAAGTATGTTGGAGGAGCCATCAAGGTTTGGGTTGCTTTGCTGCCTTAGGGCCTGGAGAGCTTACCATCATTGACATAAAAATGAATTCCCATGTTCACCAAGCCATTTTGATGGAAAATGTTAGACAATTTGTCTGCCAATCACAGCTCAGCAGACGTTGAGTGATGCAACCAGACAGCCACCCAAAGCACAGGAGTAATTCAACAACAGAACAGCTTCAACAGAAGAAAATACTCCTTCTGGAACAGCCCAGAGTCCTGACCTCAACTTGATTGAGATGGTTTGGCGTGACCTTAAGAGAACAATTCACACCAGACATCCCAAGAATATTGCAGCGCTGAGACAGTTTTGTTAAGAGGAGTGGCGCAAAATTCCTCCTGACCATTGAGCAGGATTGATCTGCAATTGCAGGAAGCTTTGGTTTCTTTGGTTTTGTCTGTACAATGATTAGCGGAGACTGCAGAGCAATTTTTTTTTTTTGAGCAAGTTATTACTTCATTTCAGAATTCACTGCCCAAAAAAAGCGGGGTTGGCTGTTTCAAATGTTGTTCAGATGATTGTTTCCTGTTTAAATGGCTATTTCTTTGGCCAAAATAAGCTGCAAAGTTGACCAGATGACCATATCTTCTCTCTGGCTCATGTCTTTTTGGCTTAAATAAGTTTTCAGTATGTAACTGGCTCTGAAGTGTAAGCACGATCATAACACACTCTAAGCTGAAATATGAGATATTCTGTGCACACAATCCTACATCCCATTTGTCTCTCAATTTCTGGTTCTTCAGTTTTTTTGGTTTATTTCTACTTTTTTATCTTTTCTTTTAGAAAATCTGTTAACCATGGTTACATCCCTGGTAACATCTTCCAGTGTTGTAGTCAACAATCTCAATTTGAGTCCAAGTTCAGGTTAAGACATAGGTTTAGTGTAATGATTAGCGGAGCAATTTTTGAAGAGTGTATTACTTCATTTCACAATTTTTGCTCAAAAAGTGTGGTTGGCCTTTTAAATGTTGTTTAGGTGATTGTTTCTTGTTCAAGTTGACCAGTTGACCACTTTTTTTATACCTTGTCTCCTTGTTCTCTTAATGTTTTTTTGGTATTGTTTCTAGAGTTTTCTAGTATGAAGATTCATAAAGCACCAACTAAAGACTATAACAAATCTCTTGACCATGGTAACATCTCTGGTAACATATACCAGTGTTGTAGTTGAGACCAACTCCATCCAAGTCCATATCTTGTCATAAGTAGGCTGAATACAATGATTAGCAGACAATTTTTTAAAATCTTAATTTCACAATTTGCTGTCCAAAAAAACTTCCTGTTCAAGTAGGCATTTCTTTAGCCAAAATAAGCTGCATAGTTGACCAGATGACCATATCTTCTCTCTGGCTCATGTCTTTTTGGCTTAAATAAGTTTTCAGTATGCAACTGGCTCTGAAGTGTAAGCACGATCATAACACACTCTAAGCTGAAATATGAGATATTCTGTGCACACAATCCTACATCCCATTTGTCTCTCAATTTCTGGTTCTTCAGTTTTTTTGGTTTATTTCTACTTTTTATCTTTTCTTTTAGAAAATCTGTTAACCATGGTTACCTCCCTGGTAACATCTTCCAGTGTTGTAGTCAACAATCTCAATTTGAGTCCAAGTTCAGGTTAAGACATAGGTTTAGTGTAATGATTAGCGGAGCAATTTTTGAAGAATGTATTACTTCATTTCACAATTTTTGCTCAAAAAGTGTAGTTGGCCTTTTAAATGTTTTTTAGGTGATTGTTTCTTGTTCAAGTTGACCAGTTGACCACTTGTTTATACCTTGTCTCCTTGTTCTCTTAATGTTTTTTTGGTATTGTTTCTAGAGTTTTCTAGTATGAAGAATCATAAAGCACCAACTAAAGACTATAAAAAAATCTCTTGACCATGGTAACATCTCTGGTAACATATATACCAGTGTTGGTATATGCTGAGTAGTATCCTGAATGCAATGATTGGCAGACAATTTTTTAAAATCTTAATTTCACAATTTGCTGTCCAAAAAAAACTTCCTGTTCAAGTAGGCATTTCTTTAGCCAAAATAAGCTGCAAAGTTGACCAGTTGGCCATATCTTCTCTCTGACTTATGTCTTGTTAAAAAAATAAATAAATAAATTGGTTTCCAGTATATAACTGGGCCGGAAGTATAAGAGCAATCATGCTATAGGCTGAAATATGAGATGCACAAAATCCTACATCCCTCTTGTCTCTCAGTTTCTTTTCGTTTAAATTTTTGGTTTATTTCCAATTTCTATGCTCTGTCCATTTTTTTTTTTTTTTTTCTTTTAAGGGAACCCTAGGTATTATGACCTGTATGGCTTAATAGAACATAAACTGTGAAATATGTAGCTGAAAAACCATGAACAATTTATGTTAAAAAATGGTTGCACTCTGTTTTGTGCACTTGTATTTTTACTGCAACAGAACTCAGAAAATAAAATACTGATATGAGCACAGCTACTGAAAAAGCTTACAGGTGGCAATGGATGTAAGCATAGGCTTAAACCAAATGCCATACTATCGATTTTTCCCCACAAGGAGTCTAAACACATCCAGATTTTGAGTGAAATTCACTACATATTTCAGTAAGACACACCATTTACGTTATATTAAGCCATACAAGTCTTACAAGTCTTTTTTTTTTTTTTTTAAATTGCTAACAAGCATTGTTCAATACCGAAGAAACATTTTCAAAACTGTTCACACAGACTGAGTTACCAAACATGTTTTTTGGCCAAACAGTTGATTTCACCTCCAAAACTCACTCAGACCAACAAAGCACTTTATATAGGTCTCAAAATAAGCTTGTTTCACCATAACACTGGGAACAATTCTCATTCAAAAAACATTTCATTCATAACATACTGATTGAAAAAACACAAAAAAGGGAACATTACTTTTATCTTTGAGGTTTGAATGATTAGTTTGAATGATTTTGTAAAAAAATAAATTTAAAAAGTTGAGAAAAATAAATATAAAATAAAATACAATTCTGAAGCAATAATAATAATAATAATAATTAGCATCATTAGTCTAGTATAATGAGGTAATTTATGTGCAATATTGGAGTCCCAGCTGCAGCAGGAGACCTTTCTATGCGGAGTTTGTATGTTCTCTCTGTGTTGATGTTGATTTTCTATGGGTTTCTCCCACAATCCAAAGACATGAAGGACAGGTGAAGTGAGTGAGTGTGAATATAAATGAATCAGTTTTGAAAGCAGTGTGTTAGCATTTGAAAAATGTGCTGAAAATGTATAGTATTTTGCCAGTTGTGGAGTAAGAATGACAAAATGTTTGTGGATTTTGAAAAATGTGGACATTGCATGCATTTTGTCTGAAAGCAATGGAAAATGAGTCACAGTTTGGTCTGCATAGACCTTTGTATCGCTGAATGTGTGAGCAGTTTTGAAAATGTGGCTTCAGTATTGAACAATGCTTGTTAGCAATTGAAAAAAACTGTAATACCCGGAGTACCTTTTAATGATTTTCTAAAAACTTTTTCAAAATGTCTTAAACATGGTAACATCTACCAGTATTGTACCAGCTCAAGTCAAGTCAAGATTACCGGAGACAATTTTTGAACGAGACACTACTAAATTACACAATTTTCTGCCCAAAACACTTCATTTAAAAATGTTGGTTGGCCTTTCAAACCTATTTCAGATGATTGTTTCCTATTCAAGTAGCTTTTCTTGGCCAAAACCAGCTGCAAAGTTTGACCAGACTTTCAGTCAGAAGTCAAAAGTCTGGCTCCTTGGGCCGAGGGCAGTAGTAATGCGGATGTGCTTGAGAACGACAGTGAACCTGTTGCCCTCAAACATGGCAAATGATGGCAAGTTCCTTCAATGGGCCGTTTACCATTTCCAAACCACTTCAGAGTGTGGACTGTTTTTCTCACACCCTTTCTACATTTCAATTTGTCTTCAATCACAGAGTTTCGTTCACACGCGAGTGATTTACTCCACATCATCTGCTTAGCTGTAAGGCCGTGTGTGTGCGAGAAGGTTTTTGAAGTGGTGTGTGTGAGGCTTCTGAATCAGTATCTGCCGCATCCGCTCTGAACTGTGGGATCCGTCTCTATCTCTCGTCCTCTGTTTATCTCTCCAACCTTTCCAAAATGCCTACATTGACGCCCTGATCCTGGCTGCGTTCCCTCGGGAAAAAGGAGTTCCTGCGGCAACCCCCACGGGCGTGACGGAACATCCCGGTCCGTGTCAACCCACGCTGGCAGCCGAATCCATGGCGCACGCTGACCACAGACTGCAAGAACGTCCTGGAATTTTTTATTTTATCAGTGGTGATGGAGAACACCACGTCACACACACAGCATCACAGTGTGTATATGTGTTTCTAATTATTCTCTTTATGACTCTGTTGGTTTCCTGTGCCCCTCGGTGGATGCATGTGTATGTGTGTGGATGGTGACACTGGTCTCCACCCTGACTTCAGGAGTATCATTAACCTCTCACCACACAAACCATCCAATCAGACAAGACCGCCGTCACCACAGTAACAGGTAGTGTGGGATGCCGTCCCGAGCCTCGGAATGTAAAGTATGGCCGTCCAGATTGAGTCCTGTGGCTCTGGAATCTAAGGAAAGGAGTGTGTTTAATGTGTGTTTGCATGGAAAAACAGGGAGCGGTACCAAGAAGGGAAACCCAGGCCCATAACCACAGCGAGGAAGAGAAAACGAGGCGATAAATCACAAAGACAGTAGTTGAAATAAAAGATGGTAGAGAATTTTGTGCGCTGCTTTTACCTGAGAGCTGAGGCCCCTAGTGGGGGAATAAAGAATGGCCATTTTAAACAGAACAGACAGAGCATGTGTAATGTTCAACCCATATTTGACAGTGCTTACTCTACAATTACAAAACAGATAGTTGTGGCTCCAAAATGCAATTGGATGTTTCTAAAGCCAAAAATGTTAAAATAGCCAATTAATTTTATAACACAATCACCTAAATTAATGTGAAAATGTAAGCAGTTTTATTAGTTTATTGAATAGTTGTCTAATTTATTACATTTAGTACTATTTTGATAACAGCTTAATAATTCTCTAAAAATGCTATTTTTGGAAGAATATATCTATATTGGAAGAAAATGTTTTTTGGAGAGAACAATATTTTTTTAGTCCATATTATGTTCTTTAACATTAAATGTTATTTTATAATGCCTAATAATTTAGATAAAATTTAGATAAATTTTTTCACTTATTATTATTATTATTTTTTTTTTTATTTCCTGACCAGAAAGAGAGAATGATTAATTGCTAATTTGTTAATTTTCATGAACAATTTGCTGAATATTGGTCTGTTTTAATCACATTTGTACCAGTTTTAAAAGTCCTAAAGATGAAGATGAGTTATAAAGTTCCAACACAAAGAAATAAAAGAAAAAGCACAGGGTAAGCCAAGGCAATGTAACAGTGTGCATGATACACAGGCGACAAATGACAGTAAACTGAGGAAACAGGAACTTAAGCATAAACTGATAACAAACTAAGAGTGTGTTCACACATGTAGTTTGGTTCATTTGGTCCGAACTAAAAAGGGAAATGATAGATTTAGTCCTGGTCCGCTTAGCGTTCACACTGGCATTTTTGACAGCGAACCGATACCAAACCTATAACGTATAGTGATACGTTAGGTCGGGTTGAATGATGGGTTTGTGATAGAACTCATGAACACTCCAAACAAAAGGAAAAGGTGTGTTAAAATACCCATTGACTGATCGGTCTGCTGATCGCAGCTTTAAATCGAATACACCTAATGCCGTCTGCTGGACTAAGAGCACTCATTGTTGCTTGAATATGTTTTTATTTTTACCACCTGCAAACACATTGCTCCACATTTGCCCTCTACTCATTTGTTTTGGATACACCGCTTGTTCCCTTCGTGAAATCATGTCACATAGCGTTGCATCTTGTCATTATTTTTTTACGAACCGCACCAGAGTTTGTTTGGAAGCAGACTGAGATCCATCTTTTTAACGGTCTCGGACCACTTGTCTGGTGCACACCAGGGTTCAAATAGCAGCGTTCACACTTACTCAAATGAACCTCACTAACAAAGCATTTGCAGCAGAGTTTGCAGAGTGCACACGGGTCAATCTTGTACACACTGCCTCTGAAAATTTAATCCATTATGGAAAAAAAAAATCTGATCGGGTTTAATTTTCTGCATTTTTCACATCCATAGCAAGCATTTTGAGAATTCAATTCTGAGCCACCGTCACATTCTGTGCTTGAATATGAAAAAACGCATGCGAAAATTCAGTGTGCAAGGACCTTAACAGGTGTGATGATCAAATGAGTTACAATAGCAGCTAAAGAGAGCAGGAAACTAGAACAAAGACAAACTAAAACTGAGTTTTTCCTCCTTCATTAAAAAAAAATTAATAAAAAAATCTTGTCCACACAAGAACAGTAAAAAAAAAAAAATGAAAAAAACTATGTCCACATGAAAACGCTATGAAGAGCTGACAGATTAAAAATCTTCACACTGTCAGGAGTTTTCAAAATGGTTTGGTTTCAGTGACCTAATACTGTGTTTGTGTATGGATGAACGGCCAAACCACATAAAAAAAAGCTGTGGTTTTGAAAATACCTGTGTTCTTGTGGACAGAGCCTGACAGTCTCTGACAACATACTTGCTATTGTTTTGAACTATAGTTTTTGTTGTTGTTAAATCTATCACTATTCTTTTTTTCTGACCTAAAACAATCCACAATCACACTGATGATTTTTTGTTGTTGTTGTTATTTTTTGTTTGAGATCACTTTGAGAACAACAATTTACACATAATGTACTAACCCCCTTGTCATCCAAGACATCTTTCTTTCTTCAGTTGTAAAGAATTTTTTTTTTTTGCAGAAAACATTTCTCTCCATATAATGGATATGTATGGGGCCCCCAAGTTTGAACTTCCAAAATGCAGTTTAAATGCAGCTTCAAAGGGCTCTAAACAATCCCAGCCGAGGAAGAAGGGTCTTATCTAGCGAAACGATCTGTCATTTTCCAAACAAATAGACAATTTATATACTTTTTAACTTCGTCTTGTCTTGTCTCTGCGTTGCGCATGCGTAGTCTGTGTGATCCGCGTCAATACAGAAAAACTTCCATCTCGCTTTCTTTCCCAACTTCAAAATCATCCTACATCGCTGCAGAAATACCAGTCTAGTGTTTACAAAGTAAACAAACAAGATGGGAGTTTTTCAACACCCTAAAATAACCGACTGTTTTGCTAGAACTTGGGGGCACTATAGAAATTCCCAACATGTCCTCCAATTTATACGACCGACTAAAGTCGTTTTCACAAATCCTCAAATACGTCTCTGTAAAGCGTATTCAACATTTGCTCCCTTATCAGTAACAGGTATCTAACTCAACCTTAGCATTATGTGTAGGTCATTTAGTAGCGCGTTGCACTGCGGAGTGGTATAATCATATGAACACAGGTTCGATTCCAGAGAATGCATATGTTTTCATTGTATGTTTTTTTTTTTTAAATATGCACTAGAAATCATGATTTTGCACTATTTCTGTAAGGGGTAGGTTTAGGGTAGGGTTAGGTGTGGTCATATATACGAATTACACCTAGTAAAACACGTTTAAATTACCCTGAAATCGTATAAAAACTCATACGTCATACGATGACCAACTGTCATCCAACGCGACACTGTCATTATTTTTACGACCGCTAGAGGGCGCTTAACTTTAAAACGTAAGAATGGATCGTATTTGGTCGATTCAAAAACGTACAACTGGGTCGTATTTTCTTTGAGGACAGTCTCAAATATACGCTAAATATATGTTCACAATTAATTCTACAAAATAAATGACATCACTAACACCCCTTTATGATTTTTTAGGTTTTCACATCTTGGAAAAGACATGCTTTTTTGGGGTGTTAAATAATTTGACGAGCACAAATGTTATTTAATTGCATTGTGTAATTAATTGTAATACTCTCCACCCACAAATTTTGCACCTGAAAAAATTGCCTATTCAATAAAATCAGGTGCAAAAATAACTGCCCACGCCTTTTTAGCACTAATTCTTCACTACACTACTGAAAGTGCTATTTTAAACATAATCGCACTGAACAGGTAAACTCATCTACTGGCTTCTCATTTTGCTTATAACCACGCTTTTGCAAATTTTTAGTGAAAAATGTTTTATAAATATAGACTGAAAAAGTTGTCTGAAGTTTAATGGTGGCAATGTTGAAGTCATGTGACCGTGGTGTAAATCATTTATAGCCTACGATTAACTTTTTACTTCTTGTTTTGTTGGTCATAGAACTATTTTTCAAAAAAAGTTATTTTATTTATTCAAAAGCCAGTTGAAAATTTTTATTGGGTATTTTTTGAGCTAACCAGGGTGATGGGAACTTGCCAGTTGGCCTACAAAACTATTTTGGATGATATGTTCAGCTGAGATAGTGGACGTAACTGCTAAATGAAAGCCAGTTTCTTAGGTCTCCTCCACATCAGCTTTCTCCTCCTCAGATCTTCCAAACAAAAACACAGCTTCAAACATGTCTGCAAAGACAATTACATCAGCAGAGACGTCGAGAACACACACTGCTAGTGTCCTCCTTCCAAACCATTCTTAAGGCTTTTTCTCCACGGCTCTACGTCAAGCCAAAGCAAACATTTATCCTGACGTTTTCCTATGGCTGTGTGATTTTATAGTGCCTCCATGTCTAGCCAACCATCGGGGAAATTTGTGAATTTTTCTCACTCAGATCCATTTTCGTCTCATAAAGAGGTGGAAGCTTGATTACCATCTTTTATGAACTAGGCAGATTTGAGTAAGTTATTTGAATTTTTCATGTTTTATCTCTCATGACTTGGGCTGTCAGGCCAAGCACATAATCCCAGAGTTGGAATTCCATGCTTTCATCCTTCTGCAAAAGAAAACAGCATATTGGAGTTTTCTCCCTTGTAGCGTCGTCAGAAAGCTGAATGAGGGAGGCAGCGAGAGGCCGCGGGGACAGGGCCAGCCCGTCGCTCTGAGGATTATTAGTGGTTGCTGGAGAGCCTGACATTCCCGTTCTGAGGGGAATCCAACTCCAAAGAGCAGCCATTTAATTCCACTCTCTTGGTATGGCTCCAGCAAACCCAGGGCGGTTTATCCTAAACCTACAAACACATTTCACAATGTTTCCCCCACAATAGGAGAAGACTAAGAGAGAGTGTGTGTGTGTCAAAAGGGAATTCAAAAAAAGAGCCAAAAGCGGGAGAATGATAGAAACTCGTTGATTGAATTTATAATATGTCTCCAGTAAGGCAAGAAGGAGAAATAAAGACACATCAGCACAGCGGTGTGGGGCAAAACCTTTAGGTCTGTCAGCACGCACATCACAAACATCACAAAGTATATTAGCACTCCACCACAAACCTGTCCGCACTTGACACACACGTGCGTAAACGTATAGCCTTTCACACACTCTGCCGCACATGGACACACACACCGGCCTGTCCTCACTCTACAGGCGAATGCTGACAGAAAAACACACAGGGAATGATGGGAATTGCATTTCACTGAAAGAAAAGAGCAGTACGTATGAACAAATCCCAAATCCCTAAATCCCATTTTCCAATTGGAGGTTGAATGGAAAACATGTATTTAAGTTGGGTTAAAAAAAAATACATGAAATTATTTTGTAACAGAATGAACAATTACATTTACAAATTTTTACGTTTGAAAAAAGTTTTGAAAAATGGCTGCTGTGTGCAGTGGTGCATTGCTACTGTGTGTAAATGAATTCCTGATCTCATGACAGAAATGTACCTGTGGGAACTTTTCCGCAAGACGAGAAATACATACCAATAAGTATGTATATCACTGCAGTTTCCAACAGAAATGAACGCTAGAGGCAGTAAAACATGTAAACAGTGCACACATGTAAACGGTTTCGTACACAGTTATGATTACAGCTCCATATGTTCCGCTTTCTGGGTGTAACAAGTTGGATTTAGGATGCGAAATCCTTGGGTATGAATCTCATTAAAAACATGACTCGCGATGAAAGAGCTGAAAGGCATGCTTGCGATTGCATTTTTACGATTGTGTTATAGCAGCAGAACTGCGGTTACACATACAAAACCAACATCACATAAAACATATCATATGTACGTTCATCTGTTATGGGGAAAAAACCTGAACACTCTTTTAGTGCCACTCAGTGGACATTTCACATTGAATGTTTCACTAAACGTACATAGCAGTACGTATTTTGCGTCTTGCGGAAAAGTTCCCACAGGTGCGTTTTTATAATGGGATCAGGTTGGTAAATGTTGTGATGTCAGTGACTTTTTTAACTTTTTGGAGAAAATGTTAGACTTACTACAAAACAACTTAGCTACCTGTCACAATCAGTCAACTTCGTGTAAAAAAAAATCTAAAAAGAAATTTGTTTCTGAATTAAAATTCTCAAAATACTGATTTTTATTTATTTATTTATTTATTTTAGATCTGTCACTCTGTTGTCCTGGCAGAAATATATTTTCTTATTTTCTTCATAACTACATAGTTTAGAGCTTAGAGCTTACACTACGAATGCGGCTTACATCATACGTCGAGTCAGAGGTCAGGGAAAAAGCCAGAACTCCACTCTCACGTACGCCGTTGCCGGAAGTCAGTGATTTGAGCTTGTAATTTTAAAAATAGAAATATTTGTGTTACAAAAACCCATGGATCCGCTTCAAAAGACATGTGTTAACCCCCCGGAGGCGTATGGGTTAGTTTTACGATGGATATATGCACTCTTTGGAGCTTCAAAATAATAGCCACTATCCACTACCATTATAAAGCTTGGAAGAGCCAGGATGAATTTTAAAACAACTCCGACTGTGTTCGTCTGGAAGAAGAAAGTCATATACACCTAGGATGGCTTAAGGGTGAGTAAATTATGGGGTAATTTTCATTTTTGGGTGAACTATTCCTTTAAGGTTATTTAGAGGTAAAATTAAAATGCCTGGAGACAATAAAAGTTTAAAACTAATCCAAACTATATTTTAAATCTTGAATCAGTGTGAAATGAAGAATCAATTATATATGGAACAAAGAAGGCCCTTGTGACATTGTCTAATACAGAATGATGTCTTAATGGCATCATCTTGTTTCCCAGACTCACAAACAAACAAAGACTGAAACCTTTCAAGAAGCAATGCCCCAAAAAAAACAAATAGATGTCTAATTAAAGCCATTTAGCCTATTAAACAAGGAATGTTTTGTCAAAAACAAAAGGGTTTGTTGTGTGAGAGCTGAATAAAGGAGAGACGTCTCCCTGAAAGAGCAATGTTTTGCCACCATAGACCATAGTGGTAGTGACTAATCCTAAACCAAACCTTAAAGGGATAGTTAAAAAAAAAAAAAAAAGTTCTGTCATTAATTACTTATCCCTCTTGTCGTTCCAAACCTGTAAACTTTGTCTTCGGAGCACAAATTATTCAAGATATTTATTTGATGAAATCTGAGAGCTCTCTGGAAATCCACAGACAGCAAAGTTACCACGTTCAGGGTTGAATTAAGTTATTATTTATTTATTTATTATTATTATTATTATTTTTATTTTTATTTTTATTTTTATTTTTATTTTTATTTTATTTTTTTACGCAACAAAAAGTATTCTTGTAGCTTCATAACATTACAGTTGAACCACTGATGTCACATGGACTATTTTGTCAATGTTCTTGCTAGCTTTCTGGACCTTGATCATGGTAGGACCCTTGCTGTCTGTGGAGAGTCAGAAAGCTTTTGGATTTCATCAAAAATATCTTAATTTGTGTTCCGAAGATAAATTAAGGTCTTACAGGATTGGAATGACATAAGGGTGAGAAATTAAAGGGTTACTCCACCCTGAAATGAAAATTTTTGTCATGAATCACTTACCCCTATGTTGTTCCAAACCCGTTAATGGTGTCCCATTGACTTCCAAGTAAATAACACTGTCAAGGCCCAGAAAAGTATGAAAGACTTCGTCAAAATAGTCCATCTGCCATCAGTGGTTCAACCATAATTTTACAAAGCTACGAAAATACTTTTTGTAAACAAAGAAAACAAAAACAACGAGTTTATTCAACAATATGTCTCCATAGTGCCATTTTGGAGAGTATCCTCTGGATGCAAACAGCGTACGTTGTTCTCTGTCAGCTGCGTCATGCAGATACTCTGTTTTCATTCATATCAGAGTGTAAATAAATGTAGAAAACGTATCCATTCTAAAATTGCAGTACAGTTACGTGGAGGACACAAATTGATGAATAAAATCATTATTTTTGTTTTCTTTGAGTACAAAAAGTATTTTCGTAGCTTCATAAAATTATGGTTGAACCACTGATGGCAGATGGACTATTTTGACGACATCTTTCATACTTTTCTGGGCCTTGACAGTGTTATTTACTTGGCAGTCAATGGGACAGTCAAAAATATTCAAGTATTCGGAATTGTGTTCCGAAGGCGAATAAAGCTTTTACGGGTTTGGAACGACATGGGGGTAAGTGATTAATGACAAAATGTTCATTTTGGAGTAACCTGTCAATGATAGTATTTTCATTTTTGGGTGAACTATCCCTTTAATCCTAAACCTATAGTAACTATGTGTTGTTAATTAATTGTTGTTTATTAATATTGTTTAATTACACTGTAACAAGGACACTATAAAATAAAGTGCAACCAAAAACCAAAAACACTTAACCTAGCTCAAAAAACTGAAACACATTTGTAAAAACATATAAAATGTGAAGAGATCTCATTTAATGTGTTTGAGATGAGGTATTCCACAGGGTTCGCTCCTGGGTCCTCTCAAATTTGCTTGTACTCTATTGCTTTTTTATTTTTCTTTTCTGTCTGTATTTCTATTTCTAACTTATTTTCCTACACAGACAGGCACTTTTGTGTCACTCCTTGTTGCTATAATTCTCATCTTCCCCTTGACCGATGAATTCAAAGATAATACCCTCTAGTGTATGTGTACATGTGTGTTTCTGAAAAGGGGGGAAACAGAGTACTTGTCTGAGACCCCTCAATTAGTCACACCGAACCTGCTGGACCACACACATGCATGTGGACACACATACACACTCAACAAAATCAATGGCCTTGGTGTCAGTGCATACTTGGTGCTCCACTAATATACCACAGCACATATCTGTCAGACAGGAAACCACAACTCATGTGGCCATTGGAGTTTGTGCACACACAAACACACACATTTCTCATTTTCTCTGGTGTGTGGCTAGAACTCTGCATCTGTATCTGTCTCAAGGCTGTACCCTTCGAGCTGAGCCAGAAAACACTCAGCCAAACGCACATAAGGATGCTGTCTCTTTGCCCATGGTAAACAGATCGCTTTATAACCTGCATCTGGTCAAACACATGGAAGGACAGGTGATCCTGAACCAGCGGAAACATCTCTCAATGCTTCTGCTCTCATGTTGAACATGTGACGATAAAACATTTCAGTCCAAGTTGTTAGGATACGGAAAAAGAGTGATATATTATATTTATAGTTTATATCACACAGTTCTGACTTTATATACAGTTGAAGTCAAATGTTTACATACACCTTGCAGAATATCCAAAATGTTAATTATTTTACCAAAATAAGAGGGATCATACAAAATGCATGATATTTTTTATTTACTACTGACCTGAGTAAGATATTTCACATAAAAGATGTTTACATATTGTCCACAAGAGAGAAAAAAAAGAGTTTAATTTATAAAAATTACCCTGTTCAAAAGTTCACATACACTTGAATCTTAACACTGTGTTGTTACCTGAATGATCCACAGCTGTCTTTTTTTTTGTTTAGTGATATTTGTTAATGAGTCCCATGTATGTTCTGAACAATTAAACTGCCCTCTGTTCTTCAGAAAACTCCTTCAAGTCCTATAAATTCTTTGGTTTTTCAGCATTTTTGTGTATTTGAACCCTTTCCAACAATGACTGTATGATTTTGAGATCCATCTTTTCACACTGAGGACAACTGAGGGACTCATATGCAACTATTACAGAAGGTTCAAACACTCACTGATGCTTCAGAAGGAAACATGATGCATTAAGAGCCGGGGGTGAAAACAGAATGAAGATGTGTTTTGTTCATTTAGTACTAACCTTCAGAAGCTACAGAAGATACTTACATGTTTCCCAGAAGACAAAATAAGTTACATTTGCACTGATCTTCAAATTCTAAAAGTTTTCACCCCCCGGCTCTTAATGCATCGTGTTTCCTTCTGGAACATCAGTGAGTGTTTGAACCTTCTGTAATAGTTGGATATGAGTCCCTTGAAAAGATGGATCTCAAAATCATACAGTCATTGTTGGAAAGCATTTAAATACACAAAAATGCTGAAAAAACAGAAATTATAGGACCTGAAGGATTTTTCTAAAGAACAGTGGACAGTTTAACTGTTCAGAACAAACATGGGACTCATGAACAACTATCACTAAACAAAAAAAAAAAAAAAAAAGACAGCTGTGGATCATTCAGGTAACAACACAGTATTGAGAATCAAGTGTATGTAAACTTATGAACAGAGTCATTTTTATAAATTCAACTATTATTTTCTCTTGTGAAATATCTTACTCAGGTCATAGTAAATAAAAAAAATAGTTTTAGTAAAATAGTTAACAGTTTGCAGATTCTGCAAGGTGTATGTAAACTTTTGAGTTTCTCAATCCATCTCAATCTCATCTGTATCTCAACTCTGAGAGAAAAAAAAAACGTCAGAATTGCGAGTTTGTATCACACAATTCTAAGAAAAAAGTCTATAATTAGCTTCTTCTTTTTTTTTTTTTTTTTTTTTTTTTTTTGTATTGGTAGAAACTGGCTTCCATAGAAAATATCTATTCTAAATTATAATAATATTTCACAACATTACTGTTTTTACTGTATATTTTAATGGAATAAATGCTTGGTGATCATAAGAGACTTATTTAAAACATATTAAAAGTCTTCCGCCTTATGAATAGTATAAATATATATACAGACGCTCTTAAAAATAGGTTCTTTATAGTGGGAAAAGGTGTGTATGTAATCCACAGTGTAAATGTTTGGGCTGTCTGAAGGTTTGTATACATTAATGTTTCCAGTATGTAGTATCCAGTCTCAAACACTCTATCCCATACCAGCCGTGGTTAGTTTAACTGATTACAGTGGTTCCACCATGAGTCAGAGAAGAGCGCATATCTCACACACTTACAGCCAACCTGATAAAACCTCTTTCACCATCTGATGCGACCACATCAGTGTGAATCTAGGCTGGATGTGGGCTGCATCAAAACGTCAGGCTGAAAGACACTGTGTCCACTGGGACAGACATGACAATGTGTAAATCTCAGGTTCATTCTGTGGTTTGTAACTGCTGTGAATGCTGGGAAATCAGCAGGATGGGCCATCACGTGAATCACTAAGACTGAATGAAAGAATCTTTGTTTCTGTGAGGAGACGCTTAGAACATTTTATTGTTCTCTTTCATCCTTTCTGGTTTTTATCTTCTTTTTAATCACTCTTCTTGTTAGTGACTGCTCAGATTGGAACCTGACCTAAGTCTGCATGCATATGGAGGACAGAGGCTTTGTTGGGAACTAAATACTGCTTACTTCATAATGCACAGTATTGGTTTTAATTCATAATAACTGTGCAAGGGGATCTTCCAAGCAAACAAAAAGATTATTCAGAATGAATCTGGTATCACTTCTTTTTTAGTTTTGGGTAAAATGTCTTTATCATGGAAGCCCATTTCAGAATAAAAAAGGAAACTTTTTTATCTCACAATTATAACTTTTTTCCTCACAATTGCGAGTTTAAATCTCGCAATTCAGACTTTTTTTCTTTTTATTTTGACTTTATAACATACAATTGCGAGTTTAAATCTCACAATTCTGAGAAAAGGCAGACTTGTGATATAAATGCACAATTCTGACTTTATAACTCACAATTGTGAGTTTATGCCATGCAATGCTGAGAAAAAAAAAGTCAGATTCGTAAGTTTAATTCTTGCAATTCTAAGAAAAAGTCCAAATTGCGAGTTTGTATCTTGTAATCCTAAGAAAAACATCAGAATTATGAGACACAAAGTCCCTAGACAGCAGCTGACTCTGTGCCAGATTCGTTTTCAAACCGGCAAATCCGCGTTACAGTCACATCCGTTTCAGTGCTGTATCACCGTCTTAGAGCGGATCTGGGCCGAGTCTGGTACGGAGCTGGCCCAGATGAGGGAAAACCAGATGTGTGCCGGTATTGGCCCGTTGTGCCAAAAGACACTGGCCCAAGTCCGTTTTGCGGATTTGCAGAAGTATGGGCCAGATCTGGACCAGATGATTTTTGCAATAACCTTTTTTGTATTTTTTATTTAGTGGCGGAAACGGCTTCCATACATAGCCCCTTCCTTTTTTAACTTGCAATCGCAAGTTTATATCATGAAATTCTGACTTTTTAACTCACAGTTGCGATTTTATATCATGCAATTCTGAGAAAAAAGTCAGAATTGTGTTTATATCTCGCAAGTCTGACTTTATAACTCACAACTGCGAGTTTAAATATCATAATTCCAAGAAAAAAGGCGGAATTGTAAGATATAAACTCACAATTCTGACCTTATAACAATTGTGAGTTTATATCATGCAATTCTGACTTTCATAAATCGTTTATATCATGCAATTCTTACTGAATTTTAATTCTGAGAAAAACAAATTGTGTTTTTATGGTGCAATTCTGACTTCATAACTTGCAGTTGTGTTTATAGTGCGCAATTCTGAGAAAAAAAGTCTAAATTGTGTTTATATATCGCAGTTCTGACTTTATAACTTGCAGCTGCAAGTTTATATCACGCAATTCTGACTTTATAACTTTCAATTGTGTTTAAATAATGCAATTCTGATTTTATAATTTAAAACTGCAAGTTTAAATCTCAATTCAGAGAAAAAGAAGGCAGAATTGTGATATAAACTTACAATTTTGACTTTATAACTCGCAATTGTGAGTTTATGTCATGCAATTCTGACTTCATAACTTGCAATTGTGTTTATATTGTGCAATTCTGAGAAAAAAAACCTGAATTGTGTTTACATATCGCAATTCTGACTTTATAACTTGCTACTGCAAGTTTAAATCTCAATTCTGAGAAAAAAAGGCAGAATTGTGGTATAAACGTACAATTCTGACTTTATAACTTGCAATTGTGAGTTCATATCTCGCAATTTTGAGAGAAAAAGTCAAATTTGTGTTTATATTGTGCAATTCTGACTTTATAACTCGCAATTGTGTTTATATTGCGCAATACTGAGAAAAAAAATCTGAATTGCGCAATTGCAATTTGCAGGTTGCAGTTGCAAGTTTATATCACGCAATTCTGACTTTATAACTTTCAATTTTGAGTTTATATCATGCAGTTCTAAGAGAAAAAGTCAGAATTATGAGTTTATATTGTGAAATTCTGACTTTATAACTCGCACCTGCAAGTGTATATCATGCAATTCTGGCTTTATAACTCGCAACTGCAAGTTTAAATTTCAGTTCTGAGAAAAACAGGCAGAAATGTGATATAAACTTACAAATTTGACTTTATAACTCACAATTGTGTTTATATTACACAATTCTGAGAGAAAAAGTCAAATTTGTGTTCATATTGTGCAATTCTGACTTTATAACTCGCAATTGCGAGTTTTCATCATACAATTCTGTCTTCATAACTCACAATTGTGAGTTTATATCACGCAGTTCTGAGAAAAAAGGGCAATATTGTGAGATATAAACTAACCTGACTTTATAATTTTCAATTGGGAGTTTATATCACACAATTCTAAGAAAAAAAGTTAGAATTGTGACTTTATATTGTGCAGTTTTGACTTTATAACTTGCAACTGTGAGTTTATATCGTGCAATTCTGAATTCATAACTCACAATTGTGAGTTTATATCATGTAATTCTGAGAAAAAAAAGTCAGAGTTGTAAGTTTTGATTTCACAATTCTGACTTTATAACTCGCAATAACCTTTTTTTTATTCAGTTGCAGAAACAGGCTTCCATACTTTATATTATTGTGTGTGAATGTGTAAAAACTTGAATCACGTAAAATATGAAACGTAATATTTGATTAATTAAATAATATCTATTACATAATAATTAAATAATACCTTTCAGTTCAGTTGTCACCAGTGTTGTTAGCTAAAAATGAGAAATATTTTTTGTTAATTTAAATAAAGATGACATCAGATATAAATATTAGAACTTAAAACATTTAAATAACATTTTTTCTAAAGTACTAAAATTAGCTAGATAAAAAATGAAAACAAATCGGATAAAATCACATAACTCTTAAATTAAAAATGAAACTACAATTAAAATGAAACACGAAAATAATAATAATAATATTAAAAAAACAGTTACACTTTAATCTGTAATCTTTAGTCCCATTTCAGAGTAGAATTACTGGTTATAGCATTAGTTTTCAGATAAACTTTCTAAATATCTACAAACATATTATGTTATTTTTTGGCTTAAGAAGAGTCAAAAACTTACATACAGCACCTTTAACTGCATGTGCTTACTATATGGTTAGGGTTAGGATTAGGGTTCGGTTTAGGCTTACTTGTGTTACCACAAACACTAATTGAAAATAGTAATGAATACCATAATAGTAGGTTAATAAAATAACACTGTCACACTGTAAACCAGGTCAGCACATGTTATTGTGACATACAGATTTATGCACTGCACTGCTGAATACTGAATATTTAGCAAACATTTAGTTAATCAGGGTATTGCATATATATAAATACTGTCCACTGTATTTGTACTGCATACTACATGCTTTCAAGAATAGTGTGGCATAGCATTCCATTCCAAACAAGAGAAAGAGATAGGACTCATGTGCATATCTGAGTGTTATATATGTATGCGGGTTGCCTGTATATATCCCTTTTTCAAACACAGGAACTTCTTCAAACTTTTCCTTCATCACCCGCTCATCTGCTCTCTGAACTGCTCCATTGAGCCATGCAGCGTTTAGTGTGATAGGATCTCACTACACACTTACACAAACATTTACTCGCTCACACACACACGCTAAATCCATCTGCGGCTCAATGAAACTGTTTTCTCATTTACCCAGAGGAAATATTAGTGCTCAGAATTGCTCTTTCTTAGCTCTGGGGACTCCATTGAAATCTCACTTAGGTTTCTTTGAAGTATTAACATTGTCTCTCCTTAAATCCATCAGGAGGGATAAAAAAAGACATGAATTATAAAAATTAACATATACTGTATAGCAAGTCATGGATGAATTTTGAAGAGAAATGTTTGAGTTCATATATCTTTTTTTGACTAAAGATTGTGTTATACATGGGAGCACAGTTTTTATTTTCACAGTTTTTTTTTTTATTTTCAGAAAAATCGAATGCAAACGTTTTCACTTGCTTAATTTGTCTTATTCATTGTCTAGAAGAAATAAGTCATATATATATATATATATATATAACACATTTGTTTTCAGTTTAATTTTTTTTTTTGAGATAAACTGAGACACATTTGTACAAACATTAAAAAAAATAGGATCTAAAGAGGTGACACTAATTCTTATTTTAAATGTTTGAGGTGAGGTGTTCCACAGAGTTCGCTCCTGGGTCCTCTTAAATTATCCTTTTCTGTCTGTATTTCCATTTCTTTATTTTAATTTTCTCACACAGACAGTCACTTTTGTGTCCCTCGTTGTTGCTCTGACTAGTGAGATACTGAAGTAATGTCATTTTTGAGTTTTCTCTTTCATATGAGCATCCATCACAAAACAGTGTTTTTAGTGTGCATCATTCAAACGTTGAACCACAGGAAGCAGAATCTTACACGCTTCAGTTGCAGTTTTGCCTCAGTGATCTGGGTAACGCTACAGTCGTCATGTAGGTTTTGCATTGTGTTAATGTTACGTTTGTATTTGCGTTGGCATGGGCAGCATTAATGTGGTACCATACATATCCGTTCTTGAGAAAAAGGAAACATTTCTGTGATTTATAATAGTGAGAGAAGATGTTTCATTTCCAAGAAACCCTTTATTTTCTTTTTCACTGCGAATGTTATTTTCAACAGTAACAAAAGCATGTTTCAAATGAAGTTATAAGGCTTCCTCTCCAGTCTGCGGAAAAGTCATAACTTATATGCAGACAATGAATGTATTGCTTCACGCTTTTCTCTTTTGCTTCTTTTTATGTGCACCCGAGCCCTCAGTAAGTCATCAGCGCTGAGCACTGGGGAGAACATTTGTTCAGGATTAGTGTTCGTTTAACAGATTTTTTAAATACTTTCTCATCTTCAAAGGGCCGCAGTTGCTCCGGTAGCCCCACGTACCCATGATGCCTCACTCGGGGAGGCCTGTGTCTCCTAACTGTAATTTATGTTGATGTCATAGCATTTTTAAAAACAACTGGTAACTTGAGAGATCTTGTGTAAAGCTCTTGGCTTTCATTCACCCACCTGTTTGGAGTCAGAGATGAACAGAGACCAGGGTTGTTTGGGGTTGTGCTTTGGATAAAAAGTGTTTTACTTGCATTAGATCACACGCACACACACACACACACACACACACACACACATGCTGTCAGGTTTGAGGCGTAATCTTAATTCTCTTTAGTGTGGTGGATTGAGTTTCATTAGAAACAGGTTGAGGAGTGAGAGGGAACTGACTTCATGAACTGATCTGAGCTTTAGAGGAGAGACGTGTGTGTGATTGTGCTTTACATCATGACTTTGATCCTGGTTTGTGACCTCAAATAAACCACAATAGCAAATCAGAGAGACACAGCAGATCTATTGATTTATACATTCATCATCATATATGTCTAATCATCCATCTATCAAAAATTCATCAATGATCCAATATCCACCATCATCCATCTCTGTATATCCAAGGATTTGTCAGTCATTCACTATCCATTATCATCCATTCGCCATCATCACCATCCATTAACTTATTATCCTTACTTCATTCATCCATTTCATCCATACATCCATAGATACTTCCATCTTTGCATCATAGATCCATCTATTCATGATTCGTCATCCATCCATCTATCTGTCCATCCATCCATTTACCCACCCACCCACCCACCCACCCACCCACCCACCAGTTCATCCATCATTCATTCATTCATTCATTCATTCATTCATTCATTCATCCATCCATCCATCCATCTGTCCATTCATCCAACATCTATCCATCCAATGAGCTTTTTCCATCCTTTCTTCCTTTTTCATCCATCCATCCATCCATCCATTAATTTGTCAGTTCATTCATCTACCCATCCATCTTCCAACATCCATCCATCCATCATCCATCCATCCATCTATCTATCCATCCATCCAACCAACCAGCTATCCATCCCTCTCTCCATATATTCATTCATATATCCATCTATTCATCCAACATCCATCCATCCAACCAACCAACCAACAAGCTCTAGATTCTTTCTTCCATCCATTCATCATCCAACTTGCATCCATTCATTCATCCATCCATCCGTCTATTTGTCTGTCCGTCCATCCATCCATCCATCCATCCATCCTTCCAACCAACCAACCAACCAACCAACCAACCAACCAACCAACCAGCTATTCCTCTTTCTTCCATTCATGCTTCTATCAACCCACACACCCATCCATCCTTCATTCATCAATCCATCTGTCCATTCATCCAACATCCATCTATCCATCCATTCATCCATCATCCATTCATTCATTCATTCATCCGACTATCCGTCCATCTGTCTGTCTATCCATCCCTCCACCAGTCATTAATTAATTCATTTATTCCTCCATCCATCTGTCCATTCATCCAACATCCATCCAATGACCTCTCCATCCTACCTTTCTTCCATCCATCCAACTTGCCATTCATCTGTCCATCTGTCTATTCATCATTCATTCATTCATTCATTGATTCATCTGACTATCATCTGTCTATCCATCCATCCATCCATCCATCATTCATTCATTCATTCATTCATTCATTCATTCATTCCTCCATCCACCCAACCACCAACCCACTCGTCCATCCATCCATCAATCAATTATCCATCCGTTCTATCTGTCTGTATGTCCATCCATCAGTCATTTATTCATTCATCTATCCACCGACCCACCCGCCCATCCATTCATCTATCCATTGATCTGTTCATCCATCCATCCATCCATCCATCCATGATTCATTCATTCATCCATCCATCCATCCAGCCATCCATTAAATAACAACAAGATAACATCAGAGCAACCTACATCAGAGCAGTGTATATTTCCATTCATTTATCCACCTTTCAACATCCATCCTTCCAATCAACTATCATCCCTCCTTTTATCCATTCAGCTGTACAAGCCCTCCATCCATAATTCCTTTCATCTATCCATTCATCCAACCACCAACCCACCCATCCATCTTACAACATCCATCCTTCCTTCCTTCCTTCCTTCCTTCCTTCCTTCCTTCCTTCCTTCCTTCCTTCCATCCATCCATCCTACATTCATTCATTCATTTTCTGTTGTACTGTTAAAAGTGCTATATAAAAAAGATGACTTGACTATCCATGCATCCATGCATCTATCCACCCACCCATCCATCCAACCATCCATCCATCCGTCCATTCATTCATCCACACATCCACCTTTCAGCCTCCATCTATCCATTCTTTCTTTCATCCATCCATTCAAATATATACCCATCCATCATCCATTCATCTATCCAACATACATCCATTCATATATCCAATTTTCCAACCAACCATCCATTCTTCCATCCATCCGTCCATCAACCTATCACATTTTCCATTAATTACTGAGGTCTGAAATCATTAAATGGGAGAAAAAAAAATAGAGGGAGGAAGAGATGAGTGGAAAGGACAGAACACTGCAGGTGTTGCAGGAAAGAAAATCAGAGTGGAATTCCCAGATGGTGAGCAGGAATCAGTGAAGGATAAACGACCCAGTGACTGACAGCCACTCAGAGAGGAGTAAGACATCACTCACACACAGCAGCAGAGAAAACAAACCTGTTAGTGAGTGTTTTATTAGCATGTGAGTGTATGTCAGAGAGTAGAAAAGGAGGCCAGTGTGCATGTGTGTTTTTCTAGCTCTTCATATTTACTTTCTTTGCATTCTGACTCAGTGAATGATTGTGCAGCGGCCCCCGGATCACGTGTGTAGTTGTAAATGTGAGTGTAGGTGGGTTTGTGGTGTGCACACATAATTATATGTTAACTTGAAAAATCCTGACTCACATTGACAATGTATTGCATGTTCACGCTTGTTCTGCCCTTATAGCAATGCAGTTCTCACTATTTATTGGTGTACACCTGAGCCAGATCTTATAAAAATGCTTGTTTCAATGTCAGTGTCAGTTCTTATGAGAAATGTATAATCACATGGGGAAATCCAGAAAGCTTCCGTACATTCCTGAAGGTTGCTCTGCAGGTCCAGACATCCATTTCTTGCAGTGAGACTTCACTATTAGCTCCTTATTTTCTCCATCAAGGGTCAAGAAGTTGAGTTTTCCCAGAACTACAAACCTGGACCATGTGGACAGAATGGATTGGGCCATGCGTGCCATGTTCAGATGGATCAGGCCTAACTGTGTTTGAAAAGAATGGAGTGCAGGACACCTATTCCCCGTGGAGAAACTCAACGATTCCCAATGAGGGTATTAGCGCCTTACTTTCACCATCAGGGTCAGCAGGTTGAGTTATCCCAGAACCCTCGTTTCTGAAACGGCAGCACGCAATAGATCTGAGGGGGGCTGTGGTTTCATGCAATGTTTATCATCTAACCAGGGTCAAAGTGTCACCATCCCAACTGAAAAGACTGAAAGAGATCGACCGTGCTCACCGTTGATTTGCTCCAAAGGCCAGGGGGAAAACAAATTTCCCGCTGGGTACAAAGTTGCCCTCTCATAAGCGTTTGAAAGCACGGCTCGCCTCACGGATGCAGGACATGTGTTGGCCAGATGTTCCGAACGCCTCGGTCTCCTTCAAAGAAACAATTAGGGACAATTATCGCAACATATAAATGAATTTAGTCCAAAATTACAAAAAGTGTGGCATGGGGAGATGCAGGGAGTCATGGGTAGGGAGGTTAGAAGGGCCACAGGAACAGGTGGTTGCAATCTCTGCCAAAGTCTCAACGGTGTTCAAGAAGCAATGAAGGGGAGAATGCCGAGAACAAGAAACCTGACGAGCTGTTTGTTCAAGCACTTGTTTGTGTGGACAAGTGCTACCACTCGCCGTACACACATGCTAATAGCTAGCTCTGCTTAAATGGTCGTCATTGGATTTAATGGTGGCTCATTTTCCAAATGCAACTATTAAACCAAACCCCTCGTGTGCATGATGAAGGGACACCGAACTCAACTGCAAACAAACACCCACGGACATCAACCACAGTTCATGGTCCCTAATATGTATGTGCAAAACTGAGGGGGTTTCTGGAGGTCTTGAGGATAGAAATGAGATCCGTGCTGGTTCTAGATGAGAAGCACATTGGACCATGTGGATGGGATTGATTGGGCCATCCGTGGTGTGTTTACATGGATCAGGCTTAATTGTGTTTGAAAAGTGGGGGGCACTGGAGACGATGTCCAATGAGAGTCAAGAGTCTTTGAAAACACACGCCAACATGTGGTTCTCTATGTGCACTGTTGAAAAGACCAGCTTAGACCAGTATAGCCATGCTGTTCACCATAAAAAAAGGGTCAATCAGTACAGTATTTCAGATGAAGCAAGCTGACCCTTACAAAAAAAGTTTATTCAAGTATGCCATTAGTATGTTTAGTTTAAACTAAAAATAATAATGTATACACTTAGTCTACTTCTCAAGTACTTATCAGAGTTATAGTTAACAAATGTATATCTAAGTATACTTAATACTTACATGCATTAAACTCTTACATGCAACCCAAACAGTTGATGTAGAAAAGAAAAACTAGTTGTGTACTCAAAGTCCACTACCATACTAAAAAATACTGACAACTAAAACTAAAAGTTGGCCAGTTCAGTCTCAAGAAGTACTAAAACAGTATACAGTACTTAACAAGTCTACTACTTGTACATTTATTTCATCTATATAATTAGTACATTAAGTACATTTGGATCTTTTAGACCTTAATTTTGTGTAGCAAAATGAATGTGAAGTATACTTTTGGTAAGGGGAACAAATGATGTCTTGTTGCTTTCTAATCAGTCTTACTGCGAACATGAGCGTGTGTGTGTGTGTGTGTGTGTGTGTGTGTGTGTGTGTGTGTGTGTGCGCGCATGTGTGTGTGGTCCTTCTGGTAATCTCAGAATCTCAGTGAACGATTTACCCAACATGGTACATTGAACAAAAAAGTGAAGAGGTGAGCTGAGTGAAAGAAGAAAGAGATTATTTTCAGTTTGATTAAATTTAATGAAAGATTATTGCTGGTTTTGGCAGATACTATCACCTACAACTACACACACACACACACACTGCTTTTCAAAGTATTGCCACCTGCAAACTCTAAAAGAAGCCTTTGCATTTGTAGCATTGGTAGGTAAACATTTCCTGAGGACAATCATTTCCTCCAGCTCATTTGGCTGGAGAATACAGCTAGGTTTCAAACACACATAAACGCATTTGAAGCAACCACAAAGCTACAAACATAAACTCTGCGCATAGGTACTAACACAGGTGACTCTAATAATCACACGCTTCCATTCCCAAGGCATGGTGTGTAATGCTGATGTATGAGGTGTGAAGTGTTTGTGTGTGTGATTGTTTTATCTGTGACCGTGACAACAGTGTGATGGTTGTGTTATCTGCTCTGGTGAACCGCAGACATGTGCTGGAGACTCAACCTGCCCCACTGAACCCCTGATAAAAGAACCCGGACACTTCATGCTGGACAACACACATTAATCACACGCACATCAATTCCAGCAAATAGTACGTGCATCTGTGCATCCTCAGTTCAAGTACTCATTTTCCTTTACACATGCACACACACAAAAACACAGACTACAATCTCTCACAAACTGAATCCTGGAAAGTTTAGTGCAGTACATATGCAAATGCATAGATAATGCATCAGTCATTTCGCAGAGCAATAATGAAAGAATAAGGAGATGGTGGGAGTAGAAAATGAGAAAATATTACAGGAGAAGTAATTCAGGACAGATAAAAGGAGGGGTGCCCTTTGTCTTCTGGATGATAAGACCTGAAACAAACTCTGTGCAAGTATGTGAGCACAAATGCTTCTAACAATGAGAGTTTGGTTTCATTTAGTTGTTTTGTAGAGTTTTAAGTACACTCAAAAAATAACTTGTTCAGTGAACTTAATCAAATTAAAGTAAACTTTTCTACGCAATTAGTTCAGTTTCATACAAGAAGACTACAACAAGTTCAACTGAACAAATAATGTTTAGTTGGCTCAACAAAACATTATTTAAGTGAACTTGATACAGTCTTGTTGTATGTATCTGAACTAATTGTGTGGAAAAGTATATACTTAATTTAAGTAAGTTCACTGGACAAGTTTAAAAAAAAAAAAAAAAACAATTAGCAAAAATACATGTTGGCATGTTAATGATAATTTCGTTCATAGTTATAATATACCAAAATAGTTGAGCAAAGAAGACTGGTCTTAGAACCTTATTTTTCACGTTATTCTTCTCGTTATTTCAAATACAGCAGCCAATGAACTGGAAGTCTCGCCAATAGGCATACTTCCGCATTGTAGAAGAAGGTAGATTGTCAAATTTGGCAACAATTTGAGGCAACCCAGGCTGACTAAAATACATTCTTGTGGTGACATTTCTGTAACACAGATATTATGTGCCTTAATGTATGAACTGTAGCTCCCCAGTATCGGCAGCACACATTTTGAGGGGACAGCAAATTTACACTGTTATACAAGCTGTACACTCACTTTACATTGTAGCGAAGTGTCATTTCTTCAGTGCTGTCACAAAGATATGATCAAATATTTACAAAAATGTGAGGGGTGTACTCCCTTCTGTGAGATACTGTACATATAAAGCTGTATATGTGATGCTAATGTTCAAAAATATCATTTTTTAAATCTTGCAGCATGTTAAAATTATTTTGAAGTCATAACATAATATGGTGCAATGAATTGTTCTAAAATTAGGCCACACAAATTTTACTTTGTATATAAGGGAATAAACGTTGTAATGCCTCTAGTGTTTATTTCAACTGGAAACTGCAGCAATTCGTATGTATAGGTTTGTTTTTTGGTGTATTGCAGTAAGAGACACATATTTCCAATGAGCCTGGGTAGATTTGAGAATCGTGTTAAAGCAAGTGAAACACTGTGTATACACTTGATAAGAGTGACGCAACACAAAATCAATAATACTGTCTACTGGATGTAGGGTAATGTGACAAACATGACAGATTTCCACCAACCCAAAAACATAACAGTTTTACAAGGTGGTGATTTCATATGTGAGATTTTTAGTAAAAAGTATGAAGGTTCGTCCTTAACCCCACCCCTAAACATAACCTTCACTGAAGCGTAAGCAGATCATACAAAAACATACAAATGACATTGTACAAATTTATACAAATTAACCACCAATGTTTTGGACAGTTACTTTTAAAAGTACTGCATTACAATATTGTGTTTCTTCCTTAAAAAAATAACTAATTATGTTTAGATTTAAAAATTCACTTTGACACATTCAGTATAGACAGCTTAAATCTATTACAGCATGACACGACAACATTCATGTCCCGGTATAGACATGGTGAGATCTTATAGACACATCTAGCACTTTTTCATCTCCACTCCATTTGAATAAACAGCAATTTGAATAGAATTTGAAACAGAGGTTCAACTAACAATGGTTAATTTTTTAACTAATTTCACTTACACATTGTACTGGAGACGTTTTGCAAGACGAGGTAGACCAAGAGCACATGAACTTTAATCTAATGAACTAATGAACTTTAATCTTCTTGCAGATGTTCTACGAGGAGTCAGACTTTTGCTAGAGTCCCAGAGCGCTGGCCAGGAAAACCCTGTTGAACTCATAGAGGGTTAAGTAGACGACTGAGCAGGTGTCAACCCAGAAGAGTTCAAGGGTCAGGCCGCATTTCAGGGTGGGACCTCATAATATGGGCCATAGAGCTCAACCCTGACTCTCACTCCGCATATGAGTCCATGATTCCTGACCTTTGGAGAACAATCACCGTGATTCACAATCTCAGTGCACAAGAAATACTTTTTCTCAGTGACTTCCTGTTAAAAAAGTTGGTGAGTTGGTCTCCCAGCCTGGCTAAGTTGGTTAGTTGGTCTGTTTTGCTAGTTTTAAAGGGGGGTTAAGAGGGGGGTTCTCAGAAACTGGTGGGTAAACTTCAATAGTGGTGAATGGAAAACTACCACAAAACAAACATTTATGTGTTTTCGCATTTGCCCCAATAGCAAAATAAAAAATCCATGATAGCATTTATTTTCCAATGGGGAAAATATATTAATAGATTGATTACATTGGTCAAAAGAGAGACAGATGTCAAATTTGCTGAGGCAAGAAAACCTAGCTTGATCAAGATGTGAGTTTGGCAAAACTATCTTAAACAATTAAGACCAGCTAAGACTGGCTTAGGCTATTTTTTTTTCCAGCAGGGTTTAGTGTTAAAGCTGCTATTTTATTCAAAATTAGCACTGCAAATGGGTAGCGTGTTGAGTTCTTTTTAACGTCTAAACTGCAGATTTTGTGAAGGCCTGAGAAAATGTGAAAATATAATTCCTCTCAGGAGAACAATAAAGGTCTCTTTCTCTTTTCTCCATCATATGTTCTTACATTTCTTCTCATTTTCAACTCCAGAACACTTTCCACAGACACGCACACACACATGCATGCATGCAAGCACACGTAACTGGCAGCGCTGGGGAGGTGCAGCTGCAGATTGTAAAAATAAACGCAGCGTGTTTTAAGAACCGGGAGATTAGCTCTCTTTTATGGGCGGCTCTTTCATGTGCGACTCCCTGAGCGCTGGCCGTGGAAAGAGAGAACAGGTTGGAAACAGAGAGAGGAAGGTGTGTGAAGTTTGTCCGGAGTGAGGCACGCTGCCGGAATGTGGAGAAGTCTGTTTCTTTCTTTTCTTCTTTGTGTGCTGTTTGATGTGCAAAAAAACAGTAATTGAACAGAAATCTGTGCGAGAGGCATTTAGCCAGATGTTTTCCTGTGAAATCTGTAAGCATGAGTGTGAATAGTGTGTAGCGATGGTTCGTTATTAAGGTGATCTGGACTACTGAACTTTTTCCTGGTGAGTCTTTTGCCGTGAACCACATCAGAACTTTTTTTTTCCCCTTAGTCATCAAGTTGTTTTAAACACCTGATTGCATCTGCAACAACTTCAGAGAACCAGTTCTTTTTTTTTGTCCATAATTTACAAATACAGGAACCTAACCGAAAGTTGAATCTTATTAAGTTTTAATTAATTTTGTAATAGATACAGTACATTAGGAGGAAAATAAGCTAGCTAAGCTCAGCGAATGACCAAACACAGATATGAATAATTAGCATGCAACAGCAAATATACATTGTGGCAAATAACCCAATTAACAAACAAACAGTTGTCTAAAAAAGGTCAAAAATACTCACAATTCAGCATATATGGCAACTGCAGACTGTCCTTTTAAGCAGTGATAACAGCAGTTCTTTGTTGAAGATGTTTCGATCAAGTCCACCATCAGCAAATTCAGCTTGATTTGAAATGAGGGGATTCCCACCCTCAGAAACCTGAACATCCCGCCAATGCGCCCCTATCATATCCCATATTCTTGTCGTTTTACTATCATCAGTTCAGGGTGAATAATTTCTTCCATATCAGATGTATGAACCAAGCAGATAACACACACTTACAGATCATATCTGGAATATGATATTGATGCTGTGGTGATGTGCTAAAAAAGTTGTTTTAACTTAAAAAAGTGTTTGTGCTGCCTTAAAATTTTAAGTCAAACTCTTAATTTGTTTATTTTTTTTTTTTTATGTAGTACAACTTAACATTTCATGTTGACTAAACTTAAAATTTCAAGGCGGCATAAACAGTTTTTTTACAGTGTATATCAACTGAATTAATAAAAATACAAAATATAAAATCTATGCTGTTCCTAAATAGAGGAGACAGAAGTTTAGATGAGCTTGCTTTGTGTGCTGATCATCTAACTCCCTAATCGCTGTCATTGTATAAAAATGTTTAAATAATGAATAAATAGTTTTCTTTTTCTGTGGTGAATTGGGGTTTATATGTTCATACGCAGTGCTGGGTTGATTACTATAATTTGTATTCCAGGGGTTTTCAAATCCAGTCCTCAGGCCTCCCCGAGTTTTAAATGTTTCCCTATTAAACATACACACAAATTGATGAGATAATAAAGTGATGATTGAATCATTAATGATGAACACCTGCTGTTAACAAACAAAATCACTGAAGAAAACATGGACAATAAAAAGTCACATAATTGTGTTTAGTGTTTCTTTTAATTGACCTCTTGACTTTACACTGTTTTTTAAGGCTGCTGTAATAATGTTTTCAAAGCTTTTGTGTTACAGCAAAGCACAGCCAAAATACTTTAAAATCAGATGAAATTAGTTATGTGTTTATGTTTGGATATAGTGCATTGTGTTTTGTCTATGTTGAACTCAATTTAGTGCTCTAAAACAGTGTTGTGCTGATCAATTATTATGAAGAACTAAAAAAAAAATAAAAAATCAAGAACACTGAACTAGTTGGCCAAACACAGATGTCAAGGATCAGTGTATGAATCTCAACGATGGTGCCAATCAACAAACTAATCAGATAAACATATTAACTTACTTAAGTCCCAATAAAGTTGATCATTAATGAGTCAGTCATCACTTCATTATCTCATTTACTTGTTAACGTTTTCAATAGGGAGACATCTAAAACATTATGTCAGGGGAGGCCTGAGGACTGGAGTTAAAAACCCCTGTTGTAGTCCACTACTGATTCCAAACTACATGATAAAAATTGTAGTCAGTAATGTAATCCATTACACATTTTAGATAATGTAATCAAATACTATTTTGATTACATTTAGATTACTTTTAAACTCATTTATCACATTGATTTAAAGAGGATAAACTTGTACTATACTGATATATAAACACAAACGCAAACAAAACCAGTCTTAAGTAGCATGGGTAGGCCTATATTTGTAGCAATAGCCAAAAAATACATTGTACTGGTCAAAATTATCTATTTTTCTTTTATGCCAAAAATCATTAGGATATTAAGTAAAGATCATGTTCCATGAAGATATTTTGTATATTCCTACCGTAAATATATCACAACTTTTTTTGATTAGTAATATGTATTGCTAAGAACTTCATTTCATTTTATTAATATTTCGATTTTTGTGCACCCTCAGATTCGAGATTTTCAAATAGTTGTATCTCGTCCAAATATTGTCCTGTCCTAACAAACCATACATCAATCGAAAGCTTATTTATTCAGCTTTTGGGCTTGTTGTCTCAGGTTGTATAATGAACTTTTGTATACATTTTAAAATTTGACACTTATGACTGGTTTTGTGGTCAAATTTAGGCAGCACACAATATATTCAATACAGTACCATACAATGCAAGCATACAGTAATATACAGTCATATGGATTTGAAATGACATGAAAGTTAAAAAATATATGACATTTTCTGAACTATTATATTAACGCTCAATGCATGACACATGAACATAATTAATGTGAGTCACATATCCATACCAGAACTAAGAAAATAGTGAGTCATGTTCATTGTTCCAGATCCTGTGCTCCAATGCTCTAGCAATAGTAACTGTACTGAAATTAGGAATGAGTGAACTTTTCAATGCAAAGTGCTCGAAAAAACAAAAAAGGTTATTTTACAGCTTATTCTTGCTAAATGTTTTGTGAATAGACGGTTTTGTGGTCTACACTGTGAAGCCTGTCAGATTCTCATGATTCACATTTTACTTTCAGAAGCTATGGACCGTTGTGTGAACCTTTCATAATTCTCATTCCTTCTCAGGAATGCAGCCATGCGTATGTGTTAATGTTTAACATGCAAAATAAAGGGTCAGTGTAAGGTCTGATGGATTTAGACAGAAAGAGAGTTTTCCATGTAAGGTGCAGTGAAATCGAGACAGAGGATCTGGCAAGCATGCTTAACTGAACTTAGTCAAGGTGGCATCTTTATGAAGCAAGTCTTTTGTAACTTAGCTGGAGGCTATTTTTAAATTTTTTTTACAACATAAAACATGATCTAAATTGTAATACAGTTTAATTTTAGGCAGCTAGTTGATGTAATGCTCTATAAAGTAATCCAGCAAATGTCGTTCGGCCAAAATTTGCCAAGTAATACAGTTTGCTAGCCAAACCGAATCTGTTTACGATTGCCAAGATGCTTAAGTTGCCGCATTAATGTAGAATATGCTCACAGGTGTGCGTTTATCTGAATTTCGCAACAGGCTCATCCAATCAAAATTTACAGTCAAAGCTATCCATTTTACAATAACGTATATAGTACTATAAATTACTCAAAGGGCAGGATCCAGACTCAATCCATAAATGTCATCCATTTGTCAGAGTCTTTTGGACATGAGTGAGGTGGTTCTTGGCACCCTGGTGCGAGTGATTGGGTTGCGTTATAAAAATGTAGTGAGGGACAGTCTGTGTTTATGAGTGTCACTGGACTGTGGAAAAGAGCTTGTGCTGTCTATAAATGTATAAAATGGGTGATTTCATGTTTTTTTATGAATGGCAGAAACTCAGGGAACAGCTGTAGGTTCTTTAGCTTGAGCATTTCAGTGGCCTGTAAAATATAACAAACCTTTCTATAAAGGAGAAGGACGCAATCACTCATGGGTTTGAGCTGAAAGTGAGAGAACAAATATGGGAATAAATAAATAAATAGATCCCTATTAAACAGTACTTATAATTGAAACAAAAAATAATATCTGCAATATATTTTGTTTTAAATATTCACGTGAAGAGAACTAGATGCGCTCAGCAAGAAGGCTTAGTAACATCAACAGCATCTATAAAAATAAAAAAGAGACAAACATCCTGTAGTGCTATGAATTCACTATTCAGACACAGAAGGTTTTCAGGAGCTGATGAAAACAATATGGCTTTGGAACGTCACCTGATTCATATCAGAGGAAAAATAAACATGGAAAACACACTGTACTTCTTTGTGCAAATGATGTGTCACGGTAACACCACGCCAAAGTGTCAAACTGACATACTCTATACTGGATTCTGCCTCATCCTCTGACAACAATACATCTCATACAATATTGAACGTGCCAAGAAACATCAAACAGCAGCTGCTACAAACCATGACACAAACATTAACCACCATATCCACAAGCATTAGATAAGCTTAAATATCATTCAGCTTTAGCATAACGGATGTACCTCACAATGAAGTTAGCCTGGTGGTTAGGTAAACATCAATTCACAATCTATTTAAGAAGAACAGAGAGCTCTCTCATGTTGACATGTTCAAGTGATGTCATTTTACCTTCTTATCTTTCCATACTTGGAAAGGAATGTTTTTGGATTATCAACTGATTTGTAAACCCCACCCACTGCAAACCCCATGAAAACCAGTGACTTGCTCCAAAAAAAATAGAGGTCAGTGACATTTCCTAACAATCCCGTCAGGGCGCCAACATGAGGACACTAAATCTAGGCTAATTGCTGACAAAGTGCCACTTCAAATTGCGTGTGTCGGGCCCTGAGTCTTGACAGGCTCCACCGGCTCTTCATCGCAATGAGATACGCACCAGCGGTAAGCAGTCAGGTAAGACATGTCTCTCAGCTAACTAGCCAATTAAAAACAAACACCTGCACTTATGAGCATGTTAGTGAGTGGTGTGTGTGTGTTAGCGATGTGTGGGGCTCTGGGGAGAAGGCCAGAGGGTGCCCAACAACCTCTGCAAAACTTCCCTCTATACACATTCTGTAAAAACACTCAATCATTTACAAGAACAAGAAAATCTGGAGAGCACCTGATGTTAAAAAATATATATGAATGTATTTTAAATGTAGAATTCAAATATATCAAAATACATTTTTATTGATGAATTGGACATTGAAGTTGCTTTTCCACCGTCAGGCCTGTTCTCATAGCCTAACTATTTCATTCTGTGCCGATCCACCTAGTTGGTACGTGTATGGTTTTAATTTTCCACTAAGGGGCTGTGTTTATGTACAGATGATCAGATATTTTTGTTTACTTTACTCAAATAGCATGCTAGGCCAACGCCGGCTCCTGCATTAACAGCACCACACGTATGCATCGTGGTACTCGCTTGAACACACGGTGAAGAGAGAAATTGTTGAATAAAGTTGTTGATTTTTTTTTTCTTTGTGTACAAAAACTATTCTTGTAGCTTCATAACATTACAGTAGAACCACTAATGTCACATGGACTATTTTAACAAAGTCCTTACCACCTTTATTGGCCTTGAACATGTCAGTTGCATTGCTGTCTATGCAGGGTCAGAAAGATCTCAGAAAGATTAACTTGCCCACAGCCCAGACTTCAACCACTATTGAACAATTTGCAGCAGTGGAATTGTAATGGTGGCTGCAAGCCAGGTCCCATCACCCAACCTCAGTATCTGAGGCCCTTGTGTCTGAATAGGAGCCAATCCCTGCCTTCGTGCACCAACATCTAGAGCAGATTTCCTGACCTGTTCCTGGAGTCCTCTACTAACAAGCTGATGAGATGAATCAGGTGTGTTTAATAAGGAATAGTTGTGTGCACTGTTCAGGACTAATGTTGAAAAACAGATCTAGTGGAAAACCATCTCAGAACAGTATGACATTGTATTGTGGCAAAGGGAGAACTAACTCTCTTCCAAAATGCATGTGCATATGGGGTAGTTTCTAAGGCTGGCTGCACACTAGAAGATTTTAAAGCAAATTTTAAGCCCAATTTGCACCCCCGAATGATCAGGGGGTTTGGCCCGTTTTGAGGCTTGTTGCAAATCTATTGTGAGTTGTCATTAAGATTATTTAACTGTACAAAAATGCCATGAAAACAGAATGCTAAGAAAGAACATCGCCCATATTCTTTGTTATACTTTGTTTTTCACAATGAAACAACTCAGGGAAATGCACTTCAGGAGAACCGCTGGCAACATCGATTGTTAAACTCTGTTAGTTTTTCTTCTCTAGTTGCGTTCGATCTCTGTGAGATGACGCATCACTGTGAAATCTTTCCTACAATAAACAATTGTGAGGTCTTGTATCTAGTATGTGCATTCAGAGGATTATAAGGCCAAAAATTGGTTGAAACTGTCTTCATGTCTGTGGTTTACCATGGTTTTGAAATCAGTTAAAATTTGAAGATCGTCTAGTGTGTGGCCAGTCAAAGTCAGGGGTGTCCAAACCTGCTCCTGGAGGACCACTGTCCTGCAGAGTTTAGCTCCAACACCTGAACCAAATGAATCTTGAGCGAATGAAATGAAATGAGTCTTCAGACCTGTTTGGAGCTGGCTAAAGCTAAAATTGGAAGGACATTGGCTCTCCAGGAGCCAGACTGGACACCCCTCATTTAAGTATATATACTTTTGGCATAGTGTGTGTCAAAAGTAGGACTGGTTGATTCCGAAATGTTTGGAATCAAGTCCAAATCCTGTTTCTAAAGATCATAGAAAGTAGCCTTCTCATAAATATGAAGATTTATTTGTAAAAAAAAAAAAATACTATACATTTCTGCAGATTGATTTTAATTGTAATTTTGGTCTGCATTGACCATGAAATTATTCATCGTAGCCCACAAACACAAAATGTCTAAAATACACGTGCACAGTTCACCTGAATGATGTTCACTTTAACTGTATGTTTTGCACACATTTAACAAACTGTACGCTGAAAAAAATAACTAAAAGATTAACAACACTAATATAAGAGCTTGTAGTTAATCTGTCAGCCAGATGTGCTCAGCCACTGATCTGTGCTCACAGCGCTTTCTTTTAGAATTATCATTGGCTGATAGAAAGGGTAAAAAATTGCATCAATACCCTCGATCACATCATGATCTAATCTGTGGTGCAGTGCTCAAAATTGTGGACAACATAAGCCAGTTCCACCATAAAGTAACTTCTAAATCATTTTTTTAATTGTTTCATTAAAACAAATTATTCAAAAGAACCTTTCCATAGAAACATATCTATCAGATTTCTAATCACTATTAGCGAGCAAGAGGCAAATTAATGGGTGCTTCTCAAACGTAAGGCTGCATCCTCAAACTCAGGCGAGCTCAGTACCAACTCGTTTTCATTCAGTTTATTTTCTTTAAATTACATTCAGTAACGTTTGATGACTTAGCAGCCAAGATATGCAGCCTTCTCTTTGAGAGGCACCTATAAATAAGCTTTGTTGAACTGAAAACTCCTCTGAATGAGGAGTCGATTCCCCTTAAGAGCTATTCCAACATTTGGAATCGACTCTCGATTCCCAACACCTCGGAAACAAGCCCTTGTCAAAAGTACCCATATGGCATACTTTTTGAAGCATGGCCACATTCTGCTTCACAAGAGAATTGGTTTGTGACAATATTATTAAAAAATGCTGAACATTTGTTTACTTTGTACTTGAATGGCTTACTTTACCAGCTATTATAATGTGTACTTTCTGTAATTGATAGAAGTATGTGAACAGGGATTGATCCTTAACTCTGCAGAGTGGTAGATCTCCGGAAGCACCTATCAAGGTCAGATGTATTCACTAGTTATCGTAGATTAACTTGATCAAGGTTTCAGAACACAAACCATAGCCTGAAAGGAAAAACTAATAGAGTGTGTTGATTGACATTGGTGTGTGTTGATGAGTGTCCCTTCGGTGGGCATCTGCCAGTCATGTTCATGTCATCTTAAGGCTCCCGGTCTAAAGCTGCTAGCATGAATCTGACAACATAACCTTTTCTACTCACTGTTGATACACATACACATCTATTTAGTCACTGTCAGATGGGACTAAAATGAGAAACCTTCAGAAAATACTTAGAGTCTGTGTCACACAACAATTTTGAAATGTTCACGGTCTGAATCAAATCTCCTTATGGCCTGCGGCTCAGGAAACAGCCACATCAAACTGCCATAAAGGCTGTCCCATCATCCTTTGCTCTAAGAGTGTGGCAAAAGTTCAGACCCTCTCAGTCGTGTGTTAAGTGCGTGAGAACTTCTGTGAAGAATTGAAGGGTCTATCGATGTCTTTGATGAATTATCAAGGCCCCTTAGAAACTCTTCCTGGTCCCCTTCACAGGGGGTTTCTTCATTCATCAAAGATTTTCTGCTGCCACACGCCGAGACGCAAATGATTATGGACGTTTACCTGTAACATAGAAAGGGATGCGGGAAAAGGCACAGGAGGTTTTCATGGTAAACACCTTTGAACCACAGAAAACCAGTGAATGGAGGGCTAGCCTACACGCTGCAGGTCTGCAAGAAGCGTGGGGATTGGATTTCCTTCAGGAATCATTTAACGCTTCTGGAATGTTTCACGTCCAACACATGGCCCAAAGTGGGAGTCCTTAGAGAGAAAGGTTTTTATTTCACGGTCCGTGTGGATATGTGTGTTTTCTGGTATGTGTGTGTTTCCTGGTGCACTTTTTCCTGTCTGTTTCCATTTGAGACACTGTCCTGCACAACTCTTAAAGTATAGCAGTGACTTGGACTTGGACTTAAATATATTTCATTGATTACCGGAATGCCATATCTGTTCAATTCAAGGCCTGTTTTCAATGTTTGGTAATTTTAGGTAAAGGAAATTCTTACCAATTTTAGTCAAGGCTGCTTTAACCAGAAGTTCAAAAGAACTGACAATCAAAGTGTAAACAAGCCATACATCTATAAAAATTCTATGTAATTCCTTAAAAGCTGCTGTTCAAAATTTTAGCCATCTTGCTAACTTCCACCAGATTCGGTGCTGGACCACCCTCCATTGCTTCTTCCCAAAACCTTCCAAAGACGTTTGAGAAAAAAACAATGTAAGCAAACCTGAAAGGCAGTCCATACACTTACCAAGATTAGCTACATTTTTCTGTTTACAGAGCATAGTGCTGTCAAAGAAGCAGGTGTGATTTCTCAGGACACCTATTTAAGTGATATATGTCAGGTAGTAGGAACATTTTTATGCATGGTATTCCATAAAAAATGCTTAGGGCAGCCATAACTGTCTGCTAGTGAACACAAAGCCAGGGTCTCTCTTGCACTTACACTGGTTAATTCTGTATGTTCAGCACTGTGCCGCAGGTGCTGATGATGCGATAACCAGCAAAACTCCCATGAGTCTGACCATCTCAACATGATGAAATGTTTTACCGCTTCTGTATTAGAGGAAATGGACCCCACACACTCAAATTCTGCCTGCCTCTTCGTATATTAGAAACACACTCTGTTTTGTACACTCTGTTCTCCACTTATCCTTCTTTTACCTTTGAGAGGAACGTTCATAGTGCAGTAGCAGGGTTCATGACGTGACTGTCCAATAATCGTGATTTGCCAATTTAGACATGTTCCAGGATCAGGCTCTTTGTTGGTCCTGGAACAACATCCCTATTAGGTTTTAAAGTTAGAACTGGGATTAGGCAGAAACTAGCATTTCTTTTTGATTTTATGGGTTGTTAATGGTTTTGATTGGGGTTTTGATATATTGTTTGAAACAAATGGTGTTCCAGGCACATGTTTAAGGCCAGTTTTCAATCATAAGCTTCATTTACATAACCACTGGAAAATCAAAAGGATTGGAGGGAAGTGTCAGATGCAATCATTTAGTTTATATCTCTTTCATTCTTAATCAGTGATTGTAACATTGCTAGGACAAAAGAGGGTGAGCCATTTTAATTTTGTGTTTCTGGTCAAAAAGCACAGGCCTTTTAGAAATTGCTTGTATCTCTTATTATGTTATATTATCAACATATCTTGGATTCAGTCTTTTTGTCAACTTGTTTACTTTCAGTTAGCACAGGTTTTGTATTTCTTTTTTGGAACTGATTGATCGTTGGGCCTCAATTAGCTGAGCCTGCACCTGTTTTTGAGTCAATATAGCCAAATTTATCCATAAATAATGCCACTCAAAAACTGAGGTGCATAAGATCAACTCAATGAGGCCTATGAAAACAAGGAACCAGAAACCAGAACACAACACAAGGGTGTTAAGCAAAATCCAAATTAGACCAAATGAGTATGTTTTTGAGTCAGCTAGTTAAAAATCAGTGTGACACACAGTGGCTCAGTATCTCACATCTCACAGCAAGAATGTACTTGGTTTGAGATCTGGCTTAGCCAGGAAGCCTGTCTGTGTTGAGTTTGCATGTTCTCCGTGTTTGCTTGTTTCCTCTGGGTGTTCTTGAAAGACAAGGCAAGGAAAAGTTTATTAGACAGAAGACAGGACTGGTGAACTGGATGGCTCAAGATGTTGGGATATGTTCCAGCATCCCCGTGATCCTATGGATGACAAGCAGTTTGGAAAATGGATATAGGAACCTTCAATTGGCAGTGTATTTTTGTCTCGTGTAGTACTTGTTCTGATTTGAACCCTGAGATCTCTGCGTCCTCTGTGAGTTATGGCCAATGTTGTGGCTGAGCGCTGGAAGAATGTTATTTTTGCAATCTGTGTCATAAATGGAGTGAATGAGCCTTGGCCCTCCTTGCTATCTGCTCTCATATCACCACCCAACCAGAGCAATAAATCAACCCGTTTTACAGCTGAATCAAAGGCGATTCTCATCCTTAGCCTCGAACCATTTTGGGCTGTGAACAAAGTCAAATTCTGCTGGTTTTAATCAAAACAAGACGTGACTGTGCATTAGCAGCTAAACATGGCTAATGAGCTCGGACAACATCTCTCGCCTTCCCTGTCAAAAATAACATTTTATGAATCCTGTTAAAAACAGTGCTGTACAGCTGCCAGAAAACAGTTACAAGGTGTTCGATAGTGATTGAGAATAGTGCTACAATGACTGGGACTCAAACATCAAACAAATACAACTGTCTCTCACATGCAAAAAATCTTAACTTAGTGTGGTTTTCCCATTACGGAGGACTTTTTAATAGCTTCTCTATTTCATAATAGTTCGGCATGGTTTGGTTTAACATGAACGACTCTATAGATTTCTGTGAAATATCAGAAGCATGAGACATCATACAACTCAACAGACTTGACAGAGTGAGATAGAACTAGGCTTATGTTAAAACTCAATGTACTCATGTATTTACAGATGATGTTGAGAGTTTCAGGGGATTATTCATAGATTAAGGGACACACATACTCATAGAGAGAGGATTATATTTTGATGAGTGTAATTAAAGGCTAAACTTCTCCCAAAGGCAATCACAAGGGGTTAATTAACTTCACACACACACACACACACACACACACACACTGAGAGAGAAATAGAGTCAATGCTTTAATCATCATAAATGTTTTGGATTTGTGATCATGTGCTACGTGAAGTTCTCACAGATGAAACTGGGTTTTAATCTCACAGTTATGTTATTATGTCTGACTAACTAACTTTCTCTCTCTGTCTCTCCATTCAATTCAAATACACATTTTCCATCAAGTATAGAACGATTGATTATAATGCACTATAATGTACTTGTCTCACATTTTTGCACGTCAGAATTTACTGTGGCAAAATGGCTAGATAGCACCACATTTCATGTACATGTATGAAATCTGGTAGACACATGTAACACTCAACAGGACATCAGCCATTGTAAGTTTTCTCTGCAAACTTTGTGCAGTTTTTGTCATTTTCAGTCAATGCACTTTAACAAACTTCTTCTAGCATTTTAATCTAATCAACATAATATTTGATCAGTCTAATCTAAAGGCCTGTGCGATGTTAAATTGTGAAGATCTTTCGTTCGTTAAAGGATGTGTCCGTGGCAGCCTGACAAATTTTGATGTTTCGCCGTGAAACAGGAAGTTGTTGTAACTCAGGCATCCAATGTCTGATCTGCCCCAAACCAGTGTTGCCAGGTTGGGTCGACAATTTCCAGCCCAAAAGCTCACCAAAACCCGCCCACTTTAGCAAAAACCAGCCCAAAATTTTAACTGCCAAAATAATGTGACAGAATTATAATGCCATGTCAATCAAGGTTCAATTTCACAGGAATATGTATCAAAACAGGGCAAATGCATTAAAGGGAGTCAGAAAATATGCTTAAAATGTCCAGAAATCTTCCAAAATGGCAATCAAGAAATTAACCGATGACTTTAACCCTTGGAAAAACATGCATCATTTTCAATGTCCACAATAAAAGAAGCAATTTTTTTTTTTTAGCTCAAAAGTCCTCTATTCATCTCTCACCACATATAATCTACGTTGTGAGATTTGAGTCACTCTTAGACTTTTTATCTTGTAACTTATATTTAGGCCACTTTGCCATCGCAATCACTTAAATAAAATTAATGAATGAATATATAGCTGCACATTCATCTTGCCCTTTATAGTGCCAAAACTCTGTCACTCAAGAGTCATCCACATATCACCAACATAAAAGATAAAAGGTAAATTGATTGACAGGTCTCTGTTAAACTGAACCAATAAGAGTTGTGTTAAAGAAAAGTGAGTTGATGACTGCACTACACATTATTTTACTGTAATACTTTGAGCTCTACCAATTGAAAACAGCTTGACTAAAGATAAAAGCGAAGAAAAAGCAGCTGATTTTGTCTACCCGCCCAATGCTTTTCTCCGGTCAAAGCCGTTCAAAAGAAGCCCAATTGGGCGGCAACCCACCCAATCTGGCAACACTGCCCCAAACTTAACATATTTGATAAGAGTCCTGGCCTGAAGACATTTACATGCCAATATTCAGTTACACTAATAGCACTAAGTGATGTTTTACACTGTAATGTGCTCCTAGCAACTCATTAAAATATGCCAGCAAATGCTACCATGAAACAGAAAGCTGTTAAGCTCAAATATACAATGTCCAATTTGCACCAAATTTCACAGGTTTAGAGTCCTGGCCTGAAACAGCTGGCAACAGAAAGTGTGGCAAATATAAATAACTTTGTCATAGTCCTCCTGTATTTACCTGACTAAATACATATTACCCGCTGTGCTCTGTTTTTCTTAAAGCCAACGGATAAAGGTGGCACAGTGAGGTCCCTATCATTGCTATTTGCAGCTTTAATTTTGCTTTAGATTTTGATTGTGCTTCACCTCCAAACCACCATTTCTTGTTGAGAAATTAACAGAATTGAACTAGACTGAGAAGTGGTGTGTGTTTCACTGGAAATAGTGTTTTTTTCCACGTAATATTGCTGAAGTATCTGTAGCAAACTGAATTTACATCCAGATTGATTTCATCTTCATAATGAATAGTACTATGGTTCACAAAAACCTAACCCTGAGTTGCACCCGACTTCAGATGATGGCTTTCACGCTATTAAAACAAACCAAACTTTATGGTCAATTGAAGCTGGGTCTGTACCAAAACCACTAGTGTGAAAGCAACATCACCTTCTCACTCTTTCTCCTCAGGGTCATCCATTAGTTGAGGGCAGTGGTAAGTCGCTGGTTTATTAGACTGTAAATCCTCCTCTCAGCCCTTTGTCAACCCCGGCATGTGTGAAACCCATCTCGGTTCTCACAGCAAAGCACAGAAACTACTTTTACCGATCTTTAGCCAGTGAATTGTGTTTCACATGTTCCACAGGTTCCACAGATCTGGTTTTGCATCTATTTTCTTCAGAGCACTGTTCATTTTTAATTGCATAGATGAACATTTGTTGTGAAAAGACCATGAAGATACTGTTTCATACAATGTACGAACTTAAGTCAATTTTCCAATCAATATGTCTGACTTACAGGCATTCATACAGGATGGATTTTCGCCTTCTGTCACTACTTTTAATTACTGATCTGTGAACACGTGATGAGATTGACATGTTTAGTTATTGCATCACGTCTCGCCAAATGATAAGGACCAATGCTATAGTAGAAATATGAGATTGAAGAGCTGTCAGCATTTCAGTTTTCTTCACTGACATCTGTGTCTTCACTCAAGTCACAATTAATTAGAGTCATAACTGCCCTCACTGAGTCAGAGATCTCATATCTCAGAGACATAACATTCAATGTCAATTACTCTGTCACTGTTAGCCAGCAACTACAGCTGCACTGAACTATCAGAGTACTGAAATCATTTCAACTACAGAATGGACCAGACATTACATATATCTCACACAGCCAACATATCTTTGACCAGACCAGCAGGTTTTGATTTTAAGGATAATTTCACCACTCTAATAAGCTGACAATTTGACCTTTCCGAAAATCTGTAATGACGACATATGATTAATATTTAGCGATGAAAGTTTTATTGAAAACCTGTGACAAATTTGCTTCTTCGTCATAGGCATGAAAGGACACTTTAAAAGATTGTCCAAGAATGGAAAGTTATTTGCTTTTGTCTTGGATGTCGATGAAATCATGCACTTCATTTTCCAGGTTTATATTTGGTATAAGAGCTCATTTCAGGTATCACTGCCATTTGTATCTGAAACTTTTTTATTTAAAACTACATTTAATTTCAAAAGTAGTACTGAAGTCAATAGGACATATATTATTATTGTTATTATTACATTAATACACAGAAATGTATTTAAATTTAATGTAATGTAATTTATTGTATTTCTTTAGTATTAACAGGGACACATCTGTAAAAATAAAGCATCAGTGTTTCTTGTTAATTAAATGAGTAATAAATTATGGGAACTCTGAAAAGGAGCCTTATACATAATGTAAATCATTGTATGAAGGGACATGCCTGTTATTACAGTGGTCAGTGGATGTCTTTAGAGTGTGAGCTTCTCCAGACCCCTGATTAGAAGGACAGAAACACAGAGAGAGAAGCTTCATTACTCTTGCTGGTTCTGACAGACAGCAAAGAAGCACCTGAATCCAGTTTAATGGTGGAAATGGACGCACAGGCTCCCCGCAGCCAAACCCCTTTACCACTCACCTCTGAGTTACAGACACAAGACAGATGCAGCGCAGCGGAGCAAGCAGGACAATACCGACAGCTTTTAGTGTTTGTGTGAGTGCGCAGCGGTCACAGGGTCATACAGGGAGCAGATTTCTCCTAACAGAATGAATGCCTGGCACAGGGAGAGGTGATGGAGCTGTGCTTGGCTGAGACTTCAAACTATGAAGGACAGACCTTTACCTGACCCTTCACACTTAGATTTCAAAATCCATCTTCCTTTGAACCACCTCAACTGATGTTCAGGAGCTGAAAGAACGAGGTTTATTCTCTTCATCCTGATTGGAAAACCTCACTGTGGTAAAGACTTTTGGGAAGTAGAAAATCTTTTTTACATGTCAGAACAAGGACTTTTATTTTTTGTTTGATATTTTTGTTTGATTTTTCTAGCAATTAAAATTAAGAGGTTAGATCTGTTTTTTTTGTTTTGTTTAGTTTTTTTTTTGCAATACACTAGCATATTGATTATATGAGAATAGACATGGAAAGAATAAAAGTCGCATTGAATTTGTGGGGTCTTTAAAATATTCAGCCATGCAATTTAAATGAATGACAATATAGATTAGGACACTGGGACACATGTACTTCCTGTTATCAATATGTGCATTGTTCATTCCCACTCCCAGATAGATTTTAAGGTCAAGGGTCAAACTGTGTAATGACAGGAAGAGAGATACGTTGAGATTGTGAGAACGCATGAGGATTCCATAAAAACCAAGACAATCTGTCTGCTGTGTTGCTGTCTGTCTGTAAAACTCTAGATTTATCTCTGTAGAGATTTGTAATGTTTTAGATTGTGTGTAGAAGTGTGGGGTCAATAAGAAATTTGAAAAGAAAGATTTGAAACCTTTTTTCAGCAAGAAGATTGATCAAGGGTGACTTTGAATACAAATAAAGTAAGATTTCTGTCATGAGAGTTTAGAATGGTAATATACAAAACAATGTTAATGTGTTTGGTCTTGGCAGATGATCTGTGGCACTTCTGCTGCTGCTGCACATATAACATCCATGAAATCACCCCATAGCAGATCTGTACAGGTGGAGCTGGGGAAGGTGAAGGGTTTCTGAAGTGTACTGTAACTGCTACAGCAAGCATAGTTGGGTATTTGAATGTTAAGCAATGATGTGAAAAGAAACCAATCAGCTGTGCCATGTGAATGATGTCAGATTGGGCTGTGCCATCTAGAGTTTCAGGTAACATTTTCTATGAAGCATTTTCTAATACATTATAAGGGTATTTTTAAGGCATTATAATGAATGCATAATGCATTATAAAAAAAACAAAAAAAACATTATGTTATATCATCTCATGAATAATCATAATAACAATTACAATACATTATAATACTTACGTATTTGAGGTTATAACTATTTATAGTATGATTATTTATAACACACAATTAACACCTTTTTTTTTTTTTTCATGGTCCCCTTAGTCTGTTGAAGCAACTTTGCAGCTGCATATCAATTAACACTCCTTAGAGTATTAGTAGACTTAGGTTAAGGCTACTTAGGTAGGTCAAAGTCATGTATAATATTTAGCATACTGCTAATAATAATTACAGCTAGTTGACATGTAGTTGCAGAGCTACTTATCAACAGCTGTCCATCAAACGGTACCATCAAAATAATCAAACTGAAATTACAATAAAAATTGTTTGTGTCATATTACACATTCATCTGTTCTGATACCTGATCTTATGGATGTTTGATTAAAAGAAAATAAATAAATAAAAATAAAAATAAAATATGTTCATTGTGTGTTATAAATCATCTTACTCTTAATAGCTATAACCACAAATAAGTAAATTACAATCGTTCTTATGAATACTCATGAGATTATACAACATATTATAAGGCACAAATATGAAGCAGTACAATTGTTTTCAACATTGCTAAAAAAAATCTGAAATTTTTAGTGGCAACTCAGCATATTGGAATGATTTCTGAAGGATCATGTGACACTGAATGTAATAATATGAAACTGAGTAATGTTGCTTAAAATTCAGTTTTGATCGCTAGAATTACATTTTAATAGAAGGCACAATGTAAAAGATTTTTTGGTTTTGCTTTATTTTGATGGTCCCTTTAACGCATTTTGCTAACTATAAGTAACGTTGCACCTACATATCTACTAACTCTCACTAAAGTGTTAGTAGAGTATTAGTAGACTGGTAGAGTTAGGGTTAGATTAAGTTGACATGTACATGAAAAGTTACTTATATTCAGTAGAATGTCCAGTGGGAGAACTTCACAATAAAGAGTTAGCAGATATTAAGCAGACAGTCTACTAATACTCTAATGAGAGTTAGTCGACATGTAGGTGCAACATTACTTATTGTCAACAGAATGTTCAAAAGGGACCATCAAAATAAAGTGTTACCGATTTTTTTTTTTTATTATTATTATTAAAATATATATATAAAAAATCACTAGAACAGTATTATATATTTTGCTGACTTGTGTACTTACATTATCTCAAATGTTTAGAAGAATGTTTAAATCCAGAGAAATATAGAGTTTTAACTAGTGTAACGGGCCGTGTCATTGCGTCACCTGCCAATGACATCATACAACCTTTTTTATTTTGTAAGACACTTTAATATGTTATGCATTTTATTAGACAGTAGCAGAACTTTCAACACACTCAAATGTATCTAAGTATGATAAAACAGTGCTTCTTTTTTCTACATACGCATGACCGGAAGAAGCAGAAGCAGTCGATTATGATATAATAAAAGCACCACTGCTTTCAAGTCGTGTATCACGCTTGTCCTTCATTAGCAATCGCTCCAACGTCCACAACTTTCAGCCCTCAGCCTGCTTCATACTAAAGTGATCTTAATAAGTCTTTAATATATTAGCTTAGGACATGATTTCCTGGGAAACCCCAATGAATTGCATCGACTGTGGGGATGAAGACAACAACTCCCATGATTCCACACTTAATCGCAGCGTCATCAAAGGACACCTTTATTTCTCTGTTTGGTTTGAATATGCGCCCTCTAGCGGCGAAAATGCACATATTGTGACTTTAACATTTTTGGTCCCACTTTATATTAAGTGGCCTTAACTACTATGTACTTACATTTGTTACAATGTACTAATTGTGTACATACATGTTTTTACATTACTTATATTTAAAAAATTCCTGCATGTAATTACATCTGTAATTAATTTCTGTATTTACATTTGTAATTACACTGTTGACACATCCCTTACACCTTAACCCACCCCTAAACCTACCCATACCACCAAACCTGTCCCTAACCTTACCCGTATCCCACCTCAATAGTAGCAAAAGTGTTTTGCAATACAATATGAACACAATAAGTACATTGTACTTATTTTCGGTGTAAGTACATAGTGGTTAAGGCCACTTAATATAAAGTGGGACCACATTTTTTATGCAATAATATTTCCCCTATATTACAGTATTTTACTGTACTTTGACGAAATAAGTATACCCTTGATATATATCTTTTAAAAACTGACACAAACTGACCAAAAACCAACCAAACTTTTGAATGATTGTTTAAATAAATTCATATTTACACTCAACGCCCACTTCATTAGGTACACCTGTTGCTTTTATTTCACTAAGTGAACCTTTCTCAGAGCCTGACAACAAAAACTGTCATGCTGAATGTACAGTGAATACTTCTGATGTGAATTTGGTCTTTAAAATTTGAATTAGACCTTTAAACATCAAACCCAGCTGACAGTTCATCACACACCACACCTGCCTCCCAAACAACCCTGTTAATCTCAGCTCTCCCAAACTTTAAAAGCATTCATTTATGAACTAATTACTCCTTTAATGTGTCCATGAAACATGATGTCCACTAAATACACAGATGTTTGTACTTTAGAAACACACACAAAAAGCGTCAGTCATCTATCCGCTCTCTCGGTCCTCACACGTTTATAGTTTTAATAAGGTTGTGCATGAATAGCCTGACTGCGGCAAACTGCCTACATAAACACAAAAGGACTTTTATGAAGTCTTAAAATATGCATGGCATAGATATTACATCATTGAGAGAGATCAGATAGATATTAAAACCTCCACAGGCAGAGGTCAAAACCTACACACTCTGGGCTGGAAATATAAAAGATGCGTCTGAGTGTGTGTGTGTGTGTGTGTGGTCCCACCGCCACAGACTGATGTTTGTAGTCATATACACAAACAAATTTGCATGTGATTGTAATAAAATGTAAGAAAAAAAAATCTGGGGATATTTTTTACTATTTTATTGGCAACGAAAGTGGAGTGGCGGCAAGAAATAAATGGATGGAAACACTTATATGTAAATACAGTATGGATCACTAACTTTAATGAAACTTAGTGGTCTTTTTTGCAGACTGACAGTCCTTTGTGGATAAATATGCTTTTACTTTAAGGGCAGTAGGAATGTCTCTCTGTATAAAATAATTACAAATTGTTCATTTCCCTTTAAGGAAACATTCCTTTAAGGCAAGACACTATTTTTTTTTTTTTTTTTTTTTTTACGGATAGATATTACTACTTTTCCCAAATGATTAAATGAGTAACTTAAAAATTGTTTTGTATTATTCTGAAATGTTATGATTAAAAAAAAACAAAAAAACAAATGAGACATTATCTAATTAAATATGCAATAACCTGCATACATTTACAGAACAGAGGGAGAAAGACAGAGAACATCAGAGCCTTTAAAGGGATTTATGGAATTCACAGACATGAAATGTGTATTTTGGGTGTTTTCTTTTCATTAGCCTGAAAGAAGACGTGATAGAAGCAAAATAGCAAAATCTCAAAATAGTTTAGGAAAAATATAGAACTACTTAACACAAACTCTGTCACTTTTTGCGGTTTCCGTGAGGCTTGACATACCCAGATTGTTTATTGCTTTATTGCTTCCCTTCACAGACGGACAGCACAATAGAGCATCTCTGTAGAGTTCCTCTGTGGTTCCTCAGGACCATGTGTTTTCTCTTGCTGTCCGCTGCTGGAGTCTCTCCGTCAGGCTCATTGGTGCGTGCTCTCGCTGTGTACATCGTTATCAGCTTCATTAATGGCCACTTGTTCTCCGTGAATTCAATTAGCGCTGCAGGGCGGGCCGAACAGCAGGAGGGAGACGGAGGGTCAATAAACACACACACACACAAGACCCCCTGATGCTCAATGTATGCAGCTGTATGTGAAAGTCCCTCCCAAACGCCATGATGCTTTTGTGTCTCACTGTCTCCCATTTCTTCTGTCTAGAGAGAGAGGGGGCTTATGGGAATGAGTGATGAGTGTGAATCATCAGAGACTCCACATACCTTGGTTCATTATTGAATTATAGCACATTTGCATTTCCGTGTTGGCAGTTCCCATGTATTTCGATGCTATTTGTGCAATATAGAATCTCTTTCTTTTGTGTGAGTGAGATTAGTAAAGAGCATGTTTGCAGAAAAATATGTTTGTCCAGAGTATTCATGTTGATAAGAACATATATTTCACGGTGTTGTCATCATCCCTTGTGAAAAAGAAGTGCACTTTGGAATACTTATAAAATATTACAGAAATTATACTTATGTGCAAACAGACATTTAATTGCATGGCATTTAAAATAAAACGAAAGCACAATTTATATTAAATGTCTGTATAATATCTACATAACTAAGACTTACATGTTTATATGTCATTTCATAATTACATATATGTGACCCTGGACCGCAAAACCAGTCATAAGGGTCAATTTTTGAGACTTTATACATCAAGCTAAATAAATACGCTTTCCGTTGATGTATTATTTTGTTAGTATAGGACAATATTTGGCTGAGATACAACTATTTGGAATATAAAATATTGAGAATTGACAATATTGTCCAAATGAAGTTCTTAGCAATGCATATTACTAATTAAAATTAAGTTTTGATATATTTACGGTAGGAAATGTACTGGCTTTGTGGTCCAGGGTCACATATTGTGTATGAAAGATAAAGTGTACTGTTCAATGTACAGGCAAGCATTTATGGTAAACTAAAATCAGGGTTTGTACTGTAAAGTAAAATTCCAGGACTTTCAAGGACTTTTCAAGCACTACTATTTTGATTTTCAAGGACTTCAGTCAGAGGTCTCACTTATTGAACAATGTCTTCCATTTCAAATAATAAAAAAGAGAAACAGATACTTAAAAATATACTAATACAAAATGGCCAAAATAAGGTGAATCACATGTAAAGTATTACTGCTAAAGTATTACAAAGCATACTACACTTTCACCAAAGGTAAAACTGTTTAAGAAAAAAAAATCAGGAAAAAAAACGATTTTGCACCTCACCGAAATCCTGATCTACATCAAAGGATTTGCCGTCCATGCTCCCAAGTTCCGATCTAAAGCAAAACACTTGTGAATCCGCTCCAAAGTTCCGATCTGAAACAAATGAAACAATCCGATTGGAGAGCTTCGAAATAATGATCGCTTTAACTGATTCAGAGTTTTGAAAACTCAGTTTCACCAAACACTTCATGCGTTTTAAAATTGTTACAAGCGGATTTCGAATATAAATGGCCCTTTTAATTATTATTATTATTATTTTTTTGCTAGTGAATCACTTGAAATGAATGATCAAAGCTATAAGTTTGAATCAATCGGAGCAGTTCCAGCGTAAATGACTCAATTGATTTGGTTCATCTATTCTTCTTTTTGAATCTTTAGCCATGTTTACACAACACTGTCAGTACTACTGTTTGCTTAGTTTGATTGTTTTCTGACATTAACTGAAATAAGCTAAAAAGGTATGATGTTGTGTGAATTTTGCATGAAAATATATGTGCTCATTGACTAAATGAAACACTTATGTCATAGATACATTGTCTTTCAACAATTCAAGCACTTTTCAATTACCTCTGAAGGAATTTTGCTTTTTTTACCAAGTCAAATTGAAGTACTTCAAACACTTAAAAGCACCTTGTATGAAGCCTGTAAAACATACTTTAATGTAATTTCTTGTTATGATGAATTTGCAGTTTGTTTAAACTATATAATATCAAATCACACACAACAGTTATAAATAAGTGTACTTCCTTTAAACAAGACAAAGATTATCAAAACATAATTATTTAAAATATGCTTTAGAGTAAAAATAATAATATGACATTATTACAAAATGCATTTTTTATGAGCACACTCATGAAAGAATAAGTCGTTAAAGTGACAAATCTTGATTTTTCTCAAACAACAGGATAATATAAATTACATTTTTCTAAATTCATATTCAAAATTTGTTGGTATGATCATAAGTAATACATTACTGCCAAACATACAAATTGCTAAAAGACAAAATAGAATAACAAGTGATAATAAACGTCATTCTCTAAAACAGCATAATTTAATAATGCAGCAGGGCTGGAAATAACATTTTCAAAGTTCTCCAGAAAGCAGTGGCAGTGTGTGTGAAGGCTGAATGATAAAGGCTGAATGAGTGTGTGTAATGTGAGGCATTAGTGAGCCGCTGGCTCGCCTGGAGGGGTTTTGTCTGCGTCCGTCTCTCTTAATGTGAGATTGAATTAGATTTTAAAGGGTCAGAATTACACAGTCAGAGAGCAGCAATGGATAAACCAGAGATAGAAACTTCACAGATAGTTTCCACGTGAGAGTGAGAGAATTTACTTAGCTATACTATGGGGATACATTTGTCCCTAGATGTTAGTTAGATCTGACAAATCCTCCATTTAGGGACATTTTCAAAGATAAAAAATTATCCATAGATTAAATAATGTTTTTTTGAGCTACATTACTATTTATTTTTTTCTAACCATTTTTCTTTCTTCAGATCTTGGTTGCACAGAAGCAGCATTTTTGGTTCCCCAAAGAACCTTTCAGTGAACAGTTCTTAAAATAACCCTTTTTTTCTAAGTGTGAACAAAATTGTATAGAATGGAAAGGTTCCAAGGATGTTAAAGGTTCTTGATGTAATCACCAATGCCAATAAAGAACCTTTATTGTTCTAAACGACATTCTCATTGACCGTGGAGCGACAGGGCTAAACCGGTAAATATGAGACTTAAAGGGATAGTTCACCCAAAAATTAAAATTGTGTCATTAATTTTCTCACCCTCATGTCGTTCCAAGCCCGGAAGACCTTTGTTTGTCTTCAGAACACAAACTAAGATAATTTTGATGAAATCCCAGAGCTTTCTAACCATGAACTGAGAGCAATGCAACTGGCACGTTCAAGACCCAAAAAGGTAGTAAAGATATTGTTAAAATAGTCCATGTGACATCTGTGATTCAACTGTAGTTTTATGAAGCTACAAGAATATTTTTGTGTACAAAGAAAACACAAATAATCATTTTATTCAACATTTTCTTTTCTTCTGTGTCAGTCTTTGAAGTAGCTTCATAAAATTACGATTGAATCACTGATGGACTATTTTCAATAATATCCTTACTACCTTTCTGGGCCTTGAACGTAGTATTTGCATTGCTGTCAGGGTCAGAAAGCTCAAATCTGTCATGGGTCTTGGTGTAGCATGACAGATCCACTCTGACTGTGGTAACCACACACTGTAAAAAATTAAATAGTTGAGAAAACTTAATGCATCAAGTTGCCCTACTTTTTTAAGGCTTTTGAGTTTCCTCAACAGTAGTTTTTTAGTTTTTCTTAGTAAAGATACTTTGTTTAGCCAACATAAATTTGTTTGTTCATGCAATGCTGATCGTCTTGTTTTGCTAATAGAAAAAGTCTTGTCACAGCAACTGGAACAACAATTACTGTCATTGGAGTAATTTATTTTTTTATGTATCAGTATTTTTGTGTGTGTGTCAATTTGTTTATTTACAAATGACAAACAGTGAATTGTTATAGAATCCTTCATAGATAACTTAGTCTAATATGCAGACAGCATTGTCTTTGTTTGTAAAACATTTTACAAGGCTAAGATATCCAGCAAACAGAAGTAAGTGGTTGAACATACTCTAGGCCTCAAAACTAGACACACAGACCTCAAGAACGGTTGCAATTAACAAATGTTAAAAAGATGAGTGACTTTAGATCACAGTACAACAAATAACTAACAATAATGACAAAATGACAACAAAAAGTTTAAATGAAGTCAGTAAACAGCAAAACAGTAATCCTATAACAGTAACTGCTTAATTTATTCATGCTGCAATGCATGCTGGGAAAACACAAAGCCTTAACATTTCAACAATACGAAATTCTTTGTTCAGACAACTGTGTTTGACTAGTTAGAACAACATTTGGGGCAATTTTGTTGGTCTGACAGGGGGTTTTATGTTGTTTCAAGAAAAGAGCATTTGCTCTTTTGGAAAACATGCATTTGCATTTTTTACAGTGCAGATTCTTCAAATCATCAGATTCATCCCCACATGTGCAGTTTTATGTTTAAACCACAGATGGTGATAGTGAGGCCTAAGTATTGTAGTGCAGCTTCATGTTTTCTTTAGTTTTTGTGATGTGGGTTTGAAATAATCCAAAGTCATTGTGATTAATTAGATTTATATAAAAAAAGGCAAACATATGAGAGCATAGCTAGTTGACGTGTGTATGTGTGTGTGTTTAGGAAGGAAAGAAAGAAGATAGGCCAAACAGTTGGGTTTCTGTGCAGATGTAACGTCAGCCTTTAGCATAGCTCGATAACAAAACACAAAGCAGAAATAATATTGTATGATAATGTGAGAACGTCTCACTATGAGACTGGAGGAGCCACTATGACCACACACGCACATATTCCCTTCACATCCAGCCCACCTCTGAACAAATGGAAATACTCTCACAATTCACAGCAGAGTTGTGAAAAATGATATTGAATTTTGTAGTTTTATTTCAGGCGCAGATGCCAAAGTAAAGAGTGGGCGTGTTTGGGGTAAAGAGTCCAAAGCTGAGGGTCCGTGTGACTGAACCAGACTGATCCACTCGTCACCATTACAGGAGTCAAAACATTGATCATGCAGTTGAGGGAGCTTCCTTATGAACACACACTGATCCTTGACTCTTAAACATACACTGAACTGACCCTTAAAGCACAAAATATGTTTTCTGTTTGCATATTTGTGTTGTTTGTTGTATGTGTAAAACTGTGTGAGTGGTTGCCAGGGTCTTAAGGTTGCTAGTGTTTTCCAGTTGCTATGCATCTGGTAAGGTGTTATGAGTGTTTTTATTTTGTTGCTCCAAGTGGTTGCTAAGGTTCAGAGTGTTTTAAGTGGTTTGGTTTGTGGTTGTTAGCTTAATCTGGGTGGTTCCAGATAAAAAAATAAATAAATAAGGTACTTTTCAAAAGGTACACTTCGTACCTTATTTACATCTAAAGGGGACATATTAGTGCCTTAAAGAAACACTCCACTTTTTTTTTTTTTTTTGAAAATAGGCTAATTTTCCAACTCCCCTACAGATGAGGACCAGCTTAGGACCAGCATAAACCAGTTTAAAACCAGCATAAACCAACTAAGGATCAGCATAAACCAGTTTAGGATGAGCATGAACCAGTTTAGGACCAGCTAAAACCAGCATCCCAGCAATAAAACCTACTTAACCAGCATCTGCTGTTTTTTTCAACAGGGTGTACTGACCCAGTAACAGAATTTGTGCCTTTTTCTCTAAGAGTGTAGTTTTTTCTAAGGAGTATTTTTTTTTTACTAGTGTGTTGTTATAAAAATTCTGGGGTGTTGCAGGTGATTGCTAGGTCATTGTGTGTTTTAAATGTTTCTAGGGCATTTCTATGCAGTTGATAAGGTGTTCTGAAAGTGTTTTGAAAGTGTCAATATGTATTTGCTAATGTGTTCTAGGTCTTTACTTCGAGACCTCGATGCCAAGTGCAGGGGTCTGGCATCACCCTGAAATGGTTTATTCAGTGATAACAACCAGCTGGGTGTGCATTATCACACTGATTACAGGACTTCAGGACTAAGTTATTAATTAGACATGAAATATTGCTATGAGACAAAACATTTTATTAGTTTTTCTGAAAAACTTCTGAAAAAAAAAGATAGATATGTAAGGTATAACACTGTGAATTACACATCTTTTTTTAGCATATTAATGAAGACGAGGCCCTATGAAATCCATTTTATTTTTTTATTTATTTATTTATTTTGCAAATTGCGTTTTATATATCTTCACTTTAATAGTTAAATGAAAAAATATTCAAACATCAAAAAACATGCCTAACTAATCAAAATAATGAAACATACCAAATTTAACAGCAATTTATTAAAAGTTTTCCATAAATTACATTTTTAAGGTCCTAATATGTTTTATTTTTACCAATTTCTAACAATTTTCTACATTCCATTTTAATGGTTTCATTAAATTGTAATAATAACAAAAGCATCTCTAAATAATTGATTTCATATATATATATATATATATATATATATATATATATATTATTCATTTATTTTTAAATAATCTAAAAATATTTTTTCTGGTAAATATTTCTTAATAATGTTCCAATTTAAATAGCATTTTTTTGCAGCTTAATATTCACATACACTAGTTCAGATCTGATTTTGAATCAGAAAGTATACTGACATATATTTTATTTATTCATTTAAAATTTGGCAAATTCTGTGACATACGGTAAAATCTGTTTATATGATTGGATTCTGTGGCCCTACAAATGTTCTGAGAAGAAAGCGTTTTAAAATCTTACCTGTGTTATCTTAAATCAGGGGTGTCAAACTCAATTCCAAGAGGGCCACAGCCCTGCAGAGTTTAGATTCAACCCTAATTAAACACACCTGATCCAGCTAATCAGGTCCTTCAGGCTTATTTGAAAACTACATGGTTTGTGTGTTGGAGTAGGAACCTCCAGGAACTGAGTTTGACACTTGTCTTAAATCCATTGCAGTGTACAAAACAATAATTCGGAAAAATACTTTAACAACAATACTGCAGACAGAAGTATTTACCAAATAATACTGAAGTCCCTGGGTTTCATTTTACAGTAAATAATGTCAGTATGCTTTTCAGCGCTGTTAATGATGATGGTTGCCATCGGGGAATAACACACCTCAGAATGTCATGGCTGACCAATCAGAATCAAGTATTCCAGAGAGCCATTGATATTTGCTAAGGTGTTTTGAGTGTTTCACTGTAAGTCTGTTGCTAGGGTATTATAATGCAGTTGGGATGGTGTTCTGAGTGTTTTTAAGGTGATAAAATACTATTTCTAGGATGTTCAAGACAGCTTGTGGTTACTAAGAATGTCTTTAAAGTGTGTCTCTGTGCTTCTTTTGCTATAGGACGTTGTTTGGTGGATAAAGTGCTTTGAGTATGTTGCTAGTGGTTTCCTATGCGTTGTTATGCAGTAGCTAAGGGGTTCAGAGTGTTTTTAATGTTGTTGCTGGGCGTCACGGAGGTATTTGGAATGTTTGGTTGTGTGTGTGAATTTTAAAAGGAAAAGTCATTATGAAACATTATGTGTAAAAACAGCAGATGAGCTGACAAGTATTCCAGAGCAGAATTAACACGCTTCTTGGATTGAAGTTTATTTAATTTAACTGTAAAACAAGCCAATGTATTCAACAATGAATAGTTTAAGGGATTAGTTTATTTTGAATGCACTCAACGTAGATACACTCGGGCAGAAATCTGCTCCAGTACAGCCATGTGTTTCATTTTAAACACAACCACAGGATCACACAACGCTCAAACAGGGAGTCATTTACAGAGCTCCGAGAACTTACTATAAAACACACACACACAATGTCTCTCTCTCACTGCATCTGAAACCTTGAATAGCAGACATGGAGAGGTCATGGACGTTAGTGCAATGAATTAGCGGTGAGATGTGTCTACGGTGTAGAGTGACTCTGTACTACCATTGTCTTCCCTTTCTTTCTGCTTCACACACACACACACACACACCGTGAGTTACGGTGCTCCCTGAGGTTTTGTGATCTCTGCATCCCGAGTGTCGTGCTGTAGTCGGTGTCCGGTCTCAGAGGAATCTGAGGAATCGCTTGTATCTCTTCTGAACTCCCATGAATCACTGGGAGCAGCAGGGTCGAGCTGAGGTCATGGTCCTCCGGCTTACAGGAAAGATACATTTTATGGGCGCATTCTGTAGTCACCTGTGGAGACGTCAGTAAGGCCTCGTGGGAGATGAAGTTTATGAGTTTTGGGGCTGTGTTGCTGCTGATTTCACTAGACACGCTTCTAAAGCACTAAAAACATGCGAGCAGGTGGTCAGATCCGATTCTAAAAAGTGGAGGCAAATGCCTTCATGAAAACATTCTCCCTAAAGGGACAGTCCATCAAATTCTTTCAATATTTATTCATCCTCATGTTCCAAACCTGTGTGATTTTCTATCTTCTGCATTTAATGCAAACATGACATCTGAAATTTATTAGCATCACTCCTAGTTACTTACTACCAAACTCTGGTTAGACAGCAGGGTGTAGGTATTGTCAGTCTATAATGAATGCTTCCTATTCTCTGGTGTAGTTTAAGGAGCTCAGCAAATGTTTGCATTCCATTTCTCCCTCTGTGTTTCCCTAAACGGTGGTCTGCGGTGTGTGAATGTACATGGACGCAACCCTACAGCAGATGCACCAAGGCATTGTGGGTAACGTCGCACCCAGCCCGCAGGCCATGCATGAGGATGTGAGAGATGTACTGTATCTGTAATTAACAGCACACAGCATTAAAATAGACTTATGCAAGGCTTCATATGAGGACAGACACAGGAAGGTTTTCTTTAAAGACATGGAGGAGAAGCTAGAGCTTGTTTTGTTTTTATATGCTGTTTACCGCAAGTCAAATCTGATATTAGGATCATAACAAATATGGATATTAGTCAGAGTCAACACAACATTTAATGAGATGCAAATAAAAATAAGGCTTTGAGGTTTAAAATATATAAAATCGCAATTGCAAGTTGTAAAGTCTAATTCTGTCACAATTCTGACTTTTTTCTCAGAATTGAGAGAAATAAACTCGCAATTGCGAGTTATAAAGTCCAGTTTTAAAGGGTAAACAGTTTTCACAAATATGAGTTTATATAAGATAAAAACACACAATGCTGACTTTCTCACAAATGTGGGTTTATATCTTGCAGTTCTGACTTTTTTCCTCACAATACTGACTTTTTTCCTCACAATTGTGAGATAAAAACGCACAATTTTGACTTTTTTTCTCAGGATCGGGAGATATAAAATCGCAATTGAAAGTTGTAAAGTCCAATTTTAAAGGGTAAACAGACTGATGTTTTCAAAAATGTGAGTTTATATCTCACAATTCTAACTTTTTTGTTGCAATTCTGACTTTTTTCTCACAAATGTGAGATAAAAACTCGCAATTCTGACTTTTTTCTCACAAATGTGAGATAAAAACTCGCAATTCTGACTTTTTTCTCAGAATCGATAGATATAAACTCACAATTGCAAGTTATAAAGTCCAGTTTTGATAGAAAAAAAGACTGAAATGTTCTCAGAATTGCGAGTTTATATCTCACAATTCTGACTTTTTCTCGCAATTCTGACTTTTTTTCTCAGAATTGTGAGATAAAAACACACAATGCTGACTTTCTCACACATGTGGGTTTATATCTTGCAGTTCTGACTTTTTTTTTCACAATTCTGACTTTTTTCCTCACAATTTCCTCACACTTTTTTTCTCAGAATCGGGAGATATAAAATCGCAATTGCAAGTAAAGTCCAATTTTGAAGGGAAAAAAGAATGATGTTTTCAAAAATGTGAGTTTATATAAGATAAAAACACACAATGCTGACTTTCTCACAAATGTGGGTTTATATCTTGCAGTTCTGACTTTTTTCCTCACAATTCTGACTTTTTTCCTCACAATTGTGAGATAAAATGCACAATTCTGACTTTTTTTCTCAGGATCGGGAGATATAAAATCGCAATTGGAAGTTGTAAAGTCCAATTTTAAAGGGTAAACAGACTGATGTTTTTAAAAATGTGAGTTTATATCTCACAATTCTAACTTTTTTGTTGCAATTCTGACTTTTTTCTCACAAATGTGAGATAAAAACTCGCAATTCTGACTTTTTTCTCAGAATCGATAGATATAAACTCACAATTGCAAGTTATAAAGTCCAGTTTTGACTTTTTCTCGCAATTCTGACTTTTTTTCTCAGAATTGTGAGATAAAAACACTGCTGACAATGCTGACTTTCTCACACATGTTGGTTTATATATTTATATTATATTCTTTTTATATTTTTTTATATATTTTTTATATTATATTCTTCTCAGAATTGAGAGAAATAAACTCGAAACTGCAAGTTATAAAGTCCAGAAAAAGAGACTAATATGTTCTCAGAATTATGAGTTTATATCTCACAATTCTGATGTTTTTCTTGCAATCCATTTTAATATTTATTTTTTTTAGAATTGTGAGATAAAAACACGCAATGCTGACTTTCTCACAAATGTGAGATTCTGTCTGTTTTTTTTTTTTTCTCACAATTGAGGGATATAAACTCGAAATTGCGAAGTCCAATTTTGAGAGGAAAAAAGACATGAGATATGTTCTCAGAATTGCAAGTTTATATCTTACAATTCTGACTTTTTTTTCCTGTCAAAAAGAATAAAAATAAAAAATCACATGGATTTAAATTGTTAAGATTTCTCCTTGGTTTTGTTCAGTTTCACAAGGCAGCATTTCATTACCAAAATGTGTTCATGCAAGTCACATGTGCATAAAACTATCCTCTCATTGGTCCAATGCACCTGAGACTTCCTTGTTCAGGCATTCTTGGACAGTTTATTTTGATTTCTATATTTTTGAAATGTGGAGACACTGATTGTTTGCAGCAGAGATGTAGTTTATATAGAGCACTTCAAATGAGTCACTTCCTGCATGGACAAAAGGCTGTGAGGCCATTTACTTACATTTTAATGTCAATGTTTTATTTGACATAAGTACACAATTTCTCTCAAAGCTTGTTTTTCATTCTTGTCAAAGACCCCTACCCCGACTTAAGTCGACATGTTGGTGTCTGAGGCTTAGACTTGTACTGCAACTGGCTCCAGGTCAGTGGCTCCTCCACTGTGTGCTTTTAGAGTGCTTTTAGAGCGTCTGCAGGTGAAAACGTGGTGAGTGCTGAAAAGAAGGAATCCCACACCATAAATAACAAACTACTTCAGTGCACTGACCTAACGAGACCGTCTGCCCCCCTGTCGCCTCACATTCCTCCTCACAAACGAGCTCCATATTTCAGCCCAAGCCCATGAGAACCGAACCACCCTCCGACCCCAGACAGGACTGGGTTTTGGGAAATTCAGTTGTAATATTAACCCTCGTTACAGTACATGACGGCAGAACCAATGTTATTTGATCCATTTTTTTAAATGGTACTGAGTTTCTATTGTGTTCTCTGCATGGTTGAAGAACCTCATGTTCTCTCTTCGTGTGTATGTGTGTGTGTTTGTCAGGCTATGGCTTAGGCTCATGGTTCTCTACATGAAGCGCTCTTAATAACTTCCTCCCATGAAGAAATGACCTTAAGTTGAGGCCTAACTCTTAACCCTATCCCTCATTCTCTCACTCTGTCTTTTTCCTTTCTCCTGTCCTTGAAGTCCTTTCCCTCTATTGTGTTTATGTCTTTTTTGACATGGTACCCTGTGGCTTCCTGTAGTCATTTCTTCCCTTTTTCTGTCTTAAGTTGCGGTCAGTCTAAAAAAGGTCACATCTAAACATCTAAAATAAACAGTTCGTTCCCCTCTCCTTCTGTAGTTTATAAATCCATCATGGAAGTATTTGGGGACCCGGTGTGGGTTTAATGGAGGCTAAATTTTCTTGTGCACTCCCCAAATTTAACCTAAGCCCCTCTTCCTGTTTTAAGCCTCTGTAAATGGTGCATGTGGAACACAGAAACATGCACAAAGCTTTACTGTTGTACCACTAGTGTATTAAGTTGTCATAAATAGTGTCATAACACCATAATAAACAAAAAAAGTAAAAATGCCAAAGTGAGGAACTGTTAGTTCTGTGTAAAGTGTCTGAGCTTGACTAGAGAGTCTCAAGTTTTTATATATTTAAATTACAACAGAAAAAAAAAATCAGTTTTTAAAAGTTTAAAGTAAAAAAAGAGAAGTGGAAAGTGAAAACATCTCTATAAGGTGAAAATTACCTCCTCTCTTCACCCTCTCTGTCTCTTTCTCTAATTTGACACAGCATTGAGTGTTGTGATGGGGGTAGAGAGAGCGGTAGGGGAGGAAGAGAGAAGCAGAGGGTTAGATGGATAAATGCAAACTGAGCATTAATCCTACAGGCACATCAGGGAAGAAGACAAGGTCAGATTAACGCAGAGCAGCGCAGGCCAGCTCACGCAGGAAGCAGGTCTCATGCCAAGATTCCTATTGCTGCTTCAGTGGCGAACATCCCCTCTCTCCACCACCCATCCATCAAACACTGCACTCCATCCATCAGCGCCAGCTCTCTGCCCGGAGATCACACAGCGCAAGATTCATCGGTGAATTCAACCCGTGCTCTGAAATGACTGAGTCATGGGCGGCTGTTTTGAGTTTGTTCTCCGTTGCCAGTTCATATATTGCTCATGTTATAGTTTGGCGTAAGAGGATTAAAGCATCTTCAGCTACATTACTATAAACAGTACACCAAAAGTGCCCAGATAGTGTACAATTTATAAAAGCATTTAAAGGTATTGATAACCTGTTTGAAATTGGTAATTGTGTGGTAATATTTTATACAAATTATTACTTTTATGACAAAATATGTTAATTTCTGTAAAGGTTCTCCATATCTAAGGTTTTCCAGTCAAACTACATATTTTTGGAAAGGTTTAAAACTCCTAAATAGATATTTCACCATTTTTTGTGTTATCAAATTATGTAGAAAAAGTAATAGATCAATTTAAGACAAGAGTATACCTCAAAAATCTACTTCATAACGGGAGTTCTGACCAGTCAAAAAGACTTTCTTTCTTCACGCTATAGAAATCATAAGAAATTATATAGCAGTTGAAAACTTAAAATCTCAAAATTCATCCTTTGAAAGTCATTTTAAAATCAGACATTGCATTATAATGGAAAATGTAAATCAACATCATATTACAAAATGTTTTCATTCATGAATTAACTGAATTAAGTTTGAATACTGCATTTTCACGTCGATGTTCAAAAATGGGAGTGACAGTTAAAGGATTAATACTGTGTTGTTAACTGAATAATCCATAGCTTTTTTTTTTTTTTTTTTTTTTTTTTTTTTTTTTTTTTGTTACAGTTGTTCATGAGTCCCTTGTTTGTCCCGAACAGTTAAACTGCCCGCTGTTCTTCAGAAAAAATCCTTCAGGTCCCTCAAATTCTTTGATTTTTCAGCATTTTTTGTGTATTTGAACCCTTTCCAACAATGACTGTATGATTTTGAGATCCATCTTTTGCACTGAAGACAACTGAGAGACTCATATGCAACTATTACAGAAGGTTCAAATGCTCACTGATGCTCCAGAAGAAAAAAAGTGCATTAATTGTGCACATTTTTTTTATTTAAATATCAGGGTAAATTTAACTTAGTTTTTTCTTCTGTAACTATGTTCTGTAGCCTCTGAAGGGCAGTACTAAATGAAAAAAAATATGACTTTAAAGCAAAATAAGAAAAATGCGCAAATCTACATTTTGTTCAAAAGTTTTCACCATCTGGCTCTTAATGCATGGGACTTGTGAACTAAAAGAAAAAAAAAAACAACAACTGTGGATCATTCAGGTAACAACACAGTATTAAGAATCAAGTGTATGTAAACTCTTGAACAGGGTCATTTTTATAAATTCAACTATTATTTTCCCTTGTGGACTATATGTAAATGTCTATGTAAATGTGAAATATCTTATTCAGGTCAGTACTAAAAAAAAAAAAAAAAACATGCATTTTGTATGATCCCTTTTATTTTGGTAAAATAGTTGACGTTTTGCAGATTCTGCAAGGTGTATGTAAACTTTTGACCTCAACTGTATATAGAACCATTAAATAAGCTCAAGTTGACAAAAGCTCAATTCAGACCAGCAAAACCAGATTGGGAGACCAGCATGGTTTTGTTAATAAGGAAGTTTTGACTGTAAAATGTTTTCCTGTAGCTCCGAAAGTAACAACTAAATTATGGTAACTTTGAAAAACTTATCTTTGGTACTGGAAATATAGAAAGTGTTGCCATTATTATAGATGGGCTGATTAAAGTAGTACCAGAAAATGAAGACATTAACTCGCGAGACTGTAAGTCTTGCAGGACCATTGTGGTAATGAGCTCTGAGCTCCCTGACAAAGAACAGGGCCAGAAACCTCAAACATGAGGTCAATTCCCTTTTAATACCCTTCAGATCTGCCACAGCAGAGAGAGAGATGATGAAGTTTTTGGGATTGTGATGAGCTGAGACAGCAATAGAGAGAGAGGGGGATTATGAGATCAAGCAGAAGAAGAGCTAATCCTGCCTGTTATTAGCAATGATAGCGCTATAAGTGACAACACATGCAAAGTTCTGGTACTCCACGAACTCAGAGCAACTACCGCAGTGCTTAAACATCCTGAGACTGTAGGATGTCCAATGCTCGAGATGGGGATTAGACCTACAGAGAAGGAGCTCTGATCCTATGGCCTCTCTCTCCTCACTGTAAAGGGATCAAGTTTGCGGACCGCTAATCAGTGATGTGTGCAAGACCATGGTGCTGCAGTGATGTACCACTTATCCTGAGATTTTCTGTCTCATAGTGTGTTACTGGGGCTCCCGTTTCACCATGATGATCAGTACGATTATCATTGAGAACTCTGGAAGTTAATTTGAAGATAAGTGGGATGAATCCCTGCCTCAGGACACAAGGCTAATTTTCCACTTCCAAGTGACCCACAAAAAAACATGGACAGGGTCCTGGAAGCAGAATAGAAGGCGAGTGGAGGGAGGGATAGAAAGCTGATGATAGAAAAGAGGAGGACAAGGAAACACATGTAATGGCACAATATTGGAGAATAAGCTATAAATTATTTAAAAAAAAAGATATGGACGAAATGATAACTTGTAATTATAAAGATTTCTGACTGTTGATGCTCACTCCTCATGTTTTTATTCCTCTTTTGTTCTTCCTACAACCCAGTGTTCCACCAATTTCCACAAATTTGTTATTTCTGGGAAGAGTGCCCACCATTTTCCCCAACCAAGCATTGGCCTCACGTAACTCCCACTCTTGGAACATGTTGAATTCCTTCAGAGCGATGAAGTGTGTGCAACAAGATGAGAAACCCTGTGAAGATGACAAGGATAAGCCTCGTCCCTGAACCCCTTCCACCCTTAACTCACCTTGGGTCATCAGCCACCTCCACAACATCTTTTCTGATTAAAGTTCTACCTGCAAATCTAAGTACGTAAATAGACTAGTATAAATTCCCATGCTGGTTTGCATTGGTTTGGTGCTGGTCTGCCAATATAGTTATGCTGTACATCAACAAAACTAGTGAAGCTGGTTGATCAAGATAATTTTTTTCTGGATAAGCTGGTTGTCGGGATACTTGCAGGTAGGCTCATGATACATGGGGCAACTTTCTGAGCAATTTTATCCTTTAAACTTTTTTAACTTTTTTTAGCAATGTTGCTTAGGCACTTTCCCATTGAGAATGGGTAACAAATTTCTGTCTGGATAATACAGATCAGTTGTGGGCCCTGTATCTCACCTGGCTGCCCACTGACGGCAACATTTGCCAAAGCTGCCCGGCAACATTGCTCAAAAAGTTGCCCAGTGTATCATCAGCATAACAGGGTTGAAGGTTAGGACAATTCCAAGAGATCAAAAAGAGAGCTCAAGCAAGGGACAATGCCCCAATGAAACATGATTTCGACCAACAGGGACGAGAATCAATCTGCTTTTCATGTGTTAAGGGGGCCCAGAAACCATTGCGGTGCCTATGGATACTTCATCCAAAACACATCTTCCAGTTTAGTACAATAATGCAATTTTCAACCCATTGTACTGCAAAGTTTGCTTTCAGCCTGCTTCAACAAACCTGTTTGTAATTATGAAGACCTTGATCAGTTGTTTAAAGGGTTAGCTCACCCAAAAATGAAAATTCTCTCATTAATTACTCACCCTCATGTTGTTCCAAAACTGTAAGACCTTCTTTCATTTTTGGATAACAATTTAAGTTATTTTTGATCAAATCCGAGAGGTCGTTACTTTTGTTTTCTTTGCACACAAAAATTATTCTCGTTGCTTCGTAAAAATACAGTTGAACCACTGATGTCACATGGACTATTTTGTCAATCAATCTTGGTACTTTTCTGGGCCTTAAACTTGGTCGTAGCCCTGCTGTCTATGGGAGGGTCAGAGACCTCTCGGATTATATAAAAAATAGCTTATATTGTGTTCCGAAGATCAACAAAGGTCTTGGAACAATATGAGGGTGAGTAATTAACAACAACATTTTCATTTTATTTCATTTGGGTGAACTAACCCTTTAAGGTATGTTTTATTAAAGTTCAAGCTAAGAAGCAAAGTTGAATACCCCTGCAATATGGGATAGGATTGATGGAATAGTTTCTAAACTCAGATTCTCATTGCACTCCTGACCCCAGAGCGGTAATGGGGAATCATGTGACTGTGGATAGATGAGGAGCTTTCAGATGGTTCAGAGGCCTTTCGGGTGTGTTTGGACTGGAAGCTTTGAAGTTTTAAGTGAGGAAAAAAGCAAGCTTCAGTTTGGGTCGAACTGTCACTTGAATTAGCCTAGCAGCTCTCAAAATGGCTCTGGTCTTAATTAAGAGATGGAAATGTTTCATCATGCCTTGCTTGAAGTGTGAGTAAATTCTAACTCAAACCAAATCCTAAGATTTAGAGCTTTAATCCAACTGTAGTCCAATTTTACCCTGCAGACCAAACTGTGACCAAGCTGTCTATACAAACGTTGTCACGTAAGGCACTACTAGTGTTGTTGCAGGTCATAGTAAAGCAACACATTATACAGTGTTTTAAACAAACTCTGAAGTGTTTAGATTTGAAACCAATCCCTTATACATTCAACACATCAGGTTACAGTTTCCAAAGATAGTAGCTCTGTCTTTCGCAACTCAACTCGCCATGAAAGATCCATCTGAAGGTAAAATCACTCTTCAGCAGATGAAAGCAATGGCACGCTAAAGATTTCTGACGAGCCCAGAGTGTAATGTCTTTTATTGGCCTTGTTTAACAAGCAGGGGAAGTGGTTTAACTCTCCACCCTAGTCACCCACAAACCCCCAAATTCAGCCCGTGCCAGACATGGGATTTCCCTGAGTTCAACAGGAGCTGTATCCATCTTCTGTCGGTCCCTGAGGACATGTGTTTATTCCATCCAGATCGAAAAAGGTTTGCAACATGGCTCGTGTTTAGCACGCCACGCTTTCCTCCTTCCTGCACGCAACTTTAGTACAAACTCATTGGCCAAACCACACACGCAAGTTTCAAGAATGCCACCAGTACAATTTCCTCTAATTGATATTTTTTGAGAGCAGGCCTTCACCCACAAAAACAAATTCAATGAATCATGCATGCGACAGAACAGAGAGCCACGGAAGGGCTTTATATTCCCATGAAGGCTTTGCCCAAAATGGACACACATGACAAACATCAAGCACTGGGGCATAAATCCTTTATAAGACACCCTTCTGATGCAGATTACTGTAGACACAATTAATATGTTCCATACCCACAGCTTTAGAACCACACGATGTGTCTGGTTAGCTATGGTAATCCGACTTGCATGTGTATAATGAGGATTTACTCACAAATTCATCATTCTGAAAAAAAAAATAAAGTGGTATTGCACTATGATTGGCGAAGAAGTGCTCTGTAAAATATAATAGTACACAGAAGGGTACTGCTATTTCACAATGCTCAACTGTCAAGAGTGTATGAGCTATTATCAAAAAGGCTAAGCAGCTTTTTGGAAGCTTTGGTTTTGGAGAGTTTTCAGCAAAACAGCTGGATAAAACAGGTGTATTCAATTTAATGTTTGTATGAGAGACTGTGTGCTGTGTGTGTCTAGTGTGGAGTTGGCAAGTGCACATATCTGTTTTCACCACACAGGGTTCACAGGTTGTGTCATCTAAGCTGACCCTAAGCTTTTAGAGATTCATTTGGATCCACTTCCTGTTTTGAATCAGATGGACTGGGAATATCCCAATTCAGAGCAATGTTTTGTCTTCTTAGTGACACTTTGCTCTGCTCTCCTGACTGTGTCACATCTTAAAACCCTTTTTATTTAGCTCTCTCCTCTTCTCTTGATAAAGAGGGCACCATTAAAGGTAACCCATCACATCCATTCCAGCCCTTCACAATGAAAACTTTTCCTGTGGGAAAATCCTCTCAAGTCACAGTGAATCTGCGTCTTCTGTTACATGATGGAATGCAACCTGTTTCTGGGTAAGTAAAAAAAAAAAAAGATGACTAAAGCAGAAAAAAAGATGGAAAAAAAGAAGAAATCCGGCAGACTTATTTGAAATACTTCATTTCAAAAACCACAAACATTCCAAATGAAAATAAATCAAACCCTTGAAATGGGTACATGCAATGAAATCAGAAAGAACACTTAACATGCAAAACTATTCAACTTCACCTCTTTCACCACACTGATAGAAGCAATGGTTAACCTAAGTTATTAACAGTTATTAACATTGTGCTCTAGGTGGCTTACTGGTCTAAGTCAAAATAGTTCACCTCAAGTCTTCTACCCCTAAATATCATTTCTCTGCCAACTTTATGGTCTGCCAGGGGAAGTCTCTAATAAAAGTAATAGTATACACAAAACAAAAGCATGTACATCACTGGCAAATTGCTCCAACTGGGTGCTTGGCCAAAACCAACTTTGAGCAGAAAAAAGAAAGCACACTATGGCTGCAAAAATAAACCAATTTATTGACAGACTTCTCAGCATCCTGAAATGTCAACTTTGTAAGAGCTTGTAATCCTGATTTATAATTGAGACGTTGTCTGACAAAATCCCCAAAGACATAAGATAAGGCAATGGATGTATTATGATTTTGGCTACATGTAATATGATCACTCAGAGAAAAAGTTAGCCCCAGCACAGACGCTAATGTAGTGGAAGAGCTAGACCTCACGCTTGTAGGTCAGTACTAGCAAGACTTTTAGAAAAAATGGTCTAAAAATGGCTAAATCTACTGACAACGTTGCCAAGCTGCATACACTATGGATGCTCAGCTTCAGAATCTTTGATAAACAATACAAAGTCTCTCAGCAGATCTCTGGTCTTCAGGCATTTAGCTGTATGCGTGTGATCTTTGAATGTCTGTTTAAAATATGACCCATGAGGGCTATTTCAGAAGGGGTCTTGCACCTGTCTCCTCCTGTCCTGACCTTCACCCTTGTCCCCCCTGTTTGACCCCAAAAGTGTTAATCTCACTAATCCTAACCATTCCAATAAAACATCTGGCTTCATTCAAACCCCATTAGGAGTCATGGACAAGAGTTGAATCTGACAGAGCCATGTCCCTTCAACCTAACCCACAGTCATAACTTCGATACCAGCCCAGATTCACCTCCCCCCATTGAGTCCTGCCTTGACTCTGACACCAATCCTAACCCTCTCTCCTCAGAGCTCTGGTTCAACATCATCACGGCCCTGGTCGTGCCTGGAATCAAGCTAATAAAAATGCCAGAGATCTCTCTCTGCTTGACAGGGCCATGTGGTTTAGGGTTGAGGGTTGCTGTACACATGCAGCGAGAGTATCTGTATTTTTCTCTTATTTGTTATTTGTTATGCATGTTTTTTCCCCAACATTCATTTGTTCTCGATTAAAGCTGCATTTAGGAGATGTTATCGGAACAACACTATTGGTCAAGTCTTGAGGAACATTTGAAGTGCAGCAGCAGGTTAACAGGTGGTGTTTATCCAATAGTTTAAGCAAAGGCTGGGTCTTGGAGGGCCACTGTCCTGCAGAGTTTAGCTCCAACCCTAATCAAACACATCTGAACCATCTAATCAATGTCTTCAAGATCACTAGAAAGCTACAGGCAGGTGTGTTTGATTAGGGTCGGAGCTAAACTCTGCAGGACAGTGGCCCTCCAGGACCAAAGTTGCCCAGTACTGGTTTAAGCTCTAGTCATAGCAATAGACATCAGCACTTGTGCATTTATTTAGTCCAGGGGTGTCAAACTCACTTCCTGGAAAGCCACAGCCCTACAGAGTTTAGCCTCAACCCTAATTGAGCACACCTGATCCAGCTAATCAGGTCCTTCAGGATTGAGCAGGCTTGGAAATAAGCTCTGCAGGGCTGCGGCTGCCAAACTGAGTTTGACACCTCTGATTTATTTAGACCAGGGGTGTCCAGTCCTGGTCCTGGAGGGTCACTGTCCTGCAGAGTTTATCTCCAATCCCACTTAAACACACCTGAACCAGCTAAACAAGGTCTTCAGATTCAGTAGAAACTTACAGGGAAATGTGTTGGAGCTCTGTGAAACTCAACTCTGCGGGACAATGGCCCTCAAAGAACAAGACTTGACACCCCTGGTTTAGCCCACTACTAGCTGGGCTTCTGTTTGATCTTTAAGTCCTGAGGTTGAAGGGAAGATTTGTACAGTTGGTTGCATTGCCCTTGTAAATATTGGTCTTACATCACTGAGGCCCTAACTCGCTGTTTCAGGCACGCTAAAAATTATCCATTCAAGATGGTTTCACTCAGTGGTACCTTCAGCAGATCTGAGACAACACAGCATGACCATTTGAACTTGAACACCATTTTTGAGGGAAAATGATAAAAAGCTGTCAATTCCCATCCTTCCGGGCCTTGTCCTCGGAAAGAAATGGTCGACAAGGGAATAAAACCGGCCCTTAATGGGGAAGAGTGAAGGTGAAGGCTGAGCGGTTATACTGGATCTCGTGGTGTTACACAGCAGGGGCAGGGCAGACAGCATGGTATTCATGTACTGACTGGACAGCAATGTAAAAAACATACAGTCCATTAGCAATGGGAGTCTTTCTCAAGTTTCTGTTCATTTGTCAGAGCTGTGGTACACTGGACCACAATCACACAATCATAGGACCTGGAAGGTCATATGCTGGTAAGGTATGTTTTGTGGCTTAAGCTGGTCCTTAGTTGATCATGAGCTGGTTTAAGCTGGTCTAGAGCAGGAGCTAGTTGATTAGGAACAGCACATGACTAGCTTAAACCAGCTCATGACCAGCTAGCATGCTTCAAAACATTTCTTTTTTTTTTTTTTTACAGGGAGAGGTGTCACTCACAGAAACTCTAATTCGAGTCTGGCTTCGTCATGTCTTCCTGTCTTTCCATCCTATAAAGGTAGAAATAAATAAATAAAAGAAGGATTTGAACTGCTGAATTAGGCCAATCTAGTATAGCCATGTAACCTTGACTTATTTAAGAGAAAAAATGCTGCTGGTTTAGCTTAAATTGTATCAATCCTGCATTTGTGTGTTTAATTATATCAGAATGGCTAAACTATCAGCTTACTCCAGACTCCAGGCAGCAGTGACATTGGCCTTTCAGAGTTGAGCACTGATACTCTGATGTAGTAACTAGTGTCGGTAGCGTGAAAAAAAGCACAGGAAGTCTCCTGGAGCCACCGTCACACTGAGAGGCAAACTTCATGGGGGCAGAAAGAAAAAACAACCCTGTCAATCCAACTACTGTTTTGATCAGTCAGCTATATGCTAGCGGCTAACAGCACTAATACTTAAGGAAGAGAATTCATAAATAAAACCCCATGTGCCAAATCTGTAATATCCGGTCATGTCTTTGAATGAAAGAGCAAGTGAGAAGTGTGAAGGGAAGCATTAAGAAACCCCTGGAGGTCCCTCACTATGAAACAGTCAGATGGAGGAGGGAATTCTTTCACTTGTATCCTAAACAATATCAGAGCCTAGTCCAGATTTTGTCTTATTTCATCTTGGTAATCTCAGATTCATGATGGATGATGTGATGAAGCATAAAATGTGATTGTTGGACTGTAATTATTGTTCATTCGACCTTGATCCCATTCATGAGGTCGCAGCTCATTTCCATGCCGAAACCCAAGAATATTGAGCCAAGTCTTGAAGAACGTGAAACAGAGTGCAACCAATAGTCATTAAACTCTCAAAAAGTGGCAGCTGAAACATAAAATGTTGGGGTGAAAAGTGGTCAAAAACAACTTAAACCAATAACTTAGTTTGCTAACAATGAACAAAGTATGGCAGGGGTTTCTGTTTTAGCACAGAGGACAGTTAAAGACCAAACACTCTTGGAAACTGTGGTTTTCTGTTTCTGATTTTATGAACAATTCAGTATATTTTAATACATCAGCATGGAGTGCTGCTCTGAGCAAGAGCCATTCAGATGATGAATAAGTCCGAGGTCAGTTTTCCAGGAATCAATACCCTCGTCTGGCATTGAAGGAAGGAGAATGAAGCATAATTCATAAATAGCATTTGGGAGATGATATGAGATATTAGCATCACATTTCCACCGTTCTCTTTCATTCTCTTGGCCCTGTTAATGTTGAATTTAATATGTTAGATGGCAAAAGATGCAACTGGAAATTCTGCTTAGCACAACAAATGTTTTTAATAAAATCTATACCTTCATTTGATCTCATTCAGAGGTTTAGGTTTTTTTCCTCTTTCTCTGTGTATCTTTCTATGTCTTTTTTCCTCGCTCTATTAAATTTCTTTCTAAAGTGCCATTTCGGAAATATTGTTATCTTTCATATCTAGTTTAAAATTGTGGCTTGCTACATTACAGGCTACTAGCAAAGAGTAGGTAGCCAACAAATCATTGCTTCTCACTGTAAAAATGCACTGTAATATTGTGCTACTGTCACATTGTAAAAAATAGTAGCTTCAGAACTTAACACTGCTTGAGTATGATATGTGGAATAAGGGCTGGTCTCATTTAGTGAATCTACTTTTGAATAGCCGTCAAATGGAGAAAGATGCTTTTTACACAATGAACCATGCTAACCGGCCAAACCTTGACCTCTTGATCACAACCTCATGATTACTGACATATAGCATTTGTGACAACTGGCCCCAGTCTCCCTAATGTCATTTCTATATTATTTATCTGCAGTCTTTCCACTGTCTCTCTATCTCTTCCACTTTCTCTCCGTCTCTCTCTGCAGAAATAGCATCGCTGTTTCCTCATTGATTTTGGCTCTGACCTTCCTGTAACCTGCTGTAAATCAATCACCCTCTGTTCCGTGTGGCCCGCAGGCCTGCCGTGCGGATGGAAGAAATAAAACGAGGAAGGGAAAAATAAAGGAGTCGCTTATCCACTGACGTCCACAGGAACTGTTAACACGAGACAATGAGGCCACATGACCTCGCAAGGCAGAGGTTGAGCAGGTTTCCCATGGGTGAGGGTGTCAAACAATGCCTAGTCTATAAACACACACCCGCTAACTGATAAACCAATCTACCCCATGTCTCAGTCAAGATAACGGCAACCGATTGGATCCGTATATAGCGTGCGCATGACTTTCCATCTCTTTCAGTATTGTTTGTGCGGTTCAGTGGTTTAGATTAGAGGTGTGTTTATTGAATCTCTCATGGTGGTGTATAATCAGAGGTGCATTGTACCTGCATGAGTTTTTATGAATGTTTCAGGTCTGAGCAGGTTATAGCATGTAGTATTTCATAGTGTAATGGAGTAATACTGCTCTATGTAGATATGTCATTCAGGGATAATTTTAGAATGTTGTTATAATGGGAGGATTTTAAGATCAGATTAGATTTATCAGCACATTCATTGAATTATCTTTCAGGACATCAGTGTAAAGTCTGTAAAGTAAACATCAGTAAGGCAAAGTCATCTAACATAACCAGAGCAGAATGTAGAAAGAGAGAAAGACGCTGCCTGTCTATAGCATCACCTAATGGTTGTCTTCAAATGTAGGCCAAAATGACTACTTAAATGACGCCTCATTTCGTAGTTTGTTGAGAGGAGGTATTTTACTTTTAAGATTAAGATGTTAACATGCCTACATTTTTAACTACATTTTATTTATAAACTTCAATTCACTGCAGTTTTGTACTGAAATGAACACTAGTGGCAATACATACAAATTGTATTCCTTTTCACACAAAATATGATTTCAGAGTCAGATTATCAATAAATAAAACGTATTTGGCACATTTGTTTTGTAAACTAATACATTTTGATATTTGCATAACATTTATCCAGCTCCGTATGTGTGTGCTCATATGGTACAATGTTGTACTTGCTATGCAGAGTCAAATAAAGTTATAAAAAGGTAGGAGTCATATGAAGCCCTAAGAGTCATGGTGACAAAACTCAAAGAAGCAAGCCAAAATGACATAATTGCCTCAGCAAATGTGTTTTTATCTCTGTTTGCTTTTGTTAACACTATAATTTACTGGTACTTTTCTGCCAGGACATGATCCATTCACCTGTTTTCTCCACATTTCTTAATTTTAATATAGTATTTTGTGCTCTATTTTTAGTTTTTAGTTTTAGTTTTGTGTGTTATGGAAGCCTGGTTTCCGCCACTGAATAATAATAAAAAAAAATACAAATAAAAGGTAATTGCAACTTTTTCACTCACAATAGAGATTTTTTTTTTCTCACAGTTGAGTGTAGATCTCGCAATTCTGATTTTTATTTATTTTTTTCTCAGAAATATGAGATATAAACTCTCAATTCTGAGAAATTAAGTAAGAATTGCATGATATATCTCACAACCGTGATATTTATCTATAAACTCACAATTGCGAATTCTAAAGTAAGAATTGTGAGATATAAACTCACAATTGTAAGTTAAAGTCAGAATTGTGAGATATAAATTCACAATTGCAAGTTATAATGTCAGAATTGTGAGTTATAAACTCGCAAATCTATCTTTTTTTCTCAGAATTGTGCGATATAAACTCATGAGTTTATACAGAAAAATCATATAATGTATATCATAGATAAAATCTATATCATATAATGTAAAATATATCATATAATGTAAAAATCATAGATATATAATGCAATTCTGAATTCACTTCTAAGAACTGCAAAGTTAATATCTCACAATTCTGACTTTATAACTTGCAATTGCAAGTTTATATCTCACAATTCTGATAAAAAAACATTCAGTGGCGGAAACATGTTTCCATAGTGTAGAGATTAGTGTGAATGTTATATTATTTTCAAATAGAGCACAATCCATTCATAAAAATAAGGCACAATGAATGAAGGCATTTTTTTGTATTAATTGTTCACAGGTGTTTTATCTGTTTTATATTTTAAATTACATGTTTTAGAGCCCGTCCACACAAAGCCAGAGCTTTCCCTATCCAATCTTTTCTGCAAATGCAGCTCCTGTCTCTTTAAATGGGGAAACATCAAATTCACCAAAACAGTTCGCCAAGCTTATGTTTAAATGTAATATTTGAAATCACCAATGAAATATGACAACAACTACCTCATAAATGGTGTTCCTTATGCTCCAGTAGCGTAAAACAATCTTGTTTTTGATGCTAGATCAGCCAATGCGCATGCGCCATCATGGGCGCGAATTCGCAGGCGCTGCCTGTTTTTATAGGAGCCAGTGTTTCTAACGGCAGTTGGACTAACTTTACTAATCAACGATTGTTTTTTTTTTCACGTATAAATTGTATTGGTTCAATATACATCAAGTATTGGTTCAATGCTTATTTGCCAATTGGGCATTACACTTTTGCATATTCATAAATAATAGAAGTGCACAGTCTTCCTATATATAAAGTCTTTGATATAAACCCAACTGACTAGGGTCAAGACGTGGGGTGAGGACATAACCGTTTCACAAAATATACGGATTGCATGTACACAGAAAAACACAAGGGTGTTATTTTCAGGTTTATCCACTGTGGGACCTGGTTTAAAAAAATATTACTTTCAGTCTCCCAAAACTTCAGATCCATCTGGACAAACTGCTATTACTTTTTTTCTTTTAATGTACACAGCTAAACACGTCTCCGTGTGGATGGGCACTTAGTGTTTAGGAAAATGTCTGAAAACTTAATAGAAAAATACTACAAATTTTATGCCAGGACATTTTTTTTTTTTTTTTTTTTACAGTGGATTAACCTTTCACCATCACCCATCACCACTCACCAGACACTCAATCCACACATTAATCAACATAATAAAACATTTCCATTCTCATGTTCACCTGTTTCAGATAAAACTGAATGGGCTTAATGCCACTCACTGCACATTTCACTTTGAAACTGATGCAAAGCCTTTAAGAAGCATTGCGATACAAAGAGATCAGACTATTACAGATTATTACTGTTTGTTTGTTTGTTTTTTGTTTTGTTTTGTTTTTTACTTTGACCAGTACGCAACCACCCGAGATCTTAGCAACTGCATAGCAACAACCTTAAAAAAATCTCTGTACAGTTCAGTCATGCACCATTCATCTTCTTTTATATCTTTTAAAAATCGTAGTCCCAATATATTGTGATGCATATTTGCTTGCACTTAAAGGGGGATGCAGTTATGTGAATAGTTTTATAAATGATGCCCAGTTCAACGCTGGATTTGCACATCGTTTGATACTGAAAGATGGATCCCGGTCATGATTCAGAACTGCAGATGGTAAGTGAAACAGCATCAAGTGTATGTGTTTTTGCTGGTAATGGCCGCGTAAGTACCTGTCAATCTTTAGCTCTGCCCACGGCATGCCTCCAGGAGCTCAGCTGTTTTCAGAGAGAATCGTTAAGCTATATCTTTCTTTTGTACATATGATTAAACTGAAGACTTTTTGGATATATGAAGGATGCAGTATTACTCTATAGGTACTCAAGATTAAGACGAGAATGGGTTAAACTGTGTGTGTTAAGCCCCTTTAAAGTATGAAAATGATCAATTCAATACAGTACATACTAACCTCACAATCACATAGCTGTTACCATTTATTTGTGGTACTCGTGAGGAGCTGAATTCACATGTGTGGCATTATACAAATCTTGCTGCCTGAAGAGTGTCTCAAATCAGTTACTTATGAGCAGGTCTTCAAAGATTTTGAGCAGGAAACTGCAGATTTATGCAGAACGTGAATTCTCACAAGAGTAATATTGTTAATGTGCAAAAAGTCAGTAGATTCTGTCTAGACCTACGTATGAATATTTGTTCACCCATCACTTGATCAAACTTCATATTGCTCCAAACCTGTATGACTTTTTTCTTTAGTAAAGTTGTACCGTGACCATACAGCATACAGCAGGGGCTGTCAAGCTCCCCAAAAGAGAAAAAAATACCTTAAAATGTCATATAAGTGCTGCATAGGACATCATATTCATCTGAATAACTTTTTTCTGACAAACCAAATGTAATTATTTGCTTAAATTACTCACCCTCATGTTGTTCCTAACCTTTATGATCTACTATCTTCTTTCTTTCTTCAAGATTTTGAGTAATGTTGGTAATAACAATGTTGGCATAACTTTTTGGTTACCTTTGCATTACCTTCCCTTGTACAAAAAAAAAAAACACATAGAAAGTTCTCAAAATACCTTCTTTCTAATGTGCCACAGAAGGCATTCATACATGTTTGGAACAACATGAAGGTGAGTAAATGGAGACACAATATTCACTTGTGGGTCTCAAGCTTTTTATAGGGTGTTAAAATATAATGTGTTCTCTGGGAATTAAACCTACTAACTTGGTGTTCCTGGTAGAGAAACATATTGTACTGAATGAGGTAATATGACTAAGACACACAAGGATTCATTATTTAAACTGTGTCACGTACAACACACATTCTCTCTCATTCACACGCCAATTGAAATGCAGTGACACTTAACGCCATATGCAATATGTCCTCTAATATAACTTTATCACATGTTAAGTTTTCTTATCTTTGGATATAACACTAAAATTTGTGGCCTACATTTCTAACACACACACATCTGGTTCGCCAGTGTCTGGGTCTGGTGGTGCTGTGTCTCAGTGGGGCGCGGGCAGCGTGCTGCTCCTCTGTGCAGTGATGAATGAGTGGAGATTTGGAGAGCGCTTTGGAAAAGAGAGCCGAAGTCCTTTCACATCCACTCCAAACACTGAGAGAGCAGCAGGAGCCCACAGAGAGGTTACAGTCCAAAGAGCTCCACTCTAAGGAACCTATGAGAGACATCAAAAACAACATCTCTCCCGCCCTCTCTCGTACGTCTACGTCTGTCTTCTGTTTTCATCCAAGTGTGTTTTGAAGTTTCGTGTTTTCATCAGTGTTTAAATGAGTTTCCAACAGAGACCATTGGGCTTTAAAACCCGCTCTAAGTGCTTTAAGCATCAGTTTACTTCAGACTGATTGAGCTCATTTATATGTTGATATAAAAGGAAAACAATATTTATTTTAAAGTGCAGCAGTTCAGAGCACCGTGTCCTGGAAACTTCCTTCTGAGTCAGAAATGGATCTCATTGACTGCATGGTGAAAAGTGGCCGTTCCATACCGGATTCGAGCCAGACCTCAATGTGAGTTTGGAGTCTAAAGGTCAAGAGCATTTCCATGTATCCCAGTGTAATTCTTCACCAGTCATTATTTGTTATTATTATTTCTGCAACCTTAATTGCAATTAATGACTAGTTTACTGACCCTCATGTTGTTCCAAACCCAAAAAGTCTTTTGGTTGTTTTGTTTACAAATTAAGATGTTTGAATGAAAATGAGAGATTATTCCTCTATTGAAATTTCAACACAACTTTGATGCTTCAGAAAGTTCACAGACTTAGTAAAAATAATTAATATGAGTCAGTTGAATTACATTATATTCATATATAAACACTGATCAATGCACATACATTCAGCACATCAAACGTCCCTTCAGAACAAACCTTGCACTTCTTGCACATCAAGCAAGCACTTCTGCATTTCTTTTTACTATATTTTATGCACTGTAGTATAGCAAAAGTAGATTTTTTTAACCTTTTTTGTATTTTTTTGACTGTGTTAAAGCATAATAATATGCTATGGGGGGAAACAAATATCCAGTGTATATTATGTCACGAAACCTTCATGTGAAAAAGTTCCTATAGTTACATTTTCGTCATGAGATCAGGTTGAAAAAGCTCTATAACCGTAGATATTAAAATGCAGTACAAGGCTCGTCACCTTCTATTGTCAATAGCGCTCAGTCCTGTTGCGTGCCTTCAATCTGGCAACCCATGTGAGAGTCCAGCCTGTAAAAGAGGATGGGAGAAACAACTCCCTCCAATATTGTTAATTTGAACTGCGGTACCCATTTTAACAACTAACTGTGAATATTACATGCTGCCTTTAAGCTGCTTTAAAAGACCCTAACTCTGGTTTTAATCTCTCCATTTATTGATTGATTTATTGCTGTAAATGTTGTAAATTTATGTTTAGAAGCTGAATAGATCTAATAGATAAACTATCACATCCACTAGTCCATAATCTAAAAACACATCTTAACGCAAACCTTTCAATTACTGCTGCCTAGTTTCCACTGTATTATTGAATAGCTACAAATCCCACCAATAAAAACACCTATAAATAGTGTTACTGAGGCAATGGCGTGTGTGCGGTCTCCGTATATTTCTGAAAGACGCCTATGCAAACATACACTCGTAAATACTTCGACATCGTAAGCTTATATGTCTGGCATATTGCTCAATATGTCTGAGTGACTGAAATCTTTGTACCTGAAGATCTCTTGTTTATCTGTTACACAACCACCACAAACATAGACTGTTTGTAAGATAAGGTTCCACTCCCAAGATTAATAGATAAACATTTTCAAGTTAGTATCTAGCTTCAAGTTTCTAGGTCATCCTGAGATTGAACCAACCACAGATCCTCCACCACTAAAAGGACAGTTTACCCCAAAACTTGCATGTTGTTATACTCTCATTAAACATTTTTTTTCTCCCTGTCCACAAGTTTTTATGTGTATGTGTTACCCTTTGCAGTGTTACAGTATCCGTGCCCTGAATCCACACAGCCACTGTCAAACTAGATTGGTGTGACAGTGGACCTTCAGCACAGATGCCTCACAGATATTAAATTACTCTGATTAATGGTGAGTGCTTGCCATTGATTTCTATCCGGTGCTAAGGGTTTCACATCTCTCGTCTCCAGAGAGTGATAAAAATATCTCAAGTTTAAAACGCCATCCTGTGTGTGTCAACGGTCAGTGAACCACAGTCTATAATGGCCACATTACTGGGCTTCACCCGAATCACAGCAGGTATGTAGAAAAAACGGATGAGCCACGAGGGGCCATGCGTTACAGAGATTTACCACAGCTAAGGCATGCAGCAAAAGCATGGTTTATTGCTTTTATTAAAGGAGGGCAACAGCAATATAAGACACCATTATTTAATAAATAATTACACTCAAATATTGGATATTCTGGTCTCTCTTCATTGTAAGTCTTTGGGACTTACTTCAGCCAAGTAATAGTTTATTGGTCTCTCTTTATAGGCACTACTCAAGTTAAGTTTGGTATGTTAATAGATTCAACTTTATTTTTTATAGGCCTGCTTATACTGACAGGCTTTTCAGATTTTAATTTAATGTAATATGACAATGTGGGAACATTTGAATGCTCTAGATTAGGAGAAAGTATTTCTGAATGAATTTCTCATGGGCAGCATGACCATCTCAAACCAGACAGTCAGAAACCCACATTTCCACATCAGAACTGGTGGACGTCATATAAACATCTCAAAGAGCGGCACATGTGCTGCTGGAAGAAATTGGACCATTATGAAGTTTCTGGTCGAGAAATTGTCTTTCTTTGTCCTCATTGTAGAACCAAATAGAATGGACCACGAACAACATAATAGTCTAATAATATCTTCCAGACATTCCAGGAATAAAAGAATATATTAAAATGAAGTGATTTATTCCTGGGAATGTTAAATGGAAGATTCAATCCCTCCCCTTCAGGGTTAATTAGTTTTCTTTGTCAAAAATAAGAAGAATGGATGTGCCCACCCTACATTTATTTAATTTTTTTTTCATGAAGATCTGCCCTGTCATTTTCAAATTCCTACAGAATACACACACACACACACACACTTCATTACCCATAGTTTTCTACCCATAAACCAATGCATGCAATTTTTCCAGAGCATTCTTTAGTTCCTCTGCTATCTGGAATGCAGGGGTCCCTCAGGCAGAGAAACGGTAAACCGCCAGCATCCGTTAATAATACGTTAAACCACCCAGTGCCTATAAATAATCCCGACCTGTCACGAAAGCAAGCCCTAGGAAAAGCATCTGCCAAAGTATGAAGAACACTGTTAAACAAATCATCACGAAGCCTGTGATGGTATGAAAACATCATCTGTGTTGTTATGCAGAGTTTCAGGCTTTCAGAGAGCTGTCAGATCCGTGGGCAGGTCCAAACCCGGAGCATGTCCAATCTCTGGACTGTACCGAGGCTGTCAGCTCATTAGTGTCACGTCTCATCAATCACTCGATGAAAATGCAGGACTTGCCATCACTAATTATAATCAACAGATTTATTTCAAAATCATCTGCGACTGGGCGCAGACTGAGGAAGAGAAAGAGAGCCAGAGGATGAATTAAAGGGTGCTGATTAAAGTCCTATGATGAATGTCCCTCTCCCTCCTGAAGCCATAAACAGCACATACTACAACTAGAAGCATAACAAGGACACAAACTTTTACTAATAAAGACACCAGAGGAGAGAGAAGAGAGAAGACAAGATTGAGAAGAGAGGGCAAGAAGAAAGGAGAGATTAAGAGAAAGAAAAGAAGAGGTGGGAAGAGAAAAGCCCAGATGAAACAAGAAAAGAGGGGATATGTGACAAAATTAGAAAAAGTAGAGAAAGGAACGAATTTGAGAGAACAGATGAGATGAGATTACATGGAATTATATGAGATGATGAGATGAATACATGGATACAAGAGAGGATGAGACAAGAGAGGACAGATAACAGACCAGATAAGATGAGGAGAGGAGAGGAGACGATGCAAGGAACGGGGAGGATGAGATGAGACCCGACGATATGAGATGAGATGAATACACACAAGAAGAGAAAGGATGAGACAAGAGAAGACAAGGTGACAGATCAGACGAGATGAGGAGAGGAGAAGTTGTAAGGAACAGGGAGGATGAGATTAGATGAATACACACAAGAAGAGAGGATGAGACAAGACAAGACAAGGTGACAGATCAGACGAGATGAGGAGAGGAGAAGTTGCAAGGAACAGGGAGGATGCAATGAAATGAGATGAGATGGCATGAATACATGCAATAAGAGAGGACGAGACAAGAGAAGACAAGATGACAAACCAGACGAGATGAGGAGAAGAGAAGATGCAAGGAACAGGGAGGATGACATGAGATGAGATGAATACATGCAAGAAGAGAGAGGATGAGACAAGAGAAGACAAGATGACAAAGCAGATGAGATGAGGAGAGGAGAAGATGTAAGGAACAGGGAGGATGAGATGAGATGAGATGAGATGAGATGAGATGAATACATGCAAGAAGAGAGATGATGAGACAAGAGAAGACAAGATGACAGACTAGATGAGCTGAGGAGAGGAGAAGATGCAAGGAACAGTGAGGATGACATGAGATGAGATGAATACATGCAAGAAGAGAGAGGATGAGACAAGAGAAGACAAGATGACAAACCAGATGAGATGAGGAGAGGGGAAGATGCAAGGAACAGGGAGGATGAGATGAGATGAGATGAGATGAGATGAGATGAGATGAGATGAGATGAGATGAGATGAATACATGCAAGAAGAGAGATGATGAGACAAGAGAAGACAAGATGACAGACTAGATGAGCTGAGGAGAGGAGAAGATGCAAGGAACAGTGAGGATGAGGTGACATTAGATGAACACATGCAAGAAGAGAGATGATGAGAAAAGAAAAGACACAATGACAGACAAGACCAGATGAGATGAGGAGAGGAGAAGCTGCAAGGTACAGGGAGGATGACATGAGAGATGAGATGAGATGAGATGAGATGAGATGAGATGAGATGAGATGAGATGAGATGAGATGAATACATGCAAGAAGAGAGATGATGAGAAAAGAAAAGACACAATGACAGACCGGACGAGATGAGGAAAGGAGAAGATGCAAGGAACAGGGAGGATGAGATGAGATGAGATGAGATGAGATGAATACATGCAGGAAGAATGAGACAAGAGAAGACAAGATGACAGACCAGATGAGATGAGGTGAGATGAGATGAGATGAGATGAGATGAGATGAGATGAGATGAGATGAGATGAGATGAGATGAGAAGATGCAAAGACAGGAGAAAATAAGATGCAACAGAGACAAGATGAGAAGAAAGACAAAATGGCATAAGAAGATACAAGGAAAGGAGAGAATGAGATAGGAGAGAAGACAAAAAGACAGACAAGACGAGATAAATAGAGGAGAAGATGACACGATGAGAGAAGATACAAAATGTGAGAAGTGAAGAGAAGTTAAAATGAGATGAGACAGAGACAGCAGGAGAGAGACGAGGAGAAGAAAGATATGATGCGATGAGACGAGGAAAAGAACAGAGAAAAGAACAAGATGAAATTAGACAACACAAGACAAGAAGAAAGAAGGATGAGGAGAAGAGAAGATGCAAGGCTAGAGAATGAGAGGAGAAACAAGATAAGGTGAGGAGTAAAGACATGACAATAGGAAGGTGAGAAGAACAAAGAGAAAAAGATCCAGAGAGAATGAAATCAGATGAGACAAGTTGAGAGGCGAGGCAGCAAATGACAACAAAGCAGAAGAACAGAGTAAATATGATGAAAAGAAAGGAGAGAATGAGATGAATCAAGAGAGACAAGACTGAGGAGAGGAGAGGAGAGGATGCAAGGAACACGGGGGATGAGATGAGATGAGATGAGATGAGATGAGATGAGATGAGATGAGATGAGATGAGATGAGATGAGACAGGAGAAGAATGGAGAGAATAAGATAAATTGAGAGAGACAAGACAGGATGAGGAGAAGAGAATATGAAAGGAGAGGAGAGGAGAAGTGAGAGGTAAAGAGTAGTTAAGGTAAAAAAAGATTGAGGTCGAGAGCAAAGAAGATGTAAACACTAAAGGCCCCTACACATCCACAATATACATTCACTATTACTTTTCTTTATAGGTATAAGACCTCTGTGAGGGGTGATGATTTGTGGAGCTGACTGTGAGGAATAATGCTGGTACTATCTAATCTTTGCCTGTGAAGATACTGTTGAACATACTGCAGGTGTGTGTGCAACATAAAGGAAATCAGGAGTGCAAACACAGCTGTTCAAACCAATCGGTGCTCAGGAATGTCTTTGTGTTCAATGGTTCAGGGTCGCTGATTCTAAGCTCATTGGTTCAGAGTTAATTATTAAAGATGCTGTTGGCTGAAATGTTCTCACCTGGATGTATTGTCAGTGCAGCATCTCTCTCTACACTACACACACACATATATTTACATATAAAAGTTGAGCATGTTTGTGGCTATCCATCCCAATTCACATGTAACCAGGTTTAAAGGGGACATTGGATGCAAAATTGTCGTTTTCATTTTCTAAACAGTATGACGTCATACTGCTGACACACTGTCCTGTATTAGCATACTTCCATCCTCAGCCAGCTGTACACTGTCCGCCATTTTCTCCACACTCAAGCTTCTGTAGCGACAACAAGGAATGCAGGTGTTTTGTAGCTGGATATAAAAGTGAACATAAGGGTCTTCATGTTCTCCCAATTTTCACCTGCACCAATGGCCAGAGTTTGGAGTGGGATCTGTTTGACTGACCAATGGGAGTCAACTCATTATTTTTTGCAAATCTGTTTGGTAATGAGCCATTATGATAATGTTTCGTTGAATTTCTTTTGTTTTGTTTTTACCAAATATAAAAATGAAATGTATAAATACAAATTATTTTTTTTAAATTCCATTTGGTGGCATTAGTGGTGCAAAAAGTTCCAACTTTGGAGATTTTGTAATGCACTAAAACACAAGAAATTTTACGTTTGCCATGTGTTTTAAGGAACCATTCTCTAAACCAATAGGGTAAGTATTATATTACAGCTGCGGTTGCAATTATTTACAAGAACACACAACTGAACAACTAGAAAACAGGCTTCATAGAAAGCACATTTTCTGTGATACAATGTTGTTGAACACCATGGATAATTTCATTGTGTGTTTCCGTAATGGCCGCTTGTACACAGAGGAGGGTCACTTGAGCTTTTATGGCGTGTTGTTTTAATTTTTAAAAGTGCCTATTAGCACAAATCTAATGTTTCAAGGGAAAACAGGAGCCGTGCGCAGGAGTGATGACATCAGCAGTATAAACAACGATCGACGAGTGTCTCTCTCTCACTCTCTCTGCAGGATGAGGTCTTGCAGTGACCGTGCTGCAGTGGTATCAGCTAACATTAATGACATCCTTAATCATTTATATGGGGGAAGTGAGAGGTCACATGCACTAATGTGAGTGTTTGCCAGAGAAAAGAAAATGAAAGAGACAGAGCGAGATAAAGAAGAAAAGAGAGCGAGAGTAAGGGAACATAGGATCTTCAAACAATATAAATAGCAATAGAGATTAAACTACACAGCCTTCTGATTTATCCGCTTCTACACACTCAGTCTCTTTACTTTAAAGTTTTTATTTTATTATTTGCAACTTGCAACAATTTTGCTATTTATTTTGAACATTAGGTGGTTTAGTTACAAGTGCCCTCAGGCTTAAATCCCAACTGCATTAACATCAATATTTGAGTAGCCAGTATTTTAAGTATCTGCATAGCCATCATTGCTCAAATCTAGCATTTTTGTGGCACAAGTTAAAATGGCAGATGGATTCTATTACATTCTAGCATTAAACTTACAACGATAGCTGGTCAAACGTGTCTATCTTGATATAGTTGAGTGGCTAGTATGCGAAGAATTCCCAAGCCAACGTCTCCATTAGCTCCTCCAGTCAGAGAGATTCAGAGTGTCTCCCTGCCTCAGTCTCACCACATCTCTGGATCTACAGGAGTGGAAACCCAGGTTTGTGTGCCAAATCTCTCCTCAGCACTGCACGTCTGCTAATTGAGTGGGTTAGCGGTGGCTAAGGGTCTCTCTGCGCTGAGGCCAGAGCTCATAAAGACGGGTGCGGGTGGCCCGGGCCAAGCCAGCAGAAATCCAATGTACGTCTTCCAGGCAGAGGAGAGCTGCTGATCTCAGGTTGCATGGAGATAGGCCAGAACCGGCACACACGCCCAGAGAGACCCGATAACTCACCACACTGCGTTCCGACGCACTGGCCTCATGGAAGAAACGTTTATTCAAATTTGCGCATGAATGTTTTTGTTTGAAAGTGAGAAATCCATGTAAATTCCATTATGATTCATGTGTTTCTTTATGCTGGTTTTACGTATTTTCCTAGTCCTTCAACAAAGAAATGTCACTCTACTGATCTTTAGATGGTATTTGAGCTTGAAAGTGTATCCATATGAAAATAAGTATCAAAAAGTATGTTTAGGTATTACAAATAAACTGTAACTTGTATCACATTTCACCAAAAGGCCTCTGGCAGGCTGTCATTGGCAAGTCAATTGTCAATGTATGTTTAACTGTATGATCTATTGCCTGGTCAATATTGATAAAAATATATTTTTAGATAAAAATGGAACTGTCAATTTAACACATTAATTTAATTAATTAGTTATGGAAGGTCATCTTACATTTCATACAGTTGATTGGTGCCACAATATTATCAGTTTTTTAACAAAAATATTACATATAAACAGTGTCAGGGATAGTTACTTTTAAAAGCAATACAGTACAATATTGCTTTACTCCATAAAAAGTAACTAAGTTACTTAATTACTTTTTATGGCAATTAATGCATTACATTACTTTTGCACCTGGCACATAACTTTTTGTCACCTGGGCTGGGCTTGCTTATTTATTTGTAAAAAAAAAAAAGTAAAGTTATATTTTTTGGCAACTGTAAAGGCCCTTTCACGCCAAAAGTGAAATGAATAAGCCTCTGGCCGAAGAAAGTAAAGTTTCTTGAAGCAGTGAGGTGCTTCAAGAAAGAAGCACCTCACTCCTAAATTCTCTCAACACAGGAGAACGGAAAGGAGAGCTTTCAGTGAATAAATAGGAAAGCATTTGAAAGTAACTCAGATATTTTCTTGTACATTTAAAAGTAATCTGTTTACTTTTACTATTACTATTACTTTTACTATTACTTGAAAAAAACATCTGATTATGTAACTTGCATTACTTGTAATGTGTTATCCCAAACGCTGCCTATAAAGCCACAGCTGAAATGTTGTGCATCTCTCAACACAGTGGTGTTTTGTTTCTGTATAAATTCTTGTTTTAAATTAATCAAGTGAGTCAGTGATTCAGTGGTCTGTTCATAATGAGCATTTACTTAATTCCTGAATTAATCAGCAGTTTGAACAAATCGAACGAATAAATAACTGAACGACATACTCATTAAGACATTTTCCACTACCGAATATAAGTAAGTATTTTCCATTTGATGTTGTGCGCGAATGCAGGCGGTCGACACGCGCTCTAGAAAGCTTCACCCATGTCCAGTGTCAGCGCTATTTTTCCCTGAGTTATGACTGATAACAAATATTTTTGAACAATTTTAATCCAAAGATGGAATATCTCATACCTTCATTACCATTTAAATTATATAGTTTTAAATAGATTTAGAATCAAGTGTAAGGCCACTGAGACAGCATTCTGTTGTTGCACATAACATAATAATGTGTAGAACAATGCAAAGAATACAAACACCATTAGAAACTCATACCAGAGTTCAGCATATACACTGGAAATCAAAATTAGAGAACAATTTATAAACAACTGAACAATTCTGAAATAATGTCATCTTCACTGCTCAACAGTTGAAGGAGTTTTTGTCCTGTCTATACCATGCTACCAGAACACCTTTTCCACAAAATAACTAAGGCATTTCAACAAAAACCATTATTTTGCAAAAAACACACTGATCAAAATTAGAGAACACTTTCAGATACCTCCCAGTTATTGGTGTTAATCTGGCACCTGGTGCTAATTTCCTTGATAATCTGTCAACCCCTATTTAACTGGCAGCTTAACTTCCAGTTTCACTGACTCTGCAAGATGGTGGGCCGTTCTAAAGTGACTGAAAGCCTCCGGCAGCAGGTTGTCCAGATGAAGGCCAAAGGGATGACCCTATCAGCCATAACAAGACAAGTTGGTCGTTCCAAATCTGTGATTTCAAGAATATTGAATCTTTACTACATCACAAACTCATTCAAGTCCCCCAAGAAGGCTGGTCGTCCACGGAAGACAAATACAAGAGAGGACAGGATACTGCGGAGGATCTCAATGGGCAATCATTTCCACACTGCAGCTGGAATTGCTCACCAGTTCAGCGCTGAACAGGGTAAGGATCTGTCTCGTCATACAGTGTCTCGACGTTTAAGAGCATTTGGACTGAAAGCCCACTCTGCAGTGACCAAACCTCTCATTAGCAGAAAGAATCAAAAGGCTAGACTAAGCTTTGCTGAGGAGCATGTTGTGTGGACAGAGGAGAACTGGTCCAAAGTTCACTTCAGTGATGAAAGCAAGTTTAATTTATTTGGGTCCGATGGGAAACATTATGTTCGCCGACAAACTGGAGAAAGACTGAACCCAAAGTGTGTAAAGTGGAGGAGGAAGTGTCATGGTTTGGGGCATGTTTTCTGCAGCAGGGTTGGGCCTCTTATACAGCTACATGGCAGAGTGAATGCAAATGTTTATCAGAACCTTCTTCAACAACATATGGTTCCTTCCCTGCGTTTATCACCCAATCAGCCCGCAGTGTTCATGCAGGACAATGCTCCATGTCACACAGCAAAACGGGTAAAGCAGTTCCTTGAAACTGAAAACATTGAAATAATGACATGGCCTGCCCAGAGTCCTGATCTCAACCCAATAGAGAACCTCTGGAAAATCCTTAGCGACAAAGTTATGGCCAAGAAACCCACTACAGTCACCGAAGAAGAGTGGACCAAAATCACTCCAGAGCAGTGTGAGAGACTAGTTCTGTCCTGTGGCCGCAGATGTGCTGAAGTCATTCAGAGCAGAGGCCTGTACACTTCCTACTAATTGCTGACTGTTGTAACCTTCAGAAAATGTTGTTGTAATCTTTTTCCATACTACAGTCATTGTTGTTCTCTAATTTTGATCAGTTTGTTTTCTGCAAAATAATGGTTTTTGTTGAAATGCCTTAGTTATTTTGTGGAAAAGGTGTTTTGGTAGCATGGTATAGACAGGACAAAAACTCCTTCAACTGTTGAGCAGTGAAGATGACATTATTTCAGAATTGTTCAATTGTTTATAAATTGTTCTCTAATTTTAATCTCCAGTGTATACTGAACATATAAATAAAAACAGTATTAAAATAAATAATAAACAACACAGTTCTTTCTTAGTCGTATTAAATGCAGCCATAATCAAAGGTTATACTTTCTCAATATTCAAAGTGCATATAGAGACCAAATTTTTCAAGAATGACACAGAGAGACCTGCTATATAGCCTAATTTGTGCTCATTGGGGAGTCGCTCTCTAAACGCAGGGTATTAAAATTGCTTTTGAATCGCGTGTGCGTTTTACTTTCAGTTTCGTTTTAAGGATCGCATGAAACTTTTGCCGGTACTGAACGTGCATTCTACATGAGCATCTACAGGCTTTGTTATAATGAGAGGATTAATTAGCCTCAGAACTCAGGACTGAACAAAAAGTCTGGCGTTTTGAGCAGTGAGTGGATTCTGACTGATAAAGGCAAACACAAATAGTATGCACTGGAGTCTGGCGTGAGGCGGCTGCCGCTTACTTTCATTTTATTTTATTAAAGTTATGTTTGCAGCTTCCTGCATCCTTCTCCCTGAGTCTTGAACTTCCTTAAATCATCCTGGCAACCCATTTTTTAAGTCCCGTGACCCACCCAGGGTTTGAGAACCACTGCCTTAAAGGAGGATGCTGATAACTCGACTGAATTGATGCTTGAAGAATGCCTTCCTGGCAGCCATGATTAACAGCAGTTGCTGCTTAAAGTTTTCTGTGCACAAGCTGATTTAACTAGAGTCACAAGACCAATTATTGTCTCTCTCTATCCAATCACATTGATGGATAAAAATAACACTAAATTAAGCATGTAACGACGACAAATGGGGAAAATAGCGCAAAAGTACTGATACATCACTTAAAATGTACTCAAGTAAAAGTAGAAGTACACAATTTTTAAACTACTCAGAAAAGTACAATTACTGATAAAAACTACTTACTGTAACGTGAGTATTTGTAATTGGTTACTTCACACCCCTGCTCGCTCGCAAGTACTTGTGAATGTGAGCATCTGTTGTTGTTGCAGTCTCCTCTATTTTGTTGTTGTTGTTGTTTTGTCTCTTTAGTTTAATTTTCTACTGTGAAACAACGGCCTGTGACAGTGTTGCCTCCTTGTGGAACAACTGATTACTGCAAAATAACTTCAGTGTGCATGTGCTACCTGCGTGTACAAAATACAGGTGGTGTGTGTACTATTCTGATGATGTGTATGCATACAAAGTGACAGATACTTTGGGCTTTAGCATGCCAGCATCAGGGAAGACAGTGGAAGACTCAGGAACCAAAGATCCAACCCACCGTTTTCACCTGGCAGTCAGTCCATGTGCAGAATCTGTCCATCTATCTAGCGGTTTCTTTCTTTCACACGCTGTAAAGACGTTTTGAGAATTCTCACGTCTATTCATTTGGAGAAATTAACATGTGCTTTGATAGGGGTTTCAGTCCGGCCCTAAAGGATGAGGAAACGGCCATGTTGGCTCTTTGTAAGGGCGGTAAATGCAGCTCTGTCTGTGAGACTCCACCAGCATTCAGAGCTCCGCACAAAACCCTCTGACCTCTTTTGTCTACCCGGGACTACCAAGCCCATTTGATTAGGGCCTTTTCTCTTCCTGCTCTGTTGTTTTTTCTTGTTTTAATTGACCGGTGGGACCAAGAGTAAGAAAAGGGCGTCAGGGTGTCAACCTTAGTCGCCTCGTTTTCAGTCAGCGTTTTCTTTTCTCTGTTTCTTTGGTGGGAATGCAACGCCCGCTCGCTCTGGTGGCTCTATTCCAATGGGAATCCCAGCTATAGTGCGTAGGGTTTAATAGATGTCAGACCTCTCTGATCAGACCCCCCGCTCACACTGTAACAATTAAACGCATTAGAGAGAAAAGCAGAACAGAGTCACTGCCCATTTGATGAAGGTCAGCGTATGAGGATATAGTTAATCACTTAGCAGTTAAACTGTTCTTAATTGATACAGATGCATATTTAGTGCCTCTTTATCACATGGTATTGATATGAGCTTATTGCAATCTTCAGCAGTTTTCAGTATGAATAGGATTTATTTCATAAAAGTTACATTTGTGATCCTGGACCACAAAGTAGTCTTAATTAGCATGGGTACATTTGTAGCAATAGCCAAAAATACATTGAATGGGTCAAAATTATTGATTTTCCTCTATGCCAATAAACATTAGGATTTTAAGTAAAGATCCATTCAAATGTTCCATGAAGAGATTTTTTTTTTACTTCCTACTGTAAATATATCAAAACTTTATTTTTAATTAGCAATATGAACTGCTAAAAACTTAATTTTGACAACTTTAAAGGCAATTTTTTTCAATATTTTGATATTTTTGCACCCTCAGATTCCAGATTTGCAAATAGTTGTATATTGGCGAAATATTGTCCTATCATAACAAACCATATGTCAAATCTCAGTTTAAAAAAACTGACCCTTATGACTGATTTTGTGGTCCAGGGACACATTTATTAACATGATTTCAACATTAAAATGATTTCATGACGGGATGGGATTTGTAGATATTGCTGACTGTTCTTTTGTCTGAATGTTGATTTTACTGAAGATCTCACTGGACTTTCCTAACTGAGTTTCTTTTTATGGTGTTTCTGGATTGGGAGCTGAACCACAAACTGTATTACTTAGAAAGATCTATATGATGAAGGGGCAATTAGCTTTATTTAAAGAATTCAAGAAAGGTATTTGAAAAGGGTGTTTTGAAAAAAATATATAATACTAAAAAGCCATTACTATCTGGATGGAGGATCCTGAACTGTAATTTTCTCTGTCATTTTCCCCTTCCAACAGAGGTTTTATCAACAGCGTTTCACCCAAAAACCTTCATAGTGCATGGGTATAAATTTTTAACTTCCCAGTCCCAGTCCCTCTATTCAAAGCAAGTAATTTCCCACTTTGAACTGTGGAAATAAGAAGCAATTTTACATTCTAGTGCCAAGCTTTGCATGTGCAAAATTTCAAACTGGTCTTTTCAGGAACTCGATTATCTCTCCCTGAGTTTGTATTAAACATTCCTCACCCAGTAAATCAAACCTTACCGGAGAATTAAATCCATCTTTTCTACAGAAGTTGGAAGTGGATTCTCTCCTGACGGCACTTGACGTGTCCAGATCTCAAGATGAAAAATGTTCAATCAGATGTTCTTTAACAGTTATTTCAAGCCTGCCAGCTCAAGCTTGGCAGCACTTTCAGGATTATGCTGAACCAGAGAGGCCGACTTCTTTCCAACTTGGTCAACCAAAAATAATAAATCTATATTATACATCGAAATACATATATATACATTTATATACACATAAATGCAGCCATAACTTAATCCTGCTGCCTCATCCAAACCCAGCAGATCTTTTAAATAATGTTGTAATTCATCAAGTACACACACCATATTCATGTTAGTGTCTTTTGCCGAAATATCCTGCATTCTTTAGTGTTCAGCCAACAAGAACCACAGTGTTTTATTTATTAACTCATCTGAGGAACAAATGCTAATGTACTTTCATAGAACGCTGCAACCTTGTCATTCTAATGTGCTGTAATTCTTTTTAAATGTGCTCTTAAAGTGTTGTTTTTTTCTTATTAATAATTCATCACTAGAAAACAGCATTGTGATATCAGAATCAGTTCCATTACACATGCTGTGCAGTAAAGGCACCTGACCACTGTCTCTGCCCGCCTGAGCATGGTAATAGATGGCGTAAGTACTTATGCATGGCAGTAAATGGCTTTAAGTGACTCTGTGCATCAGGGGGCATAGCTGGCTCTGTCTGTGGTCGTTTACGTGTGTTTTAACGGGGCATTCACTGCCCCCCAGAGACAGACCTGATGGAGAAAGGCTTGAACAGGACCATTGACTACGCCAACTGCAACTCGGACTAAAATCAACAGCAGAATTACATGCTTTAGTGAGCGAGCCCCCAATAAAACAGCCCTTAGAGACCGCCGGCCTGGCCCTCCTCCCTGTGTGACTCTGTCCCTCCGACAGGGAGAAAGAACCCAGTGTTGAATTCGCTTTCTTCTTTGCATTCCTTTACTCTGAAACCATGGCAATGCAGCCATCATAACCTTGACCATCCAAAGAAAACAAAAGTCCACTCCAGTTGGAGAAACATAAAAATGCAACGTTTGCAGAAATAAGTCTCAATTAATACCTCAAATTATTAGTTTATTATCCCTGTCCGTTGAACGTGAAGTCAATTAATGGAAGCTGGAGAAAACCGGACCATGCTTGAGTGGAGCAAGTCCGCTGAGACCCTCCATTTCAAACTCCTGCTCTTTCTTCTTTGCTTACAGGTCCTTGTTAGGAACCTTGACCGATTCCTTTGGGAACATGTCCATTCTCCCTGATTAGGGTCCCTAACTATTCACGTATGGGTCTTATTTCATCTATAAGTGCGGCCCATTGTTCTCTTGGAAGCCTTTCCCGCAGCGAGGACTAATTTCACTGTTCCATTTGAGTCTTGTACACTTGCCTTTGAACCCCTTCGTGGTGTCTTTAGGGGCCCTATTAAAGGCCCAAGTCAGACCGTCTCTAGGGTGATGGAAAAAAATCTGGACCAATTACCTGTGACCCACTATACAAAATGAGAAAGAAGAAGAAAAAGACGTAAAAGAAGATACAGAGAGCATGAAAGAGAGAGAGAGAGAGAGAGAGTTAATATAAAGCATTTAAAACACCACCAGAGGCTTTCATGATGAAATATGACTCTCGAGTCGAGGTGCTGGGAACTTTGTCTCTGCCTCCCGTGAACGGATAGATGAATTATGTGGTCAGCACTGCATTAAGACTCGATCCAGAGAGAGAGAGTGAGAGCAAAGAAAAGAGCACAGTCCTCAGAATGGATCCCCTGGTTTCCTAGTTTTCACACCCAGCAATACAGTAATTGGCTGAGTTTGCTGCTGTTTTTCTGCTCTACTGGGACGCCCCAAAACTGCGGTGCTATTGTGATCATTGAACCTAGCTGCACTGGGAGACATTTTGAGCCACCCAATGGACAAGTCCACTTTCAAGCCTACAGCTGATATTGTCTTTGATTGCTATATTGCTTTGCAGTTTTGGCTTTAGGAGAGGATTGGAACACTTGGTGAAACAATAGCTTAGCTTCACCAGGAGCACAAAAAACACCAACTTCAACTTGAACCATCCTTCTACTAGCATCAGTGGAACAAACTACCCAGGCTCATTGGAAATATATGCCTCTACCTACATTCCACCTTCATGCAAATTTCAAAAAACAAACTTATACATATAAATCGCTGCTATTTCCATTTCTCCAGTTCAAAATTCTTGACAACTTTTATTCCTTTTCACACAAAGTATGATTTACAAGGCCAAAGTGTGGTCTAATTTCTGGCACAATATTACGTTATGACTTCAAAACAATTTTATCATGAATTTCGAATAGAATAGAATAGCTTGGTTTCATCAGCGAATGCATTTTTATATCACTTTTGCATTTTGTTACCATTTCCGTTATTGGGTAGGTTTAGGGTTGGGTTTGCTGTAGGCGGTATGTTACTTTCCAAAATTTTTTTGCTACACTCCCCAAACATTTGAATTCTGAACCACTGCAAAACATACTCAAAGCAATGTAATAAAATTCAGCAATATGTGTCTGTACCAGAGTGATAAAAAAGATGCCACGGTCACGGTAATATCAGTGTTGCAGAAATGTTTCCACAAGCAAGTATTTCCAATTCCTTGGGTTAAAAATTTTAGAAAAGTTAGTGGCCCATTCAAAAATGGAGTTGGTTAATCTCAAAGAACTGTTGAACGTCCTGAATTTACTCACCCTTGTCATCCAAAATGTTCATGTCTTTCTTTCTTCGGTCAAAAAGAAATCAAGGTTTTTGAGGAAAACCTTCCAGGATTTTTCTCCATATTGTGGGAAATTAAATTAGGATCAATGGGTTGAAGGTCCAATTTTCAGTGCGACCCAGTTACAAAGTGAATGTGCAAAGAAAGTCAAAGACCCTTATTCCTCAGTGGGGATCGTGAAGAGCCCTTTGATGCTGCAGTGAAACTGCAGTTTGGACCTGCAGTCCACTATATGGAGAAAAATCCTGGAATGTTTTGCTCTAAAATGTACAGTATTTACGTACAATTTTGAACAGTCTCAGTTTGTGTATGTATAGCCAGTGAATATATTTGTAGGAGGTTCCATATCAGACGCAAAATTAAAGGGAACAGAGTATTTAAATGAATCATGCAAAATGGTTTGTTAAGGTTTGGGCTAGCATTACCACCCCAAAAAGTGTCTTAACCCATTTTGGACTTGACATGGCAGCGATTGCTGCTGCCAAGAGGAGGCACCACAGAGAACAGAGAGCATGTGGTAAAAGGGAGGGAATGTTATTTGGAATGCCAGGGTATTAGCATCAGCTCTGCTTGTTTGCGACTGATTTACGCTGCTCTTTGTAGATTGTGCTTGTCATTATGAAAATTTGTCACATCTGCATTCTTTAATTTGTCAGTAGATCACCCTCAGAACTTTCCACTTGTTTGTATTTGCCTTGTTTAGTAAATATGGCCCTTAAACTTCGATTAGCTGATAGTTGATGGCCACGACAGCTCAAATGATCGGCTCAAAAATTTTGCTGTTCCTTAAGAAAAGATGAAAGATTTCAATTATTTTTTTTCCAGGGTGGTCTTGGCAGTTCGGCAATTGAGGAACTGCATTGAGATGAATGGGAATGCTGAAAGATAGCGCTCTTGGTCCTTCTAGCAAGCCTTGCGTTTAAGTGGACGTCTTCCTTTTCCTCAGCCCTGCTAGAACACTTTCTGTGAAACATTCCCAATCCAAACACTCTTGAACTCCAGCAAACCATCTCATTCTGAACGGCAACTCTCGCCGCAAGCACCGTGCCATGACAAACACTCGTTTAATACACAGTCACTCCCACCAGCGCCGGCGGGAGCCGAGAGGCATTCTTCAAGACGAGGGAAACACATCCCTGGCGTTTGTGAGTACAGCAGGATCCAGGAACAGAGCTCCGGATGGTTCTGGCTCATATGTGGTTGCTTTATGGAGAGCTGCTCATCTGCCAGGCCTCTCTGTCTGAGCCTACACCAGCATTATGTGTTCATTAGAGAGCTGTCTCAAAGCCAACCGGCTCCTTCCAAGACCACGTGACGTATTGTTCATCTGGATCGGGGATTTGTCAAAAGGAGTCTCTCTCATTCATCAGATATTAATCACCTAGATTTAACACAGCTTTTATATGAATATATTAATTGTGAAAACCCAGTGGTGGGCTTATAGATTACAATATTACGTAACTTCTGGCAAACAGAGAGAAGAGGAACCTAACAAGGGATCTAAAGCGGCTTATAAAGGCAAGACTCTCACTGCGGCTTGTTTGATGGGTGGTGTTTGGGGGGTGTAACCGAGGGGATGCATGATGTTATGTCTATTATTAGGTGAGAGAAATCTGAAACAGATTTTATGAAACAAAGTTGTGTGATGAGGCATGTCAGTGTGCATGTAGCAGAACATGATGCAAATTAAGTCATTGGCCCACTCCATAAAAACACACATACACACACTCCTTCAGAAGAGAAATGTGCTGAGATGGAGGAGAATGGTGTTTATGACACAGTGGGATAAAATCTGGAATCATTTCCGCTCAGGTTGACTTGCTGTATTGAATACAGTATAAAGCAGACTTCATAAAGTTAGCTCATCCAAAAATGAAAACTCTGTCATTATTTATTCACCCACATGTTGTTCTAAACCTATCTGACATTCTTTAATGGAAAACAAAAGGAGATGTTTTGAAGAAGTCCCCCTCTGCTCTTTTAACAAGGAAAGTAATTGGGACAGATGCTGCTAGGATTCAAAAGAAAGAATGAATGGATGTGACCTGTTCGCCATATTCTGAGCAGAGTTATTATTGTAAACTAAAGTTAAAGTTAATTGAAATAAAATAAAATGTTTTGCCCTGGAACTAAGGAAAATTAATGTTCTTTACAATGTGACATCGCCATCTACTGGTATTACGCAGAAGCATTTTCACCAACATAGGCTGCATCACCAAATTTTTATTATCACTTTTGCAGTTGTTAACACTATCGGCTAGGTTTAGGGTTGGGTTTTGTGTAGGGGATATTTCCAACATGATAGAGCATTAAACTTTAGCAACAAGCCCTGGATATTTGATATTTCTGAACAGCTGCAATACATATCTCAAGAAGCGTAAAAAAAAATAATTAATAAATGCAGCAATACCGACATAAAAAAAAAAAAAAACATGTTTTAGCACCACTCTTTGGAAATTTCACTTTGAAACTGCTGCGAAATGTGCAGTAGGTAGGGTATGTAGTTACGGTGTTGCAGAAATGTATGTAGAGGCACATATTTCCAATGAGCCTGGGTTGATCTTACCAGATCCGTGTGAACAGGGATCATTTGACTTCATGAAATCTTGCAAAAAATGTTACATTTTTAGTTGTGTACCCTAAAACTGCTGGGAAAACTTGATTAGGATTTTCAATCCTTGATTAGGATTGAAAGGATTAATTCACTCTAGAATAAAAAATTCCTATTAATCACCCCCATGTATTTCTTTCTTCAGTCAAAAAGGTTTTTGAGGAAAACATTCCAGGATTTTTCCCCATATAGTGGACTTCAATGGGAGCCAATGGGTTGAAGGTCCAAATTAAAGTTTCATTGCAGCTTCAAAGGGCTCAACACGATCCTAGCCGAGGAATAATGGTGTGTGCACACCAAAAGCAAATTTCATTATTTGTACGAGTAGATTACATACAAAATCAATGCAAAAAAAAATGCAAATAGATGCAAATTTGTGCCAGGCAACACAAATGATGGGGAATTGGGTGATGCGAATGTCACAAATGTGCGATATATCGCTTCTTCTGCGCAAGATGAAACATTTCACTTGAGTGGAAAATACGCATGACACGTTGTCGCACAAGCCAATCAGCGAAGAACTAATTGACCAATTTGACTTTGTATCACAAAATGAAGGAAAGCACGACCTAATGATTACATTCACGCAAGTGACATGAAGAAAACATCCCGTGCGTAATCTAGAGTGTTAATGCGGTGATAATATTCGCTTTGCATTTGGTGTGCACACAGCATAAGGGTCTTATCTTGTGAAAAAAATTATATACTTTTTACATATAATTTACCCAAATGCTCGTCTTGCCCTGTCTCGACTTGTAATCACATTGGAAAGGTCACAAAATACGTAGTCGGAAGTACCGACCCAGCACATGTGCAAAACATACCTCAGCTGTGTACTCGAAGTACACAGAAAAAGAACTAACCACGCATGACTTTTCCAAAGGCTAGTCCTTGAAGTCACGCCTGCACATTGCAGAGCTAGTGGAAGACAAGCATTTGTGGTTAAAAAATTTTGAAAATTGCTGATTGTTTCACAATAAGACCCTTGTTCCTTGGTCAGAATCGTGTAGAGATTTTTGAAGCTGCTCTGAAACTCCAATTTGGACCTTCTTCCTGTTGACTCCCATTATACCCCGTCCCTCAAACCCCACGTCGGCCATAATAAACTTTTACACACTGTGACACTTTAGGCATGAAGATTATGACCCCCATAATTAAGGAGCAATGGAGGGAGGTACACACACATACAAACTTCAGTGAATTTGTGAAAAGATTATTGGTATGAATGATCTGCAAATCAACTCTGAAGATGCTTCTCTGCAAGTTTTATGTTTGTCTGCAATATATAAAACGTAAATGTCTTAATTACATCTGTGAGTGTATGAGGGTGTCAGGAAGATGGAGAGAGGTTCCCACAATAAAATCATGCTTGCGTCATTTAAGCGACACTATAAAAGTGTGTTTACATGTCTGACATGTCAGTCACCCACATCCACGAGTCTCTCTGATCCGAAACAACCTTTCTGACCTGCCCCCTTTTCCTCCCATCGGCATTCCCGATCCAGTGTGGCCCTCCTAAGCCATGTCTCACCTAAGTAGAGTCTCACCTTTCTACACAAACAGCGAGTGCGACAACATCCAGGCCTGTATTTCATAAGTCTCTCAGAGATGCCCAAAGCACGGCACTATATTTAACCCAACAGCTGGGATTCGAGCGTCACTTTTCACCTATGAGCTCATTTCGGTCTTTCATTCCTCTCAAATCTTCCTTTTGCTGCTCTAATCCTCCCGGGGCCGCTAGGGCTGATCTCAGATCAGTTTTGAAGAGATTTTAAGCCTGTAAATGAGAAGTAAAGCTTACAGAGATCAGTGAGATTGTTTTGGGAAAGGGTTCTGGGGTGAAGAGTAGACCAACTCGCATAACTCGTTATTATATAATCCAGCCACATGTACTCTGAGACTCTGATTTATATGTCTGTGTTTACATTTCTAATACAGAGCAATAATCAGCTTATTATATGTATAATTATTAGACTAAAGATGCTGTAAGAGTGTGTTTACTAGAGGACACTAATCTTGAAGAGCATGTTTCCTCTAAAAGACTTTTTCCATTTTACATTAAAGAGTTCAGTACATGTCTGTGGGCAGTGTTAGGAATTTTGCTCTTAAAATAATATGTCTCCTTCTTAAACGAGGGAGTAACTAACCACAAGCAGAAATGCTACTGACTTAGTCAACATGAAACACACTTATTCTTATAATCTGACATAATATGTTTCTGCAATAGGATTTCCAGTAAAAGTTGTTTTTGTAGTGTTCATGTAGGAAAGTGCAAGCAAGTCAATCGTTTTGTTAAGAAGAATCAAAGAAATAAACCTGTGCAACAAAAAACAGTTGTTGTTTTTGACTACTTTTTATTTGATGAATGTTATGTACATTTAAAATGGTTTAAAATAATGCATCTTAGCGGTAGATGCTCATTATTTTTGTGGCTATATGCTCATTATTTTTGTGGCTATATGTATGTTTATTTATGTTAATAAATAAACATACAATACTTATCTGATTTAAAAAAAAAAAAACATTATATATTGTATGGTAGGATTTGTAATTATTTTGTACTTTTGAAAGAAGTCTTTTAAGGCTGCATTTATTTGCAGCAAAAAAAAAAAAATAATAATAATATATATATATATATATATATATATATATATATATAGAATAAAGATTTCATACAAATAAAAATATGGCTGTTTTCTATATGAATATATTATTAATTAGCTGAATTTTAATTTCTCCAGGATTCTTTCATGAATAGTAAGTTAATAACAACAGTATTTATTTGAAATGTTACTGTCACTTTTGAGCAAGTTAATGTATCCATGCAGAATAAAATGATTTATTTCTATAAAAGAAAATCCTAATAAATCCAACTTTTTGAATACCAGTGTATATAGCAAATTATACCATGGGGCTGTTGAATGCTTGAATCTGATTGACTGACGAACATTCTAAGGTGTGCAATTATTTTCATGTGTCCATATGTCCATATCACTTCGCCAAATGATTTCAGTTATTTCAAAGGCTCTTACAGCCTAAAACAGCAAAATACCCAAAACCCACAATGACACTGGCCAAGATAAGATTAAATAAGATAAAAAAAAAAAAAAGACAGATTATTATTTTTGGTAAAAAATTACATTTTATTATGTACAGAAAGCACATACTCTATTTCTTAAAGTTTCACTATTAGTAGAGATGCTGCTGCCGGACAAATGCCTGATATATATGATCTGATCAATATCTTATGGTGCGGTAACCGTAGTATTTGTAAATAATGCACATCACTTCAAATCAATGGACTGGAGTCAATTATTTCTTACACATTATATTAAAACATTAATAATATTTTACTTCATTTCATGAAATATTCTCTTAACTGATTTTATTATATCTATATTTATATTTATTTATATATATAAGTAATACACTGCAATATTGTGTTACTCCCTAAAAAAGTAACTAATTATGTAAAGTACACTTTTTCATTACTTTTTCTCATCTGGGCTGGGCTTGCTTATTTTATTTTTATTTTTTTATATAAAAAGTTCTGTTTTTGGCAAATGTAAAAGCCCTTTCACACCAAAAGTGAGATGAATAAGAAACACAAATGCTATGTCTAGCTAAAGTCATTTTTGTTTATTAGTATGGTAATTAAAAGTCAGCAGGATAGGCACTGGTCGGCAACCTTGCAGTTCATTCCTGTGCAGGGCTCTAGTGACTGTCTTCATTGAGACATCAATTCCAGACTTGGCTAGGTCATTCACTAGTGTCTTGGCAGTTGTTCTTGGGTCTTTAGAAACCTCTCTCACTAGTTTTCTTTCCAAAGTTTTTAAAATCTTTCGCTTCCTGCCTCTGCCTATCTTGTTCTCCACTGTGTTGGTCTCTTTAAACTTCTTGATAATGCATCTCACTGCAGTTCTTGACACTTGAAAATGCTTTGATAAACGTGTGTATCCTTCTCCATCTTTATGAGCGCTAACAATTATTTTTCTCAAGTCCAAACTGATTTCTTTTGTCTTTGTCATGATGACAGTGCATATTATTTTACTAGTTGTTTCACAAGATACTAATCCTCAGCTTAAAGAGCAATTTAAAGGCATTGGACAACAGTGGTTTGTTCTATAGCTAATAATTTCTTAAGGGGGCTAATAATATTGACCTTAGCAGTTTTTAATTTATTTATTTTTTAAATTCTTTTATTCAAACAACTGTAAGAAATCAGACTTTCTCTAATTTTATTTGTTCCATACAAAACATAAATCCTTAAATACTTTTTATTAGGAACTTGAATGACTAACTACTTTTTCAAAGCACTATCTTTCCCCAGCACCGTTCACACAGTTTCTCCTCAGTTCCCTGGTTCTGTCCGAGTCTTAGATATATGAAGTGAAGCTCTGTAATAGCCTGCTAATGGTCGAGTTGACCTCTGACCCCGCTCCCCTTGTCAGGGCACGGCTGGGTGTCGGACAGGGCATATAATGGCTTCCATGAAGGATCTGGGAGGCCCCGCCGGTGTGCCTGTTGGCCTTGCTCAGAGCAGGATGTTCATTTGGTGAATGGGAGGCTAATGGCCTCCTGTCACTTGTCGTCAGGTTTGATTAGGAGCACGGGCTGCTGTGTTGTCCCCGTTTATTAGTTTACAGAGTGATGAAATAGTCTGTGTTTCATTACGAAGGCTTTGGAAGAGATCCGTACAGCAATTTAGGGATGGCTTGCTCAGATGTTCGCGCATACGGCCCGCATACGAATGCAGATGTATACAAAAAGTTAAGTGCCGGCAAATTTATGAAGATATTTCGCTGAAAACAAGGCTTGTTTCTGGATTCAATCCTCAGTGGTGTATATGTAACACGCTCGTTCTCTCTCTCTCTCATAGAGAGGCTAAAGATCTGCCTCTGGAAGCAATCCTGGGTAATTTAGGTGTAGCTTACAAGAACATGAAAACCAGGCCTAGCATTCGAGAGGCCGTGTCTCATCACAGTCCTCAGTAAGTGGTGAGAACATCTATCGTGTCAAAGAACCAAGCTCCTCAAACCTCAACAGAAGGGAAAACAATCCAAGATGATGGTGAAAACTGAGAGTTTGGGCTTGTTTTTCCATCTTGGGCCTCTTGTCTGTGAAATCCGAAGGTCAGGTTTCCAATTGTACAAACACAATTGTGTCGGATACGCAATAATTTCTCAAAGCTGTCTGAGGGAAAGCGTAGTATGTGGTTATGGGTTCTGGTACCCAATAAACTCCATATTGATCTTTACCACACAATGAGGAGCGGACGTGAGGTCGTCAACTCAAGTCAAGCCAATTTTATTTATGTAAGCCGTTGTGGGTTACAAACACGCAATATGTAAGGGGTCACAGACCAGCGACAACTTTAGGTCATGAACTAGGGTTAAAAACCTGATACAACAGCTAAGTCATAAACAGGCGAAGACCTTCGGGTCACAGTCAGTGACAAATGTGAGAACAGTGAGAGACGACAATGATTTAAAGCTTTCCAAAGTGTTCAGGTCATGCAGCACTGTAATAATTCAACCTAACACTAAAAGGGCTTTGACACTGACAGCAATGTGCAGTGACAAATAACTGGAAGACATTTACAATGAGAGCTGACTATTTGAATTTACCTAATGTAAAGAAACAGCAAGGCAATGTGGCGACTACTCATGAGACGTGATCTGCTGCCTGATATACACCTGCATACTGTAATTACGTACAAACAGCTAGGTCAATGACAAATATGAGTGTCTACGGTAAAGAAAAGGACTGCATATTTTCCTTATTACACTGTATAAGAAAAAAAAAAACAATTTGTTAACTTAAAATAAATTGTCACCTGGCTACCTTAAAATTTAAAGTTCAGTCAACTCGAAAACAGTTTAGTCAACATGAAATGTTACATTTTACTAAGTGACAATGTAGATATTTGAGTTGATTCAACTTCAAATTTTAAGGCACCCGAGTAACAAACACAGCTGTGAAGTTACATTTTTTTTTAGTTTAGTCAACTCAGTATCCAAATTGTTATTTAGTACAACTTAACTTTTCAACTTAAACTTATTTGAGTTGACTGAACTTAAAATTTTGAGGCATCAACAAATTATTAACAAATTTTAAAATTAATAACAAATTATTTTAAGTTGACGCAACAAATTGTGTTTTTTGTTTTTACATATGCACACATGTGTATTGCACATATTCACTGACACAAACATTTAACTGATATTTACATATCTCCAACCTTACAAGTTTTATTGTTTATATATCAGAGGCAAGGGAGGCAGCTTCTCCTCAAAATATTAGATGAGAAAAAAATGAGATGAGATGAGAAAAATTCTTAATACAAAAAAATAAAACAACACAGACATTACAAAATATAACATTAAAAAAGTGTATAAATCACTTTTTTTTAAGAAACATTGACCAACAGTGACACCAGCAGGTAAAGTTACAATGGGAGTCCATGTCTTTCTCACCTCCCCTGAGCCCATTGAGTTTTAACAGACCCTAAAAGCATACAGTGGGTTTGGTGGGGAGTAACTGAGAATAAACAATATAATGGTGTTAATGAGAAAACTATGGAGTCAATTCAGTGCCACATATACTTGCAAAATTAACTTTTCTTTTTCTCTTGCAATACTTTTTCTTTTGCATTTCTTTATTTTTGTTTGCAAAAAAACACATTTAATTTTTCTTAATACTTAATTTTTTTATTTGCAAAACTTTTCTATTGCAATACTTCGATTTATTTGCAAGTATATGCAGCACTGAATTGACTCCATAGAACACTCATTTATAAAAGTAATTAAACAACTCACACACTTATAAATCACCACTTTGTCAAGTCAAAATCAAACTTTAAATGGCTTGAAAACGTAACCTGAGGGGTGTTTTTTAGTAAAAAAAGCAATCATCTTGTTGAAATTAAAGGTACATCTCGGCATCTATGACCAGTGTTTACTGGGCTCTGATGACTGATGATCCAAAAATATGTTTATTAAAAAAGAAGAAGAGCTAAAAATCAGTTAATAACTAAAATATAGAATTGTTTAAATATAATATATTGTTTAAATTGTTACTGCCATCAGTTATTATTTTGGAATAAATGTAAAATGCTTAAAAACACTAAAATTATGACATTTATACTTGGTTTTAATAAATAGAATAGCCTATTAATTACATGTAAAAATACAATATAGATTTTTATTCTGGTAGTGTAAATTATTTTTATCTAACCAAAATAAATGTGACACACATTGCCTCCTAATTTTATAATACCACTGCATCCCACTGTGATATTATATTTATATATACACATTGTTTCATACAGTGCAAAAATAAACTATACAAAAATAAATAAATAATATTTTTCTCTAGAGAAATATTTATTTAACTAAACGTTGACAGCTATTAAACTGGAGTCAGTGTCAATACTCTCCAAGACTGCATGTTTTGATTGAGGTAAACTAACCAGAGGGACCCAATTTTGCCCATTTTTTCTCAGGAGAAACTCCAGAGTAACCGTTTTTTAGGCCTACATAATACATCTATATTCAGACATTTTTAACTTTTCCAATTTTCAAGTTTATAAAGTTATTAAAGTTTAGGTCAGGCAAAGTAATTTGTGAAGGAATGATAATGTGCCCTCTGCTGGTTTGATGGTGTACCACAGTTCTTTTACCAGACTAAAAGAAAGAAAAAATAAATAAATAAATAAAAAATAAAAGATGGCAAGTGAGAATACGACATTGACTCAGATTCAAAAATATTATATCCGATATCCATATCCTAAGCCTAATGTGTTTAGATGTTGCATAATTATCATTCTAAACTGTCTAAAAGATCAGGATACCAGTGCTCATGCAGTTTGACAAGATCAGTTTTCTTTTTATGAAAAACAACAACCAAATTTTAATGAAATCTTGCTGCTCTGGACAACACTGTGACTCAATATGTGACCTAAAGACATAAAGATCTTGATGATATTATTTGACTGATCTGACTTTTGAAGTCCATGTGCCTGCATTTGTTACGTCTGCGTGTCACCGGTTTAGGGGCTTTGTCTGTGTCAAACATGGACCAGATTCTGTCCAAGACAAATTCATTAGTACGGGAGATGACATCAGACCATCAGCCTTCTGGACTTACTTAGCCAACACATCGATGGGACTGGAGAGTGTGTTTAAAAGTGTGTGACGTCTGCGGCCCGTATGAGGTAAGCAACAGTGAAGAGAGGGACCTAGCCTGAAGAAACTTGTTTCCTTCTTCCAGACTTTTCACAAATTAACCCTTAATCACAAACAAACCGGGTCTTATTCCACCCTTCCTGCATGTTGCGCAGGATTTCACGCATTTAAAGGAATGACGGAGATGAAACACACCGGGCTTTTGCTTGTTTAGCCTGCAGCGATTAATCGGATTTGGGGGTCATTCTGTGTTGCGCTGGTGGTTTGTAAGCAATGGGTTTGGGAAGGGTACAGACCACTGATATTCATACAGGATTGTGTTTACTAGCTTACTATACATTGCGTATTGCACAATATTCACTATAGCCTCTCAGGAAGATGACAATATGTAATGTCCAGTGAGTGATTGAAATATATACAAAAATAATAAAAAGTAAAGACTAGTAAAAAAAACACCTACAATGAACCTGACCCTAAACTTAATTGACAGGGGAAAAAAATGCATCTGCTGAAGCAGCCATGAGCTACAAAGGATTTTTTTCTTGAGTGTTGTGACGAGTGTCTCAAAAGACTCATCCTCAAGCTCTGGATCGCAAGTACAATGCTGTACCAGGTGCGCTATCAAGCAAGTTTACTACATCAGAAAATCCATATATATGTAGCAGATGCAACCGTGATGCAAACATCAAACTGGTAAATGTTTACTATGGTAAAGGTGTCTGGAGGTTAAGTATTATGCAAGAAACCACACAAAAAGTCTAAAAGTCTTTTTCTGAAAAGAAATAAAAGTTGTTGGTGTTTTACTGCCACTAGTGTTCATTTCAGCTGGAATCTGCAATAAATTATATGTAGAGGCGTTTTTTTTTTGTTTTTTTTTCACATTTTTGCTTAGGAAAGGTCCTCGAGCCAGGACTCAAACTTTGAACGCCCGGAGCTCAATTGCTATCGGTGCAGACAAGGTATACCAACTACTTTTTTTAATTTTAAAGGTTTTTATAGGTCATTTTGTATTTTAGGGCTGTCAAACGATTAATCACGATTAATCGCATCCAAAATAAAAGTTTATGTTTACACACTAAATGTGTGTTTACTTTGTAAATGTATTATATACATATAAATATACACACACACACACATATATATATATATATATATATATTAAAACAAAATATTTATATATATATATATATATATATATATATATGCCTGTATACCTTTTAGATTATAAATAAATATAAATATTTTAGATATAAATCTAAAATATTTTTCCTTAATATATACATGCATGTGTGTGTGTTTATATATACATAATAAATATACACAGTACACAAATATATAGTATGTAAACATAAACTTTTCTTTTGGATGTGATTAATCACGATTAATCGTTTGACAGCACTAATTTATTTATTTATTTATTTATTTATTCATTCATTCATTCATTCTCTGTAAAAATGTTAAATAAATAACTGTCTAACAAAAGAATGAGTCAAAATAGACACTAAAACTCAATCAATGCTGATATTAATTCAAGGTCATTTCTCACACTGGAAATGGAGGGTCATATCTGGTACATTGCATTCTGGGATATAGCAACTTGCTAAATAATAGGATATTCTATGATACAGCATAGCAGATATGATATATTGTAGAAACAGTGTTATGTTTTTCTGAAAATAGCCAAAGAGTTCATCTGCATTTAAAACATGTGCCCCATAATGACCTGCTACTGCCATCTAATGTATTAAAAAATAACTGCAGGATGCTCCTCATCGATTAAGAAGGTTAACTGCTATTTTAACTGATCATAAATGCAACAAGGAAAGTTCTAAGTATGACTGATTGTTTCAGTGAATTCTTAGAGCTCTTTAGGACACACTGGCCACAGCCTGCAACCGAACTGGTCATGCATCACCATAAAAACACCATCCAAGCAGCGGAGCAGCAGTCTGTCATTTGCTCTGTAAACAATACAACCCGACCCAGATGGCCAAAGCCAACAGCAGCCTTCAGCGCGGCATCAGACGAGAGTTTCAGTCACAGTCACTGCAAAGTTGGTGCATGAATGGAAGATTTAGACACCCTCGATAAACAGGCAAAATAAACAGGGTTTATTTTGACCGCAGCGGTTCGCGCTGCCATGCGAACGTTGCCGATGCATCCCTCTCAGATTCCATGGGCTATAAATTGGAATATAAAAACTTCTGTTTTGGTTCCGCCCTTGTAAAACATGGCCGGGTGATTCATCGTTGACGTGTCGCGCCTGTCAGCGGCCAATCATACCGAGCGAGGCTGAGCGCTTTCACTGGCCAGTTAAAAGTCGGCAGGTATCATTTTCAAACTGAGTGGGCTCGTGGGTCCTTTTTTTGAGCAGCTGGTCATAAAGGACACAAAGCAAGGGAAGACCAGCCAAACAGCTACACTGACCAGACACGCTGGACTAGCTTTGGAAACATGCTGTGCAACTACAGCTCTTTTCCAAAAGCTAGAGAGCTGCCTCTACCTGGGCAGCTGCCTTCTAAGGCAGCATCATAACTGCACTGGAGACTCAATTTACAATCTCCTAAAAGAGTTTTACTTTAGCACATTGCTAAGCTAATGACATGACTCTCAAAGAAGCATAAAATACACTGCACGCACAAGTATTGGGTAAAATCATACATTTTAGTTATGCCGGAATTTGCTGATACATACTTCAAGGTTTTCTTTGATTGCTATCTAGATTTTTGATTTTTTTTTTTTTTTTTTTTTTTTTAAGAAATTGATACTTTATTTCAACAACGAGGCATTAGATTATACAAATCAATTTCAGTGAAAAAACATTTACAAAGTTGCAAAGAATTTCTAGTTCAAATTCTACCTGGTCTCATAAAGAAAAATAGTACATATCACTGCAGTTTCCAACAGAAATGAACACTAGAGGCAGTAAACATTGAGCATTTGTAATCGTTTTTTGTACACAGTTATTATTACAGCTCCATATGTTTCACTTTTCGGACATAGCAAGCTTGCTCGGTAGCTCAGCTAGCACAGAATTTAATTTAGGATGTGGAATGCTTGGGTACGAATCCTGTCAAAAACATGACTCACGATTAAAGAGCTGAAAGATGAGAGATGAGAAAATAATTTTTCTTCAGCTTTTGTTCATACTATCGGGTAGATTTGGGTGTAGTACACGTGGTATGTTATTTTAAAACTCAGCTATAGCGCCACTCATAAGACATTTCAGTTCAGAACTGCGGTGACACAAAACCAACATCACATAAAACATACTGTACTGTATGTTCATCTTTTAGTTCCATACTCTTTTAGTGCTACCCAGTGGACATTTCACATTAAATATGTCACGAAATTTACATAGCGCTACGTATTTCTCGTCTTATGAAAAAGTTCCCAAAGGTATGTTTTCGTCAAGAGACTAGGTTGAATTAATTCTGTTCTTCTAAACTATCAAAAATGCCTAGAAAAAAATAATCATGGCTTCCACCAAAATTTAGGCAGCTGTTTTCAATATTGATTAAAAAAAAGTATACACTTAACCATTTCGAATGATGTATAACTCTTATTTGTGTGACTAATATCGACAGAGCATTTTTAGTTTCTTTCGCACTGATCTTAAAAAAAGTGAGCTGGTCGACCCCAGAGGGTTAAGATCAAAGTAATGGCTGGTGAAAATAAGTATTAATTTTATTAATCCTAAATTGTGACCCTGGACCACAAAACCTCAAGTCTTCAGTAGCATGGTTATATTTGTAGCAATAGCCAAAAATACACTGTATGGGTCAAAATCATTGATTTTTCTTTTATGCCAAAAATCATTAGGTTATTAAGTAAAAATCATGTTCCATGAAGATATTTTTGATTAGTAATATGCTATGCTAAGAACTTACAATATATATATTGTACCCTTAGATTCCAGATTTTCAAATAGTTGTATCTCAGACAAATATTGTCCTATCCTAACAAACCATACATCAATGGAAAGCTTATTTGTTGACTGTTTATAACTGGTTTTGTGGTCCAGGGTCACAATTTTAAATAGCAGCTACACCTAAAATTCAATAGAGAAAACAGATTAAATACTGCATTTTTTCCCAAAGTTTGTGTTTGCCATGTATTTTTACACTCGTTGGAGTATATATTCAATGTCACATTACCAAACCACAAATTTTTTTTTAATTGGATCCATTTAACAGAGAAAGTTTTAACAGAAGTACGAACTGACAGTGAAATCTATACATTCTTTAGGCAATCAGCTACACTACATTTTTTTTTTTTATTATTGTTGACGTTTTATTCGATTTTTTAGATATACACTGCCCTCCAAAAGTTTAGAAATGCACTAGAAAAGTGGGGTTTTGGACAGTATTGGTATGAATCTTTTTTAATTTGTGATAATTTTGCACTGATAAGGGACAACACAAACTACGAAAACATATTTTATTACATAAACAGTTTATACATAGAAAAAACTTAATTTTTCGATTCATCAAAATATCCATCATTAGCAGTTTATTCAAACATTGACTTGATATATTACTCCAAGCGTCCTGAAGGATTGCCCAAAGATGATTCACACTGGTTGGACACTTCTTACGGACATCACGGTCCAGCTCCTCTCATAGTAGCTCAATTGGGTTAAGGTCAGGTGGGAAGGCCATTCCATGAAAGACATGATGGTCTTCAATGATAATGTCAAGTTACTTCAATGTATTTGCACCAAAAAATCATGATTTATGCTGGTATCATCTTTTTTCATGGGGTGTTTCCAAACTTTTGGAGGGCATGGTACAAATATTAGTAAGAAAACAATAAAAATGCTAAATATCAGTCTGTATTTGCAATGGACAGCAGTTATGATTATCTTTCATAGGCATCACATAACCCCCATAATAGTCTGTAAATTCTTTCTCGTTGTCCATACTGAAAGCGCTATTTGGAGTTGCTACTTATAGTATTCCAAATTAACTAATAATAAGGTATATTATAATTTCAAAGGCAGCTGTCTGTGTGAAGCACAGCTTTGGAGCCTAGCTTTTGGTGTTTCTACTGTATATACCACCTATCCTCAGCTGGACAAGATCTGATTCATACTAAACTAAACCTGAAAAAACAGAAGAAAATCATGGGAAATTTGATGTCAATCTAGAAATCATCATTGAAGACCTTGGCCATGGCATGTCATTCCTCACAGCTTCTATCACTGGCCTCTGGGAGAACCGTCACCATGCATCCGCACAAACAGAGAGGCACGCAGTGAAATTTTCCTGGAAAAGACAAGCTCTGCGTAAACACTGCAGAACAACACAGACAACACTGAATTCTGCACCTGCTCCAGACAATCGGAAACCGGACAGCCCCACACCTCTCTCGGCAGGCAAATGTCCTGCATAAACTTCACACCCAAGAAAAGTTTCGAAACAAGATTTTGCAGATGGTCCAGATCCAATTATGAAATGAGAAGGGGCCGAGTATCCGCCCCTGCGGGACTGTTCGCTGGATAACCTCGTCTGAATCTGATGAAAACGAAGCAGGCGTTTTGGTAAGACCACAAGATGCTGATCAGCCAACCAGAGCTCAGCATTCCTCCTTTTCATCAACATAGATTTATATCACAACTAATCATCTCACGGGACTCTGTTTGACACAACTGGTCCCGGGAACCAGACAACCAAAACATTTGATCCTCTCTGAGTGTTGAATACACACTGAAATCACTAGCACATGGTTCAAAGAAACACACACAGGGTCTACAGTATTTCAGGAATCAGGAACACCACACACTCATGACCCCGCTGACACTGGACCACTCAAAGAAGGAGTATATAAATAAATAAAGTGAAACCTGAGAGGGACTTTGTTCTCACAGGTACTAAAAGAAACCGAGCTGAAGGCAGCTTTCAATGTTGAGTTATTACGGATATTTATAACATATCAGCAAAAGCACTGAATTTATTTGATTCATTATAATGTTGCCTTTTATTCTTATTCTTATTCTTATTCTTTTTCTTATTCTTACTATTCTTTATTATCCATCATGTTTCCAATTTCTCCTTGCTTTATTAGCGAATAAATAAATGAAATATTATTATATTATATTATATTATATTATATTATATTATATTATATTATATGTCACAATTTGTTTTAAGGTCCAGTTCTAGCTATTAACTATGACTTTTGCAAAATTTAGGTATTGGGTGGATTGAGGGATCTGAAATATGATCATGCAAAATATAACATTAATATGTGCTTTATAATTACTAATAAACAGCCAATATGCTAGTAATATGCCTGCTTGTTAGGAATTGGTCGCTAAAATAAAGTGTTACCATATTCTATTCTATTCTATTCTACTCTAGTTAATGCATCGACCATCAATTTGTTCACTGATAAATTGAAATCTCAAGTTTATAATGCTTAAATGTTTTGTCAGTTCTTAAAAATGTCAACCCTGTTACTAAGTAACATATCTTGAGCAGCAACTCAGCATATTAGAATGTTTTCTGAAGGATCATGTGACACTGAAGACTGGAGTAATGATGCTGAAAATTCAACTTTGATTACAGAAATAAATTGTTTGATATTTTAAAATAGAAAGCAGGTATTTTAAGTTGTAATCTTTCACAGTATTACAGTTTCTACTGTATTTTTGATCAAAAAATAAAAGTAGCCTTGGTGAGCAAAAGAGACCTGTCAAAATAATCTTACTGACCACAGACCTTTGAGGGTATTAGTTTATATGATGTGCAGTTGCAGGTCATGTCTGTAGACTCACAGTGAGGTCTTTGTGAGGATTCTGTCCAAAGGATCTGAAGCCCAGCAGCTGCTGGTTCAGCACAAATATATATCTTTGAATAAGTTACTATGTTTATGTAGGCTGACCTTCGCCACAAATATATTTAGCTGCATGTTTGACAGATTTAACATCAGATGAACACACCAGAACTATGATTTACATATATTTGCTGAAGACATGTTATTTTCACTGACCCGTGTAGTTGTCCCTGAAAACCATACAGTATCTTCTTTTATGTTCCACAGGAGAAAGTAAGTCATTCAGGTTTGGAACGACATGAGGATGAGTAAATGATGGCAGAACTTTCACTTTTGGGTGAACTATGCCTGTAAACTCTCTCAAAAGAATCTGTGGCATGTACAGTGTCCACTAAAAATGTGTGGACACACTCAAGCCACACTCCAAAATGTGTAAATATCATTGACACAAACATAATTTCAAGCTGTCAAACATGGCAATAAAGCTCTTTCTGATTCAAGGATTTGCAAACTTTGTTCACACACAAGGAATTTGTCTTGGTGACAGGAGCTTCCAGTGCAGAAAAATGGACATAGTGTATAGACATATTGCAGACATAAATATAAAGAATTTGACCGTATAAATACAAATCTGAATGTATAAATGTAAATCAGAATATATAGTTGTAAGTCTAAATATATAGAAGTAAATCAGAATATATTTTTTTAAATCAGAATATCTAAAAGAAAATCAGAATATGAAGCAAAAAAATTGCAATATATAAATGTAAATCAATAATATATACAGTACAAATAAATCTGAATATATAAATGTAAATTGCGAACATATAGTCTACATCTCAATATAAATATATCATTATTACTAGGCATGTCACAGACATAACTTCTTGAGGTATCTTTTGGTTGCTTTTGTTAACACTTTATTTTAATTATTTTAACCAATTATCATTATATTTTGGCACAGGTAAATATCGTCACATTCTTTACTTGCATAATAAAAAAAGAACCAATTATCACTATGAACTAGTTGCTTAGTTATTAGTTATTACTAGCATATTATTAGTTATTACTAGCATATTAGCTCCCTATTCTAAAGTGTTACCAGAATTATTACTGTCTATCACATGCTGCTGCAATTTTCGCAGTAAAGTCAGTACTTGTAAACAGATTATGTTTCAGCCATCTCAGCCATGTTGAATTGTTTAGAAAGCTAGATATTAACACTGTCACTGACTGTGAGGAACTTTTGGCACCACCAGCTTTTTTTTAAGTACAGTAAGGAAAAAAAAAAGATTCTCTCCAAGTCATTAAGGTTTCGAGGCTGATGTTTGGCAACTCGAAACTTCACCACAGATTTTCTATGGGATTTAGGTCTGGAGACTTGCTAGGCCACTCCTTTGTTGCCTTGGCCATGTGTTTTGGGTCATTGTCATGCTGGAATGCCCATCCACGACCCTTTTTCAATGCCCTGGCTGAGGGAAGGAGGTTTTCACCCACGATTTTATGGTACATGGCCCCGTCCTTCATCCCTTTGATGCGGTGCAGTTATCCTGTCCCATTAGCAAAAAAAAACACCCCCAAAGCATAATGTGTCCACCTCCATGTTTGACGGAGGGGATGGTGTTCTTGGGGTCATAGGCAGCAAGAGTTGAATTGATGCCAAAGAGCTTGATTTTGGTCTCATCTGATCACTTTCACCCAGTTCTCATTCAGATGTTCATTGGCAAACTTCAGACAGGCCTGTATATGTGCTTTCTTGAGCAGGGGGACCTTGTGGGCACTGCAGGATTTCAGTCCTTTATAGTATAGTGCGTTACCAATTGTTTTCTTGGTGACTATGGTCCCAGCTGCTTCAAGATCATTGACAAGATCCTCCGCTGTAGTTCTGGGCTGATTTCTCACTGTTCTCATGATCACTGAAACTCCACAAGGTGAGCTCTTACATGGAGCCCCAGGCAGAGGTAGATTGACAGTTATTTTGTATTTCTTTCATTTGCGAATAATTGCACCAACTGTCACCTTCTCACCAAGCTGCTTGGTGATGGTCTTGTAGCCCATTCCAGCCTTGTGTAGGTCTACAATCATGTCCCTGACTTCCTTGGACAGCTCAGCATGGTGGAGAGTTTGGAATCTGATTGATTGCTTCTGTGGACAGGTGTCTTTTATACAGTGTAGCATCTGGACCAATCAGACATACAGTTATTTGTTACATTTAACAAATAATCTCTAAAACCAGTGAGCCAGCGAAATGTGGAGTTCTGGTTTTCAACCCCCCAGAGCAAATAACACTCAGTCGCCGTAGCAACCACTGATAACCTCAGTTTACGACGATGAAGTATGCAGGCAGACTGCAACTTTTACTTACTTTTCCCCATAGGAAAGACTTTATGCTCATAGAAATGGACTCTTCCCCATTTATTCACAGACAAACCTTTCTGTGAACGAACACACATAGCCCATCACTACGCCATATCACTATGTATATTATGACTGTTCAGGTATTTTGTCTTTTGTTTTTGTAACTGTTTTATGCATGTTTTATGGTAGATTACTATGTAGTATAAGCATGTTTGGTCTCGTTGAATTTGTCTTTTGATTAACTAAAAGATGGTGTGTTTTAGACGTTGATACCAGTGAAAATATTAGTGTTCTAAGAATCCTGAGTATTTTTGGCCTGAACCCCTATTGATTTACATATGCAAAATGCCATGCCTCTTGAAACAAAGGGTCGTAAAATGAGGACCCAGTTTCTATCCTCCCGCTGAGAAAGTCAACCTTCTCATTGGTCGAACCCATTTGGGAAGGTGTGACTCTCTCCAGGCTTTAAAGAGCCCACGCACAGTTCCGCCCTCTCTTCTGCAAAATCTTCAGATTGTTTGTTGCGTAGAGGCCCTCCACGACAAGGCCACGTTAACCTTCCTAACTATAGAAATGGCTTTTGATCACAAGACTCAAACCTACAACACTGTAGTTTGTTCTCACTTAACCCTGGAGCGAAATTGCAACTCCAGCCATCAAATGGAACCATCCGGACCTGTTTCAAAGGCTTCTCGAGACCCTCGTCCCACAGCCAGGTCAAATGCAAGTATAATATCTTGTACTAGACAGAGGTCTGATGTAAGCTATCGTGTACTGTGCTTTGAACTAGAAACTGATGGTTTTTAGTGATGGTTAACTCTGACTCTCCCCTTTCCCTCTTTCCGTACCTATCATTAACCTTACCATGTATGCCTGATGTGTGTGTGTGTGTGTGTGTGTGTGTGTGTGTGTATATGTGTTGTTTAGATTAGTTATGTGTTAGTCTGTAGTTAATAAAGTTCTTGTGCACAAATTACATGAGTTTCTGAATCTGCATTGCAAAATGTCACTTTACGATTTCCGATCAAAGCTACATGCTCTAATGCATTAGTATTTAACAAAGTTATTTTCTGCGACCCAGAAAATTGTTTTGCTGTGAATACACATGAATTTACCCTGAATGTTCGCTGGCCGAACGGGTCAATTGATTGTAATGTGAATTTTGTTTCATCAAGATAATTCTTCTGAATTATCCAAATATTATAATTAATTATAACGAGTTATGATTAATTATTAATATTCCCCTTTTGAGCTAATTCACGACAACAGGTAACAAGCTGAGATTAGTGACACCTGGGAGCCAGAAATCTTGTTAATTGATAGAGGATCAAATACTTATTTCACTCATTTCACTCAGGATTTTGTTGTTGTTGTTGTTGTTGTTGTTGTTCTGTCTCTCACTGTTCAAATAAACCTACCATTTAAATTATAGGCAGATCATTTCTTTGTCAGTGGAAGATGGACAAAATCAGCAGAGGATCAAATAATTATTTCCCTCACTGTAGAGGGAAAATACTCCTTTTGGGTTAGGTAAGTGTGCACTTAAAATAATTAATATTCTACAATATCTGCACTAATACATGTATAGAGGACGCACAGGCATTCTGTTTTCATTAAAATAATAATAATAATAAAAACTTCTGTTTATTGGCATGCCTGAAAATAAAGATGCATATTGAGATATATATTCAGCTTAGCATGTACAGTCATGGCCAAAAATATTGGCACCCTTTCAGTTCCGTCAGAAAATGCAACCCTTCTCTCTGAAAATTATTGCAGTTGCAAATGTTTTGGTACACACGTTTATTTATTGTTTGCATTGGAATAACACACACACAATAACAAAAACAAAAAATAAAAAATAACAAAATTAACTTAATATTTGGTAGCACCCCCTTTGAAAAAAATAACAGAAATCAATTGCTTCCTGTAACCATGAATGAGTTTCTTACATCTCTCCACTGGAATTTTGGACCACTCTTCTTTGGCAAACTGCTCCAGGTCATTCAGATTTGAAAGATGACTTCTCCCAACTGCTGTTTTGAGATCTCTCCACAGGTGTTCTGTAGGATTCAGATCTGGACTTACTGCTGGCCATTTCAGAACTCTCCAGCGCTTTGTTTGTAACCATTTGTGAGTGCTTTCTGAAGTGTGTTTGGGTCATTGTTCTGCTGGAAGACCCATGACCTCTGGTGGAAACGCAGCTTTCTGACATTCTTTGGTAATCATCAGATTTCGTGATATCGTTCACACAGTCAAGGCATCCAGTGCCAGAAGCATTAAAGCAACCCCAAAACATCTTTGAACCTTCACCATGTTTGACTGTACACAGTCCCTGTGTTCTTTTCTTTGAAGGCCTCATTTCTTTTTCTGTAAACGGTGACGATGTCCTTTAGCAAAAAGCTCTACTTTTGTCTACTTTTGCACCCCTTTTCATTCAGATGGCGATGGATAGTGCGAGCTGACACTGTTGTCTGCAGATCAGCTTGAATTTGTTTGGAAGTTAATCTGGGTTCTTTATTCACCCTTCAAATTTTTTGTTGTTATTTTTCATTAATTTTTTCTCTTCCGTCTATGTCCAGGGAGGTTAGCTACAGTGCCATAGGCTGTAAACCTCTTGATGATATTGTGCACAGTGGACACAGGAACATTAAGGTCTCTTGAGATGGACTTGTAGCTTTGAGATTATTTTTTTTTTCTCTCAAATCCACATACAACTCTTTACACTTCTTTCTTTTCTCCACGCTCAGTGTGGCACACAACACAAAGGTTGAGTCAACTTTTCTCCATTTTAACTAAGGTCCCAATAATTTTGTTCTGTGCGAAATTGTATCAAGTTTGTCTTTTCCTCTCTTTTCTTCTCTTTCTTTTATGGCATAATTGCAGGGGTGCTGATATTTTTAGCCATAACTGTATGTTAACAATTTACATTTATATATTCAGACTTATGTCTGGATATTGCAACTTACATTTATATATTAAGATTTTCATAAGATTTTAGATTTAGACTTACAACTATATATTCAGAGTTACATTTTTATATTTAGATTCTTATTTATATATTCTGATTTATAAATATATATTCTGATTACACTGCATCAACTTCACTAGGGTGACGCAGTGACACAGTTGTTATATTATTTTTTGCACACAAAAAATATTCTCGTAGCTTCATAAAATTACAGTTGAACCACTGATGTCACATTAACTATTATGTCGATGTTCTTGGTACCTTGGTAACGTAGGACCCTTGCTGTCTATGCAGGGTCAGAGAGCTCTCAGATTTTATTAAAAATATCTTAATTTGTGTTCTGAAGATAAACAAAGGTCTTATAGGTTTGAAAAGGCTTGAGGGTGAGCAATTAATGAAAGAATTTTCATTTTTGGGTGAACAATCTCTTTGATTTAAAAAGGTCAAAATCACTCCATGTTAAGCAGTGTATGAATTTGTTTTATCATTCAATACCTAAAAAAAAACACAAAGCTTAAAAAAATGCTACATGATTTGATTTTTTGTTATCTAATGCAATGATTTTCAGACAATTGTGGCTTAAAGTGTCTAGATTCTTCTTGAGACCACTGTGTGTATTTGCTTCCAAAGTTTCCTGTTGCTGAAGCATTGGTAGCAAGCATTCTGGTCTCTGGTGAAGTGATTATATGAGTCATGGACGTGAGGGGAAGCGGGCTGCCCTCTGCGCTCTGGGGGCGTAATGTGGTGGTATTAGTGCCGTGAGGGAGTGATTTACACTGTCCTCCTGCTGCAGTTTATTAAATCCGTCCCGCCTGCCAATTTGCAGGGTGTTGCAGGTGTCAGAGGAAAGTGTGAGGTGAGACGGAGGGGCTCAATGGTCCCATTATGAAATGAACACGTGCAGCCGAAGGGACAAACATCCTGAGCAGACGCACACACACACACACATGTATAGTATAGCATTTCACACTCAGACAGCCGTCTAATATCAACTAATGAAAGTTATAAACAAACTATTTCACACACACAGTGAGCACACTTACATTCACAGTAACAATGCAGAAATGTGCTAATAATTAAGACCATGTGCTCTGAGCTTGACAGATGTATTGAAATGTAAAAGTTTTCACACGTTTTTGCATTTCACTCACACACAGAACCAAATACGGCGTTACCCGCACAAACCGACATTATTACCCACAATCCCACACATAGCTGGCCGAGGCCATGTTTAGTCAGGTGCTGATTTACTGTATACAGAGTGATGCTGTAGTATTCTCCACACACATTAATAACAACTGCATTTTGCTTTCCAAATATTTAGAGTGAGTTTTTGTTGGCTGGGTTTGGGTGTCAGAGACTGTAGTGATGGTAATAAAACTCACACACATCTGCATTTGCATTATGATCTTGGCGCTGTCTTACCAAAGCTACTCAGCAACAACAAAGTATATTAGCCCTCAGTCATGAAACACGAGCAGAACGAATCTGCGTGCAAATCGCTCCTAATACCATTCTTGGGTAAACCGCTCCCAACACAGTGCAACAAATTACAGAAGAAACGATTTACACAGATATTTGTTCTGCTTGTTTTATGAATGAGGCGCATTGTGTTTATGATCTCTACCTAAGCAGGTAGCTAAGGTGAGGTACCTTGAGTTTTAATAAAAATGCTGAAAACCAATGCCAAAACAGCTACAGTATCAGACACAGGCTTTGAAAGGCATTTTACAACATTGCACGCTTCTTTAGAAAATGCAAGGGGAATGTGAATAAAATCAGTTGGTAATATTAAAGGGTTACTCCACCCCAAAATGAAAATTGTGTCATTAATCACTTACCCCCATGTCGTTCCAAACCCGTAAAAGCTTTGTTCATCTTCGGTACATAATTTAAGATATTTTGGATGAAAACCAGGAGGCTTTCTGACTGTCCCACTGACTGCCATGTATATAGCACTGTAAAGGCCTAGAAATGTATGAAAAATAGTTCATCTGCCATTAGTGGTTCAACCATAATTTTATGAAGCTACAAGAATACTTTTTGTATGCAAAGAAAACAAAAATAATGACTTTATTCAACAATTTGTCTCATTATGGAAAGTATTTTGTTCTCTGTCAGCCGCAACACACGGATACATTTTCTATGTTTATTTACGATCTGCATGATGCAGCTGGTTGAACCACTGATGGCAGATGGACTATTTTGACGACGTCTTTCATACTTTTCTGGGCCTTGACAGTGTTATTTACTTAGCAGTCAATGGGACAGCCACAGAGCTCCCGGTTTTCATCCAAATATCCTAATTGTGTTCTGAAGATGAACAAAGCTATTACGTGTTTGGAAAGACATGGGGGTAAGTGATTAATGTTAAATTGATAAATGTTCATTTTGTCATTAATTAAACTTATTTTTCATTTAGTTTTAATATATGTGGTAACTGACAACTAGTCTTAGAACAGCTTTAATTTTTTTTCACTTCAGTCACTGAATAAAAAATAAAAACTTTTTTTGACATTTTTTATTTTACTTTTCTTCTTGCAGTTCTGACTTGCGCAATATAAACTAGCAATTGCAAGCTATAAAGTCAGAATTGCAAGTTTATATATTGTAATTCTGGCTTTATAACATGCAGTTGTGAGTTATAAAGTCAAAATCATGAGATATAAACTCAATAAAATACGGAAAAACATTTTTTTTTCCCCTACAGAATTGGACTTTAGAACAATTGTGAGTTTATATCACAATTCTGAAGAAAGAGTCAGAATTGAGGTATAAACTTGCAATTGCGAGAAAAAAAAAGTCAGAATTGCGAGATATAAAGTCAGAATTGTGAGTAAAAAAGTCAGTTGTGAGGTATAAACTCATAATAGCAATAAAAAAGTCAGAATTATGAAGAATTATGAAGAATTGTCAGAATAAAAAGTCAGAACTGCAAGATATAAAGTCTGAATTGTGAGAAAATAGTTAGAATTGCGAGACAAAGTCAGAATTGTGAAATATAAACTCACAAGGGAAGGAAAAGAGAGGAAGAAAAAAAAGAGAGGGAAAAAAATTAAGGTTGCGAGAGATAAACTTGCATTTAAGAAGAAAAAAGTCAAAATTGCAAGATATAAAGTCAGAGAAAACAAGTCAGAATTGTTAGATATAAACTTGCAATTGCAAGAAAAAAGTCTGAATTGTAAGATAAAAACCTGCAAGCGCAAGAAAAGAAAGTCAGAATTGCGAAATATAAAGTAATAATTGTGAGATATAGTCAGAATTGCGCAAAAAAAAAAAAAAAAAGTCCGAAAAACTTAAGACGTTAAGCCAGAGTTTTGAGAAGTCCAAAAAAATTTGTGAGATATAAACTTGCAATTGCGAGAAAAAAGTCAAAATTGTGAGAAAAAAGTCAGAACTGCGAGATATGAACTCATAAGTGCAGGGGGGGAAAAAAAACTCACATTGCAAGTATATATCTCGCAATTCTGAAAAAACAGTTAGAATTGCAAGATGCAAACAATTGTGAGAAAACTAAGATGCAATTACCTTTATTTTTTATTCAGTGGTGGAAACACCTTCCATACAAAACAGTGACTGCTCACAGTTATTTAAAAAAAAAAAAATTATTAGTTTATGAATTTCAACAGCTTTGTGAATTAAAATATGTAATTTATACAAATGTAGCACGCTGTCTGCATGGCTAGCAAGAAAACTAGACCTCTCTCTAGAAGCGATTAGAGTGCAGACAGCTTGATAATAATGTGATTTCTAGCTCTACTTCTGTTGTGTCGCTCGCTCTTTGCAATCATCACATTTGCTTGTCATGTGGAGAGCTTCAATTCTGCATTTAAAGCAGGTGAAATGTTCATATAACCAATAATGTAACCAATATGCTGTAATTCTACTGGAATTATTAAAGACAATTAGAACAAAAGTTGGAAAAGGCAACCTAAGCACTGCTAAAGACCCAGATTCGAACTATAGTAAGATACCATGTGTATGAATCTGGAAAATTCAACACACTGGAAACCTCTGCTGGTAAAAATAATGAGACATGTCTCATATTTGCCCATACCTATATGTTCCACAACACTTCAGGGAAAATATTCAGTGGACAGTTGAGACAAAACTTGTTTAGACGAAAAAACACAAACACTAAAACCTAATCCTGACTATGAAGCAGAGCATCATGGTTCACAGATGTTTTCTGCCTTTGGGTCTGGATCCTTTGCAGTGATCGAAGGAATAATGAATCCAGAAGTGTATCAAGGCAATTAAAAGGAGAATGTCAGTACAGCAGTTCATGACCCACTACAACACATGCTGGTAGTTTTCATGTAATCCCAAAGACCTTGATTAGCTGGATATGGTGTGTTTAATTACAGCTAAACCAAGGAACTGTACCATCAAAACAATCCAGAAATACTGATGAACTGATTTGTGGAGAGGGATGGTCAAAAATTGGTCAGAAGGGTTATAAGAAGCTACAGGAAAAATTTGGGTGATCTACTAAATTCAAGGGTTCACTTACTTACTCCACCCTGCACTGTCAGTTAATACTTAGTTGAATAAAAATATGAAATGTTCAATAATTTGTGTGTTATTAGATTAGTCAAGCTGTGTCTGTCTGCAATTGTAAGTTGTGAGATCAGACCACATTAAACTAGTACTGTGAAATATTATTACAATTTAAAATGCATTTGTTTTCTATTTAAATATATGTTAAAATGGAATTTATTCCTGTGATCAAAGCTGAAATGAACATCATTACTTAAGTAACTTACTTTTGTTTAGTTTTTTTTTTTTATGAAAGTACATTTTGATTTTAGGATTTTGCATTTTTAATTATTAAACCAATAAGAAAATTTGTGTACAATCTCCAGACTCTTCCAGTCAGATCCATTTAAACACCTATCAGATGGCAAGAAAGATGAATAAAGACAGCAACAAGATGGAATACATCTTTCTGAGAACATCTCAGCAGCTGAGCAGTTATAAATCAAACTCAAGGATCCACCAGCAGGAACCGTGAGACTGTGCTCTCGTTTGAAGAGACAAATGGATGGAAGGACAGATAAAGATGGATTGTGGGAAGGATAGATGGGTTAGATGGAGAAGAGAGGCAATGGCCTTGGTGAGCAAAGCTACTACATCATGTCTGGAGTGCCCAAACCATGCTGATGGCTACTGTGGCATTCAGTATGCAATCCATTTGAAAACGGGACTGCTCTCACTTTTATCAAAGCCATATTTCTCAATAAGTCTCCCACTGCATTAAGATGAGGCAACCACCCACGTTCATTTTCTCTTATATTTTCTTTGTTAGGGTATATTAACACAACAATGATTGTACTAAAATCGGAAAAGTTTGTGTTTGTGTGTGTTTAAGAATGTTTGGTGCACAGACATTTCCAACACAACTTGTGACATACTGATCCTGCTTGGTCAGGATCCCTTGGCGTCACTTTATAACACTCTGGGTACCCCTTTAGCATCAACTTTCTGTTAGTTGAATGTTGTTTTCTAATTATCCACAGCCTAACGAAAAAAACTCTACTTTTCTGCACAATAGTAATGACAGAAACTTCAACATAACAGAACCTCTTTCAAATGTCAAACATAACTGAACATTAAGCATTAACAGATGTTTCTTTTCACTCAAAAACACATAAAATAGCACTTAATTTCAATATTTACTCTCCATATCCAGCCATATGCAAAGCATGCCTGGAACAATCACCGCCAAAATAAAATTGCATAATTGAGCTAATTCTCTTAAAATAAACAGGTAGTTTTCTTTCCTTTTTTCTAGCTTAATCAGATCCTCAATTCAAACCTCAAAGTTTCTTTAAAAAAAAATATATATATATATATTGGTTTTATTATTTAAATGTTTTCAGTATTTTCTATACAACACTGAACCACAATTTCTTTAATAAAATATACACACTAATTTAATCACAAGACCCATGATTCATTTTTTTACAGTGTATGCATTTATAGATATGTATATTTATTACATAAATAGAGACTTTCATAGATCAAAAAAATACAATATTAATTACAATATCAACAAAATTTTATTTTAGTGATTCAAATGACTTCCCTTTCAACCAGTAAAATTAATTTGCCATGTGCTTCACATTTTTGGTAACAATGTTAGGTTGCATGCTCACAAGGCCACAAAGTGAGCTCATTTTAGACTAGAAAATACATATAAATTCAAAGTTATAAAAAAAAGTAGTAAAGCCATAGTGGAGCCGCAGGATCAAGGCAGAGTCTGGGTACTCGGTGGCTGGAGGCGGAGTCGAAGGATCCTCTAGACCAGGGCTGTCCAAACTTGGTCCTGGAGGGCCGGTGTCCCGCAGAGTTTAGTTGCAACCCCAATTAGATACACCTGAACCAGCTAACCAAGCACTTACTACCAAGACCGAGTTTGGGCAGCCCTGCTCTAGACTCAACGACAATGGAGCTGAAGATGGGCAGACCCGCGGTGAGCCCATGCCACAGATGGTGAGCAGAGGGGCTGACGAGATCCAGCGGAGAGGGTGTTGAGGAAGGGAACAGGTAGATGAGAGGAGGCAGGAGAGGGAGGTTGCGTGGGATAATTTCCCAGTTGAAAAGTTCAAGTGATTAAAGGACGGGTATGTCAGACAGAAAAGTCAATAAGGTTTCCAAAAATCCAGTTCTAGCTCACCCTCAGCAGTGGCGCGGTGTGCGGTGCTTTCTGTAGCTCCCACGATCTCCACTGCAGTATCCACCGTTGCCTGTACTACCGGCTCTCACACCTGGTTTAGGCTCTGGCTCTGGGGCAATTGTCTGCCCTGTCACTCCCGATGGTGATGACTCGATGACCACAGCAGGCTCTGGCTCTCCGTCTGTGGTGGGTTTGGGCAGCTCCGCGAAGCAGGGTGATGGTTGGCTGGGCTCTGGCTCCTTCACAACGGTCTCGATGGTCAGCATAAATCCACAGGATGCCAGCACCCACTCGATGTAGCGATGGAGGCTCTCTCGAGGACCCTCCCCGGATAGCAACACTTGGTGGCTTTATTCAGTCCAGCATAGTAGAAATTGCAGAGGCTGCTATCAGAGAATCGTGTGAACTCGGACAGGATCGCAAAGTCATTGGTGTGGTCCTCGAGAGAGCGTTCCCCCTGCTCCAACATTAGGATGAGGACAGACGTATCCATAGAGGGGTGAAAACAAAACAAAACACCTAGGGGAAAAACACAGAAAATAAATGGGGTAAAGCACATTGTACTTTTGCTGTAGTTGGTCGGTCTTTCTGTCACAGTGCACGTAAGGATGATGTAAAGCGAAGACAATTCAAATCAAAAGGTTTTTAATAGTAATCAACAAAGGTAATCCACAGGCAGGCAAGACAGGAACATGCACATGCTGGGTATCAGTTATACCCAAGTCAGTAAGGAAAAGTCAATAAGGTTTCCCAGTTATACCCAGCATTGCTAAAAATAAATAAATACATAAATAAATACACACGCAAAAAAAACAACACCGGAGCAAACCTTTAATACCTTCCAGGCAACCACCCACAACATCATGGTGTTTTATACAGGCAGAACCTTTTCTTTTGTACAATGTAAAAATCTATTGTCCTTATTTCCTCTTTTGCAAATCTATATATTCCTACAACTACATTTTTTTTCTAGGAGCTACTTACACCTACACCTAAAAAAACTCCTGATCCTCAATTCAGATGAAATCCCAGTCTGTTAATTCAGTAGGTTTCTTTTCAAACCTCAGATCTTAACCCTGAGCTTAACCCTGACAGTTGATTGGTTGTAATTAGCTGTTAGCGAGTTAGCATTTAGGCTTATTACCAGGTTGCGGTTTTGAAGTCTGAGCCACCATACGATAAGCCTGTTTGTTTCAATTTAACTTTACATGAGCCAGGTGCCCTGAGCAGCTGCATACGGGCTTACATTAAATTCAAAACAGTCCAGCATCACACCAAACTCTACTCAGAATTTAAACTCTGTGGCTGTATAACTATAGTCATCATGAACACCTAAAATTGATGTTTACAAAGCTGCAAAATTCAACCTACACAACCAACATGCAATCATTTTGCTAAAACAAGTTTTAAACTTTGCCATTCTGGTATGGTTTCTAAAAAAACAACCATCCAATGAAAAAAAAGAGAGAAACATGCATGGGCACATCAACATGCAGTGAAATATGCAGCTCACATATGTGAAGTGAAGTACTGGTACATCACAATTAAGATTGAGGTGACCAGATAACCATGACAAAACATCATGAGTTCAAAACAAAGTTCACGCTTCATGTTAAGCAATGGTGCTTTTATGTGGGGGACCCAAGCCTGATGGATGTAATTGACAAATTTTGTAAAGAACAGAAAGGAGATTAAAAAAACATTTTATTATTGAAAAGGGCTTTGATACATCTGATCTTTAGACACACTATGACTCAAACCTCATGTTGATATTGAAATCCATCCATTGCAAAAGTTTTGCTGACCTGAAGTCATCTTAATATTTCGTATTCGAATGTTCTTAAGATAGCTGGCAAAGAAAGGGCTTTGTCAGAATTCCAAAAATGAGTAGGTTTGTTTTTAAAATTGGTAAGATGGTTTATCAGGACACTGACACAAGATTTAAGGCTAAAATGTTTTGTGGCTCCAGGGCTTTTTCATCTCACATATCAGTTTTAACCCAAATCAATATTTCATGCTTACTTCAACCTGTCAGATTTATTTCGCAATATGTTTTGCAATAACATTTATACTAATGCATTTGACAGATGCATCTATTAAAATCAGTGCTGGATAGATTACATATGAATTGTAGTCTGTTACTGGTTACAAATGATATTACAAAATTGTAGTTAGTAACATAATCTGGATTACATATATTAAGTAAAGTACTACGTTTTCATTTATTACATATGGTGTGTTCCAAACGGGATATATTGCCCACCAAAAGGCGCTTCAGAGTGAAAATAATCATAGACACCATTTTGAAGAGGGTTCCAAACCGAAGTGCTTAAACTGGCCACTTCAAATTTCGAAGTGTACAACTGATGGACACTTCAGCCCCCATGATTCTTTGCACAGATTCTTTGCATCCATATGGACACAGGATAATGACGCAGAAGGACACTTTGAGAAACAGTGGTTTAGTCCCCTACACCCTTCAACCCTTCAAAGCTTATACTTCAGAGGATAACCTCTGAAGAGATAAGTGCATAGGGATGAGCCCTTCCAAATGGAACACAGGGACTTAAATGGGATTGTTGTACACCATATTGATTTGATTGATTCGATTATTGACTAGAAAAAGGGGTTGGACTATGCTGACTGTCCAATGACCAGGCCTTTTGCACCATTTGCCAGGAGTTTGATTGACAGGCGTTATCACCAATCATAATGCCAATGTGTTCGACAAACAAACCCGGAAAGTTATTAGATTACAATTAATAGAGTCAAACTTGAAAATGGTTTATTGCTGTCTTTCCACATCACCACACATGCTGGACACCATATGAGCCAAACAAGTATATCTTAGTCTCATTAGACCACAGGACATGGCTCCAGTAAATCATGCTCTTGGACAGGTTGTCTTCAGCAAACTGTTTGCGGACTTTCTTGTGAGCCAGCTTCAGAAGAGGCTACCTTCTGGGATGACGCCCATGCAAACCGACTTGTTGCATTGTGTGGAGTATCATCTGAACAGTGACAAGCTGATCTTCTACTCCTGCAACCTTTAAAGAAATGCTGGCAGCACTCATGCATCAGTTCTTTGAAGCCAGGTTCTGCACCTGACGCACTGAACAAGTACTCAACTTTGTTAAACGACCCCTGCAAGGCCTGTTCTGAACATATCAAGTATCCAGGTTTAATTTCTATAGTATTGTCCATTGAGAAGAACACTAAAATGGTTGCTGAAATGTGAGGGGCTAACGGAGGGGGATTTTAATTGTAAGTGTTTAATTATTGCCGTTTTCTTTACACACATGCATTTAGCAAACTCACAAACATCATTGTGTATTTAACAAATGTCTTTTTCTGTTAGTAATTAATTTAAATGACTGAAACGTTATTTTTATGTGGTTAAAAACACTGAATATAGCAGTGAAAGTTTAAATACAATGGTGGCAATCGTCCAAATCGAATGGTTAAAATACACAAGATTTGGGTAGTTGGAGTGGGTCAAATTGAATCTGAGGTGGCACAAATCAGACCAGAGGGGTACCCCTCAGTTAAAATCGCATTCGGTTTACTTTTTCACGTTTAAAATCATATTCCGGGGGTGAAGGGTTCAGTCCAAATCATTGCAGGGTGGCTTCAGGACGTCATAGGCTAAGCCCCATCCTTGATGCCGGGCCCGCTATATCTAAGGATAACAAAATATATAATCTTAGATATTACAAAAATACAAAAATGCCAAGATACATGGGAGAGAAAAACCATGTCTGTCCTTTGAGAACGGTTTGAAGAGATCTTCTGTGTGAGTGCATTTTTATCCATAAGGGTTTTTAGGATTAACTCTATTTTCTTCTCCTGAGTCTGACATATGCATTTTAAAGTTAAAAGTGACATGTTAAAGTTCTTGTTTGTCCTTGGAGAGTGAATGTAAGTCTGATATATGAGTTTAAAAAGCAGAGATAATCAGCAGTGGGCTTTTGTGGAGATTTGGTTCTTAAATGACCAAAGCATTTCATGTTTATAGTTCTGTGATGTAAGCCAGAGAAGCAGAGAAAACTTACTTAATTTGTCCAACACGGTTTTGGTTAGGACTCCACTGAACTGCGGGACATGAAGAGTCGCAGACCAGCAGGGTGGGATGATGGGGGGTGTCTTTGAAGAAAAAGGCGAAATAGAAAGGAAAAGAGGGGGTGCTGAGGGGTACTCATGAATTAAGCCTCAATGCGACACCACAGGAGTTTCAAGGTGACCAAATGGCGCCAATTACCCCTCAAAGCTGCCCGTTTAGATTGAGCAAAAGGGTGAGAATGAGTGTCAAAGACAGGCCATAAGAAATGAAGAGAGAAAGGCTGAAACAGATGTAGAGAGAGTGAAAGATTAAAATGAAAAGACGTAATTATGAAGATACGTTGAGATGGAAAACAGCATCAAAGACAGAAAGGAGTGGGTTCATGTTTCTTGTGGAGAAAAGTAATAGACTTGATTTATACCAGTGACTCGTTTGAATCCGTTCACAAAAAAAGGTTTGCTTAATGACTCTTTCTGTAGGTTATGGCAATGTTTCCCAACCCTGTTCCTGGAGGCACATGAACACTAGACATTTCTAAACTCTTCCTAAACAAACACACCTGATTCAACTTATTACTAGAGACTCCAAGACCTGCGCTGTGTATTAGGGAAGTATGCATATTCAGACACAGGTCTGAAATAAATGGGTCAGATAAGTCAGACATCCAAAATGTGTACTGTTGTAGGGTTAACAGGAAACACTGGGTTTCGTCGTTAAATCAGAAGGTAGAGACCAATCATTCAGCAAAGAAGATCATTCTGAAATGAGTGTTACTGTGTTGAAAATTTGTTTGTGCATCTATTCAGAGTCTGGCATAAAATTTGTCCATTTTTCCATAAAAAACAAAACAGATGTGTTTTATTCCACCATTTTGTCTGAAGACAACAGCAGTCTAAATAAATGAATCATGAGTTTCAATTAGGTCACAACGTCTGACTGGTCAATGAGTCATCCAACAACTAATACAGCTGAGAACACACTGCATGATATTCAAAGTCACTGTAGGCCGACTTTAAAGTCAACTTTAGGTGCCATCTAGTTACACGACTATGGATCATCTAGTTTCTGTTGTGTGCACACTACACGATGGATCAGCAACAGGGGTTCACTCATTACACAACTTCTTAATGAAGAGCCACAAACAAATCTGTCTGGTCTATAAACTACCTGTTGCTATGTTTACCGCAACACAACTCGGAATATGCAACTCTGAAAATAAAATTACGATATGATGACCACAGCAACTGAAAGAGCTTACAGGTTAAACCAAATGCTGAACCATCAATTTTTCCCCACAAAGTGTCAAAACTCCCCCAGATGTCAAGGGAATTCACTGCAAAAAAAAGGCTTATCTTAGGCCCTGTTTACACTAGTGCATTTTCGTTTTAAAACGCATAACTTTTGCTACTGTTATGCCTGTCATTTACACTACTCCAGCATTTTCGACCCTCCTTTTCGATTTCACTGTAAACAGACCAAAACGGAGACTTCTGAAAATGATGGTGTGGCTGCCCACGTTCTCTCTGCATATCCTCGATGACCGTGTAAACAATAACATCAAGCTTATTGTTGTACCCATAGATCTATAATAGGTAGATTCATTATTCGACCACTTCAAGCTTGTAGACGCATCCTCAGTCTAAATAATAGGGCATCTACCTATGCATATCTATGGTTGTACCTGCATGAATGGTCATATGACATGCGTTTTCGGTTGTGTAGTGTAGACTAAGATCGTTTCTGAAATGCAGTGAAAACTGAAACTAAAATGAAAATTCACTAGTGTAAACAGGGCCTTACTTAGTATTTTTGTCTTGTTTTTATTTAAAATATCCACAAATTCTTAAATTAAGATGTATTTACTAAATAAGCAAAATGACATGAAATATTTACTCTTGTTTCCAGGGGGAAAAAACTCAACAAATTAAGTGTAGTTTGCTTACAATAAGTAAAATTATATGCCAGTGGGGTAAGTAAAATACTCTTGTTTTAAGAATATTTTACTTACCCCACTGGCAGAGCATTTGTTTCCAGGTGGAAAAACTGCATTTACCTTAAAACAAGACTAAATATCTTTTGACATATTTTTTAGATATTTTAACTAGAAACAAGACAAAAAGTAAATTGTAAGGTAGATAAACCTTTTTAGCAGTGAAATCTGTGCAAAGTGTTTCTGCCGTTTGTAAGCTCTTTCAGTAGCTGTGGTCTACTAAAAGCTTCAAAGGCATCAGGGCTAAAGTGGAGAGAACAAAGACGCAGGTCTTTCAATGGAACCCCAGGTATTCATGAAAGACTATGTTATTTAAAAAAAATCCACATTGGTAACTATGGGGGTTACCATTATAACAATGACGTGAAATGGTTGCACTTGGTTGCACAGGTTGCTACTGGCGCTACCTGTTGCTATTTTTACCACAACACAGCATGGAAAATAAAATACTGATATGATGACACACTGTGGGGCTCGGTTGTAATTTTCAGTCAAAAGGCATGAATACAAGCTCTCTGCCGCTCTCTCTATGCCCCTGCAATGTTCCTCAAACATTGTATGTGCGTGGTAAGCCCCCTCACCTGGGGCCCTAAGAGCATGACAATCCTGGATGGATCGCATGGTACCTCTCTGACTTTAGGGAAGGACCTTTGCGTCCTATGGCTCTGACTGTAACCAGGTTGTAGCCTGGTATTTGACAAATATTGCATTTTATTTACTGAATCTGTGATAGAATATTTGAGCATCACTACCGAAAATGAAAATGTCCGACTTGATGTTTTCAACTCCGCCCCCATCTGCAACCGGCTGATCCCGTTGACTACCATCTGTAGCCATGCTTCAAGTCAAGTTTTTACCAAGTCAAGTCATTGTTTATTGTTTGGAGTTTGGATTTTGGATTTTGGATTTCACGCTTGTTTCAATAAACTGCACTTGGGTTCTATAACTCGCCTCCAGTGGACTATTCAAATGCTAGATGCAATCCTAGCAAAATGTAAACATGGTGACGCTTGTCATGACACCACAGCCACTGAAGGAGTTTCTCAGCGTGGATTTCACTCGATATCCTGGGGTGTTTAGAATCCTTGTGGGGGAAACCCACAAATAAACTCTTGTAAACTCTTTCACTCGCTGAGGTCATCTTTTTCCTTAGTTACTTATTTCACCTGTTTCAGTTCTCTTTGATTGTTCCTTTGCCTCAGTTTAGGTTTTCTCACAGTTTCCTTTGTCTGGTACTGTTTGTAGTTAGTACTCCTGTGTATTTTCTTTGTGTATTATCAAGAAAAGACTTCTTGTTTGATTTCTACTTCTTATATCACTGGTGCATTACAACTGCCACAAGGCTATCACACCCATTGGGAGCAAATTCCTAATTTGTGGCCACGACATCTATTTATATATTTAATACACATTATGTGCAGGACTCTGCTATGACTCACAATATAAATCACCTCCCACTGTTGTTTGACAACTAACCTGAAACATTCCAGGGAACAATGATGGCACTTCGCAAACCAACAAATATCATTGTGAAAATATCACCCTTAAATCTATAACCCCACCATGAAATCTTAAGATCTTAATTAAACAGTTATGCTACTCTGTGTTTCTCAGTGGAAACATGGCTCAAAACATTTGCTCAACATTCCACAACCAAAACACGGCTATAGAAAAGGAAGCAAGGAGGTAAAGTGAGAGGATGAGTACTCTTTAAGGTTAATATCTGTAGGTTATGCTCTCTCTGAAAGGCCTTGGGGACACTGTGTTTATTTGGATTGAAATCTCCTTCATGTAGCGCCGCCAATTAGCCTACAAGGGGATGAAGCCCATGTTATGAATTCCTCCTTTTTTCGTTTCTTCTTTTTTCCTCATTTCCTGCACTCAGACAGCAGTGACAGACAGCTCTATGAGTCTCAGTTTCTCCATTTCACTCTCTTCCCAGGTTCATTTTTACAGAGGGATCAGCGGCAGTGACCTCACCACAGGCGTCCAATCAGAAAGAGACACATGATAGCAAAACACACTCTGCTCCAATTACAATGTGGAAGAAAACATAGGCAAGCCAGATAAAGTGATTATACTAGTATTTGCGTTAGCGCCAATGCCTTTGGCTCACCAGGTGGGACTGCTGTGACCTTTGGTCTGGTTTTGACTGGTCTGTTTGGTTTTGGGGGGTGGGGGTCAAAGGACCAGATAAAGTAATGCCTCAATTACATGTTCATCTGGACTGCATGGGTCTGCTCACTCTCTTTTTACATTTCATCCTACATTTCTCTAATCACAAAAGACCAACCCACCTGTCAAGGATTAAAATGGCTTTATTATAATGTCATCCTACGTTAAGCACCAGAAACTTTCATGAAAATTTAAGTTGTTCTGAAAAGACGTATGGGTGGATGGATGGATGTTCATATGGACAGACAAATGAAAAGATGGATGGATGAATGTTTAGATTGATGAAAGAATGGATAAATGGATGCTTGACATTATGGATATATTGGTGAATCAATATTTAAATGGATAGATGGATTAATGTTTGAATGAACAGATAGTTATGAAGAGATGTATATTTCAATTAATTAATAAATCCATTAATGTGTGGCAAGGTGGATGGATGTTTTATTGGATGGATGGATGGATCAAAGCACATATCATCTAACCTGTTGCTAATGTCTTCATTGCATAATCACTGTCTTATTATTCTGCAGGGATATCCTCAAAGCCATTTGATGAACTTCTTGACAGATGTGTCCAACATCTGGGGCAGTAATTATTGGTAATAACTTTCAGGCTCCAGACCGGCTGAGGAAAAACAAAGCTTGTCTCAGGATGTTGATCTGCAAGGACTGATCCTGACTTTCCCACCCTGACTCTCATTCACACACAGAGAATGAAGTTGAGAGTTCAAACTCAGAGAGACGGCTGCTGGCATGAGCCAAGACTGTTTAATTCACAGTCCACCAAAAACGAGACCGAACACACACTGAGACACACTGTCAAAATGTCGCTCTCTTTCCTTCTGCTGCATCTCAGGTGCCAGACCTCATCAGCTGAATATAATTACACTCTTGATGAACAGAATGTAGTTGCAAACACACATAGAAAGGTAAGATGGAGAGATGGCAGGGGGAAGGGCTGGGGCTCCCGTTAAAATAAATCAGTTCATTCAACAGCTGCCTACATGCAGAAAAAAAAGAATTCAGTAAAACTATTTGACAAGATTCCTGTTTCAATAATATCAAATCAAAATTAAAATGTGAAAACAAATGGAATCATAAATATTCTTTCTGAATCTGAATCAGTCTAATCAATGTGCACCTTATCAAATGTATTTTGCGGTCTCTGCAGTTTCGAGTTGAAATGAACTTTGAAACATATTTTTTTTCACGCAAAGTATTATTAACAGGGCCAAAGTTTCAATTAAGAAAGCCTAATTTTTGCACAATATTATACTATGACTTCAAAACAATTTAAACATGCTGCGCTTTTCTAGTGCAGTTAGGGTTTGGTTTTGAGTAGGAATGATATTTTCCAACATGACAAAGCATTAATCTTTTTTTTAGTGAGACTCCCAGGACATTTGAATTTCAAACTGCTGCAATACGTGCCTGAAGCAACATAATAAAAGTGAGTGTTTTAATGATACTCACTAGACATTTCACTTTAAAATCACTGTGAATAATTTTGTTATATCGGTGTTGCAAGAACATCGGGGGTTGCATACAACATAGAAATACATTTGAAGACAAAATTCTTAGCCTCCCTGTGAAATTGTATGTTTTTTTTAGAATATTTCCCAAGTGATGTTTAACAGAGCAAGAGAATGTTTTCACATTATTTCCTATTATTTTTTTCTTCTAGAGAAAGTCTGATATCTTATAGTTGCTTGAATAAAAGAATTAAAATACAAATAAATAAAAACTGCTAAGAATAATATTATTAGTCCCCTTAAGAAATTATTAGTTTGATTAGCTATAGAATAAACCACTGTTGTCCAATGACTTGCCAAATTAACCTAATTTGCCTGATTAACCTAATTAACCTAGTTAAGACTTTAAATTGCTCTTTAAACTGAGGATTAGTATCTTGCGAAGCAACTAGTGAAATAATATGCACTGTCATCATGGCAAAGACAAAAGAAATTTGTTTGGACTTGAGAGAAAGAATTGTTAATGCTCATAAAAATGGAGAAGGATACACATGTTTATCAAAGCTTTTTTAAGTGTCAAGAACTGCAGTGAGATGCATTATCAAGAAGTTTAAAGAGACCAACACAGTGGAGAACAAGACGGTCAGAGGCAGGAAGCGAAAAATTTCAAAAACTTTGGAAAGAAAAGTGGGAGAGGTTTCTAAAGACCCAAGAACAACTGCCAAGACACTAGTGAATGACCTAGCCATGTCTGGAATTGAGCCCTGCACAGGAATGAACTGTGAGGATGCCGACCAAGAAAGACTCCACTTCTGAAGAAGAGACACCTCCAAGCTTGAATGAAGTTTGCTAAGGACAACCTGGGGGAATGTGATGCATACTGGAAATGTGTCCTTTGGTCATATGAGACAAAACTAGAGCTTTTTAACCATAGAGATGTTGCCTATGTTTGGAGAAAGAAGGGAGAGGCATTCAACCCCAAGAACACGGTTCCCACAGTGAAACATGGTGGTGGGAGTATAATGCTGTGGGGATGTTTCAGTGTGTTTGTAACTGGGAATCTCATCAGGGTTGAAGGAAACATGAAAAAGAAAGACTATAAGTAGATTTTGAAAGACAACCTCAGACAGTCTGCAAGAAAACTTGGTTTGGGTCTTCCAGCATGATAACGACCCAAAGCATACCTCACTTCTGGTGAAGAAATACCTCCAAATGAGCAAAGTGAGTGTATTTGACTGGCCTGCACAAAGCCCAGACTTGAATCCAACAGAAAGTCTGTGGGGCACAATAAAGTCCAGAGTTTGTGCCAGAAGACCAACAAATCTGGAGGAGCTTGAGAGATTTGCTAAGGAAGAATGGGCTGTCATTCCTCAGGAGACATGCTTGGAATTTGTTGAGAACTACAGCAAACAACTAAAGGCTGTTATCAAGCAAAAGGGATACACTATTGACTATTAACATCAGAGGGCTAATAATTTTGACCAGTAGACTTTTTCAAATTTCTATTTGTATTACAAACCCAAAAACCTCCTGAATAAAGTATTGATAAAATTGTCTTTCTGTTAAACAACACTTGGGAGTTATTTGAAAAATAATGAAATATTTTAAAAGGGGCTACCAATTTTGTCTTCAATGTATCTACATCACAACAACACTGTAGAAACCAATATAGAACAACATTTATATATTGCGCCTCAAATACAGTTCTGATAGCAACTGAAATTAATGGAAACAATTATTCATTAAATGAAATTGAGGTCTAACTGAATATTTATTTTGGTAAAGAATATAAAGTTTTGACAGTGTGGGCTGGCTCTATGGGATTCCCGCCATCATTGAGAGCTGGAACAGATAAATTCAGCTCTCTGGACAGCTTAAAAGACAGGAAATGTGTCTGTCTGAGAGTCCAGTCCCTGACAGAAAAGCTCAACGCTGTTCTCCTTGGAAAAGGTGATTTACTAAGTGCTGCTGAGGGTCACCTGAGGGTGGAAAATAGAAAATGTCTGGAGGTTATGGATGGACGATTTGCTGGTGTTGACATGTTTTAGATTTGCTTTTCCTTTTTAAGACATCAACTGTGGTTGATGTAGAAAACTTAACCAGTGTGTTTCTTTTTGTAAGGAAGAAGTACATTAAAAATGCATTAAAAGGAATAGCTCACCTAACAATGAAAATTGCCATCATTTATTCACCCTTATGTTGTTCCAAACTGCATGACTTACTTTCTCATGTCAAACACAAAATGGAAACGTTTTGCTCTTTTCAATACAAATAAAGTAAATGCAGCTTTCAGGCTCCAAACAACACCACCATAAAAGCAATCCACTTGTGGTCAAAATGTCTTTCATAAGACAGCTTTGTGTAAGGAGCAGATCAAAATTTTAAGTATTATTTGCTAAAAATCTTCCAGTCAATCTTAGTTTTCAAATCATACATTAAGAGCTGCATCAAAAATGCACATTAAGTAAAAAATCTAGTCCACATTGTCAATTTGTGAATGTTATTCAAATGCTATATATTAAAATATAGTGCATTGCATCAGTTTTAAATTTTTGATTACAATAAATATAAAAATTTGTTATTTAAAATTTTTCCTAGCATCTCTAAAATCTACATTTTGATTGGTAAATATAGATGGGAGAGAAAATCATCTCAGAGCTTTTTCAAAACTTTTGCATTCCCTTTCAGCAAAAAACTTTGAATTTATGCGCAAAACTTTTGCATTCTCTTGCATCCCTCCCCAGTTTTGCTCAAAAAAGGGTGATGGAAATAATTTGAAGTGGAGGGGAAAACTATAAGGCCTTTTTTAGTTTTTCTAGGAATTTATTCTGCAAATTTTAAAGCATTGAAATGTTTTTCCTTCCATCACAAATCTTTTCCATTTCCATGTTCCTTTGGGGGTCTAGACAAATCCCACATTCACATACATTAAAATACGACTCATAAAGATGTGTAAATTGCATATTTCAATGCAAAATGTAAATCTTACTTTCCGTTATAACTCTTAACTTGCACTAGCACAATTTCAGTATAGATGAAGATAAATTTCAACTTCAACGCTGAATTTAATTTTGGTCTGTTACTCACGCAAAGCTGCCCAATGACTTTAGGTGACTTATGGATGTAGAACTTTTATAGTTTTTCACGGTTCAGACTGTGTGCTGATATCTTAAACATACATACACTTGTTGGGAACGGTGGCTTTGGAAAGTACTGATGGGCCACCTGGTGGGATATTTCTTAGAGTAATGGTTTCTACTCAGAGAAGAGACAGAGGAACATCCTGTGAGGAAATCACCAAAACGCACTCATACAACCCCAGTGCACATGTCCGCCGCATAAATCAGTTCACAAATTATCTGCCGTGGAGAATGAGGCTAACACAGTAGAAAAACAAACAGAGCTGTGTAGCCCCTCAGCCAAACAGCGATTTGCTGTGGCTCTTTAGCTAAGCGATTTATGAGAACACACTGGTTTCTCGGGAGGATCATAATTCGGCCTCAGAGGGCAAGACAACACTAGAGCAGAGCAGAGAGGGGAAGGAGGAAGGGCGTAAAGAATCTTCTCTGGGTTTAGCAGAAGTAATGGAAGAACGCTGTTGCAGCATTGTTGCTCTTGAGTTTGAGCCAGACAGTGTTCAGGGATGTGGTCACACTGCTGAGAGTCAACGTTGCACTACGATAAATGGATCACGACAACTATATCCGCCTCTCGCTCTCCTTTTTTCTTTTTCAATCTTGAACCTTCTTAAAAGGAACAGTCTGTCCTGTTCCTAAAACACACTTCTTATCGATTGATGTTCGGCTCAAGTACCCTTCATAAGCACCAAACCACAGTTCATTCAGCTTTACAGTGCTGTTACAATGATCCGCTTCTAAACTACCGATATTATGAGAAAAAAGCACCAAGCTTTCTACAAGGGCCAGTTCATTTCTGGCTAGACAAAACCAGCATGGTGTGGTTTAATTCCAGACTGCAACACAGGCCAGATAGAGCAGAGGTTTAATAGGGAGTCAGTGTAGCGTTGACAGAACCAGACTAATATTGTCATACTTACTGGTTCTAGTAAGTACTCTAGTAAGTTGGAAAGAAAACTAGTGAGAGAGGTTTCTAAAGACCCAAGAACAACTGCCAAGACTCTAGTGAATGACCTAGCCAAGTCTGGAATTGAGCCCTGCACATGAATGAACTGTGAGGATGCCGACCAAGAAAGACTCCACTTCTGAAGAAGAGACACCTCCAAGCTGGAATGAAGTTTGCTAAGGACAACCTGGGGGAATGTGATGCGTACTGGAAATGTGTCCTTTGGTCATATGAGACAAAACTAGAGCTTTTTAACCATAGAGATGTTGCCTATGTTTGGAGAAAGAAGGGAGAGGCATTCAACCCCAAGAACACCGTTCCCACAGTGAAACATGGTGGTGGGAGTATAATGCTGTGGAGATGTTTCAGTGCGTTTGGAACTGGGAATCTCATCAGGGTTGAAGGAAACATGAAAAAGAAAGACTATAAGTAGATTTTGAAAGACAACCTCAGACAGTCTGCAAGAAAACTTGGTTTGGGTCGACATTTTGTCTTCCAGCATGATAATGACCCAAAGCATACCTCACTTCTGGTGAAGAAATACCTCCAAATGAGCAAAGTGAGTGTACTCAGAGGTGAGAAGTGTTAATTCCAGACTGCAACACAGGCCAGATAGAGCAGAGGTTTAATAGGGAGCCAGTGTAGTGTTGACAGAACCAGATTAATATTGTCATACTTACTGGTTCTAGTAAGTGCTCTAGTAAGTCCTGCTGCATTTTGGACCGGCTGGAGTTTGTGTATTAAGCATGCAGAGCAACCACCCAATAATGCATTGAAATAATCAAACTTTGCGTTCATGATAATTTAACGTAATTTAGATATATTTTTAATTTGGAAAAATGCGGTGTTACAAATGCTAGAAATGTGGTTTTCAAAGGAAAGATTGCTATCAAGTAACACACCTAGGTTCCTAACTGATGATGAAAAATTGACAGAGCAGCCATCAAGTATTAGACAGTGTTCAAGGTTATTACATGCAGACGTTTTGAGTCTAATATTAACAACTCTGTATTTTCAGAATTTAGCATTGGGAAATTACTAGTTATCCAGTTGTTTATATCAACTATGCATTCCTTTGGAATTGGTTATGTTTTGGCCATGAGAATAACACTGCACACTGTGAGATTTTTCTAGAATCTCTTAGCTAGAGATTCTGGGTCTCACATTTGTCTCCTTAAAAGTTCACAAAAGATCTCAACAACATCACACATTGTGCTTAGATTTTTCTCCTATGCTAAAGATTCAGGAGAAATATCTGATCACAGTGTGTGGTGTTATTGAGATCTCTTCTAAAGATTTAAAAGAGACAAATGTCAGAGATCCAGAGTTATTACTCAAGGAGAAATATCTGAGCACACTTAATGATGTTGTTGAGGTCTCGTCTAAACATTTAAGAAGACACGTGTGAGATATCCAAAATCTTTAGCTAACAAGAAATATCTGAGCACAGTGTGTAATGTTGTTGAGATCTTGTTTAAAAAATTTGGAGGAGACAAATGTGAGACCATCAGAATATCTAGCTAAGGAAAATATCTGAGCACACTTAGTGATGTTGTTGAAGTTTCTTCTAAACATTTAAGAAGACGCGTGAGAGATCCAAAATCAAGCAAAACCTTATTTCTGGTTAGGAGAATTATTTGAGATGTTGCTAACATTCCCATCAAGTTATGAAAATGTTATTTCTGAATGTTTTAAACGTTTTAAAACATCCACTTTTTTATGTTGGTTTATACAAACATTATAAGAACGTTACATTATATAATTTTGAGAATGTTATGAAAATTTTATTTCTGAACATTTTCTTAATGTTCAAAAATCTTTTTTTTAATTGTATTAAGAATTAAAAAAAAAAAAAAATCCTACATAAATTCCCCTGGAAACATTGCTCATTGTTCATCGTTCCTCCTAAAAATGCTGATCCCAATGCATCTGTATAATCAACATGGATATTGTGTCCTACAAAGACTGCAACTCACTAGAGTGTGAAACTGAGAAAAATGACTTTAAAGTTTTTTTAATTGTCCAGCCAAATTAATTATAGGTAGGAGACTGGACATTTGGCAATTAGATGTTTTAGTAATAAAAAATATTGGTAACACTTTATAATAACTACGCTAATTAATTAAGCATTAGTAAATAGTCAATTCATCATTTATAAATCATTATTTCTACATTAATAGACAGTAGTAAGTAGTTTATAAATGCAGCTATAATTGCTTTGTTCTTGATTTTTAAACATATCTATAATGTATTTAATAATTGTATTTTCATACTTTATTAATGATCAATTTATCATTTCTAAATTAACTATTTACAATCGTTATTTACAATCCAGTTATTTAGTCATTTAGAAAGTGTAAGTAAATGATTAATATACTATTTAAATGTATATTATACATGTCATTTAGAAATATTGTATTAGTATATCAGATTTCAGAGACTTAGGTTCATGTTACTGCTAAGCTATGTTTACTGGAAGTCTAAGGAATATTTATTTTTCTATGGCATTGCAGAGGTTTATGTTTCACTTCATAACAAGTGTACAGTTGTACAGTTTTGTTTTTTTCATCTTGAAATAAATATTTATATGTTCTGTATCACTCTGTTGTTTGTTTCCTTTTTCTGTTTAGAAGATAGCTGAGCCTTTAAATCTGCTTTGTAAAAGTTTTACGAGGCATAAATAGTCTTCACTTTAGATGAGCTCACAAAAATAGATAACTGACAACCACTAAATGTTTTACACCTACCTGAATTAATCATGAATCACAGTAAGAATATGTGTTAATAAAGCATTTATTAACACACTGAGTAACTATTATTGTATTTTTAAGTAATATGTGTAAATGTGCATTTAAAGTTTATCAATCATTTAGTTACACTTTTTAAATGATCTTATGAACCTCTGACAACTCCTAAATAACTGGTCTGTTAATAATATAATACTTAATTTAGAAATTATTAATTGATCATTAATACATTATGAAAATACAATTACTAAAAACATTATGGATATGCTTATAAATCAGGAACAAAACATTTATAGCTGAATTTATAAACTGCTTACTACTGTCTATTAATGTGGGGATAATGCTTTATAAATGGTGAATTGACTATTTACTAATGCTTAACTAATGGTTCATAGTGTGTAGTTATTATAAAGTGTTACCAAATTATCTACATGAAAAAAAAATTGTGAGCTCAAATTTGTACCCCTATTTTGAAGTATCTGTACTCTGTATCAGTGCCTTTGCAGTGTCTGCAAAAAGTGAGAAGTCACACCAAGGCAAAAGGCATTAACTTCCACATTATCAATATTTGGTTGCTGATCACCATTTACAAAATCGTTATAGTAACACTTGTATAAAATCTAGTGATCATGGGCTTTCTCATAGGCTATTATTGCATTTGACTGTATTATTATTATTATTATTATTATTATTTATTTTTTTATCATAACAAGGAGACTAAAACATAACATGTGTTAAACATGTGAGTGGACACTGTTTTGCAACCAATTTGCTATGCTCATAACTTAAGAGAATGCTAGGCATAGCATAATTGCTTTTATATTGACTTGAATGAAATAGCCTAACCTAAAAGAACGATTTGTGGATTGATGTGATTGGCAGCAAGCAGAAATGCTCAGAATGCAAGTGGATTAAGCATATCTGATGACGTTCATCGCTATGGAAAAGGTAGGATATGGATTTAATTGCAAACTGTTAGTAGCCTGCTGATTTTATAATTAATCATGCTACGGCATTTAAGTCCACACGTGTCTAACTAGAAGTGACAGCCTTAAAAAAAATCTTTAAAGATGATTTACGATTACATATTGTTGCCAAGGCATCTCTTTAACTGGTGTTATACAGTGTTCTGCCTTGGTTTTTCCAGGGGTTTTCGATGTTACGGTTAAGACAATCCATTATTTTCTTGGAAAAACAACTGAATTGACTCAAGATACTTATGCACATGATAAAGGATGTTTTGAATGTCCCAAAAATATCAATAACTATTTTTTGACCAAAATCAAAGTTACGGTCTTTTGCCTTTGCGTGGCAGTATTAACATTGCCAACAAATAAAACTTTATCTGCAGCCAGCATAACACTGATAGAAAATCAGCAAACTCTTTGATAGTCTGTATGATGCCCTGGTGGCCTGTATGCAGTTGCAGGTAAAATGTCAAAAGGGATTTATCATTAACACCTACTCTAGATAATGTTATATAAAGCACCAATACTTCAAAGTAATTATACTTGAAACCAGACCTCTGAGTAATACTGAACATGTTATTATAAATAGTAGCAACACCTTCCCCTTTGGACGCAGCTCATGTTTATAACAGTAATCTTGGAAGGTAGACTCATTTAAGTCATGGTTTTAGCCAGGTTTTTGTCAAACACAGCACATCTAGTTTTTGATCTATGATCATATCATTTACAAAAAGCGCTTTCGTAGAAAGGGATCCAATCATTATTAGGCCAAACTTTATCATGTTTTTATCTGTATTATATCTGTTTTTTATTCGTTGAACATAAATTCAATTATTACCCTTAAATGGGTTAGGAAGTTTTTCTGTGTTTGCTAGTAGGCATGGGTCAGGATTTTTGAATATTCGATTTGTTGATTTAATTATAGGCTGTGCGATCATTAGCAGTTTAAGCAACAGAGTGTATAATAATTTGTAGAATACATTTCTAATATTTAATTTATAATAAAAATAAAACACTCTTTAATACACTTACAGGAGGACTCAAGTGTGAAAAAGTTTTTTTGTTAAATTTAAAATGATTCTGCTGTGACATCAGATTGTAAAACCCTTTTGATTCTTAGTTGACTTCAGCTGTAATCACACATACAGTAAGTCACATTACGAAGAGTCATCGCAGAATGTAATTACAAAGTTTTTTTGAAACAGCTTTGGAAAAGTATCACTATGACACATATGATATCATTTTCTGGTGTGTGTTTGTAATATGCATCTAGTGGTCTGGGAGGATTTACAGTAAGTGTGTGTGTGTGTGTGTGTGTGTGTGTGTGTGTGTGTGTGTGTGTGTGTGCTCAGCACATCAGCAGCTGAATGATAAATGGAAAAAAGGCCAAACCACACAGCTCAGCCACCTCCATCATCATCATCGCCTGTAATCTCACTTCACCGCTTCGAGTCATGCTTTATCATCTAATAAAGCATTCTCTCTTGGATATTTATACTGTAGACAATCAAAGTTCAGCCGTTTAGTGAGACTTATTTATGCTTATCAGCTAATTTTACTCCCGTGTGGTGTGGTGGCCTCGCCTAAAAATGATTAGATCTAATCTCACTGGCTTTCTTCTTGCAAGGTGATCAAATTTCTCAAATTAAAACTAGGAACATTTCTAGTCCAGTGACCACTGTATTATTAAAATATCCATCTATGAATTAGAAAAGGTGGACAAATCAGGCTTATGTACATTGACTCATATACAGTGTATACTGAAAATCATCATACCCCTTAGAAATAGCTACTTTATTTGTCATACAGCCTGAAATGTGACCTATTTGAAAATCTACAATCTGAGGGTGCAAAAAAAAAAAACAATAATCGCCTTTAAAGTTGTCCAAATGAAGTTCTTAGCAATGCATACTACTAATTAAAAAAATAAGTTTTGTTATATTTACGATAAGAACTTTACAAAATATCTTCATAGAACATGATCTTACAATGTATTTTTGACTATTGCTACAAATATACTCCAGCTACTTAAGACTGATTTTGTGCTCCAGGGTCACAAATAAAACCCCATTCCAAATAACTTTTCCAGCTTTATTTACAATTTCGCTCTTACAACATCAAAGTAATGAAAGAAAAATCCCAACAGTTCTACAAATTAATACAAAAAAAGAATAGAATAGAATAGAATAACAAGGTTGGAAAAGTCATCAGCCCCTTGATTTAATACTTAGTAGAGCCTTTATTAATGGTTTGTTAATGTTTTTGCAGTACCCAATCTAAAGTGGAAACTATTCATCAATTGTAAATGTTAATAAACATTTATTAATCATTAGTATCTTTATGAGGAGTCATTTTGATGGCAAAAAGTCCCAAATGACCAGAATTCTCCCTATTTTCACATCTTTACAAATCATTTACTAATCATTTGTTTATTTGCTTTTTAGTATCTTTATTGGCACTGGGCTTTTAGCTACTGTAACAATGTTTGTGTAAAGGGTGGTTAGTTAAGTGTAGCTAAATGCTTTGTAAAGACATATCACACATTGTAATTTTGGTGCAAACATGTTTTTATCACCTCAACACTTACATTAGTATACTATTGTGTATTATTAAACAGAATATTCCTTGAGTCATACATCATTGTTTTATCAAAACAATGCAATTTAAACAGATTGAATTGTGTTCCCTTATAGTAATCAAATTGACCCCTGTAAACTTAACTCCTTATCCAACCCTTAAACCTACCCATACCACCAAACCTGTCCCTAACCCTACCCGTATCACACCTCAACAGCAGCAGAGGTGTTGTGCATTAACAAAAGCTTTATAAGTAATTAGCAAGATTTTAAAATCTATATGATGTTTAATAGGGAGCCAGTGCAGTGTTGACAGAACTGGGCGGATATGGTCATACTTTCTGGTTCTAGTAAGAACTTTAGCTGCTGCATTTTGGACCAGTTGGAGTTTGTTTATTAAGTGTGCAGCCACCCAATAAAGCTTTACAATAATCTATCCTGGAGGTCATGAACGCATGAATTAACATTTCTGCATTTGACTTTGAGAGCATAGGTCATAATTTCAATATATTTTTGAAAAAAAATGTGGTTTTGCAAATGCTAGAAATGTGGCTTTCGAAGGAAAGATTGCTTTCAAATTAATTAAGTTGTTGGGGTCTAGTTGTGTTTTTAATGAGAGGCTTAATAACAGCCAGTTTGAAGGTTTTGGGGACATATCCTAATGATAATGACTAATTAGTAATATTCAGAAGAGGATCTATGACTTCTGGAAACACTTTTAGATGGAATAGAATCTAACATACATGTTGTTGGTTTAGATGATTTAACAAGTTTATACAATTCTTCCTCTCTTATAGTAGAGAATGAGTGTAATTGTTCCTCAGGAGATCTATAGCGCACAGTATTAAATCTAGAGTATGATTTTGACAGTCCTGACATGTGTTGTTTAACTCCAGTAGAGTTCAGAATATCTATAAATGCTGATCCCAATGCATCTTTTTCATTATCAACATGGATGTTAAAATCACCCACTATTAAAACTTTATCTGCAGCCATCACTAATTCAGATAAAAAAAAAAAATCATCAAATTCTTTAATAAAGTCTGTGGTGCCCTGGTGGTCTATATATAGTAGCCAGTACAAACGTCACAGGGGATTTATCATTAACACTTGTATGATAATGTTATATGAAGCACCATTACTTCAAACGAGTTATACTTGAAGATCATTCTCTGAGAAACACTGAAAATGTTGCTATAAATCGTAGAAACACCTCCCTTTACCTTTTAGACACAGCTCATGTTTATAACAGTAATCTTGGTCTTGGGGGGTAGACTCGTTTAAAATAATGTAATCATCTGGTTTTAGCCAGGTTTTTGTCAAACAGACTACATCTAGGTTATGATCAGTGATCATATCAATACCAAAAAGTGCTTTCGTAGAAAGGGACCTGATATTCAATAAGCCAAGCTTTATCATTTGTTTCTCAGTGTTATATACATTTTTTATTTGTTGAACATCAATTAAATTGTTACACTTATTATTTATTTATTTTATTTATTTTATTTTTTTTTTTTTTGTATTTTCTAGCTTGTGGAACAGGCACAGTCTCTGTAGTATGATATCTAGATGAAAGGGTCTTTATGTGCTGAGAATTAACTGATTTCAGTGACGTGAGGCGGCTAGCAGACGGTCGGTTTAGCCAGTCTGTCTGCTTCCTGACCTGGGCCCTAGTCAGTCAAGTGCAAACTCTAAGACTATGTGCCATATTTCTAGAGAGAAGAGCAGCACCACCCCTGGAGGGATGAAGACTATCTCTTTTCAATAGGTCAGGTCTGCCCCAAAAACTCGTCCAACTGCGACTGGCAATATTGACTCGATCCGAGCAGGGGATAGACATGCCTGCATCATGGACGAATCCCACACCACACCTAGATAAGTGGTTCTCTGTAATGGAGACAGCACACTCTTGATGCCAAGCCGCCAACTGCTCTGAATGAGACAAAATCAACCAATTGTCGATGCAGTTGAACATGTGGATGCCCTGGAGTCACAGAGGAGCCAGACCTGCATCCACACACTTTGTGAACATACAGGGTGAGAGTGTTAGCTCAAAGGGAAAAACCCAATACTGGTATGCTTCACCCCTGAAAGCAAACCTTAGGAACGTTTGAGTTGAGGAAGGATGGAGACATGGAAGTAAGTGTCGTTCAGATCGGTTGTGACAAACCAGTCCTCTGACCTGATTTGAGACACACGTTTGACTGTTAGCATCTTGAACTTCAGTCACATGACTGAGCAGTTCAGCCGACGCAGATCTAAAATGGCACACAGGCCCCCATCCTTCTTTGGAACAATGAAGTACCGGCTGTAGAACCCGAACTCCCGGTCATGAGTCTTGGCCACCAGAGTGGGGAAAACCCAGTCGAAAGGTGGTGGCTGGGCACCAAACTGAATGTGATAACCTTTCTGTACAGTACGCAGGACCGATGCAGACACATTTAGCAGTAGTTTTCATGCTGGCAAATAGTCTACTAAGGGAACCAGTCTCTCGAGCTATTAACTGAGCTGCTAGTTCGGTCTCCACTCCTTCCAGCAGATACAACTACAAACCCCACAAATGTAGCTGCCACTCCACCTCAGCGGAAGCGGGGCCAGCACTGCGGGAAATGCTAGTGAAGGCTCCCTCCTCGAAGTTAACCTTCCAGGAGTGGAGCAAAGGCAGACCACGCAGACCTCATACAGATTGTGTGTATCCTCAGCAGTGATGTAACGTTGGCAGGGAGGAACACACAGCTTGTAACGTGATCGGCTCTCGCTCTTTCTAAAGCCCTTGCTGTCAGAATAATAGATGTCACTCTCAAAATAAAGTTGTGCAAACTGGCACAGGAAAACAGAGTGACAAACACACACAGAGCATATCCTGGTCACTTACATCACCCGCCCATGACATCTCACTCTTCCATTGGACTGATTACACATGTGATTCAGAGAGTGGGTTTGCTGCGGGTGTTCACCTAGCATTTCAGACGCAGCTCGAGTTTCTGAAGGGGAAACTGAATAAAGCATTACTACAGAAAAGAAAACTGAAACAGCCTGTGTGTGATAAATGACAAAAATATTAATATTAATACATCACTAACAAAACTAAAAACAGGGCAATATACATTCAATCGTCTTGAAAACTGAGTAAAAATACGTCCAAATATTTATAAATGTGTTATTAATGATGTAATTTTCCAATTTATATTTGAATGATTAAAGTTCTAACAATAGGACAATATCTTAATTTCAAATTGCTATGAGGAGCACATACATGGTGCATTTTTGAACAGAGCGCAATGAATGGAACAAAACATGGCAGTCTAGAAAGGAGTATTGAAGTTTTTTTTTAAAACTTGACACTGATTAAAAAAGTTTAGGCCACAACACTAAAAAGCAAAACTTCCTGCAGATTCAAGCTAAATGAAATTCAAAGAAAGCATCATGTGAGCTTCATGCACATGCTTTCTCTCTTCACCACTTGTTAAACTTAATTTTTTGTAAGTATAGATGTATTAGGGTACTTATAAGTGTGCCTTACTTGTGGTCGTTCTTGTGGTCCAGTTTTTGACAGCAAAATGATGAAATGATAATACGACTTGAAACTGTTGTAGGGACCAGCGCCCTCTGTTGGTCCAAACATACAGCACACCACTGAGAGCCTACTTTCTTGTCATTCCGGGAATGAGTTTGTCAGTCAAGTTGTGTTGATAGAGTACATATGTGCTTATTTATTTACTTTTGGTGGTGCAGAATGAGTAAAAATGGATCTGTTTTATTATTCTCAGGTCATGATCATCTGAAGAGAATATAGAAGAGAAATAGCTATCAACTTCAGTAATAAAATCCTGACACAACATCCTGAATTCATTTTCAAACACATGTGTACTGAGAAACTGTAGGGAGCATGCTGTTATGCTGTATGAACACTTGGATGTGAGCTATGAGCTCCAGTTGTAAGCTAAAGGAAATGGTTTGTTGTAAATGTATCTGTTTTCTTGTATAAAAGTATCTTACATTTCTTTTTATATTATTTTTGTAGATTTTTTTTTTCTTTTGTAATGTCAGGAGGAAATAAACTGATTGGAATGCAGTATTGTCTTGAGAATTAATTAGGTCTGGTTATGGTATATATGAATGCATAATTTAGATGTTAGATTTTGAAGTTTAAAATTAAACAATAGTCACATTCATTTAAATAATAATAAAAAAAAATCAGAATAGACTTTATAACACTAGGCATCATGCACTTGTTTATTTTGTAAATGGTCACAGTGGAAAAATGTGTATCATTCACCAAACGACTAAGGACCACACACTACCAGACTTAAAAGTAATAGTACTAAATAGTTCAACTCAATAAATACGAGATATAAGATCTAAGATATAATATAAGAACAGTCCAACTGTTTTATTCCAAAAGTATTAAACAGCAGATTAAACATTAATTCATAACTTTTAACCAGCAGGTGGCACTATCATCAAGGCAAACGTTTCCACCAATTTGCGTGTACCAATTTTAATTTCAGTCAGCAAAAATGTTGCCAAGACAACCTCTGGGATGTTTTACCACATGGCTGTGTGGCCTGCCATAGACTCCTAACCAGAAGATATTGAATAATAAGCCATCTCAGATTAATTACAATGATGACTTGCACTTCCAAAGCCTGAATCTGTTTGTGTGTGTTTGTGTGCAGGCGGTGAAAATATAAAGAGAGAGAGCTCTCAAGTAAACCAGCACAAGCTGATAAATTAGTGTTGATGGGTAACCTTGACTGGAAATTGCTACCACTAACTCAACACCAAGGCGAGATCAAATGAAGTCCTGACGTGGAAAAATATGATTTCCCAGCGTCCCCCACTCTCTCTACATTTATTTGGTTTTTGCACTGCCTTGAGATGACAAGTGTGTGTGTGTGTGTGTGTGTGTGTGTGTGTGTGTGTGAGGTGATTACTGTCAGAACAGTTTCCACCACGGCTGAGCCGTGGAGGGTCTGTGTGGTAAGATCTGTGTTTGTGGAAGCAGCAGAGCCCTGGAAACCTCCGTTAAACCATAGGAGAGACGACCGCTGTGTGTATGGGGTTAAGTGTTAGTGTGGCTCATGGGAAAGAGACTTTCTTCACACAACAAACAGGATCAATCTTTTCAACTTTCCTCTAAAAACACATTTCAGACCACTGACAGTGAACCGCACTGACCTCAGCTGATGTTTGCTAATATGTGATGAAGGGTCTTTGTATTTGGTGTTTGTGTAGGATATGTGTGCTTTGGTCTGATTTATGAGGAGCAAGTCTGGTCCCAAGTTGGTAATTCTTTAGTTTAGAACACAGTCCTGCTCTGTGACTTGAGCTAGCAACTCAAACCACACACATTAGTGAACTTATATGCAGAGTTAGCAAGTTCAGTTCTAGAGAGCCACTGACCTGCAAAAAAAAAAAAAAAAAAAACTCACCTGCCAGTAGCCTTAGTAATTCTGAAGACATTAATTCTTTCATTCATAATTCATTCATAATTAGTTTGTTCAGGTGTGTTTTAATATGGTTGGAGCTAATATCTGCAGGATTTTTTTAGCTCAAGTTTGTACATTCGGCATCACACCATATTTCAGAAACATTAAGAAGCAATTATAATTAACTGAAATGAAATTGCATATAGGGATGTACTTAAAGCATCACAGAATCACGAGTTTTTGGTTGTGAGGAAAGAATCTAACTTCAAATTGTTTACTATAGTTGTACTATAGTTACTATAGTTTACTGTAGTTGAGCGGAATGAGGTTTACCTTTCCTTTAATATCCTTAGGTAGTTCATCCAATAATTCATTTACTCCTCCTCATGTCAGTCCAAACTTGTTTGACTTTCTTTCTTCTGCGGAACATAAAACCTAGGACGAATATGAGTGACCAGCAGCTGCAGTCACCATTCATTTTCATTGCATCTTTAATAAAAGTGAACGTTTGACTGCATCTGTAATCCTACCTTCTTCTTTTGTGTTCTACAGAAGCAAGGAGGTAATACATGTTTGAAACAATAAATTAAACAATCACAGAATTGTCATGCTGATGTAAACTTTTCCTTTAAGAGCTCTTCAGGATTGTTGTGTCTGTCATAGAGTGCCCTCTTGTGGTCAAAGAGAGTTGTGATTAAGAAGATTTAATTACATCCATACATCCAAACGTTTACGATTAGATAGATTTGTGATAAATGCCGTATGCTCTCAGTCTTTGAGGTTTTTGATGCCACAAGGAAACAGTATTTTTATACAAGAGTTGAAAGCCTGTAATAAATGATGATGTCTATCTATATATATATACGTAAAGTGAGTGTTTTGAGATGATTGACAGACCCTATTGATTATTTATGAGTTTACCCTGTTATAACCATGATTTAGAATGGTTTCGAATCAATTTTACCACCATTTCTCCACTGAATGAAAAACAGTCCTGCTCTTGTGAAAAATAAGTGTGCTTAAATGTACGCTTGTAGTGTACTTCCCGTCTTAAAAGTATATATTGAAAAATAAATAAATAAATAAATAAATAAATAAAACATGTAAAATCATGTTTCTTAACAAACTTTTAAAAAGCAACACAAAAGAAGATATTGTGAAGAATGTTCACAAAACATTCAGTTGCTGGTAGCCATTAACTTCCAGAGTATGTGAAAAAAAAAAAAAATATATATATATATATATATAGTCAGTGGCTCCACTCAGCTGTTTGGTTACCAGCATTCTTTAAAATATCTTATTTTGTGTTCAACAGAAAGAAAGAATCTCATACAGATTTGTAACAACATGAGGGACAGCAAATGATAACAGAAAGTTCATTTGTGACCCTGAACCACAAAACCTCTTATCTAAAATCACATTGCTAATCAGTTTGTTCATGTTTAAAGTGTATTATTGTCAAAATAAGTACTCTTAAAATATTGAGTAATAACTGTACTTCCCCTTCAGAAACACGAGCTGTTTGGGGCTGATTGCCCACTCTGTGAGCATCTCTCTGCGCACGCTTTACTCCCGGAGGGTTCTCTTAGAGGAGAGAATCTCGTGAGCATTCCCCATGACTCAGGTCCAGCTTTTGCCAAGGCAGGGTGCTGGATGCGGTCGTGGGGATCACACATGTATCTAGCATGTATCTGGCAGACATCTGTAAGATGTCAGTTTTACATACATTTTAAATCATAAACATCTTAAAAACATCTAATAGACGTCTATTAGACATCTGATAGGAAACGTCCAATAAACGTATTGCAGATGAGCAAACTCCGTCTTGCAGATGTAAATGCAAATGTCAAATAGACGTCTCCAAGATGTATGTATGCTATCAGGGTGGTTTGTTTGGGAGCTGAGCATGTACAGTCAGCTTTTGAGATGGGTGGGTTTTCATAAAAAGTGTTAATTCATAAATTTCATAAATGTTTCTTTCCCCCATTTGAGAGCATGGTGCTACACCTTCCTCTGAGGAGGTTGATGTGTGGGCACAAAAAAAAGGGAAACGTCTCGAGCAGAGTTTAAATTGGGCCTTGGCCGTCCGGGGCTAAGCCCCGGCACATAGACTCCAGGGCAGAATACTGCACGCGGACGGCTACCCGACGTGTGAACCACAAAAAAATGAACGTAAATAGTGGAAGAATGTGTCGGGGCTCTTATACCAGGGTATTTGCTCTTTGTACTGGTGCCCGCTGATAGGTACCTGCTCTAAAACAGCCCCGTGCTAGTGTTCCTCTCTGTCTGAAGACCGTTTAAAGGCTCGTTCTCCCGAGACGCGGCAAGCGGTGGACTCTTGTATAGTGGAAGCATTTTGTGCAGTCAAAGCAGTTCGTGACACGGTCTCAGGGCGAACTGATTGCAAGGTCACATTTGATTTAACTAAACTAAATAAACAAAACAAAACTGTAATAGTGTATGTTATTTGCCATTTGTAATATTATTGTGGAATGACTAGAATAGTTTTCATGTCAGACATATGACATTTTACACGTAATTGTATTTCTACCTGGCAAACCAACTCTACCGCGGCGTTGGCCAACGGGACCGTATGCGCCCGCGCCCGCTCGGACCGCAATTAAAGGATGCTGACATTGACAGAGATGCTGACTGATCATACACGAGAGCATGTCAGGAGACGCGCGCCAAGTGCGTGAGATGCTCTGTAAACTTTTTAGTCCAAGAAAATGAATGCACCCAAACAGTAACTTTAAAAGTGCACACAAACCTGAGAAATTGCGTAAAGTCACATCCAGATGTTGCTAAATTATCCTTTATTCTTTTCTAAAGAGGGTATATTTGCTTAAAAGCACGCGTGTTTTATACTGGGTCATGAATTATACCCATTTCTCCATATAATGCATGTACTAACTAACTGTATAAGGTTGCGCTGCTGAGCGAGGCTCACACAGACTCTCCATGAGAAATCAAAACGCGCAACACACAGAAACTCAGCATACTGAGGTAAAAGTTCAAAATGTAAAGTTTTTATATTTAAAATCCAGTTAGGCAACATCACACAACGTTTTCACCATCACTACTGTTCAATGGTTCAATAAATAGTTCAATAAGCAATAATATTAGGGCACGTAGGTTAGGCCCTTTTTTAACATCACATTTTTTTTTCAATTTCAGCAGTGAAAATAATTCCAAAAGACACAGCAGAACCACAACACATCTCACAGCAACCAGCCTTGTAATTGCTGATTGATTCAGTGTATTGAACACATCCGTTAAGTTTCGTTTCCCCCATCCTTAAAAAAATAATTAATAATCTTACTACATTATTTAACACAGTATTTTTCTAGTGTAAATTATTTTATTTTACAACATAATAACAATCATAATATTGCAATTGTGGTAGATAAAATGTAAGAATTTGAAATAAGAAGTATTGATGAAATATTAATGTGCCCTAAATAAAGGTAAAAATCCAAACTTATATATATATATATATATATATATAAACCGACAACATAGAGCCCCCCCACATACCAAATCCCAATTTAACCCCTGGTCTCGAGTGTAAAAGGTGAAATTATTTCCTCATGAAAATAAAGTCCAGGAACTCTCACAAAAACAGATGCCACGCAATGAAACAATAAAACTAATCTGGAGAAGAGATCTCCAAAGAGAGCAAACAACACCATCCCTTGCTCATTTACAACCCCCTTCCTCCCTCTCCTCTCCCCTTCCTTGCCTTTCACTCTTCTTCCCCAAAAGCAAGAATATCTGTATACCACGTGTTATATCTTGTGAATTTATTGTTTTTCCCCTTCATGTTTAATATTGTTCTAGAGGTCTCAGTGCGATTGGTAAAATGGTCTCAGTTTTACAGCAGTCATTTATATTCTGAAAAAGATTGAAAACTCTTGAAGAACTTTGTTCTGCTGTGGAAGGGGTGTGTCTCCCACATGCTGCTGTGTCTCTCTCTGTGGTCAGGTATGCATCTCCCACTCTTAGATTCATCTTTGAGCGATTGATGTTATGTATTTATCTGAATTGGAACTGAACTTAATTCTGAATTGGATTCTCATTGTTCAATTATGTAATTGACATGATACATTTTACCTGACAAATAAAATTAATATTTAATAATAATATTTAATTTATTCTGATCTCTTCTGAAGTCATTATGACTAGTAGATCATGTGGAAGCTGATGCTACCTCAAATCTATGGCCAGGATTTACAAACTGAAGGCACCCAGATGAATGGAGCAGTAGGTACATCATTGCATTATCTTCTGATTCCTGTTTATTGCTAATCTAGTAAATTGTATGGAAAATGACTAGGTTAACTATACTTTTTTATCAAAAGCAAGCAGTAGGCGGCAGATATTAAGTGTTTAGTCAACCTACAACCTCTGACGAAAATCAGACTGCGAGTTTGTGTTCGTATGATCCACGTAAGGCCAACGTGAGACATAAATGAGTAAATAAGTATGGAATGCCGAGAATGATCAAATATCTAAATTGATATTTGTGATAAGCTTTTGATTAGAAATACAGCCTAAATTTAATGATCACTTGAAATTGGAGTCAGATTAAACACAAAGCTAGATTAAAATGGAAAATAAATCCTTATAATTTAAGAGCACTTTTCAAAAGTGCAAGGAAAAGATCGAACATGCATTAAAACTTTAACCAGGCCACTGGTACGTATGTAACTCTAGTTCCCTGAGGGAACGAGATGCTGGGTCTAGTCACCACACTTCTGGTACTTCCCTGCAGCGCTTACTTCTCTAATCAGAAACTGCTTGCTGCATGCATCACACTTTTGCTTTTAAGATTCCTGGTCTCTATGTCACCCAGCCCGTGCGTCTCGCTTCTTTATTGTACTGATTGCACACGTGTTTCAGAGCGTGGTCACACTGAAGCCATTCCCAAAGCATTCGATGCAGCATCTCGTTCCCTCAGGGAACTAGGGTTATATACGTAACCTAGAGATGTTCTTTTTCATTAGCCAACCAAAAATTATCCTGCACAATTGAAATCAATCCAAGCCCGACTGTACTGTATAACTAGTCAGTTTAGCGATGCTGCTCCTGATATTTATACAAAATTCCATAATAGTAGTGCTCATCATTAGTATTTTAGGTTAAGTACATTAGTACTTAATCATATTAATTACAATAATTAGGCAATAACTAGATAATAACCCCCCCCCCCCCCCCCCCTTTAAGTAATCACAATGTAAGTACACGCGAGTGCATTTACTGTAAAATAAAGTACAACCTCATAATGTATTTTATCCTTCTCAGCTTTGATTAATACAGGTTGTGCTATCTAAGGTGGAGAGACCAAACACACCCAAGATAAAGACTATAAATATTACTGTATCAGTATGATTTCAGATAATGATTCATAGTTCAGTCCAGTAACAGGGTTGTTTTATATCAACATTACATCTTTTCTATCCTGTAGAAAAAATAAAATAAAATACAAATAAAAATACAAATATAATTTTTTTTGGTAATGTTTAGTAATGTATCACATTAATACTGTACATACAGTACAATGATATATCTAAAAGTATGCTAGTATGATCGTCTTTTGTTATACTGTTGCGCCATAACACTTTATATTGCTGTAAATGTGTAATGGTTATTATGCAGCCAGTGGAATCTGAATATATCTGAGTATCACACATTTCAAGTAACGTTAAAATTTCTGCTTACATAATCATCCGATTGTCACACGCTGTCCTCCTCCACAGCAATATCACCTGTAGAGGTCAGGTCAAGGCCAGCAGATGAGGTTTAGTATTAAACACTGTCTTGCCCCAGATTACAGCACGCTAACCGTAAATGTCAACAGTCATGCGTACTGTCAATATCACTTCTATGTCTAGCATTAATTACTGTGAATTTAATCCAATGAACAACCAAAAAAAGCTACTATGCATACATACAAATGAAAATTTTGATAAAATGAATTTGATTTAAAAAAAGGATTTACTTTCAACAAAGCCCTTAATTTTAAAGCACTTATAAAGCTTGGACACCTCTGTTTTAAAGAATATCACATTTGTATAGATTTATTAAGTCAAGATAAAATCAAAATTGATTCATGCATATTATTTGCTGGATATCCTGCTTCATATGCAAATATAAAATAAAACATGTTTGGGAAAGTATATATTCCATATGACATTAAAACTAGCATCATTTTTTCATGATAATAAACTTAAGTGAATGCTTTTTTAGAGGTCTTTTTAGAGTAAAGCATGCTTTGGAATATATATATATATATATATATATATAGTATTTTATATATAACAAATTTAAACGTATATAACTTTTTCTTTAGTTTTACTTTACTTTTACAACAGTTAGGAATGTAATTTTCAGGTCAAAGCTAAAAAAAAGTAGTTAACATGTAATAAATGTATTATAACTATTCTATAAATGTAATTTTGTACCATGAAATCCCCTAAAAAAAATATATATATATATATATATATATTATTTTTTTTTTTTTTTTTTTTTTTTTTTTTATCAAAATAAAATATAGTTCATTTCACAGAAATAAAAGTCTGCCAACTAGCATGTTTTATAGTTAGTGTCCAGAGTACAGTAGTTCAGCTGAAAATCAAATCAAATCTGTTGTATCGTGATCAGCTGTTCAGTCGTGTGTGTGTGTGTGCAGATGCTCATCACGCACTAAGCATCGGTGAAGACGTCACACCGCTGGGTTCCAAAGATCAGAGGTGGCACTTCTACAAGAACCGTCCTTATGTGCTGGACTTCGTGGAATATTATGCCATTAGAAGTGCATTTGCTTATCAGTTAAATAGTAACTTAACTTGATAGCTTAATTGCAGTTAAATGCCTCATAGGCTGTAAACAGCTTTATAACACTTTTATTTAAAACGTACTTTTAAATTTTGCAGTGTTGCATACAAAACATGGCTAGGCTGCCTGGGGAATACAGTAGTTGCTTGGGAACACTTTGGACCTGTTTTTATGTGCAATATATAACATATATAATAACCTGAGGTACCTTTTGTTATCTGTACTTATCTCTGGTATTTATTTGGTGTCACAGTGCCAAAACTGCAGTCTTTTCTTTGATGTTTGTAGCAGATTTATTCCAGTTGTACACCGCTAGTGCTGCGACTATGTAATATCAGATATTCAACACTTTTGGAGAATTTCCTCTGTCTGTTATGTCAGCAACATCAACAAAAATGCCATTGGTTGTGTTTATTAAAAATGAATTGTATGTTTTGTAGTCATGTGGTGTAATCATGTGGAATGAGAAGACAACAAGCTCAGAAGAAAACAAGCTCCACTCACATTTGTGCAGCACAATGGAGAACATTCAATTGGTTCATTATAGATTTAAACCATATTACGGCAGATATCACCAGCTACTGAAACTCAAAGATACTGTTCCAGAGATATCAAGATTTTCTGATAATGGCACTGTTGGTTTTGATTGTTTTTTTTAGTTTGTTTTGTTTTTTTAAACCAAAGTTGTTGCAAATGTTCTACCATGATAAGTAGTGAAAATCCCTTTCATTGGCATACTTTAACAACCATGGAATCTTTCCATTCCACAAAAGGTTCTTCATAGTGGAAACAGGTTCTTCAAAATATTACAATGATCTTTACACTAAGAAAAAGTTAAGTTTTTGGAAACTTAATTTAGCGTATTTGAATAAACTTCTAAGGAACTACTAAGTATTACATGTTTGGTATGTTCCACATTACAGAATTGAAGTGATGAGTTTTTAATATTTTCTTCAATAAATATTGGCCAGAGTCTAGAATTTGTTTCTGTAATCAGTAGTATACATGCACAAAATCAATCAAGTTTAATGTTCAGTGTCTCTGGAGTAACCTTAAGGGTCAGTGTTGGGGAAAGTTACTTTTAAAAGTAATGCATTACAATATTGAGTTACTCCCTGAAAAGTAACTAATTACGTGAATTACTTTTTCAATTACTTTAAAGTAATGCATTGCGTTACTGTGGCGCTACTTTTTAAATCTGGGCAGGGCTTGCTTGTTTGTTTTCAATATAAAAAGTTATTTTGTTGGCAAATGTAAAAGTCTTTTCACACCAAAAGCCTCAGGCTTAGAGAAAAGTAAATTCATGTCTGCACAGTTGATCACAGAAGAAAAAAAATGTCAAATGTCAAAAAAAGGAAAACAAATGTTAGATTATCTTGAGTAATTTTTGCTTATTAGTGTGAATGAATTGGATCATTGAAGGTCTGCAGCAAAGACATTGGTTAATAAAATGGGATTAGATACATAAAGAAATTTTATTATTTCACATATTTAATTATTGCAGGTAAGTCTTTTTATTCATTTTGAGGAATACTGGATCCGTTTTTGTGAGTGAGATGAATTAATGCATGTTCACATTTATTCTACACTGTAAAAAACAAAATAAAGTTTTTTGAGTCAATTTAAAATAATTTGTTACCTGGCTGCCTTAAAATTTTAAGTTTAGTCAACTCAAAGAAGTTTAGTCAACTTGAAATGTTAAGCTGTACTAAGTGACAACTTAGATATTTGAGTTGATTCAACTTAAAATTTTAGGGCAGCCAGGTAACAAATTATTTTAAGTTGACTCAGCAAATTGTGTGTTTTATTTTTTACAGTGTAGAACTAAAGTAACATCTTACTCCCGTGGAGTGGGGAGTGAAAAGATATTTTCCTGTCATTAAAAAGTTACTTCACTAGTTACTAGAGAAAATAATATTATTACATAACTTGCAGTACTTGTAATGCGTTACCCCTTAACACTGTTACAATAGAGACAGACCTCCACTGAAAAGAAAAAGGGTAGAAAATTTTCACTCAGAAATTGCTGGTAAATTTGACATACAATAACAAATAAATGGCAAGTAATGCACTGAAATAAAACTTCATAGTTTCACGCATAGTTTTACGCAGACTGACAATACTCGCTCAGTAGATAAAGATAAATAAATATATCTCTTAAACAGTTTAACAGAACATGTAAACATAACCAGCTCTGTTGGGTTAAAGATGTTCTTCTTCTCTCCATTAAGTGACAGAAATATTGAATTTATGATCCATATTTTTAGATTTATTTCAAACTTGGGTTTTTGCCTTCATTACATCTATTATCTGTTTCTGTCTTGTGTTTTACTTCCTTATGTATTTATTCATGTTCAGTGCCAGTTGTCATTTATTAATGTATTCACCTAATAATTGTTGTTAGAGCACAGTCACTTTTGCTAATAATAATTGTAAATTGTATTTAATGTTTTACTAACATAGTAATTACACATTTGTAAATAGGAAGTTGCAATGTAATAAATGTAATAGCTTTAATTTGTTATATTTAATAACACAAGTACTTTACATGTGCTTTAGACTACGTTAACACTGCCAAAAAAAAAAAACATTTCATTAAATGTGACCCAGATGTGTTTTTTGCATGACAGTGTGAACGGCACAATTTGCATGGAATCTGATCTTTTACAATCAGATCTGAGCCACTTCAATATGTGGTTCTAAATCTGATACAGGTTGGATGTTTCAATGTGATCTCATGATATTTCGTATGTATTTTTTATGTAAAATGCGGTTCTACAAAACATACATGTACTGTACATTTACTTACAATTTTCCAGACACTAAAACGTACAATACTCATGTATTTACAGCATCTAAACGTACAAATACTTACGTATTTTTATCATTTTAACTTACAATATTGACGTTTTGACGACACCTAAAAACGAATCCTTATGAATATTGAAATCGCTGCATTATTTTCATCATTGTTGTTTGTAGTTGTCATACCAATGGCCTTATGTTTTCAGCTGCATTATTAAATAGTTTAATCATTTACTTAACATGAAATTACAACATTTTATACTGTTCTGTGATTTTTCCAGCCAGCTCGAATAGGTTTCCAACGGGTCTATATAATGTTAAACAAGACTACACTTTAAACCTTTAAAATAAATGACATTTCTGCATCCGTTTAACCATTAATGTAATATTGACTTTGTTTGCTGTGGTGAAACACAAAAAGAAGTTTACTCCGACATGCTGACTAACAACAGAACCATAAAATACACAGATCATGCATCACAATTAAATTTTTTTACACATTACATTACAAAACATTTTTGCAATAAATAAATGATTGCGATTGCACTTTCTGTCTGTCATGTTTTTCTTCATTAATGTAAAGAGAGAGTTATGGTTAACATTAGGTTTAGAGGTAGGATTTAGAGGTGAGATTAATGACTATAAAAATATTTTTATGCTATATCATTACTAAAATGGTCATTTCCCTGCATATTTTGGTCAGTTACGTTTTATATCCTTTTATATTCGCAATTAAATGGGTAGAATAAGGTTTGGAGGTAGGTTAAGGGAGCTAAAAATCTAAATTGCGTAATAATAATAAAATGATAAAAATGCATATTTGCTATAAAATGGGTAGGTTTAGGTTTGGAAGTAGGTTAAGGGAGCTAAAAATCTAAATCGCGTATTAATAAAATGATAAAAAGGCATTGATACAAATATCTTAATGAAATAAAAGATACGTAAATATTTTAAGTTTTTTAGCTAAAAAAACATAGGTATTTGTATGTTTTAAACATTGAAATGCGTCTAAATTGTACGTTTTTGCATCAATGAAAATGTACAAAAATATGTTTTGTGCCTCTAAACGTTACATATAAATACCTACGTATAAACAATGAGACCAGGCTGGATATTTCGCAGTGCGACCTCAGTTTGAACAGTCAGATCGGAATTTGCGACTTTTACACCATTCGAGAACGGCACGAGTCACAATTGTGCGGTAGCGCATACTACCGCAGGTGTGTTTACTCACTGAAACTTGGAGGAGAGCAGTGAAGTCAATTTTCTGGCTTCCATTACACATTGTTTTATTGATGTAAGCCCACAGAACGTACACACCGACTTCCATGGCCTTCATGTTTACTTTTTACGACAGCGCAATACGCGTGACGTCTTACGTTACTGTCGTTGTGCGCATGCATTTCAGTTCAGGCCAATGGCAAGTTCACACAGGAATCGGATATGGGCCACATTTTTTAAAACAATTTGAACAGGCAAACAAAAAATCAGATCTGAGCAGAAAATGGGAATTGAGCATTAAGATAAAATAGTTGTACTTCTTAAAGCACGATTAAAGATTATTAAAATATTATAATTTAAACTGACCTTTAAAGTAAAACTTATTGTAAACTACTTACATTATTTAAAAAACAATTTACAAAGTGTATTTAAGTGTGTTAATAAACAAAGTAAACTTTCTTTAAGTACACTTCAGTTGGTTTTTATTTCATTAATATTATATCTGCAAGTACAGTATTTTAAAAATATGTTTATGATTTAGCGTACACTACACATGCACATTCAATACAAAGTGCACTTTTTTTTTACAAGGGTAGATAGGTATATCTGGTATACTGTTTTATAGAATCTTCAATTATGACAATAATATTATTTTTTTTTAATTTACAGAGTTCAATGGGTTCGGCAGAATGGGAATGACAAACAAATCTGCTATAAAGCATTTTAATGATTTATCCGAACACTAATATACACTAACAAGTAGTCAGTTACCAGACACTTTACCCTAAGTGACTTATAATACATTTATTACAGGTAAACTCCCTGGAATAACCTATGGTTACGTGATTTGTTCAGTAAACACATGATAGCTTATGGACCAGCCAATGGATGTTTAGCATGCCACAGCTGGACAACAGTCACATACACTACAACCATGCACTACACACACTTTTTTTCAGTGCTAATGAAAGAAATTATTTGGATCCAGATCCAGTCACCAATGATTTTCATTTTCAAGTATTAGTGACAAAAGAACCAGCAGTGAGCAGCAATCACGTGTGCTGAATTCTGCATTTCATACAGTTATCTTTTTATGACTGTGTGGGTGAGATATTTTGTTTCACAGGTCAAGGGTTTTCTTACAGAAAGATTTTGTTTACTCAGTTTTCCACACAAATCAGTTCAGTTTCAATGGAAACATCTGCAAGGTCAGCAAGGCTATCTATTAACACACTGTCCATTAAGTCGAGAAGATATGTACATTTCAGTTCCTGCTTGCAGTGATTTAATTTTATTTTTGTAGCCATCATTTCCGTAGATCCGGAGGATGTGCTGACAGTACAAACTTACAGGAAATCTAGTGTAATCAAGCATTTAAAAATCTTGACAAAAATTCTGGTATGATGACTCTTAAGTCTGATTTTAGAACTTTCTACAGACTTTTCTACAGACTTTTCTTAGTTTTTGATATGTACATGTTATGGTATTTGTTATTTGATACAGTGCCTATAGAAAATCAACATAACCTGTGAAAGCCTTTACCTTTTGTCGCATTACACCCTGGAAAATAAAATAACTTTACAATATAATAATTTTTAGAGCTGAATGTACACATTATAACCCACATAATTAAAAAAAAAATTCTGCAGGATTATTAAAAATGAATCAGTGGAATGCCTGATTTGGTAAAGAGTGTACCATTATAAACTTGTTCAGGTGCAGATTAAACACCAGGCTAATTGCCCCACCTGTCATCATTAGTAGTGGTTTTGATTACTTGAGAATAAAACAAGCTGTTTCTTGAAGATTCCACTGTTTGGTTTCATGTCTGTTAATTATTTATTACTGCAGATGTGAACTGTAATGTTTATTGTCTTTTCAGGCAGGATAAGTGATATTAATTGCAAAGCATGGTGTAAGCTATACCACACTGCCGTCAGTAATTAAATATATTTAACGTAATAAAACATATTTCTGTACAGCATGTAATTTTGCTGTAAAATATTAAATAGTCATGGCCAAAAACATCAGCAACCTTGCAATTCTGTCAAAAAATGCAACCCTTCTCTCAGAAAATTGTTGCAGTTGCAAATGTTTTGGTACTCACGCATTTGGAACAACACAAAAAAAGTCAAATCTGATACAATATTAATATTAATATTTTAATATTAATAGATTAATATTTGGTAGCACCCCCTTTGGAAAAAAATTAATGGAGCGCAGCGTTAGTTCTGGCACGTCACGTTAGTTAAGCTTGCATCAGCTCCATTCAGTCATTATTCAGCAACTATTGCTTTGCTCAGGAGCTAACCACCCACCTCCATCCCCAACTCCTCCTCTCATCCAGTAAGGACTTGGCATTGGATATTTCTCGTTGAGTCAGACCACTGAATTGTTGTTACATAAAATAATCACTTACGACATTAATGATATCTGCTACTTTAAACATTAATGTTGGTTCTGTTTACCCTAGGGGTTTATTCATGCTCTCCCTGCTAAAATCCATGCTAGGCTTCATGGATGGTCAGGGAGTGTTTGCCCAGAACAAAACCATACCCCCAACCTAAAATACATGCTAATTGTAAGTTATCTTTGACGATAGTGGTCCTGACAGAACTGAAATCAATCACTTCCTGTAACCATGAGTGAGTTTCTTACACCTCTCTATTGGAATTTTGAACCACTCTTCTTTTGCAAACTGCTCCAAGTCATTCAGATTTGAAGGATGCCTTCTCCCAACTGCTGTTTTGAGATCACTCCACAGCTGTTCTACGGGATTCAGCTTTAGACTCATTGCTGGCCATTGAAGAACTCTCCAGCGCTTTGTTTGTAACCATTTTTTGAGTGCTTTGTGAAGTGTGTTTTGGGTCATTGTCCTGCTGGAAGAACCATCACCTCTGTTGGAAATGCAGCTTTCTGACACTGCGCCCCAAATTTCCTTGGTAATCATCATGATTCATGATACCATCCACACAGTCAAGGCATCCAGTGTCAGAGACAGAAAGCAACCTCAAAACATCTTTGAACCTCCACCATGTTTGACTGCAGGGATGGTGTTCTTTAATTTGAAGGCCTTTTTCTCATCTGTCCACAGTACGTTTTCTCAGAAGGATTGTGGTTTTGTCACATAAGTTTTGGCAAATTCCAGTCTTGCTTTTTATGTGGAAACAAAAACAATAATCACATGAATACCAAAACAATTTTCTGAGAGAAGTGTTGCATTTTCTGACAGAATTGCAAGGGGTACCAATATTTTTGGCCATGACTGTATGACCTTGGATTATTAAAAGGAACTAGCATTATTAAAAGAAAAGCATCAGCTTATAAATTCTGTAAATTTTATCACAAAATACAAAGTTTTATATAAACTATATAACTGTGTTTTTTTCAGCCACAGAAAGAAAGTAAAACACACTATGTCACATAAAGTCACATTTACCTCATGAAATACATTCATTGTTCATAAACTCGATAATCAGCTTGAAAACAAACAACTCTAAAGAGAAACATTGCATTACGTTTACGTCGGGAGTAGTTTTGCCTGATCATAGTTTTAGTTAGTGCAACAGGTGTAAATATTTATCATAAAGTTGGACGTTGCAAAGCCCAACTTAGGGCTTACACCTAGATTTTTTTAAGTCTAGCTGGAGCAACCGGCCCCAGAAGGCCAAAGCCAACTTTGAAGTACTTACAAGGCTTTATGGCTGAGTCTGATCTGTCTGTGCATGTGACAACTATCTCCCAAGCTTTACACAAAGCTGGCCTGTATGGCAGGATGGCACGAAAGAAGCCTTTCTCGTTTCAGCAATGCAAAAACACATTTGGAGTAGTCTGATACCTTCTGGCAAAAGGTACTATGGTCTGATGAGACCAAAATTAACCTTTTTGGACTGAACTCTAAGCGCTATGTTTGACGAAAAGCAAACACAGCACATCACCCAATTTGACTGAACTTGAGCAATTGTGCAAGGAAGAATGGGCAAATATTACTCAATCAAGGTGTGCAAAGCTAGTACAGACATATCCAAAAAGACTGATAATTAAAGCAAAATGTGGCTCATCCATCCCTGTTATTGTTTTTTTTTTGTTTGTTTGTTTGTTTTTTATTAATTTGCAGAACTGTTGTGTTTTTTCTTTCATATAGCTGCGATTCAGCCATAGGCACGAAGCCACAGGTAATCACAGCCAGACTGATATAAAGTGATACCACACATCTACAAGTGTGATATTATGTTTATACAACAGTTCAACGACACAAGTGTGTAAACAAATAAGAGACAACCATGGAGCATTTAAACAAAAATCTGTGTGCAGAACATTTGCTACTAAGCAATTCAGTCAAGAGTTCAAAGGCAGCACTCTGATACATCACTAAGGTAATATAAAAATATAAAGTTACTGGACTTTGCCCTCTGCTCTCGAACAAATAATAGAATAATGAGATCTAAGATTTGCAGTTACATTTGCCCAAAGTTAATTATAGCTCATGTTTAACCACTATAGAGACATCAGAGCCAGCTGCAAATTTCAAAAGATCTGGCTGAGGTAAGGCTGCTCTTGGCAGGTTGACATGAGCACCAAATGGCCACTGACGCCCTGGAGTTCACATATCCAAAAACATCAAAGCAAATAATCATCAAATAATCCTTATTATCAAACCACATACTTGATGTTTAAACTACATTCTAAACTCTTGCAACTACATTCTATGACATATCAACAGTATTATTTTTTTCAATTATAATGGATTTGGGCATTCACAATGACACTGCCTGTGAGAAATGCTACAAGCGGAGTAATTCAAACGATGAAATGGTTCCGTATGATATTAGGTGAATAACGATTCAGAACCAGAATAAATGGCCGAACTGTTGTATAAATGCAATATTACACTTGTAGAGGTGAGTTATGGCTGCCAAAATAAACTGTTGTGTGTGTGTTTATATATATATATATATATATTTAAATATATACTGTATACATTGTATAAATATTACAGTTTTTGTGAAATGTAATTTTAAAACTTTTTTAGTTGAGAATGTGGATAATTAAACTTCGAATATGTAGTTCGATAAAAAAATGCAATGTTTGTGGAGAGTTCAGCGCTCATGAACCCATCAAGAGCAGCCTTATGTTGGCCAGATCTTCTGGAATTTGCTGCTGGGACTGATGTCTCTATAGTGGTTAAACATGAGATATAATTTGTTGGGGGTATATCCACACAGTCTTTGCTCTCATTAATCTATTATTTGTTCCAGAGCAAACAGTTTTCGCTAAGGCAAAAAATCACATTATATTTTATGTAACATTAAGTCTGTATAAATATTACTAGTTTTAGTTTAGTATTTAGTATTGGGAAACAATGTTTGTGTTCGCGATAGTGTTTACGTTCATTGTTCTGCCAATAGATGGAGACTTAAGACTGTTTTTATGAGTGAGTCCGCAGTAAATACTTTTATATTGAAAGAGACTTAAACAGGGTTGTAAACAAGGAAGTTTTTTTTACTTTCAACAACACATTGTAAGACAGCCAACAAATGCACTGAGCAGCACTGTCATTGGAAATCACCTTTAACAGCTAAAAATATACACGGTAAAAAAATATTTGAGTCAACTTAAAGTAATTTGTTACCTGGCTGCCTTAAAATTTAAAGGTCAGTCAACTCGAAAAAAAAAAAAATTGTCAATTTGAAATGTTATGTTTTACTAAGTGACAACTTAGATATTTGAGTTGATTCAACTTAAAAAATTTTAGTTTAGTCAACTTAAATATCTAAGTTGTCACTTAGTACAACTTAACATTTCAACTTGAATAAACTTAAACTTAAAATAATTTGTTACCCTGCTGCCTCAAAGTTTTAAGCTGACTCAACAAATTGTGTTTTTTGTTTTTTTACAGTGTAGTAGGACAGAGATATTCAAACAGACATTTACACTTAATCTGTGGCAAAGGGAAGTAGTTCTGCACAAAAGAGGGTTTTTAAAGACATTTGTTGTTTTTTATGTAACACACCCGAAGGCTGTGGGTTCGAGTCTCAGTACTGGCAGGAATTGTAGGAGAGGGGTAATGCATGTACAGCTCTCGTTAACCCCCTCAATTTCTGAGTTGTTTTAAAATTTATCCTGGCTCTTCCAAGCTTTATAATGGTGGTGGATAGTGGCTATTATTTTGAAGCTCCAAAAAGCTCCGTCGTAAAACTAATGTCTTCTGAAGCGGATCCATGGGTTTTTATAACAAAAATATTTCTATTTTTAAAATTATAAACTTACTGACTTCCGGCAACGGCCATATGCGCATTCACAAGGGAGTCAAGTTCCTGGTCGGAGTAACGTTACTCCAGTTCAAACAAATAAGGCTGTGCAAAAAACTTTAGCTCATCTTCTCTTCTACTTTTTTTTGAACTTCTTGTTTTTAACTTTTAATCCGTTACCGACGTTTAGTATTCTCGTTCGTTAAATTGTTTTCATATTTTTTTCATTTTTTAGTTTTTATTTTGAAAGTATGGTAAATACTGGTAAAATGCACCAAAATCACATGAAAAATACACTTTTTGATATGCCATAAAAATAACAGGTAACCCATCTAAATTATCTAAAAATTAGCATCCGCATTTTATGCAGATTTGGTGCCACCTATATTTGTGGGTATATTATTGACATGTCAAAGTCTAGACCCTGAATATAAGACGAATACGTTTTTTTTCAGAAAAAAAAAAAAAAAACTTGTCTTATATTATATATATATATATATATATATACGGTAATTATGCAGATTGTCAGAGAGCACCAAAATCTGTTTCCGGGTCCCTGCAAGAGTACTATGGTTGAAGGATTTGTTGGATCATCATAATAATCTAAATCAGATATCAGTTTTGTTCCAAGTTCACTTTCTTTACCAGTACAGTAATTTATTTTTAACATTCTGCTTCTACATCTGCAAGAACTTTGCGGCTGTCGGATTGTCATCATGATCTAGATCAGAATGCAATTTTTCAGTTGGAGATGGATTGTGTTTTTGTTGATGTTTTTTATGCCTTTGATTAAAAAGGATAAGTGTAACGTTAACAGGAAGTAAAAAGTCCGCAAGCTGAGACTTGAACTCGGGACACCTGAAGCACAAAGATACTACATGAGGGCGTGCTGCCCACGAGGCTATCAGTTCTAATTTTCAGCATTTGTTTACTAACAGTATTGTATGATTTTTAATTACATGCTTTTATGGTCATTAAAGTAATAGTTCACCCGAAAATTTCACCATAATGTACTCACTCTCAAGCCATCTTAGGTGTATATGACTTTCTTCCTCCAGACGAACACAGTCGGAGTTGTTTTAAAATGTATCCTGGCTCTTCTAATGGTGGTGGATAGTGGCTATTATTTTGAAGCTCCAAAAAGCTCATATATCCGTCCTAAAACTAACCCATAACACATGTCTTCTAAAGCGGATCCATGGGTTTTTATAACAAAAATATATCTATTTTTAAAATTATAAACTCACTGACTTCCAGCAATGGCCATATGCGCGTTCGCAAGGAAGTCGAGTTCCTGGTCAGCGTAACATTACTCCGGTTTAAACAAATAAGGCTGTGCAAAAAATTCGAACTCTTCTTCTCTTATAGTGAAATTCATTGACTTTTTTGTTTAACTTGTTTTCAACTTTTAATCCATTACCGGCGTTTAGTATTCTCATTCGAGTTTACACTACGAATGTGGTTTATGTCATACGTCGAGTCAGAGGTCAGGGAAAAAGCCAGAACTCGACACTCTCTCGAACATGCGTACAGCGTTGCCAGAAGTCAGTAATTTGATTTTATAATTACAAACTCCATGGATCCCCTTCAAAAGACATGTGTTAACACCCCAGAGGCGTATGGGTTAGTTTGACGACAGATATATGCACTTTTGGAGCTTCAAAATAACAGTCCACTATCATTATGAAGCTTAGAAGAGCCAGGATAAATTTTAAAACAACTCCGACTGTGTTCGTCTGGAAGAAGAAAGTCATATACACCTAGGATGGCTTAAGGGTGAACTATTCCAGAATTTCAGTTTGTTGAGCACACCCGAAAACGTAGTGCAATCTCAGCTAAATTTTGGTTGATTTCAATTCTCATCAAGGGGAGTTGACTGGGAGGGTGAGATCAGTTCAAAAGTTCAATAAGGGCCACCCTAATATATATATATATATATATATATATATATGGAGATAGATGGACTGAGCGAGTGTGATTACCTGCATCTGATACAGTGATAATGTGAGAAATACCACAAGTGACATAAATGGTTGTTCCTATCGCACTCCTATAAGCCAGTCAGTTTTGTGGACATTCACACATAGACTAGTCATTAGTCAGGTGGCTACACAGCATTTGACCACTGAATTTACAAAAATCACTTCAGGTGACTTCACTTCACAAGAAGCCTTTCAACATTACATCAACTACTTATGAATGTTAATTTGAGTTATCACTCATTTAGGTCATTTAGCCATGTATTACTATGTCTTTTGAAGGCTTTTGTCTTTCAAGCACATTCAAATGCACAAATTGTTGTATTTCATTTATATGTAACACTGTTAATAACATACATAATAACAACAATTATGTATTTTATATATATATTTATATATAATATATTTTCTTTCTCTTTGTATTTCTTAGCAAGATAGGTAAAAAATAATCAAAAAGTAGTCTAATTGTGGTACCTAAAATGTATAATGTAATGGATTACGTTACTAAATTTTTGTTATTTGGAATCAGTAATGGATTACAATTTGTACTTTTTTCCTTTTTTTTTCTTTTTTTGCATCAATCACAATTGCAAGCCTGTCTCTGAAATATTTTGATGTTTATGTGACTTGGATTGCTCCTTCAGTTAAAGTATACAGGGACTTTTTTTAGTTTACAGTCCATTTTATAGTTCACCATGAACAATAAAATTTGGATTACACAAAAAACACACCGCTCTTCAACATGATCTAAGGTATTATTCATGTCTAAAGCACAAACAGTGTGAAATGAGGTAAACACACAAAAAATAAATACTTACAGAGATAAAATGAGCAACAGTGATACAGTCATAGGGAAAGTCAGTCAAACACAACCCTGTATTTACCCATATTTTAAATTAGACATTTCATTGTGTTTTTGTTTGTTTTATTTATTTTTGGAGATGAAAGAAATGTTTTCTGCCAGGATTTAATTTGTAAATTTATATTTTTTTTATAGTGTAGTCTAGTGATTATTATTTTAGCAAACACCAATTATTGTGTCTCGAATATGTGTCTGTTACAAGGAAAGAATATATTTATATTTTAAACTGTTTTAAGACTAAAATTCTGCTGGAAAAACGTTCATCTAGTGGTCATGTTTATATTTAGACTGCATGCATACCTGAAATATGATAAGAAAAACAGCCTTGCTCAGAATATTTCAAGACTTTAAAGCTTTAAGATTTATGTGCATCAACCTTTCACCTTGTTAGAGTAAAATCGTGACATATTATATCATCTACTCTTTTTAGGTTCAAGAGTTTAACCACACAAACTTAGTGAACCTGCAGATAAGCTAATTAAGCTTTTATCTGAATTATTTTACTGTGGGGGTGAAAACAACAAACAGTGTTTATTACATTTAATTTTTAGCCAGTCAGAGTAGTATAGTACGTGTCTTTTACTTTCATATGACATTTTTATCTGATATCATAAAGATAAAATAAGCAATGCAAAGTTGATAATTAATAATAAACCTACAGCTTCACCAAAAAATAGTATGACGTTATACCTTTTGTGTTTTGAAATATTTATTGTGATAATTTGCTGTAACTATTAATTTTTATATTCAAATGCTTGAAATACAATAACTTACATATTTAAAATATGTTTAGTTTAGTATTTTATGTTTAGATTTTAATATTTTCACAGTAAGATAATATTGACTAAGTTAACAATAAAAGTTTTTTTATTTGTTTCTCTGTTTTCATTTCAATTATTTTTTCTTAATTAAATGTATTTTATTTTGATATTGGAAACGGTTTTAAAAGAGACTTGTGATTGTTTTCAATTACTTTTGTATTCTGCATTGTGTATTTTCTCTTGTGTTATTTAGTGTGATTGTAAACAGTACCCTTTCTTTCATTTTCAAAAAAAAAAAAGTGAAATTGTTTTCAGCACATCAGTGTAAATGTGAAGGTCCAAGTCTTCCAATAAAACTTGAAGTAAATGCTGTGACACTTTTACTTTTGAAAGTATTTTGCATATTTTAGTTGTGTTTAAATGCATGATGCATGATATTATATGCATTTTAAGCTTTTGTTGTTTATGTATCAAATATGTATTAGTTATTTACTGTAAAACAAACATCTTGCTATCTACCGATAATATATAGACATAAATACTACATACTTTTAAACACAATACATACCTAAAGTTTTAGTACAGTGCCGTAATATAGTCATATTATAGAGTAATACTAAAAAATACTATTACGAGCCCCCTCCGGTAGTTTATGATTTTCTAGATCAGTATCGAAAAGAAATACCTTTACGTGATGTGGCAGATTGTCCAAAGTACTGTTGTGATATAAATGTGTGTTATAGAGTTGAATATACCTGATCCTTTGACTGCACATACGGCGTTATGTATAGAACGGGATGGGAGGGACTGCAGCTTGCTTATACTGACAAACTTGACTGTTAATCATTGAACATCACTTTAAAACGCTCAGGCCATGTTTGTAAACATGATGTTAATAAGATGCTGCTGTCATACCCTTACCAAGTAAAATAACAGTTTAAGATGTAGTTAACCACACATTTAGACTTACCTTGTCTTCGGGAGACACGAGAAAACGTAAAATGGTTGGCCCAGTGGGCTTTGAGCTGTAATACACTCTTGTTTTCAATAGAGGGCAGACTCTGACCGTGACAGAATACGTTGAAAACTGATACGAGAATTTCATATTCGGATAGAATATAATAGAATTTAGCAAAACCATTTCTCCCTCAAACTCAAGGTCTGTTTGACTACAGTATCAAGACACTTTGTGTGTTATTAACAGTGTTGGGGAAAGTTACTTTTAAAAGTAATGCATTACAAAATTGCGTTACTCCCTAAAAAAGTAACTAATTACATTAGCCTTCTTAGTTACTTTTTATGGAAAGTAATGCGTTACATTACTTTTGCGTTACTTTTTAAATCTGGACAGGGCTTTCTTGTTTGTTTTTAATATTAAAAAGTTAGATTCTTAGCAAATATAAAAGCCCTTTCACACCAAAATGAAATTAAGTGAATAAGGTTAAGGCTAATGGAAAATTAAATTCAGGTCTGTACAGTAGAACTGTAGGAAAATAAAGTTCAACACTCTTTAGCAATGAGAAAAAAGGCACAAAAAATGTTTAATCTAAAGTAGGTTTTACTTAAGAGTACACTGCAAAAAATGTTTTTCTTACTTAGATTTTTTGTCTTGTTTCTAACCAAAATATCTAAAACTTCTTAAATCAAGAAGTATTTTTTAGACAAGTAAAAATTATTGTCTTGTTTTTTTTCTCAAAACAAGTCAAAATTAAGTGTGTTTTTGCTTGAAACAAGCAAAAATAATCTCCCAGTGGGGTGAGCAAAATGATCTTGTTTTCTGTTTGAAATAAGATTTTTTTGCTTACCCCATTGGCAGATTTTTCTTTTAAATGGTTCATTGTTTTAAACACTGCTTTCTAAGAAATTAGAAAGAAAGCATTTTCCCTTTAAGTTTACAGCTCAATTATACTGTTTATTGTTTTTAATCACAGCTTTTTAAATAAGAAACAAATAACTTTTTTACTTGTATTTTTTACCTCACATTTGCTTACTTTAAATTGTTTTTAATCAGTATCAGCTGATGATACTACAATATCATAAACATAAACTTTGTATGTGTATTTTTTTTTTCTTTTTACTTTACTATAGGCTAAAACTTTGTTTTTCAACAATACATTTTTTCAAAGAACGAAAAATAAATGTTTGACTTAGCTTACAAGTTTTGTTTTGTTTTGCCCAACTTTTAGCCAGATTTTAATAAACTTTTGGGACACTCAAAGACAAAGAATGCCAAGCATTCATGTGTTGCAAAAGTAAACACACTTTGAAATAAAATGTTACTTGTAAAATGTCTGCATCCTAACATGTTATTAGTATTGTACTTTGCTTGTTCTAAGCAAAAACTCACTTAATTTTGACTTGTTTTTTTCTGAAAACAAGAAAATAATTATTTACTTGTCTTGAAAAACCTTCTTGATTTAAGAATTTGATATTTTGGCTGAAAACAAGACAAAAAATCAACAGCAAAATCACTGGTTAATAAAATGGGATTAAATACATGAAGGAAACAAAAAGTCACTGGCGTTACTTTTTTGAAAAAGTAAAATTAAAAAGTTTTGAAAATTAAAAAGCAATGCGTTGCTTCACTAGTTACTTGAAAAAAGTAATATTATTACGTAACTTGCGTTACTTGTAATGCGTTACCCCTAACACTGGTTATTAAGAGGTTATATCACTCTGTTTAAGCTGATAGTTAGCCTATATTTGCGGCTGTGTGCGCTGTGAGTGAAGTGAAGCGTAGTACCACCTGTTCTGGACTTTAGATCAGTGACACACGCAGGACTGTCCTGCTGCAGGTGTATATAAGACACCTGCGCCTCCTCGACAGTTACATCCACTGGACTAACAACAGACACATTCACTCACTCAGTCACCACACAGGACAGGTAGGACAATCACTCTAAAATAATTCATTTTAAATAAGCATGCTTGGTATTAACTGATGTCTTTAAAAGACATATATGTTGTTGTATCTTTAAGGCAGATTTGGGACTTTTTAGCTGCTTTTTGAAGTTCTTTTATAGGGAGTGTAGTGTAGGAGTTTCTAGTAGTCTAGGTGTGATCAGTGCCGATGAGTTAGGATCAGGGAGTGCACAGATTTATCTCTCTCATCTCATGTTAAGTGTTGCTTAACGGCTAAATCTTGATGATAAATCAATCTGCTGACAGACTGATCATTGCTTATTGTTTCTATAAGTGAACACAAATAATTGGTGAGCATTTGTGAACTTTTAACACATGGGCAAATCAACACAATCACGACAGGTGAGCCAACAATCAGAAAGAAAGAAAAAAAAAAACTTTACTTTGAACTTTAATTTTTTAAAGTTTAGTTTTTAATCACCGCTTTGTAAATGATAAACAAGTTTTTACTTTGAACTTTTTTATTTTAAACTGTTCATTGTTTTAAACACTGCTCTCTAAGATTGTTTTCCCTTTAAGTTTACAGTTGTTAAATTATACTGTTTATTGTTTTAATCACTGCTTATTAAATGAGAAACGGATAACGTTATACTTTGTACTTTTTTTATTTTAAATGGTTCATTGTTTTAAATACTGCTTTCTAAGAAAGAAAGGCATTTTCAAGTTTACAGCTCAATTATACTGTTTATTGTTTTAATCACAGCTTTTTAAATAAGAAACAAATATCTTTTTTACTTGTATTTTTACTTTACCTCACATTTGCTTACTTTAAATTGTTTTTAATCAGTATCATTTGGTGATACTACAATATTATAAACAAACCTTTTATGTGTATTTTTTATTTTCTTTTTACTTTACTATAGGCTAAAACATTGTTTTTCAACAATACATGCTTTCAAAGAAAGAAAAATAGATGTTTGACTTAGCTTACGAGTTTTGTTTTGTTTTGCCACACTTTTAGCCAGATTTTAATAAACTTTTGGGACACTCAAAGACAAAGAATGCCAAGCATTCATGTGTTGCAAAAGTAAACACACTTTGAAATAAAATGTTACTTGTAAAATGTCTGCGTCCTAACATGTTATTTGTATCTTTGTTGTAACTGAAGACAATGGGTCCGTTGACTGAGACTCATCTCCCCAAGCCGCTGCCGGAACTCGGTACGTACCCCGTATAAATCCACGTCCACACAGAGGCGCACTTCCTTCCGTCCTTCCCACTGTTCCTGCTTGCTCTCTGACTTCAGACGCGTGTCTTTACTCCCACAGACGCAGAGCTAGCGCGCAAAGATGCAAACGAATCCGAAGTATCATCAGAGCCGGAGCAGGAGGTGGACCCGTGGGACCTGCCCGAGCTCCAGGACACCGGGCTGAAGTGGTCAGGTAAGAAAAGCACCGAGAGTGAACCGTGGGACTCGATTTGAACTCCCACGCCTCACACTCTTTTTCTTTGTTCCGCAGAGCTCGACACGAAGGGGAAAGTTCTGCGCGTTGTTAAGGCCATCGTAAAGTTCATTCTTCTGCTGTGTTTGCTCTACATATTCGTCTGCTCTCTGGACATCCTGAGCTCTGCGTTCCAGCTTGTAGGAGGTACAATACACTTTCTTTAACTTTTTAACTTCTTTTTCTTTCTTCCATTAAAGTAGTTGTTTTTGTTCTTATTTAGAACTGTAGAATTGTGCCCTTTTAAGAAAAAGAACCTGCTATAGAACCTAACAATATCTCTTTATACAAAGTTTTGGATATATTTTACTTTAACCAAAAGCAAAAGTTTGGGAATACTAGGAACACGCTGAAACATGAGGCCCTCTTCTGACCAAACCCAAGATTTTTTTTAGACTTCACCCCCTCCCCCCAAGCTAAGCTGAGGCATGTAGTGCAATATAGTTTAACCCCTTAAATGTCACCTGGCCCCTTAGTGCTCTTTTTATTTATTTATTTTCTCTCCATAACATATTTTAGTAATCATCATAAATTATATATTATTTGAAAGCTTAAGACCTCAAAATTTATCCTGGGAAATTTTGAATTCAGAGATTCCATTACCATGAAAATAGTACTTTAAAAACGTTTGGCAGTGTCTTTCTGTCCCCCTTAGTGGGCCGTGTCAAATTACAAAATTCATTACAGTCTTTTAGAATCTCAACTTTTTATAATCTTGACAAAATACCTATTGTCTGAAAGGTCTGAGATTCAAAATTCTTTGGTTATTTTGTGATTGAAGTAATATTGACAGAGAAATTAGACATTTGTGACACCAAAAATGCATCAACAAAAAAAAAATAATAATAAATTGTTTGGATTGCACCCGGTATCTGTTTTGTGGTATAACGCCGTAAATACAATCTCAGATCTCTCTCAGATATCTCACATATATATATATATATATATATATATATATTTGATTGTGAAATGCATGTAAACTCTCTGCCCTCATTGTGCACTCCATTACACTGCCATGTAATCATTGTTATTGCTTTATAAGTTGACTATAAACTTAGAACTTTATGGTCTCGCTTTATCAGGTTCATGTCTCGTGGATGAAGAAAAAAAAAAGCGGCTATAAAAAATTTAAAAGCTACTTGTTTTTTATTAACAAATTAGAAGTATATATTAACATCGATATAATAAATTAACCATGATTTGCATTTGTGATTCCAGGGATTTCAAAAACAAATGTTCCTTTGCAAAAAAAAAAAGTTGTCAGGTCATCTTGATTTTTATCTATCTATAGCCTTTAAAATTAGATTAGATTTTGTTTTATTACTAATAATTTATTATACTTTTTATGGCATCCAGCGGCCCTTTGTTTGGAAGTTTGTTGACTATTATTGGAACTTCACAGTTCTATACTGTATTATCAAACTAAACAATCATCAGAACACACAAGGAATCCTAACTAGAAACTACAGTAGTCAGCATTTGAAGTGGATCAAAAAAGTTCATCAAGACGAGAACAGGTGTTGTTTTGGTTTTAGGACAACTTTAATGAAAGGATTTGATCCACTTCGAATGCTGACTACTGTATATAGGTTAAACAGTGTTGGTAAGTGGCTGATCTTCTGTAGGTTATCAGTGATGATGACTTCAAACAAACGGCGACTTATCACAGCACACATCAGTAACATGGTTAATCTATAATGGAGGGTGGTTGTCTCTGTACAGAAATAGATGTGCTGTAAACACAAATAGCATGGTTTGCTGTGTTTGTCATTGTGCTCAGGGAAGGCAGCTGGCGATATCTTCCAAGACAATGCGGTTCTGTCTAACCCTGTGGCTGGCCTGGTGATTGGAGTCCTGGTCACTGTTCTGGTTCAAAGCTCAAGCACCTCGTCCTCCATTGTGGTCAGCATGGTGTCATCAGGATGTGAGTTTGTGTGTGATTCATGTTCATACAGATATCTCCTCCCTCATGACGAGCACTGCCTTAAAACAACAGTAGCACAAATTGTAACAGTGAACCTTAAGGCACTAGCTGATATTCATTTAAAACTCAATTGTTATTTGTGTTATATTATACACATGAACACTACATTTCAATAGTTTAGAGTACTTTTATTCAGCAAGAATGCAATAAATTGATCAAAAGTGACAGTAATGACATTTATAATGTAACCAAAGAATTGTTTCAAATAAATGTTGTTCTTATGAACGTTCTATTCATTTAATGAATGCTTAAAAAAAAGTATCTGTGTCACAGCACTGTTTCGACACTGATAATAATACTAAATGTTTCTTGAGCAACAAATTGGCATATTAGAATGATTTTTGGATCATGTAACACTGAAGACTGGAGTAATGCTGCTGAAAATGTCAATTTTACAACTAATTCACATAGAAAAGTGTTTTTCAAATTGTAATTTTTCACAGTATTAATCAAGATGGTGAGCAAAGAGACTTGAAATAAAATCATTTCCAGTATTGCATACATTTTTCATTGTAAATTTCAGTGTTGGAGGTGAAGTCTGCAGTACCGATCATCATGGGTGCTAATATCGGCACTTCTGTGACAAACACCATTGTGGCCGTGATGCAAGCGGGAAACCGCAATGAGTTTCGCAGGTAAACTAAACAAAAAATATGGTTTATGCATCTATAAAAGCAGGGTTCCCACATTTCTGGACAACATAGAAATATCTGTGATTTCCTCACCTGGAGCTTGTGTTGAGTTAAACTTGCTCCTGAGTCAGCATAACATCTAAATATGGGGAGTCATTTGTATCCTTATACTCTCATTTCTTCCTTAGGATTTAAAGTAAATTAAATGGGAGCAAAAGTTGCAGTGATATGGCACTGTTTCAATAACTTTTTTCAATTTACTTGCTGATGAAAGAACTCAAGTTGAACATCTAAATGGGTTTTGTCATTGATTCTGTGTACCTCAGGGCATTTGCTGGAGCTACAGTCCATGACTTCTTCAACTGGCTGTCTGTCCTGGTGCTGTTGCCTTTGGAGGTGGCTTCAGGATATCTCTACAAGCTCACCAAACTTGTGATTGATTCCTTTAACCTCCAGACCGGTGCAGATGCTCCAGACCTGTTAAAAGTCATCACTGAACCCCTCACCAAAAATATCATTGAGGTGAGATCAGTAGATCTTTTGGTTTATCCAGTAGGTGTTGCTATTCTCCAGCATCTGTATGCACCAGTATCAGGCAGCTGAACACACAAGCTCCACTATGCCGTTGCTATTGTCCCATAATTTAACATTTGACTGGTTTGTTAGGTTGCTGGCACATTAAGACTTAATGCACTGATCTAATATACTGACACACATCCAGTTTTTCTGTAACCAAATCTGTTTGCAAGGACACTCGCTAAGATGGGTTTTTCTACATAGTTGTGTGTTTTTATCCATACGAGTACTGATTTAAGTTGTATGTACGATATATGACGGCATTGTGCATTTTCGAATAGAATATAATAATTCAGTTTACAGCACCTTCATAAATTAAATAAAAACTGAAGGCAAAAATGCAAAGTGGAGTTAAAGGGGACATCATGAAAAACTGACCTTTTCCGTGTTTAAGTGCTATAATCTCCTAGTGAACTTGTGTTTTTAACAAACTTGAGTATTTGACAGTTTAAGCGCAATAAGACATGAAAGAGTATAGTACTCGAATGCCGTGTGACAGTCATTTTCTGTGTGTGTGCTTAGAAAACGTTTTTATCAGAAATTTAAACTGATATGGCTTTAAAGCACATGATTTAGTACGATAGACATTATTGGTAATCAAAACCAAACCAGCTCATTTGCATTCAAAGGGACATGCACAAAAACAGCGTTTCTGCTTCCACTCAAAATGGGCTTTTTTAAAAATTATATAATGCATTATTTGTAGGGTATTTTGAGCTGAAACTTCAGACATTTTCTGAGGACGCCTTAGACTTACATTACATCTAAAAAGGGGCATAATTGGTGCCCTTTAAAAAAAATGCTATGAATCTTGTAGAAAGGTACATCAAAAAAGTATTACATACAACTTGTAATGCATTATCTGCAATGCATTACCAATGACATCACCATCTAGCTTTGGCCAAAATGATTGGAACACACCTGACACTGTAATTATGACTTCCGAACTCTAAGGACTTGAATGCACCAATATTTCTGTTGCATCACAGCTCAAAATCCACCTCCTAATTTTTGGCCACAAATGCTGTTGCAAAAAGGGAGTGCTCTTTCTGCACCTGCTTTGCTACTACATCTCTGCAACATACATTAAAAATCTTTTCCCTTGTTTTTCCAGCTGGACTCATCTGTGATTCGTGACATCGCCACTGGAGACCCGGCAGCCCGAAACAAAAGTCTGGTTAAGATCTGGTGTAAAAAGCTAGATATCACGGTAAGAAAGCAAAGTTGGTTAATGATTGCAGCACGCCCACTCACAAGATTAGGCTGTTAAAACATAAGGAAATGGAATTCGTAACACTGACGGGAATTCAGAAGAAATACACAAGTTCTATATATGTATACACACATACAAATATCCAGGTCTTTTATCCTAATTACTGATAAATCCTGTTAGCCGGATAACCAAGGCATTAGTCCTGTTGCCCCATTCTGAAACCTAGTGCATTGCCTTGCTGTGTACATGGACATTTTAAGTGAAATAAAACCTCATAAGGGTCTTATTTGTAGCACTCTATGTAGTTATGTCAACTGTGTATTGTGCATATAGAGATTAAACTCCCAATTGATTGCAATAGCTTGGGGTGTTAGCATGTTGCTAAGCTAGCAGTGTGACACTAAGCACAATGCAAGTTTTGAATTGCAACTGGGTTATGTTTTGGAGACCTTGGGTTGTTTAGTCAATGGGGTTATCTGTATTGGGTCACTTTTAAAATATGATGTAAGCTAAATATTAAACGAATTGGAATTGTATATCAAGAACTGTGGCCATAGATAAACGTATTTATTCAGTGAAAACAGGACAAAAGCTTCACTTTCTGTGTTACGTGTTGCTTGTGTTGAGTTAAGCTTTCTCCCATGTCACTATTGAGAGTCTTGAGCCATTTGTATACTAATGTTCTCATTTTCTTCATAAAATGTTAATCAATATAAATGGGGGCAAAAGTTGCAGTGAAATGGAACTGCTTCATCAACTTTAAACTTGCTAGTTGATAAAGTTGAACATCTAAATGGAAAATTTGTCATTCATTCTGTGTCAGGGCATTTGCTGGAGCTATGGTCCATGACTTCTTTAACTGGCTGTTATGTTGTTGTTTTTTCCAGAACCTTGTGAATATTACAGTCCCTGATTTCTCAAACTGCACGATTGGCGTCCCCTGCTGGGTGGTGGACGGCGAGATCTGGACTCAAGAGAACCAAACTGAAACGCTCAACTTGAAAAAATGTAAGTGCCTCTGCTTTCTGTGTGGCTCTTGTAGCAACCAGCACAAGAATGTCCTGGATCAATAGAGGCTGAAGCCTAATATCAATCCATTTCCCGTCCACTTCCTTATATAGTTGACTTATTTCAGCTCTAAGCCATCAACCGTGATTCACTCTAAGTGCCATGAGTACAATGGCGTCTCTTAAATGTCAAGCTTCACCTTTCCACCCCCCAACGAATCCATCTACTCTACCTTTTCAATGGGGCTATTCTTCATGACAGCCTTGGGCACTTGAGGCCAGTGCACCTGAACAAAGAGCCTCTGCCAATTTGGCAGCAAGGATTTTGCTCTGGGTATGAATTCGGGGGATTTAAATCAATGCAAGTAGTTAGATAGCACGTTGAAATTCCAGCCTTGACTTGGTTCAGTGGATTTGAGTATGTAATCATTCTGGGGTCCTTCAGCTGTAAAAGGGTATGCCCAGACTTTCAAGAAGCACAGTTCATCAGTTCCTCACCTGAGAATTTGAAGAACATTATTGGTAGGTTTCTATCAAAGGATTCAAACTTCAATACCAAAGACCCTCAAATTTGGTAATTTCCTTGCAAGGCTCGTGCTACAATAGGCTGGCATGTAAAGTAATATCTTATTCAAACTAAGCCACAGGAGTCTGATAAAATTAGTAATTGGTAGCAGATGTGCATTGACTTTGTAATCCAAATCTGGTTCATCCAGCTACTTTATGGACATTCACATTTCACATAAACATTGCAGCACACAGGGAGGTTATTGTGCACCGGCACAATTATTGAGAAACACTCACTCCCAGGCAAATGTGTGTCAGTTGAACATTACATGATGATAATTTTGGTGACATTTTCAGTGACTGATGAACGAAGCATTGTAAATGATCTGGAATGATGATCTTGCGCTTGCAAAACAAACGCTGGCATTGTGTTTTATGACCTTTTGATCTTTGGAGGCAAACCTTGTGTGCTTAATTGTATCAAATGTGCACTTTAACGTGCCTTACATCTTAAAGTATATATGTTTTTAAAGAAATGTACTTTCGGATAAGATTTTAAAAGGTCATTTGTCGCCATTGATGATTTTACATTCAATAAATGCCTCATAACCCTCTAAAACAAGTGTGCTCAATCGTTTTACTGGATTTTTGCTAAATTCAGCTTCAATCCTTATCAAACACAGCTGAAATTACTAATTAAAATCTTCAGAAGCTCTTGATAACTTTAACCATCAAAATGGACACCAAAAGGCTTCATGAATGTTCTTTACTTTTCTGTAAGTTTTGAAAAACTCTCTTTCTTCAGGTAAACACATGTTTGTGCACGCCAATCTACCTGACCTAGCGGTGGGCTTGATTTTGTTGGCTCTGTCGTTGCTGGCCCTCTGTACCTGCCTGATTCTGATCGTCAAGCTGCTGAACTCCATGTTGAAGGGTCAGGTGGCGGTCATCATCAAAAAGGTGCTCAACACAGGTAAGTCAGTGTCAGAGATAAGTCATCTGCCGATAAGCTCTGCTGCCAACAATAACCTCTGATATGCACTCTTGTGCTATATGACAGTGCGTCAACACTGACAAGTTGAAGACAAAGACTCGTGTAGCAAATATTTGGCCTTGCGCTAAAGCTGTGCTTGTGGTAATCTCCCACCCTTCCCAGACTTGAATCTTATCGCATTCCTGTAGATGTAGCGCTTGCTGTAAGTGTGTTAGCATGTATCCTGTCATATGATAGTCGGCGCAGGTGATCTAGTCCTGCTGTCTGATGAGCTGAACAGGAACATTAAATGAGCCTGGGTGTGTCTGAGTGCCACAGGTGTGTGTATGTATGTGCAAGTGCTGTTGGTTTCAGACTACACCTAGGTACATCCTCATTTTAGCCAGAGTTTTATGTGGGAGTTTTATGCTGCCTTCGCATGCTATCGGAATTATCGTAAATACTAGTTTCCTAATCGGAAATTGGACATGAACAGCCTCTCAAGTCGTAAATTACTACTGGGAAATTCTGAAATTATTTTGATTTGCGTTTCCGAGTTGGGCGGGTTATAAACTTTTAAACATTGTGGAGTGCACAACCATTGCTGCTGTCAATGCTGTTCTCACAACAACTACATCCTTTTGTCTTGTGGCTAAAGTAGTTTATTTATAGGCTAGATGTGAATGATTATTCAAAGCATATTGCATGTTTTATAAGCAGTGAAATAAGCATGTATTTGACTGAAATTAAAGAATTGTCAGCAAACTGCATGTATAGCGCGGTGAATATTTTTTATGATTGTTAACCAATGGGATGCTACGTTTTTATTTTTTCCAACATTAAAGCACTTGAATACAAGCTCGTAATCACAACTTTATAAATGGGTAAACGAGAAATTTCCGATAGCATGTGAAGGCAGCATTAATGCTACCAACACTTAAAACCAGGAATAAATGCACATGCTAAACGTGTTGTTCATGACCTTTCTAATATGGCTTTAACTGTTGCCAGATTTCCCCTTCCCCTTTTCTTGGCTCACTGGATACCTCGCCATCCTTGTTGGAGCTGGAATGACCTTCATTGTTCAAAGTAGCTCTGTCTTCACCTCAGCCATCACTCCATTAGTCGGTCAGTATAAAAATAAGACTGATTGCACTTTTTGTTTTGTTTTTTTTTATATTATTATTATTATTATTATTATTTGGACTATTTACATATGGTCCACTATAGAATTTGCATTAAAGTTTCAAAAGTTAACATACCCTTGATTCTTAATAATGTGTTGTTGTGTAGTGGTTTAAGAGTCCTGTATTTGTCCTGAGCAGTTAAACTGCCTGCTGTTCTTCAGAAAAAATCATTAAGGTCTCACAAATTATTTTTTTTTTCATCATTTTATGTGTTTGAACCCTTTCCAACAATGACTGTATGATTTTGAGATCCGTCTTTTCACACTGAGGACAACTGATTGTACATGCATGCAGGAGGTTCAAATGCTCACTGATGCTACAGAAGGAAACACAATACATTAAGAGCTGGGGAGGGAGTGGGATTAAAAACTTTTTGAATTTGAAGATTAGGGTAAATTTTAACTTATTTTGTCTACTGGGGAACATGCAAATATCTTCTGTAGCTTATGAAGGGTGGTACTATATGGAAAAATATATATATTTGGGCAAAAATAAGAAAATTGTACAAATCTTCATCTACTGTGTGAAAAGATAAAACAAAACATTCATGGGAATTGAAGGATTTTTCTGTTCAGGACAAACAAGGGACTCAGGGAAAAGTCAGATCTTCTTTATAACCAAATTAATATTCATAACCAGGACATCTGTAAAAATTCCGTCCAACTATTAAAATCATTTTATCTAATATTTACATTCTGTATATTGCTATGCTTATTTCAGTGATAGTTTAGCAACACAAGTGAGCTAATGGAATTTAATTAAGCTTTATTACTGTTGATTATATTATTTTTTTTATTTTTTTATTTATTTTTATTTTTTCCTTCAGGTATTGGTGTGATTAGCATCGAGAGAGCGTATCCACTCACACTGGGCTCCAACATTGGCACAACAACCACTGCTATTCTAGCTGCCCTCGCCAGTCCTGGAGAGACGCTGGCGAACTCCTTACAGGTTTGTTACTGCACCCATTTTCATTTGACTTTATTTTATTACTTTATTTTGTAGATTATAGATTCTCACAACTGTGATTTCTTCCAGGTTTCTCTCTGTCACTTCTTCTTTAACATCTCCGGGATCCTGCTGTGGTATCCCATCCCCTTCATGCGTATCCCTATCCGATTGGCCAAAGCTCTGGGCAACCGTACAGCCAAGTACCGCTGGTTCGCAGCACTGTATCTCATCTTGTGCTTCGTCCTCTTGCCGCTGTTGATCCTGGGCCTTTCCATCGCAGGGTGGCAGGTCTTGGTGGGGGTCGGAGTGCCCGTGGTGGTCTTCGCAATCATTGTGATTATAATCAATGTTATGCAGAAGCGCTGGCCACGTTTCCTGCCCTCATGCCTCCGCAGCTGGGACTTCCTGCCCAAACCGCTGCACTCCTTCAAGCCCTGGGACAAAGTGGTTACCTCTGGCATGACCTTCTGCAGGACTCGCTGCTGCTGCTGCTGCAAGTGCTGCCAAGAAAAGGAAAAAGATGAAGAGGAGGATGGCATGAAAACCAAGAATAAGAGTTTAGAGATGTATGACAACCCAGCACTCACTATAGAGGATGAAGCCAAAGTAACGGCAACGCATTTATAATGCTTAACAGACACTTTTTATTTGTCCAAACGTAACATGTTCTGATAATCACCGGGTAAAGCACCATGAGTCGGGAAAGATGTCAGAACTAGTAATGCAGCATATAGGTAAAAGCTGCAAGTGATTTTGTTTGGTTATAATGCTGCGTTCCTTTCATGTTGACTCTACTTGATTCAACTTTTTATGAACTTTGGACTTTTGCCAATGCTCAAAAACGGCTAATTGAGTGTGTTACTTTGACTGCAAAATATTTAATCACTGCATTACATTTAGGGTTTTGTGAATAAATGGTTCAGTTAAAGACCCTGTGAAATCAGTATATCCTGTCCTAACTTCCTGTTTTAACAGGAAATGTATCAGCACAGGAAAAATATTGCACTTGTTAGTGATTTCATAAGGTTTTTAAGAGCAAAAAGTGCATCAGGTACACTGACTAATAAAATGGCATCACAGTGCAGAGGTTGATATCAGTCTCTAGCTGTTTGTGCCAGTGTTATCGTAGTTCTTTTGACCATGAACTAGCGGTAAAGTGGGAGGAGTTGGGGCTTTCGTGAAATTAAGTTTGTATAATTGTTCAGTATTTATGTCTGTAAAATGCTAATATGATGGTAAGCTGGCCTATCCAAAAAATGCAAACTCTTTGCAGTAATTTTGCACATTATGTAGAACATTGTGGTTTTTTTAATGTTTAGTTGTTTATATTGTTGGAATTTTGTAAATGTCATGATTTTTAGACTTGAAATATTTCTCTACTAAGCTTTAAGATATTGTCTTAAAATAAATATTTAATATGACATGAGGACACTGGATTTGGCTTTTATTTCACCTTTTGAATCTGGCCTACTTATGGGAATGTGTGGGTGAACTCTGAAAATGTTAACATAAGCATACGGTAAGTAATGAGCTGCCACCCCAGAAACTCTATGTACTATACAGTAGAGACCGTATATTAAGTCAACTTCACAGATGAAGCTTAGAAAATAAAGATGAAAGTACAGTTCTACTCATGAATATCTCGTTTAATTGCCACTCAGGGCCTCAAAACAAAAGTGTTGAGTAATCATACACAGGTATGTGCCAAAAAATTAGAATATTGAAGGAAAGTCCATTTATTTTAATAATTTGTTTCAAAACTTGTATGTTATATTAGTTCCCTACACACAAAGTGAAATATTTCAAGCCTTCAATTTTAATGATTATGGATTAAAGATAAAAAAAAAAAAAAATCCAGTATTTCACAAAATTAGAATATCATGACAAAGTTAAACATTGTAGGCTCCCTGTGTCCCAATCTAGTCAGCTAATTAACACAAAACCCATGCAAAGGCTTCCTCAGCCTTGAAATTGTCTCAGCCTGGTTTAGTAGGCTTCAGAATCATGGGGAAGACTGCTAGCTTGACGGTTGTGCAGAAGACCATCATTGATGCCCTCTATAAGGAGGAAAAGTCTTAAAAGGCAATTACAAAAGAAGCTGGATGCTCACAGAGCGCAGTATCAAAGTATACTAATATTATATATTATATTAGTAATATATTAGTGTTAAGAGGATAGCAAAAATGTCCAGAAAAGGTGCACAAGTAACGGATGACTGCAGCCTTGAGAGGACTGTCAAGCAAGGGTGATTCAGAAATCTGGGGGAGCTTCATAAGGAGTGGACTGAGGCTGGTGTCAGTGCCTCAAGAACCATCACATACAGACATCTGCATGACATGGGCTACAGCTGTAGAATTCCATGCGTCAAGCCACTCCTGAACCAAAAACAACATCAGAAGCGTCTGTGTTGGGCTAAGGAGAAAAAGTACTCGTCCGTTGCCCAGTGGTCCCAAGTCCTGTTTTCAGATGAAAGCAAATTTTGGAGGAAGACAAGAAAGGCACAAAAGTCAAGCTGCTTAAAGTCCAGTGTGAAGTTTCCACAGTCAGCGATGGTTTGGGGAGCCATGTCATCTGCTGGTGTGGGTCCATTGTCTTTTATCAAGTCCACAGTCAATGCAGCTGTCTACCAGGAAATTTTAGAGCACTTCATGCTTCCCGGTGCTGAAAAGCTTTTTAGACATGATGATTTTATTTTTCAGCAGGATTTGGCACCTGCCCACAAAGCCAAAACTACCAGTACCTGGTTTAATAGCCATGGAATAACTGTGCTTGATTGGCCTGGCAAACTCGCCTGACTTAAACCCCATTGAAAATCTATGGGGTATTGTCAAGAGTATTGTCAATCTACCATAACACCTCAACATGTTTAAGATCCTTTTTTTATTGGTCACATGAAATATTCTAATTTTGTGAAATACTGGATTTGGGATTTTTTTTGTCTTTAATCCATAATCATCAAAATTGAAACAAATAAAGGCTTGAAATATTTCGCTTTGTGTGTAGTGAACTAATATAACATACAAGTTTCACTTTTTGAAACAAATTATTGAAATAAATGGACTTTCCCTCGATTTTCTAATTTTTTGGCACAATTATGTGACAAACCTTGGCAAATCTAATTATTAGCCCATTCCCAAAATGTGCTTTCATCAACTGATAACAAAAGCTGACATCAACTAGCTATGACGAAAGTCAACTATAGCCCTATTTGGATGAGATTAGTTTTACAAGGTTAGATGAAGTAATGGAATTTGACAGCTGCACACCTGTAATATTAATGGCCAATTTGCACAGGATAAGAAATCTCAATAAAACTACCAGGGGACTGTATCATGATGGTATATCATATAAAAATACAGAGTATACAGCAATAGAGACTTAAACATGTAAGGTCACATGTAGTCCTTTTTAAAGTGTTATCTTTTGATTATACAGCTTATTTAGATTACATTCGATCTGTATATATTAACATTCATATTGTTAATGATAAACTGTTAAACTAAAATTCTGTGTGTGTAATGGATTAATAATATATATTTTTCAATTATATAAATCATTTAAAATAAAGTCATGTTATATAATAAAAAGTCATTTTTGTTAAAGCCAGACAATTCTTTAGTACTAGTGACCTTTAATCTGGAGCAGGTTAGCCATGGAGTGCAAATTACTATGGCAATGAACGCAGCTAAAAGCCATTTTCATGGTGCCTAAAACCCAGGATTGGTGCAAACTAAACTGACATTTTGTCAGTTACGACAGTCACTGTGTCAGATTATGCGATTTTGCCTCAAAATCTTGTCGTGTCGTGAACCAGAAACATGTCAAACTAAAACGTTACCGGTACATTCATCGTATGCCATCATAACAACGTGCATGATGTCATCGATACAGCGGGACCAAGGTGCTCTGAGTGTAAACAAACAATGCTAGCAAACAGCGTGTTTTGCCCTGTCTTGTCATCAGAAAAGCCCCAAAAAGAAAGAGGACCTGACATTAGACACAAATCTGGATTACATGGCAGGACAGCATGGTCTGTCAAAGAGAACTGAGGTAAAATAGTTTTTATTTTACCTTTTTTTACTCTGCAGTGGTAGTCCTTCATCATAAATGCGGGAATATTGTTGCCATAGATCCACAAACATTTCCTCCATTTTAAAATTCCATCTAGCAGGACCAATACCATTGTCTCTCTTTCGTTTCGGCATTTTTGAAAGCTTGCAGGAATGCATTTTATTGGCCAGTGTCACAGATGTGACAGAACTTGTCATATATGATGTAAAAAAAAAAAAAATTAAACATGCAAGTCTTTCTGTTTTAATGTCGAGAAGCATCAGAGACATGTCGTGGACTATGACACACTACACAAGTTGAAGCGTTCGAATCTTGTGTCACGATGCCCATTGTCGTATACGAAATCCCTAAAACACCCTACGACAAGCAGATTGTGGCAAAATCGGGCTAAAATCGTGTAGTCTGACTGAGGCTTTACTCAATTTACACACCACCATCACCTCCCTGTCATCATGTGTGTGCCAGATTGCTGCTTCTGAAAACTGAAGAAAACAACGCAAAGGATACAACCAACAGTCAACTAGCATGCACGTTCTGTGACTGTTTGAGATGAAATAACACTCCATACCAGCAGGTGGCAGTAGTCTGTATTCATCATTCAAAATGCAAACCAAAACTATCGGTGCATTCCAAATGGGATATATCGCCTTCCAAAGGGCACTTTTTATTGAAAACAATCAAACCGAAGTGTTCAAAAATAGCCACTTCAAAGGGCCCTTCGGAATGAAGGATTTCGAAGGACACAGTTGATGGACACTTCCCCATGATCTTTTGTGCAGATTCTTTGCATGATGACAGTTCCTCCATGTGGTCACGGGATGAGAACGCAGAAGGGCACTTCAAGAAACAGTTGTTTGGTCCCCTACACCCTTCAAAGCTCTCACTCTCTTTGAAGGGATTAGGGCACAGGGATGAGCCCGTCTGAATGGAATGCAGGGTAGGAAAATCCATAGGCAACCGTAAACAAAGCAACGCTGGTTTACCATTTTGAATATGAACCATATTATGGCTCATTTCCACCAAGCAGTTTGGTTTGGTTTGGTTTAGCTTAGTTCAGTACAGTACAGTATAGTATGATTTGGGACAGAACACCCTGATGCGGCTTGCGTTTTCACTGCCAACAGTACACTTATTTGGTATATGCCAGAAAGTAGCAATCAATGCCATTCACTTGTGAAGAAGTTCACACTTACATATAATAAAACAGAGTAAAGGTTATGCGTATTTGGCGTGCTGACTGAGGGGAGTGCTCCGTGCTCGGAATTTTGGCCTGAGCCTAGAGTACCTCCCTGGTCAGGAGAGAAATAGGTGTAAGTGCAGAGAAGGGTTGGCGGAGCAATGCTGGAAAACTGTTGAGGAGCTGAGGTAAGACTGCTGTGTGTATATATAGACACCTCTTGTTGATAGGATTGGTTGCTGATTGTGCTCCTCTTATGTTAATTAGGTTAATTATCTAAACGTGCTCCTCTCGAACTTTGTTAATGAAACGTCATAAAGTGTGACAAGTGTGAAAACAGAAAATTATAAAATACATTCTTTTTTTTTTTGCGTTGTGCACTGATGTAAACAAGCCCAACATGCACAAGCAGCATAGCAGAACAACTGGAGGAGATGCTTCAAAGTGGGTTGAGTGCTCAAAAACAGAAGACAACAGATCCACTAGCCAGTTCAAGTGCACCAAATGGGTCCATCCATGCTCATGGTCAATGAAGTATACTGGTGCATCTTAATAAATTAGAATGTTGTGGAAACATTCATTTATTTCAGTAACTCAACTCAAATTGTGAAACCTGTGTATTAAATAAATTCAGTGCACACAGACTTAAGTAGTTTTAAGTGTTTTGTTCTTTTAATTGTGATGATTTTGGCTCACATTTAACTAAAAACCACCAATTCACCATTTCAACAAATTGGAATACTTCATAAGACAAAAAAAAAAAAAAAAAAAAAACTTTTAGTAAATTGTTGGCCTTCTGGAAAGTATGTTAATTTACTGTATATGTACTCAATAATTGGGAGGGGCTCCTTTTGTTTTAATTACTGCCACAATTTGGTGTGGCATGGAGGAGATCAGTCTGTGGCACTGCTGAGGTGGTATGGAAGCCCTGGTTTCTTTGACAGTTGCCTTCAGCTCATCTGCATTTTTTGGTCTCTTGTTTCTCATTTTCCTCTTGACAATACCCCATAGGTTATCCATGGGCTTCAGGTCTGGTGAGTTTGATGGCTGCAGTTGTGAAATAATAGTCTACATTTATGGTGATGAGGTGGTTTTCACCTACTTGTTTCCCAAGCAACAAACCAGGTTACATTGGTGATAAAGCCCAGGATAAAGAAAGAATACCATGTCACAGAGCCCTTACGGCTGAGGGGGATCGTGGTGCCCAGAAGGACAGGCTGATAGTGATTGCACGTTGTGGTTGTGCTGGAGCAATTTGCCAGGAGGGACAGATGTGCTCACTGTTGTCACCAGAAGTCAGGGCCTGTTGACATTCGCCATCTTGGAGAGGAGCATAGAGAGCGACGGAACAGGGGGCTTGCTGCCTGAAGTTGGAGGAGCTATTGCTGTCCACAGGTGAGGAAGATGAGTGAAGCACACCTGGGCCTTCAGCAAAAAGAATAATTATTTTGTTTGCATTCTGCTGATCTTCATGTGCTTAGTCTCTGATGAGAGGCTAAAAGCTAAAGAGAGAGGACCAAGCTTGGGACATTTTACAATTATTGTGTTGTTGCTTATTTTACAGTTGTGAAATAATAGTCTCCATTTATGGTGAGGTGGTTCTTGTGCTAAAACGTTTTGTAAAATACTCTTAAAGCAAAAATGTAGGAGTCCTGACGCACTTTATATTTAAGATTTTCTCCTAAATATGCAAGTTATGAGCTACTTTTAGCTTAAGATGTTTTGTGAATATGGGCCCAGGGATCCACAAATCTGGCTCACAAGATCCACTTTCCCACAGAGTTTAGTTCTAACCTTAATCAAACACCTGAGGATGCTAATCAATGTCTTCAGGATCATTAGAAAATCACAGGTGGGTGAGTTTGATCAAAGTTGGAGCTAAACTCTGCAGAAAAGTGTATCTCACCAGCGATATTTGAGGTGCAATATGAGCCTGTTAATCAGAATTTTGTGGGCAGTTTTCTTCTTTATCACTAGGGGTGCTATGGTGTTTTACGTTTCCTTAAGTAAAGCCATGTGGGTAGAGGGAGTCAAGGCCTGGGTATACTTCGGACGTCCGTGAACGCGCGCTGTCCGCATGACGTCATTTTTGTCATCAGGAGGGAACGGGGACTGGCCGCAACCCCAGTCTGCGTGCAGCCCATATTTTGAGACCGTCTGCGTACAACGACGCATGCGCGAGTATAAAGTGTCTAGACAGAAAAGTCCACTAGGTGGCAAAACACACAAGTACAGTTCCACAGTCAACTGCCACTATCAACTGCCGAAGAAGAGTGCGGTTCCTCTTTCTTTTCTTTTCTTCTTCTTCCAAGAAGAGTAAGCAAAGAAGCATTTTGTTCTTCATGTTTTTGCTGTTGTACAATGCGCTAGCACCTGTTTCCTGTACTGTAGCCTTTTCTTCAGTCCTGATTTTGTGAATGGCCTGTAATCGACGCGACTCGGTGCTGTCCTCTGTCGGTAAGGAGGTGAATATAAAGGAAATTGTACTGCGCATGGCATGTGTCAAACCCAAACGCCTGTGCTCAACCGCGGGTGGAGCATATTTTAAAAGCGTGCGCGCACGATACGATCACGGACGCGGAAAAAGAAGTATACCCAGGCCTTAGCAATAACAAGCTGCTGTGTCCTGGTTGGGAAATATGTAATTTCAAGCCCAGTCTAAAGTAAGTTTTCTGTTTCTGTTTCTGTTTAGAAGTGTACATTACTGATGCTTTTTGCAGAGATGTTGTATGTATGGCCTATATTTGGATTGATGCTAAGAGTTTAAGACAGTGTATCTGTATGCATTTTAGAAGGACTCTTACTGGTGAGGTCACTACATCATGGTCCAGTTTAAATATGGATTCAAAGTTCTTTTTGACACGGGACCATAGTCTGGACCGTTTTTGACTATTCCTGGTTAGGAAGAGTCTGGTGTTTGAGAGCTGTGGCATGTTTTCATTACAAGAGGTTGGATTATTCATTTGCTACTACCAGTTCATTTGGAATAAACCACCCCTTTCAATCCGATCAAAATTTCAGTGTTTACATGGTGTTACAAGGTGTTTACATGAACGTTTTTCAATCTGATTGAGCCATCAATCCGATTACAAATGGATTATTTGGGTGCATGTAAACGTAGCCAGTGAAGGGAGTCTGGAACATTTTATGTTTCTTGTCTTGTTTGTTTATTCTGCAGTTGATGGTTCCCACCTCCCCAAGCAATAGACAGCTTGGGTACCAAAACCCAGGAGGAAGGAGGAACACCCTGTCAAAAATCTATATTTTCATTACTTTATAATCTCTTATCGTACCTTTATTGCTTTATACTGGGAATCAAAGCTGCGCCAGTTTCAGTTGGATTTGTTTGGAATCTTATTGCACCTACTTATGAGAATATGTAGATGAGTTCTGAAAATGTTATCATAAACATACGGTAAGTAATGAGATACCACTCCAGAAACTCCTGTGTACTATACAGTACAGACACTAAGCTAAGTTATAATCAGGTCAGGTAAGTTTTTTTCATACAGAGGAACAAAATATCGTGCCTGACAGGACCACGGTGCTACACATGTAAACATATATGAACAGACATTGGTATGTACACAGAACATAAAAATGCTTATAATAAATACAGATCTACATATACCTATATAGTGTATATAACCTATATAAAAAACCATTAACAAAGATTAAAGCATTTTATGTATTTACCACACCGTTCCTCAAGACGAAACTCTGAATAATCATTTATTCAAGGCAAACTAATAAAAAAATCAAGATGATATCAAAGAACTTGCTGTGACGAAAGTCAGATATAGCCCTATTTGGATGAGATTAGATTGGAATTATAGAACAGGACACCTGTAATATTAATGGCCAATTCACACATGATAAGAATCCTCAATAAAACTACCACAAGTGGGAGGCAAAACAAGATTTACACACCGCTGTCACCTCTCCACCATCATGTGTGTGTCACATTGCTTGCTGTGCATACTGCGTGACAAAAAGTTGCCCACTGAACTGAAGAAAACACCACAAAGACTACAACCAACAGTCAACTAACATGTACATCCTGTGACTGCGTGGGATTATATAACACTCCATACCAGCAGGTGGCAGTAGTCTGTATTCATCATTCAAAAACATTAACATTATTCCATTTGTGCCCAAATTTTTCTGAAAGTTTTCATGCATATAGTGGTGTTAATAGTGTCCTATGAGAACATGTTCTGCATTTATTTTCCCCGGGATTTTTTTTTCTTGAAAACTGTGTTTGAATGTGCCCCTTCAATGTAAAATTTGAATAGGAGGAGAACATTTGGCATCTAACTCAAAATAACTGCTGATAACACCCTGCTGAAAAAAAAAAAAAACTAAAACCAGCTGGTTCTTAGCTGGTTTAAGCTGATTTTAGCTGGTTTCCCAGCCTGGCTAGACTTGTCAGGCTGGTTTTAGCTGGTTGTTCCAGCTGGTCTTCCAGCCAAAACAGCTAAGGAAGTGACCAAGTGACCAAAACCCCTCTAAAACCAGCCTGCTGACCAGCTAAGACCAGGCTGGATGAACAGCTATAACCAGCCTAAGCTGGTTGGCTGGTTTAAGATATAGTAGCTGGTTTTAGCTGGTTTCCCAGCCTGTCCAGCTAAGAAAGTGACAAAGTGACCAAAACCCCTCTAAAACCAGCTTTCTGACCAGATAAGATCAGCCTGACCAGCTAAGAAAGTGGCCAAACCCCCCTAAAACCAGCCTGCTAACCAGCTATGACTAGCTAAAACCAGGCTGGATGACCAGCTAAAACCAGACAACCAGTTTAGGCTGGTTTCAATTGTTTTTTTTTTTTTGTTTTTTTCAGCAGTGAAGATCAATCTTTATTCATAAACAAAACATCCGATGCAAACCCCAAAAAGCTGCATCTAGCTTATAATGTCTTGAATATGAAAAAACTACAGACAGCAAATCCATTCGTCTTAAAGTGGTGGAACATAGTGCAGAACAAAGTGCAGCAATTAAGTTGCCCCAACAGGGCATTGTGTATCAAAAAGTTAAATGAAAATAAATTAACAAAAAATAAATATATATTGTACATTTTCTGAAAATGTAAGTGGTACTAACTGTCCCAAAACTCATCACTGGGCACTAATAACATTGTCATTGAGAAATAAAACATGGATCACATCTAGAAAAATACTTACAAAAGGAAAATTACAACTATAGTTGCCGGTGGGCTTAAATGGGTTAACATTCTGAATATGAACCATTTTGTTTGTTTATTTTGCATTTGCTGACAGGGATCACAGTGCTGAGAAGGACAGGCTGACAATAATTGTGACCTGTAAAGCCATCTACTCAGGGTTGTCCAGTGCCTCTGTGTAGCACTGTGAGTGTGGACCTCCCACTGATGAGGTCCAGAAGGAGGCGCGAGTGGAGGGAGACACTGTCTAGGTGTCCTAGACAGTGTGAGCCGTGAGTAATCATTCATAACAATTTGTTCTGCTCATGTTTCATGAATGAGGCCCAATGTCTCTGCACAGGCTGCGTGTTGCAATGATGCTGGAACACTTATGAAAATATGCTCACTAACGTCCACTGGAGGAGTCACCGTTGTTCATGCCATTTGCCATCACAGGGAGGAGCAGTGAGAGCGAGGCAACGGAGCTTCTTCCCTGAAGTTGGAGGAGTTGTCGCTGTCCACAGGGGAGGCAGAGTAGAAAAGCCATCCACTGAGGGTTGTTCAGTACCTCTGTGTGGCATTGTGAGTGTGGATCTTTCAACTGGTGGAGTGAATACTTATGTGAGACACCTGCACAGCACATCAATCTCGGGTTCCACAAACAAGGCTCGGAAGGATATGAGGAGGAGTGATGACAGTGGAGGGAGAGAGAGGACCAGGCCATTTGCTGCTGTGTGTTCCAGTATACTCTGAAGAGCTTGTACTCTCAGCTGTGTCCTAGACAGAGTGGACCATGGAAAATTGTTCTTAAGAATTTGTTCTGCTCATGTTTCATGAATGGGGCCCAATGTCTGTGGGCAGACCAGTCAAACAGCATTATGTGATGAAAGCTTCGACTCAAAGAAAGACCACAAGGGTTAAGGCCAGTCACATCCTGATGTCACGTGTCTTTATGGTAGTGGTTCTCAATTTCAATCCTTGTGGCTCTCCGCTATGGACATTTTGTATGTTTCTATTTTCACTTCAGATGTTTGTTCTATTTGACCGTAAGTGCCCTGCGAAGTGGACTTGACAGGATATTCCACCATAATTCCAGTTCGAAGGAAGCATATATGTTAAATTCAAAGGGCAATAATATGTGCGAGGTGTGAATTTAAATTGTATTTATTTACAGAGGTATATTATGTCACACTTTTTTAGTAAGTTTCATCTGTGTGTGATATTGCAGGCGGTGGCGTAGTGCAAAATTGTGAATGAATGTTTCAAAGTGAAGTATACTTCAACAAAATAGGGAGCAATGAACACTGTGTAGGGATCACAGCGACAATCGGAACACAGTTCATGTATGGAGCTCTCTTCTAACGAGCTGACGATCTGAATCAGGTGTATTAAACAAGGGAGACATGAAAATATGCAGAGTGGTGGTAGGTGAGGACTAGAACTACTGGTTTTGGGATGTGTGTGTGTGAATGCACGCACAGATTGCAGAGAATCACTGGCACTGTGAACAAACCAAAATCAAGCATTCCAGGACATATCTCGAGACACAATATCAGTGTATACTCTAGAATCTGTGTGTGAAAGGGGCTCATGTGACGTAATTTTAATCATCAGCACAGTCCACTGATGTTTGTGCACAGTGTCTAAGCATGTGAAAACAAATGGGTGTGTACAGTGTATCTTTTGGCCCTTGACAGGTTAAGTGTGATTTTAACAGAAGAAATAAATTTTAATAGGCCCTTGTGCAGGAGGATGGGCCCCTTTATAAGATTTTATTGGGTTAGCCATGAAAAGATAGTCCCCTAGTTTTGTTTTCATTTCTGACGGGGGCATCTCTGTTTGATTCGCGCATGATTGTGCAACAACAAAGGAAGTTCAGAGACCCCTGTGCTCTTCCAGAGCCATGGTTAGGATTCCAAGACGGGGCCATTCATTATATACTAGGCTCCAGTACATGGAGACAAACAACCCTTGTGATGATCCAGAGGAGCACTGGGGGATGGGCCCCTCTGTCTGCGTATGTGGTTGTGGGGGGTTTGGAACAGGAACATCTCACCACTGGTGCCAGTCATCCTGCCTAGATGGAAAGTTTGAATAATGTGGATGATGTCAGGACAGAACTTTTGTTCAGGATTATATGATCAGCTAATTACACTATCAGCAGCAGCACCTTTGACAGAGAACATTCTACAGCAGCTAATAGATTACACATTAAAAGTGATATCCAAACAAGTAGCCTATTCACAGTGCCTCCTATTGTGAGAGTTGCACATGGAAATGGGAATCAAACTGGGGAGTAAGGATGATTTAAAAAAAAACCCTGATCACCCAAAAAGTGAGAGGATGAACATCAAGTAAATAAAATATATAATTCTTGAGTCATGTATCAGTTATAAATGTCCCTCTAAGTTAAATGAAAAAAAAAAAAACAGAGAGGATGACTTGCAAGTTTTTGCCCTTATTTGAACCAGAATATACAGACGATGAACTGATAGAGATGGACATTCTACCTCAGATCACCGGCTACTGCGTTAGCAGTACTACACACACGCGTCAACATACTTGAACGTGGCGAAGACTGATTCTTGAATAAAGTTGTTATTTTTGTTTTATTTGCACACTAAACATATTCTCATAGCTTCATAACATTATGGTTCAACTACTGAAGTCATGTGGACTTTTTTTTAACTATGTTCTTACTACTTTTCTGGGTCTTGAACGTGGTAATTGTACTGCTGTCTAACCAGGGTCAGAAAGCTCTCGGATTTCATCAAAAAGTTGTATTTCGAAGATGAAAGAAGGTCTTACAGGTTTGGAACAACATGAGGGTGAGTAGTTATTAACATTTTTGGGGAGAAAACTATGGGTGGCACCAAATCAAAATAAAAAATTTTGACAGGAATGAAAAGAGTCTGTGAGAGACAGAAGTACAGTGCATTCAGTGGTTTGTACTGTTGTTTAACAGCATGCCAATTGTTCAGCTCATGAAATGTCTTTCAACTAAAATTAAGTATATAAAATTCAGCTATACAAAAACTCCATTAAACATTTTGAAAGTTTCAGTACCTTGTATTTTTGTACCATTATAAAGTCTGAAAATCTATCCCTCAGAGCCACATTTTCATCCACTTTAATATCAATAATAATAATAATAATATAAATTTAAATTGGCAATAATTTAATAAGGTCTATAAATGGGTCCAAACAGAATGTAGAATAAATTAGTAAAAACACCATTTAACCCTACACTCTCTTTGAATCCGTTTTCAGATCTCTAAATTAATAAAAAAAAAGATGGATATGTATTTATAGATCTTTCAGTTCTTTCTCCTTTGGCTATGTTTTGGAACACAAAAGGATAAATAATTTTTAAAAGGTGTTGTATATGCATTTCAAATTAAGGTACTGAATAGTGATCCTCCTTTCAAGGATGCATTAGTTTCACACAATAATCCCATGCAATTTGTGCAAAAAAGAAAGATGGGAAAAGTAGCCTAATCTCAAGACAAAAAAAACTAATTTAGCTGGAGCTCAGATAGCTATTCCTGAGCTGTGGCACCCTCTCGTGGTCATAACAGACTTGCCTACTTTTATATGTAAAAGTTAAGATGCACTAAAAGTCAGAGAAGCCCTTAAATCAATGTTGAATTTATGAATGTGAAATCTTACGAAAAGAGGACAGACAGATTTATATCCAAACGTAGTTAATAAAAACAGAATTTTGTTATTTGTTTCTTCATAAAACCCTGTGTCAGTACTGTTCTCTGATCACATGCAGAGTGAACTTTAAAATCACACATGCTGCTACCAAGTGCAGTATGAAACAAACTGTAACTATTCAGACAAAAGTAAACCCACAGGAAGAGAACAGTCAGGTATCCTGTGACATTTATTTGTCCTGCAAACATTCTACTATTCGAACATTATTTCACCTAATGAAATTAGATGAATCTGAGTGCAAACAACACAGGTTACTTAGAAAGTGACTAGCCATTTTGTTCATGCTTTTATCCAAAGCAACTTACGGTACTTTTATACTGGTTCAGTTCTCATGCATAACCTGAGTTGAAGAGTGTTGATTGATAGTGTATAACCTCTTATGTTCTTTTCAAAACAGATGGGAAATGAACATCGTAAAGATGGCACACACACACACTCCAGTCACAGTGATGATTAAATCAGATGTTTCCTGCACTGAAAGGTGATTACGTGCAACTGTAGGCTGGTAACTTTGCTGCTGATTCTCTGTTCTGGTTTCCAGTGGACTGTCTGTGCTTTGTTGCCTGCTAAGTTGAGGTTGACTGTATCTCTCTGATGATTGGCTGGTTGACAGGCAAAGTGCTGCATAACATGCTGATGATAAAACAACAAATTAAAGTGTAAGTTTTAATTGACAGGTATGTAAATCAGCTGATTGACTAATTATAAATTTAGCAGCTGACTTTGTATTTTCAATGTTTTCAGATTTAAAAAATTTAACATGTTTATAGTCATGTAACTTTTATTATAGCATTTTGATAACTTTATTGTACTTTTTTGTCATTTTGTCATAAGAGAGTGGAAAATGATTGTGAAAATTATCAATCTGACTAGTAGTGGTAGAAGTTTTACCCAGAAGTGCTCGTAACATGACAGCAAATACAAAAACTGTCAGTGTGATGAAAATCCCGTAGGCCAGCGGCAGCTGAACAGAGCTGTGTATAAAGTCTCTCCATGCTCGATTCAACTCCATCCTCCACAAGACTAATGAACATGGAGTCACATCCCCTTCCTCAAACTCACTGCAACTACAGGAGGAAGAGGATTGTGATCATGAGAGGGCAGATTAATGCACCTGCACATACAAGCATTGTTCACTTCTACTTGACTTCCATTACCTTGCATTGTTCTTAAAGTCAACACGAACTGAGAATAGATCTTATTTACTTTTTAGTGCACACTGCTGGTCTTTTTGTGAATGATTTACTGGTACATGCCAAAAAAAATCTGTTACTGAAAGTATTTTTGAAGCAAGATTATATATATATATATATATATATATATATATATATATATATATATATATATATAAATGGCACGACATTATAGTCCCTTTATTTCCCTGTTTTTACATTTGTAAGAGCATTTTCATAAATTTGACTTATATACTATAGGCAACTATAGCTACATAACTATGTACATACACACACCATACTCTAAAAAATACCAGTACCAATGAATAATAAGGGGGGCTCAACCAAACCTATACCACATTATATTTTAAGGTCAACAAGAATATAAGCACCCCAAAGGTTTTGACAATATTTCACGAAGGAATGCACAACGCACATACATTTGTTTTGCAGCATGTTTTGCATAATTCAAAACAACCACAGAGCTGTCTTTCAAAAAATATGTGAGAAACTATAGCTTAGAGCACACAAACCTGGATAAAAGATTTGCCACCACAGCAGTCCGGCTCACATTGTGTGCGGCTGAGAGTCCCATCTGATCCAGAATCATATCAGGAACTTCATAACCCTCTTCAATTAACATGGCCAGATTAAAAATGCCCTGACAATCATACAAACAGTTATTAGCTCTTAAATTACTTAAATTGCTTGAAAATCTAAAAATGCAGAAAGTTTTGTGTGAGGGGCAGGTTTAGATGTAGTGTTAGTGCATGGGGATAGAAAATACAGTTTGTATACAGTAGAAAAAACAATACATCTATGGAATAAAACAAAAACCTGTGTGTCTGTACCTGAGCACTGCCATACACTGCTGCTGTACTGTACATCTCTATGGCCTTCACCATATCAGCCTGTTCACTGTAATAATCTCCCATTCGCAACAAACCTGCAGCAGACAGAGAAACAGTAGTAGATAAAGGCAGAAAGAGAGAGAGGGAAGTGGACCAAGAAAAAATATTATGACATAATATGTATATATCATGGGGACAAAATATTTTTAGTGTGCATCTTTTTAATCAAGATGTAATTTGTAAACCTTTTGGACTGTATTTTGTATACATAAAATGCTAGGTATGAAATTAGATAACATGCTAATTCTAAAAATGCATTTTTCATTTCCAGTTGTCACATCCCTGCGAACTTTCTGTTTGGTTTCTCCCATGTGTATGCCCATATTTGGTTTTCCTGCCCTCGTTATCATTATCTCCCTCACCTGTTTGTATTAGTGTCCTTTATAAATTTGTTTGAGTTCTTCTCTCTATGTCCAGCTACAAGGTTATTATGGATTTGTACATGTGTTTCTGCCCTTCTGTTTATTGGATTACTCTTGTGGATATCAGTACAGAACTTGGATTCTATGTCATGTTGTGTCATCTCTGCGTATGATTCGTGACAGATAGCCAGACCAACACAGAAAAATAAGTGCTTCACCCTGTTTTATTTCCGTTTTCCCAATGTTTGTTTTGTTTGTTGACCCTACGATGAATGACCTGTCTGTTCTTATCCTCCTGCTGGAGCGGGGGGAACGCTCTTTCGAGGACCACACCAACGCCTTTGCGTTCCTCTTGGAATTCACATGCTTCCCAGATAGCTGCCTTTGCAGCTTCTACCACGCTGGACTCAACAAGACCATCAAAGCACAGCTATCTGGGGAGTGTCCTTGTCGAGAGAGCCTCCAGTCTTACATCGAGTGGTTGCTGGCATCCTGTGGATCTTCCATGACCATCGAGATTGTCGCGAAGGATGCTAGCCCCACTCCAGACCCAGTGCCCAGCCTTCCATCACCCCGCAGTGCAGAGCGCCAGCCTGAGCTCAGTGCGACCAACGAGTCATTGCCAAGAGGAGCGACCAAGGTCGAGGATCGCCCTGAAGCCAGAGCCCGTTACATCCGACCAGGTGCGAGAGCTGTTTACAGTGCCCATGACGTGGAGCGTGAGGGGGGGCTATGGAAAGCCCCGCCCACTGCACCACTGCCATCGTCGACCCACTATCGCCTCAGGACTCCAACGCCTCAAGACTCCACTTCTCAGGCTGCACCTCATCGCTCCGTCCCAACAGCTCTGTTGGTCTCCTCCCTCCCTCCAGCTCCACATCAGTCCTCTGTTGCTCCGGCTCTTGTTTGAGTTCTTGTCACCTTGTCCAGCTACAAGGTTATTTTGGATTTGTACGTGTGTTTCTGCCCTTCTGTTTATTGGATTACTCTTGTGGATATTAGTAAAAAACTTTGCCTTGGATTCTACGTCATGTTGTGTCATTTCTCAACAAGACCATCTGGGGAGGGTCCTTGAGAGAGCCTCCAGACATTGAGTGGGTGCTGGTGTACTGTGGATCATCCATGACCATCAAGATCGTCACGAAGGATGCTAGCCCCACTCCAGACCCAGTGCCCACCCTTCCATCACCCCACAGTTCAAAGCGCCAGCCTGAGCGCAACGCGACCAATGAGCCATCACCAAGAGGAGCGACAAAGGCGAGGATCGCCCTGGAGCCAGAGCCCGTTACGTCTGACCAGGTGCGAGAGCCAGTTACAGCGCCCACAACGTAAAGTGTGAGGGGGCTATGGAAAGCCCCGCCCACTGCACCACCACCGTTGTCGACCCATCATCGCCTCAAGACTCCACTCCTCAGGCTGCGCTTCATAGCTCTGTCCCACTGGCTCCGTTGGGCTCCTCCCTCTCTCCAGCGCCACCTCAGTCCTCTGTCGCTCTGGCTCTTGTTTGAGTTCTTGTGGCTTTGTCCAGCTACAAGGTTATTTTGGATTTGTATGTGTGTTTCTGCCCTTCTGTTTATTGGATTACTCTTGTGGATATCAGTAAAAAACTTTGCCTTGGATTCTACATTGTGTCATCTCCGTGACTGAGCCCACCGTGACCGAGTCATTGCCAAGAGGAGCGACAAAGGCGAGGATCGCCCTGAAGCCAGAGCCCGTTACATCTGACCAGATGCGAGAGCCATTTACAGCGCCCACGACGTGGAGCGTGAGGGGGCTATGGAAAGCCCCGCCCACTGCACCACCACCATCGTCGACCCGCTATCGCCTCAGGACTCCATTGCTTCAAGACTCCACTTCTCAGGCTGCACCTCATCGCACTGTCCCACCGGCCTTGTTGGTCTCCTCCCTTCCTCCAGCTCCACATCAGTCCTCTGTTGCTCCGGCTCTTGTTTGAGTTCTTGTCACCTTGTCCAGCTACAAGGTTATTTTGGATTTGTACATGTGTTTCTGCCCTTCTGTTTATTGGATTACTCTTGTAAAAAAAACATTGCCTTGGATTCTACGTTGTGTCATCTCCGTGATACCACTTTGGAATGAAGGGTGATTTGAGATGTAGTAGAAATAACATTTGTTCATCATGGATCAGGGTTAAAAAAAATTTACAATTTAAAAAAAAAAGCCATGAAAATTTTTAATAAATTGTAGGGGTTTTTTTCTAAAGCCATGTAGTTTGTTACAGTGTCAGTGCTGTGTTTCTGAAGCTCACCAGCTTCCTGGGGAATGTGATTGTAGGTGGAGTAGTTGTGGTACCTCCACTGACAGGCAGAACTGTGACCTAACACCTAGAAACACACATGAGGTCAGTGATATAAAACAACAACAACAACAACCAGGAAATGATGATTGGACTGATGTTGAGACTGTTCACCTCACACAGATGGGCGGCATTGTGCTGTGCCACACCGAGACCAGTTTCTGCTAGCATGGCATATTTTACCAGTGCTTCATCCCTTTAAACAAACAACAAATATCCACACAAACATTTAGGAATATGTATATTTCAAACCAGTGTACCTTTTTATCCATGTAATGCAGAAAGTAAGAAAGTTTTTCTGAATAATATGCTTGTCACCTTTTTTCCCATAAAAATATTTATAGACAAAGTTAAAACATTTACATTTACAAATTTAAAAGTGCACATTTATGGACGCACTGTATGAAGGGATAGATGTAGAGATGAAGGAATGGATGGATGGATGTTTGAAGGGAGGGATGGACTGATAGACATGAAGGAATAGATTAATGTTGAATAGATGGGTTTATGAAGGGATGGTGGATGGATAGATTTATGAAGGGTTGGAGAAATGAAGAAATTGGTGGATGGATGAATGTATTTGGGTGGATGGATATATGAAGGAATAGATTGATGTTGGACGGATGGATGGATGGATGGATGGATGTTGAATAGATGGATTTAAGAACCGATGGATGGATGGATGGATGGATGGATGGAGAGATGAAGGAATTGATGAAAGGATGGATGAAGGGGTGGGTGGGTGGATATATGAAGGAGTAGTTTGATGTTGGAAGGATTGATGGATGTACTGTATGAAGGGATGGGTGCAGAGATGAAGGAATGGATGGATGTTGGATAGATGGATATAAAAACAGATGTATGTACTGTATAAAGGGATGGATTGAGAAATGAAGGAATTGATGGATAGATGGATGAAGGGGTGGGTGGGTCAGTGGGTGAATGGATGAATATATGAAGAAGTAGTTGGATTTTGGATGGATGCAGAGATGAAGGAATGGATAGATTTTTGAAGCAACAGATGAATGTTTGATGGATAAAGTGTTCCCACACCTAGGTTAACTTAAAATTCAAGGACCTTTTTAAGCTTTTTTTTTTTTTTTGGCCATACGACAGAGATATTCTGATATTCCTATTTGTGGTATTTCTGTTTTGCATAAAACTGATAAAGAATATTCGGAACATCCTATATCCTATTCTAAAATGATCTGATATTAACTTCTGAATGGATTTTATTGAAAAGAGCTTATACTCATATAACCAGAGGTTTAAGATACATTAGCCCACCGGAGGGAGTAATATGGAATTTTTTTCCAGAAACCTTCTTGCCCAAAATAAATTCAAGCACTTTCAAAGACCTGTATCTATGTATGTTTATTTTCAAAAACTTTATAGGGCCATGACTTTTTTCTTTTTCTCAGATTCACAAACTTTCAAGGATTTCTTTTCATGAACCTGTGGGAACCCTGTATGAAGGGATGCATGGAAAGATGAAGGAATGGATGGTTCTCTCACCATGATCCCCTTTGATAAGTTTGAAGAGCGTCTTTAACCATGAAGCCTAGGTGTCCATTGATCTCACTGGCTTGTTTCAACAGCCTGAACAAACCCAACAAAAAAGAGAAACATGTCAAATAATAAAACATACATGCAAAATATTATTTACTGATCTATCCATCAAAAAACCCTAACTATTTGCAGTTAAACATTTGCGTACTAATTGAAGTTAAAGGGTTACTGAGTGAAGTGTTCAGATAGAAGCATATGTGAAACATACAGCACAGCTTGGTCTTGATCTCTCTGGACTCCTTGTACAGCTCCGGTGGAGAGAAACAATGCCGACTGCACAGCGCCATCCACGTGACCCAACTGAGCTGCATGCAAGAAGTAGTGGAAAGCAGCAGTCTGAAAAAAAAATCTTTGTGATCAACAATATAAACACATACCATAAAATATTTACCTATCAATTCAAGGTTAAATGTGAGGCATCTTACCTCATTCCTGTCTGGCTGGTCAGGATTGTCACCATTTAAGTGGTAGACGCCCACATTGAAGAGCCCATCACGACTGCCATTCTGAGCCGCCAACTCAAAGTATCGAAAGGCCTTTCTTCTATTCTTTACTATGGTACTATAGTACCATCCGAGTCCATTCAGAGCTTCTACAGAACCCTGAGAAAAACACACATGGCTCATTATAGAAATCACGACACTTCCACACACAGCCACACACGTGCGCTCACCATGTCTGCAGCTTTCTCCAGAAGCTCAAGGCCAAGCGTTCGGTTCTTCTTTACCCCTGTGCCCTGTTCAAACACAAACAAAGTAGTTGTTTCTCAGGTCTACGTGACGGGTAGTCTTGAAAGTATCTACAGATACACCAATTTACATTTATTTTCCTAATCTTGTGTCAGGAGTTTCTACTTATTCAAAACAAGCATGTATGTGCTTTTTACAATGCAAATGCTTGGAAAGAAATGACTCCAGAGATTTCTATGTAACCTGTGTGTCACCTTAAGAAGGAGAATGGCGTAGTCATACATGGCGATGGGATCGACCATCTGCAGGGCACTTCTGGCGTACCACATGACTGCTGCTTGAACGTCTTTCTCCACTCCGTTACTGCCCCAAAGATGCATCCTGGCCAGATTTTTCTACAAGAAACACCAGCCCACAAACGAGTTAGAACAGCTGAAGAAAAGTCTATGATATTCTAGAGACAGAGAGCTCATAAGAAAAAAAACAAAGACCTGAGATTCTATATCTCCTCTGTCAGCCTGATGTTTCAAATACTGTACAACGTCGCCCAGCTCGCCTGTTTGAGTGTGGAGCTCATCATTATTGTTTAAATGAACGCGTTCTGTGAGAGTTTGCTGCAGAGAAGATACACATTTAGACATGATTAGTTCATATTAAAACAATGTGAGTTAACTTGCTAATACGCACATTCAAACACTCTACAAACCAGCAGTTAAACTGATGACAGATAAACTGAGACAGTGAGTCTGGGTGTGTCTTTTTGTGTACAAAAGTTTCAGTCCAATATTTCATTAACAGCCAACTTAACACACTTCAGCAGTGTCGTTTTTCAAGATATTTGACTGTGCTCGCTGATAAAGAAATCCACCTGATACTAAGCCACCATTTTATTAGCAAATGAGCATTTGGAAATGTAATTGCCCTACTTTCTGCATGATTCAAACTAACTACATTTTCATAACTAAAATAAAAAATTTAATTTAGTGTATTAAGACAAGCATGTTTGATAAACTTAATTAATGAAATTATTATTTTTTTACTAAGGAAAATTCTAAGTGTATAAATTGTTTTTTGTTTAGCTTTTTTCTCATTACAAATTTTAATTTGGGAATTTAAATAAATATAAACATCTAGAGCGCATGTAAATATAACTGATGTACTATACCCATCAAATCATTTACATACAGTGCATCTGGAAAGTATTCACAGCGCTTCACTTTTTCCACATTTTATGTTACAGCTTTATTCCAAAATGGATTAAATTAATTATTTTCCTCAAAATTCTACAAACAATACCACATAATGATAACTTGAAAGAAGTTTAAAATTTAGTGAAAATGTATTAAAAATAAATAAATAAACAATAAATCGCATATGCATAAGTATTCACAGTCTTTGCTCAATACTTTGTTGAAGCACCTTAGGAACCAATTACAGCCTTAAGTCTTTTTGAGAATGACGCTACAAGCTTGACACACCTACTTTTGGGCAGTTCCTCCCATTCTTCTTTGCAGTACCTCTCAAGCTCCATCAGGTTGGATGGGGAGCGTCAGTGCACAGCCATTTTCAGATCTCTCCAGAGATGTTAATTTGGGTTCAAGTCTGTGCTCTGGCTGGTCCAGGATATTCACAAAGTTGTCCCGTAGCCACTTTGTTATCTTGGTTGTGTGTTTAGTGTTGCTGTTCTGTTAAAATATTAAGGGGGGGGCGGGGTACAATGGTGTTTCGTATATTGTTTACAGTGTTAAAGAGTTGGATTCTCATGCTAAACATGGCCAAAGTTTAAAAAAATAATTTGGACAAATGACAGAGAATTTCTTTCCCGAAAATCTTAATCCGGGTTGGGACAAGTTTCGGCTGTTTTTTTTTCCATCATGGCATTAATGACGTAATCGGTGGTGGAACTCCTTATATGAACATTTCTCCTGGAAAAGCGCGCCCGCGATCACGTCGGCTAGACCGTGAGAAAGAGAGCGCGCCCATCAACCTGCTTCATTCGGCTGTGCTCTACAAGGGATTCATGCGGGAAGAATGTCTCTAAAGAAGTGTGGTTACAGCTGTAAGCAAAGATAACTTTGCTCAGCTTCCTGAAGAACCCAGCGTTACATGAACAGTGGATGCAGTTCCTTTTTCCGGCAAGTGTGTGTTTGTTGATGAATGTTTCATATACGAGGACCAGTTCGAAGCTGGATTTGCACATTGTTTGATACTGAAAGACAGAGCGCTCCCAGCTATAAGATCCCAGTAATGATTTAGAACTGCAGATGGCAAGTGACGCGGCATCAAATGTCTGTTTTATTGGCAATCCTAACGCAAGTGATCATCAAACTTAGCTCCGCCCATGGCGTGCCTCCAGAAGTTCTGCTTTTTCTGGAGAAAATCGGAAAGCTGTATTTTTCTTTTATAAATATAATAAAACTAAAGACTTTTTGGAGATATTAAGGATACATTACTACTCTATAGGTACTCAGGATTAACATGAGAAAAGGTGAACCTGTGTATGTTATGTACCCTTTAACTGTCACCGCAGTCTGAGGTCCACAGTGCTCTGGAGCAGGTTTTCATCAAGGATGTCTCCGTTCATTGCTGCATTAATTTTTCCCTCAATCCTGACTAGTCTCCCAGTTCCTGCCGCCACCATGCTCCACTGTGTCTGAGAGGGGCTGAGACGGGTGGTCATGTGCCTTTTACTGAGGAGTGGCTTCTGTTCGGCCATTCTGTCCGGCCACTCTACCATACAGGCCTGATTGGTGGAGTACTGCAGAAATGGTTGTTCTTCTGGAAGGTTCTACTCTCTACAGAAAAACACTGACTAAGGCCCTTCTTCCCCCATCGCTCAGTTTGGCCAGGCGGCCCGCTCTAGGAAGTGGTTCCAAACTTCTTACATTTACGGATGAGGGAGGCCACTGTACTCATTGGGACCTTGAATGTTGCAGAATTTTTTCTGTACCGTTCCTCAGATCTGTGCCTCAATACAATTCTGTCTTAGAGGTCTACAGAAAATTCCTTGGACATCATGGTTTGTGCTCTGACATGCACTGTTAACTGTGGGACCTTATGCAGACAGGTGTGTGCCTTTCCAAATCATATCCAATCAACTGAATTTACCACATGTGGACTGCGTCTCAACGATGATCAATGGAATGCACCTGGAATGGATCAATGGATGCACCTGAGCTCAATTTTGAGTGTCATGGCAAAGGCTGTAAATCCTTATGTACATGTGATCTCCCCACAGGTGTTTTATGGGATTCAGATCGTGACTCATTGCTGGCCATTTCAGAACTCTCCAGCATATTGTTTGTATAATTATTTGTGTGTTTTGGGTCATTGTCCTGCTGGAAGACCCATGACCTCTGGTGGAGAAGCAGCAAAGCAACCCCAAAACATCTCTAAACATCCACCATGTTTGACTGTAGGGACTGTGTTCTTTTCTTTGAAGGTCTCATTTCTTTTTCTGTAAACAGTGCCATGATGATCTTTACCAAAAGCTCTATTTTTGTCTCATCTGTCCACAGTACGTTCTCCCAGAAGCATTGTGGTTTTGTCACATAAGTTTTGGCAAACTTCAGTCTTGTTTTTTTATGCCTTTGTGTCAGCAGTGTTGTCCTACCATAGCGTCCCTTTTCACTCAGATGGTGACGGATAGTGCAAGCTGACACTGTTGAACCCTATGTCTGCAGATCAGCTTTCATTTTTTTCTCTCTCAAATCCACAGACAACTCTTTACACTTCTTTCTTTTCTCCATGCTCAGTGTGACACACAACACAAATGTTGAGTCAACTTTTCTCCATTTTAACTGGTTACAAGTGTGATTACTATATTGCCCACACCTGATACTTCTCTAAATACAAATTACAGAAGCATCACATGCTTGAAAAGCAATTATTTCTTAGAATTTCTTAGAATCATTTTGTCCAGTCCATTTTTGAGTTCTGTGTGAAGTTTTCTCAAGTTTGACTTTTCTTCTCTGTGTTTTTTGTGTTGTTCCAGTGCAAACAAAAACAATAAGCATGTGAATACCAAAAAAATTTGCAACTGGAACAATTTTCTGAGAGAAGTGTTGCATTTTCTGACATCGCAAGGGTGCTGATATTTTGGCCATGACTGTAAATCTGCAAAGAGTTCAAACTTCTTTCATGTTGTCATTATGAGATATTGTTTGTAGAATTTAGAGGAAATGAATGAATTTAATCTGAATAAGGCTGTAACATAAAATGTGGAAAAAGTGAAACCCTGTAAAGCTATACTTTCCAAATGCACTGTACATTACTAACCTCTGTAGATAAATGTGTAACTCACCCAAGAGTCTTGTACTTTATCGCGGTCGATGCTGGTTTGTTTGCCAATGTTGGCATAGTACCCGTATGCTGTGTTCTGGTCTTTGGGGAAACCGTCCAGACCCTGCATGTGCTTGTATCCCAAATGCATCAGAGCCAGACGGTCATCAGAGATACCACCTACTAAACTATAGACTTGACCCTGAGAAAAATGTTATCGACAGTTCAAGATCAAACTTTGACACATTTATTGCTGTACCAAACAAAATGTGTATCTGCTCCATGCATTTGTGTTCCTTTTGTAGCTCTTGCTCTCAGTTTTACTGCAGTGTACCTGGCTTTGTAGCTTTTTTTTTTTTAAATCAAATTACTACTGAAGTCAACATAAAACAAAAGAGTAGACTACAGCAGTAGCCTAAAACAATGCATTAGACTAATGGTTGCCATTAACCTGCAGGTGACCTAGATGATGTCATTCAAGAGAAAGGTGATTTTAGAGGTGGTTATTAGTTAGCTAAGCAATTTTGATGAAAGATTATTGAGGCAAACCTTTTTTGTTTGGAAAATTGTGCACTAATGTATTATTCACAATAAGACCATGGATGTATTAAAGATATCATTCCATTGACAGTCTATGCAACTACTACAAAAACTATGGAAGGAGGACGAGGTCAAAAATCTTTAAATGGAACACGTGAAATGTCAACACGCACTGTTGTTGACAAATATGTGACACGATGGTACATTGTTATATACATATACAACCATCCAACATCACGTTTATTCATGAAATTTACATTAATGTTACATTGTAAATTAAGTCTTTTCTACCCAAGAAAGAATGTTAAACTAAACAACTAAAAAGGATGTGACAAATCATGACATAAGAGTGACATCACACATTTTTAAGAACAAAAACATTTGATGTTTGCATTACACTTCTTTCATGAATAAACGTGATGTTGGATAGTTGTATATGTATATACCAATGTACCATCATGTCACATATTTGCATTAATGTAAATTAGTGTTACATTGTAAATTAAGTCTTGTAAACATTGTAAACATACTGCGGAACACGTGAGAATGAACCTTAGTGGTTCTCACACATCAAGCAAGCATGCTTCCATTTGCCATAACTGGTATGTGGATTGATTAATGTTTATGTGAATAAAAGCCTAAATTAAATCTGTTCATCATATAAAGCAATCGAGTCTCTTCAGAAAATTTAAACCGCTCAATTCATATGCATTAATTTCACAATCTCTTTATGAACTTTTGAAGCATTAAAAATATTTTCAATGTCTTAAATATAAGACATTAAAAAGGTAAGATGTTAAAAATATCTTAAGGGTGTGAAATGTAATGAGGGTGAGTAAATAGGGGCTTTTGCACCACCTAGTTCTAGGAACTGAGTTCTAGGAACTAGCCAGCATGGTGGTTCCTAGAGAACCAATTCCCTCCTCAGCCCATTTTCCTGGTTGCATTCACACCAGCAACAGAAACTCTGATGCGGCCGACAGTGACATTTTTATTCGCAGCATTTACAAACATTAACAAGTACTGTGATCGGAGTGTCTGTCATGGGTTTCGTTATAACAGAGATGAAATGTAAATGCACAATTTAGGTGATTGAAAGAGCATGAAAATCTGACTAAATGTCTTTTGATAGCTTGCAGTGTTACATATCATTGAGGCTGAGAAAAGAACACAATGCTGCAGATAGGTAGCTAAATGCTGTTACTGCTGTTTTCCATGTTTGTGGGGTAAATAATGTTACATGGCTTTTTAAAAATGCTGGGTAGCCAGCGTTTCATATGCATTTGGCTAATCAGCGTACACTTACGTCACTAGTAGTTCCTATAGAACCATTTTAGACTATACTCTGAAGTAGGAGCAAATTGAGTTTTTAAAACTAAGTACATTCCTAGTTGCAGCCATGTGAATATGTCAAAAAGCGTGAACTTCCAGCAATAGTTCTAGGAACTATGAAAAGGTTCCTCCGGTTGAAAGCCCCAATGATGAGAGAATCTTTAATTTCTGGGTGTACTATCCATTTAAGAAAGTAAATAGATGTGGTTTTAATTCATGTTGACTTGCATGGCTCCTATTACAATAGCTAACGAATGCTAAGGTGTTCTGGTTCCCACCTGCTCCAAGTCCACTGGGATGCCCAGGCCGGCCAGATGCAGGGTAGCGAGCAGGAGTGAAGAGTGCTGGTGACCCCAGCAGAAGGACACCTGAAGCTGCTCAATAACAGTGGACATGGGATCCAGACTGCCATCAGATTTCTCTGCTTTAGATATTGTCTTTATCACATCTTGGAAAATCATTTGGCCTAGATGTAGCAAATGTCTGCTGCTGTTGCCCAGACCTGAGGAACAGAGGGTGAGGAATCTGTCAACCAAAATCATCATAGTTAACATAATAAATGAGGATGTTAAACCACTCGTACCTGTTATGAGCTCCTGATGTTCTTCTAGAAGCCTCAGGGTGAGGTTGAATCTTCTTTGCTGGTCCCATGACCAAGTTTGTGTGCATTCCCTACGACCAAACTTCCTCTTAAGGCCTCCGTAATAAGACTCACAAACATCTGATGACCAAAAGCACAAAGTCTTTAGGAAATATTAATTGATCTAAATCATTAATGTGAATATGTTGACAAATAACAATGACTTAATGGTGTTTATTATCAATATTATCAATCACAAAATTTAATTTAATTTCTCATTAAATTCTTGTAAGCCATAATTATTTGATGTATTCTGATCAAATTCATTTTAACTGACCTCTATAGGTGTCTCGGTTCTGTCTCAATGCCTGCAGATATTGTTCAGTAACCTGTCTGATTTCCTCACAGTGTCTGTGGAGTCTGTCCAACTCCTTTAGCGTCCTAACAGGGGACAGAGGGTTTGTGACCTTGAATAGAGATGATACAATATTATCACATAGGAATGTCTAAATGCATGCTGCATCATGTAAATAATATAAACAAAATAAATTAGCTTTGTCATTTGCATTTATCTAGTCATGATAAGAGAGCACTCACATTTTCTGAGCCTAAACGATAGTATCTGATTGGTCCAAAATAGCCATGAAACCCCTGCATGTAGCTGCATCCACCAATCACAAAATATCCTGATGTGTCATTGAACTGAACTGGCTGACGAAAACTAGGGGCAACAAAAAGAAAACCAGCATGAATATAGTGTCTATAGAAAATCATCATACCCCATTGAAATAGTTATTTTATTTGTCATACAGCCTAAAATCAAACCCCATTCCAAATAACTTTTCCAGCTTTATTTACAATTTTGGTCTTACAACATCAGACCAATAAAAGAAAAAAAAACACACACACACACACACACACACACACACACACACACACACAAAAATTAATAAAAGAGTTGGAAAAGTCATCAGTCCCTTGATTTAACTTCTTAGAGCCACCTTTTGCTTTAATTGCAGCCATCAGACTTTTTGGATATTTCTGTACTAGCTTTGCACACCTTGATTGGGGAATATTTGCCCATTCTTCCTTGCAGAATTGCTCAAGTTCAGTCAAATTTTGTGGTGAGCAGCAATGGACTGCTCTCTTCAAATCCATTTACAGATTTTCGATTGGATTTAAGTTAGTGTCTGGCCACTCAAGGACATTCACTTTCTTATCATTAAACCATTTCGTTGTTTTTTTGGCAGTATGTTTAGGGTCATTGTCATGTTGGAAGGTGACAAGGGACACAGGTTTTCCTCAAGAATATGGATGTACTTGGCAGCATCCATTTTCTCTTCAATCCTGACCAATCGCCCAGTCCCAGCTGAAGAGAAACACACCCACAACATAATGCTGCCACCACCATGCTTCACAGTAGGTATGGTGTGTTTTGGGTGGTGTGCTGTGTTTGCTTTTCGCCAAAAATAGCGCTTGGAGTTACAAAAAAAGGGCAATTTTGCTGGAAGGTATCATACTCTTTCAAATGTGTTTTTGCATAGCGCAAACGAGTAATGCTTCTTTCCTGCCACCCTGCCATACAGGCCAGCTTTGTGTAAAGCTTGGGAGAAAGTTGTCACATGCACACACTAACCAGACCCAGCCATAAAGCCTTGTAAGTGCCTCAAAATTGCCTTTTGCCTCCTGGTAGCTTCTCTTGTCAATTCTCTTGGAATTAAAGTCTGGAGACTGTCTAGGCCTCCAGGACCTTAATGTGCTTCTTCTTGAGCCAATCTTTTAATACCTTGGCTGTGTGTTTTGGGTCAATATCATGCTGGAATAGCCACCCATGTCCCATTTTCAATGCCCTGACTGAGGGAATGAGGTTCTCATCCAAGAATTGATGGTTCATGGCCCTGTCTATCGTCCCTTTGATGCAGTGCAGTTGTCCTGTCCCCTCAGCAGAAAAACACCCCCAAAGCATAATGTTTCCACCTCCATGTTTGACGGTGGGGATGGTGTTCTTGGGGTCATAGGCAACATTCCTTCTCCTCCAAACATGGCGAGTTGAGTTGATTCCAAGGAGATCGATTTTGGTCTCATCCGACCACAACACTTTCACCCAGTTCTTCTCTGAATCATCCAGATGTTCATTGGCAAACTTCTGACGGACCTTACCTTGCGGCCGCTGTAGGATTTCAGTCCTTCACGGCGTAGTGTGTTACCAATTGTTTAAATACGAGGCCCTTCCCACTGTTCTGGGCCGAGTATTGCGTTGCGATTAATGCTCTCTTAGTGTTAGCTTCATTACGGAGCCAATTCTAAATTTTTAGTTCTAAGTCTCACCTAGTTATTGCCATTAGTGTCTTGATTCCTTGCCTTGGTCATCTTGTCTTGTTAGTCTGCTGCCTGCTCTGGATTCTTCCTGTTTGGATTACTCTCTGCAATGCCCTTTCGGATTCTGTTTGCCCCTCGATTGAACTTTGGACTGTCTATTGGATTACCCGTTGCCTCATCTCTTGGATTACGTACACCGCTGATATCGACCCTCGCTTGCCTAACGGACTACTCTTATGTCCTGCCCTCAATACTCCTGCTTGCGGATGTCGACCCTGCCTTTGTATGACTATGTCTAAGTTTATGTTCAACTCAAATAAAAGCTTGCACATGGATCTGCCCGCTTCCCGTCTCAGTCGCTCCATAACACAGAGGGTGATTGACAGTTATTTTGTGTTTCTTCCATTTGCGAATAATCACACCAAGCTGCTTGGCGATGGTCTTGTAGCCCATTTCAGCCTTGTGTAGGTCTACAATTTTGTCCCTGACATCCTTGGAAAGCTCTTTGGTCTTGGCCATGGTGGAAAGTTTGGAATCTGATTGATTGCTTTTGTGGACAGGTGTCTTTTATACAGGTAACAAACTGAGATTAGAAGCACTCCCTTTAAAAGGGTGCTCCTAATCTCAGCTTGTTACCTGTATAAAAGACACCTGGGAGCCAGAAACCTTACTGATTGATAGGGATTAAATACTTATTTCACTCATAAAAATGCAAATCAGCTTTTTGGAAATGCATTTTTCTGGATGTTTTTGTTGTTATTCTGTCTCTCACTGTTCAAATAAACCTACTATTAAAATTACAGATCATTTCCTTGTCGTGGGCAAACATACAAAATCAGCAGGGGATCAAATAATATTTTCCCCTCACTGCAGCTAAAGCCTTTCAAATTTTTGTAGCCTTCTCCTAACTTCCCAGAGGTCTTTTGAAAGCACTTTCCCAACCATGGTGAATTATTTGCCGTATAGTGGAAACTTCAAGAAACATCTGGTTTTATTCTAAAGTAATCAACACCCATACTATTGAAGTCAGGTGGGGTAATTAGCCTGGTTTTTAATCTGGAAGTTGATTGCTTTCACCTGAGCAAGTTTATAATAGTATACTCTAAAGGGCTGATCATTTTACCAAACCATGCATTTCACTGATTAATTTTTAACAATCCTCCAGTTTTTTAAAATTGTATTTTTACTTTAATGATGAGGGTTATACTGTGTACATGCAGCTCAAAAAAGTCAGACCTCATATATTTTATTTCCCAGGGTGTAATGTGACAAAAGGTAAAGGTTTTCATGGGGTATGATGATTTTCTATAGGCACTGAATATAAACAAACCACCCCTCAAAAGTTGGGATCAGTAAGATTTTTTATGTTTTTTAAAGAAGTTTCCTATGCTCATCAAGGCTGTGTTCACTTGATCAAAAATGCAGAAAAATGTAATATTGTGAAATATTACAATGTACTATGTTTTTCTACATTTATATACATTAAAATTTAATTTATATCTGTAATTAAAGTTGAATTTTCAGAATAATTACTCCAGTCTTCAGTGTCACATTGTCACAGACTTTCAGTTATTTTTAGTCACATGTTCTCATTTGTTCTGTTTTTTTTTTCTGCCAAAAAAAAAAAATAAAATAAAAAAGCATAACTGTTTCCAACATTAATAATTCTAATAATAAATCAGCATATTAGAATGATTTCTGAAGGATCATGTGACACTTAAGACTGCTGATGAAAATTCAGCTTTGCATCACAGGAATAAATTATATTTTATAGTATATTACAATAAAAAAATATTATTTTATATTGTAATAACATTTTGCAATATTACTGTTTTTTTCTTTATTTTTGATCAAATAAATGCAGCCTTGATGGGCATAAGATCTATCTATCTGTATCTATATCTATATCTATATCTATATCTATATCTATCAATACATATACAGTATTTTTTTCTTCCTGTGTAAGTTTAATGACTTACTCAAAAAAATGAATGGTCTCCACAGTCTTTTCTCCAGGTAAGATCTTTGTAATTTTGAGTTTTGCCTGACACAATAAAAACATCCAAAAGTTCAGTTTTTTATACATTCACATTTGAATGATGTTTCATCTGTTGTGCCTCTGTACGTATTCGTTGTCACTTATCAAAGAAAAAATGCATGTGACTGCACAGGAAAATGAATGATGTACCTTCGACACCTGAAAGAAGATGTCCAGACGGATCCAGGTATGTAGGGGTAATGCTGCGTGTGCTGTAAACGCACGCTCCTCTCCATTTGCCATTTGAACCTGCACCACTATGTTGCCTGAGGACCAAAATATACTGACATGTGTTTATGTAAATATATGTTTCAGTAAATAATAACTTCAAATTCAGTCTGAAAACCTTCCTGGTTTTGAGGAACATGAGCATTTTATTATCATTTTAGAATTTTCCAGATGTGGCTGAACAATATCCCCCAACACGGTTGAGTTTTGTCAGTGATAACAAATGATGGAATGTGCCCTGACTGGCTTACCTGTGTCAGACAGTGTAATCAGTGGACTTCCATAGTTCCTGTGCTCATTAACATGCTTGACTATTCCACACGCAGACTGGCCACACCAGCTCAGCAAGTACAGCCACACTGACAGAGTCACACTGCAAAAGGCAGATGATCGAAGCTTCACACATGATGGGCCAACACCCTCTTCTCATTCCACAACATTTCAAGATTATCATTATCACATCATCAGGTAAGCACATATGAAGTGCTTACAGGCAGCACTGTAGGGTTAGTTATGTATCATATAGTATCTAAAAGAATACAACAGGAATTTGAGATTTCCACTACACAGACACAGTGCTAGAGTTCATGTAAAGGCTCTTCAGCTGGCCCAGTATTATTAAGGTGTTCTGAGTGGTTTGTAGGGTGTTGCTAGGCATTGATATGGATAGTGACCACAATGCCTAGCAATGTTTACAGCTGCCAAGCTGAAGTATTTTGAGTGACGAATAGGATTTTGCTTAGTTATTCCGAGTGTTGCTAATGTATTCCAAGTGATGACTATAGGGTTTGATGAGGTATTCCGTGTGACAACTAAGATGTTGCTAAGGTATTCTGAGTGACAACTAGGGTGTTGCTAATGTATTTTGAATGACGACTAAGGTGTTCCATCAAGTATTCTGAGTGACAAGTAGGGTTTAGATAAGGTATTCTGATTAATGACTAATGTGTTGCAAAGGTATCCCAAGCGACGACTAGAGTTTTGCTAAGGTATTCTGAGTGATGATTAGGGTTTTGCTGAGGTATTCCGAGTGTTGTTAATGTATTCCAAGTGATGACTGGGTTTTGCTAAAGTATTCTGAGTGATGACTCAGGTGTTGCTAAGGTATTCCTAGCGATGTCTAGGGTTTTGCTGAAGTATTCTGAGTGACGACTAAGGTGTTGCTAAGGTATTCTGAGTGACAACTAGGGTTTTGCTGAGGTATTCTGAGTGACAACTAAAGTGTTGCTAATGTATTGTGATGACTAGGGTTTTGCTAAGTTATCTTGATTGACGACTAAGGTGTTGCTAAGGTATTCCAAGTGACAACTTAGGTGTTGCTAATGTATTCTGAGTGACAACTACAGGTTTTGCTGAGGTATTCCGAGTGACAACTAGGGTGTTGCTGAGATATTCCGAGCGACAACATCTAGATCGCCCTTTGTATGTGCTTATATGTATTTTAATAAATCTCTAACTTAATTAAATGTTTTTCCAAAACAGCATTGTTATTGTTATCAAGTAGTAGTGAGACATTTGAATAAACCCTATTGACAGAAAGTCTGACCTTGGCTGATGGAGAGCAAGGATGCGTCTTCTCTCTAGATCTCTGTTTTTAAAGGAGGAGAACGTGTGTATGATACCAAACCTCTCTCCGGTGCTTGCAAATGGAAAAGTCAGGATATCCACAATGTCTGAAAAGGCAGGAATGAACAAATAAATGAGTTTAGAAGTATAATCTCCAATTAATGCACCTGGTATATTAAGACTGTAGAGTATCTTCAAACAACCTAATCTAGTTCTCTCATTTTTCCTCAACATCATGTTATTTGTTTGTTCATTGTTTTGTTTTGTGACCATGTGGTCTGTCTAGCTCAATAAAATATATATCCATATTCAACCTTGGAATCTGAACATGATTGTGAGATTTTCAGTGAGAAATTACTTTTTGTGTTCATGTGGGGAAAAAACTACAGTATATGACATGAGGTAGATAAATCATTAGATTATTTGTTAACTATTTAAATTTCCTACAGACATTCTGATCAGTCGGCTAAGTTCCTACCTGATTCGTGTGGACATTTTCTCACATGATCTTTCGTCAGCTGCCACATCAGCCATGCCCCCCATGAGATCGATCTTGTCTGTGGATATTCTGGACGTTCAGAGAGTGGTAATGTCCTCAAAGACGTAGAAGTTCTCACAAGAGATTGGTTATATCCTTTAGCATGGCTGCCACCAATTTCCCCTTCAACTAGATGAACTATCCAAGCCCTCAGCACCACATTGCTCATCTCCAGTGGCCGCCTGACAAAAAAGTCTCTCCGGTATAGCAGAGCTGAAGGAAACACTAGAGGAACCGTTCTAAATCTGGGTTTTCCAAATCTCTTATGGTTAGTCCAGGTCCTTCTGTAGACTATCACTCCGTTCCTTGTTGGTGTGGAAATAACAACTTCAATCCCAATTCGACAGGCAGCTGAGCAGTTATACTGCACCTGTACACTACACTTATCCATCACTCTGTCAGGAACACGTCCAAACCGCACAAAGTCTCCATGATGAGTCCCATCAGTGTCAGGAGACTCACACCAAACCTTCAAAAAGATAAATATACCCACATTTCACATTTTCAGTATGAAAGAAATCAGAAATCTAATGTGAGCCTGGACCACAAAATTAGACAGAATTGTCCTTTTATTGAAATGTATACATGTGTTTATACAATTATATTAATATTTGGCCTAGATGCAACTATTTGAAAATCTGTTATCTGAGGTTGTTAAAAGTCTAAATATTGAGAAAATCACCTTTAAATGTGTCCAAATGAAGTTCTCAGCCATGCATTTTACTAATCAAAAATTACATTTTTATATATTTACGGTAGGAAATTTACAAAATATCTTTATGGAGCATGATCTTTACTTAATACCCTAATGATTTTTGCCATAAAAGAAAAGTCGATCATTTTGACCCATACAACTGGCAATTGCTACTAATATACCCGTGCTACTTAAGACTGGTTTTGTGGTCCAGGGTCTTTGCACTTATCAAATATGTTATAGCTGAAATTTGTGTATAAATACATTGAGACAACAAATATGACCATACATATTTCACTTGCAAACAAACAAATAAACAACACATAAATAAATAATATTTAAAAATATTTGAATAAAGAGATTAATTGAAAGAGAAAATTCATCCTATCCATGATGTCACTGTATAATAATAATAATAATAATAATAATAGCACATACATACATACATGCACGTGATAGTACTAAAACAAAGGTCATTACTTTTAAGCAAAATAAAATTTTGTTTTTGCATTGGATTACACGTTTTTAAACATTATATATAATATTATTTACACTCCACGGTATTTAGAGAATACCATAGTACTATGGTACGTATACAAGAAAACATTGTGCCACATTAAAATATGGCAAGACTATGGCACTTTTTGTTAGTATAACATACAAATACAAACAAATCACTTCTTTCTTTAGATAACATCAATTTCACTCAAAAATACACCTGAAAATGATTCATGATATTGAAGTGAAAGATGTTTAAAGCTGAAATTAAAACTCGGACAACTATGAAAGCTGCATAGAAGTGAACATAAAGATGAAAGTGTCTTACCAGTGAGAGCATAAGAGCTGCGCAGATGAAATTTAACACAACTCTCATCTTTGCTATCTAATGAACGCGACCCGCGATGTTATGAAGCGATCAAACGCAAACATTCACAGATCTATATGCAGATAAACTCAAGTGTTTACTGTCCGGACATGTTTCATTGCTTACCGCGCTCTTCCGTGTGTGAGAATGACAGGTGTGTTTGTGCGTGTCACTGTATACGCCACACTTTCATTATGCGTTGACTCACCTCATCTGCACTGCCAGCGACGCGACTCCACTGGAACGCCAATTTTTATTTTTTTTTTTCAAGAAATGTTGAGTGACAGAAGGAAGGTTAATCTTCAGCAAATGTTACAGGAACAGTTTGTTTTGTTCATTTTCCAGTTTCAAGTCTAACGAACTTTTTTTTTTTCCTCAAATAACCCATTCTAGCCTATTTGTGTATTATGTTTATTTGTTATTGCTGGAAAATACACAAACTTTGTCAACAGGATTAAATTATTTACATTTAATTAAAATCCTAATGTAATAATTGATTAATAAATTAATAATTGAATCCTAATGTGTAATTTCCAGCAATATATATTAAACATCATCATTAAATACACGATTTATAATATTAAATGTCATGTTGCCAAAGTTAATAGACTATACATACATACTCCATTTATATGTAATAGGCAGCTACTGTTACACATATGTAACAGGCCGAGTCTGTTAGCTAGCTACTTATCTATACTGTACACCTTATCCAGCTGCACCTTTGTTTGATTTAACCCACCAGTACACCGCTTAAATACATGTAATACCTTTATGATTACATTTAAATTACAGAATATTACACAGGCATATGCTACTTAAAATAAAGTGTATCAAGATTGTTCTTAAGTGTACAAGTAGCTGTGTAACAGACTCGGTCTGTTACATATGTGGAACAATAACTGCTTTAATTAATGTAATAATTTAATCCTAATGTGTCATCTTGCCATTTTCCAGCAATAAATATTAAACATCATCATTAAATACACATCATTTATAATATGAAATATCCTGTTGCCAAAGTTAATAGACTATACATACAAGCCTACTGGTAAATAATACTGATGGATAAATTTAATTTTAAGTGTCTCATCAAATCTGCTTTTATTTGGTCAAAGAATACAGTTAAAAAAAGTAAAACTGCTTGATTTATTTGAAATAGAAATCTTTTGTAATGTTATAAATGGCTGTACTGTCATATATAATTTTGGTCGCTATTATGTGTGAGAGGCCTGCTCTATACAACACAAAACATGCTATGCTTGATAAAATTTCATGGCATGTATTGTCAAGCTTGGGTTGAAAGGCTTACTTTGGCATTTTCATGCGTTTCTGGTTAAGTCAATCAGGGAATAATGCTTATATAAAGGGCTTCAGGACTTTTACAGCTGTAGTTACTGAGTTTATGATAGGCAACTAGTGGATTAAGACTGAACTTTGAATACAGACATCAAGTGGACAGAGTTAGATATTTTATTCTGGGATATATGGTACTCGTTGCATTTCCATAACAGTAAAGTCTGGATCAAGAACTGCTGAATATTTGATTTTTGTTTCAATGGCCCACCACAAGAAAAAGTAGACACCAGGAATACCAAGTGGAATACAATTCTGAAGAAAAACCAGGACTTCTTTGCTCAATATAGGCCTATAAGGAGACAATATTGAAAAGGCAATTGACCTGCAATGTTTTTGCAGTTCATATCATATAGTGTAATAATTGACAGAGTTACAATTTATTGTATAACTGCACAATAGTTTATGGCTTTGCAAGATGTATGCGGCTTGCACAGCCCCCCTCTGTTCTCTCAATGGAGTGCTCCATTCTTACGGTCCTTTATGCCGGAAGATTCCACTCATTTGTCCGGAGGGGGGATTCACGGAGAAGCTTTTTCTACAAGGCTGCCTGGGAGGGGCGGTTTGAGTCCATTGGAATTTTACATGCCGATAGCTGAATATCTCACAGAGAGCCCGATAAACTTTGGTCAAACTAGTCTGAGATCAGCGCCGACGAACTTACTGAATATTGACCATCTACACCCTTCACTGCCGTCTATCTCTCTTCCTCCACCCACACCTTTCCCCATCTCCCCTTCCGTTCCGTTACCGTTCACTCTCTCTCACGGCACCACAACACTCGGCTTCGCGTTCCAAGGAGGTGTGATCGCCGCAGCCGACACGCGTTCCAGCTGCTCGGGGTTAGTGGCCTGTCCCGCGTCCCCGAAGGTTTTACCCATCCACTCTCACCTGGTCGGCACCACCTCCGGGACGTCAGCCGACTGCGCGCTTTGGAAGCGCATCCTGGCACGGGAGCTCAGGTTGTACCAACTTCGACACCGCCGCAGGCTGTCAACAGGGGGCGCCGCCAAACTGCTGTCCCACATGTTGCATCCATTCAAAGGCACGGAGCTGTGCGTCGCAGCCACACTGTGTGGATGGGATGGGGATGATGAAAAAGACGAGGAACCAATTACAGATAAATACGGAAATATTTCAACCAATCAAGTGACATCCAGTGGTTCAAACAACCAATCAACATCAACTGCCGCTGCGGCATCTCAACCACTGATATCTTTTACTACTCAACAAGTTGTCGAAAGTCGTTCGAGAATATGTGGCCCACGGGTTATTTATGTGTGCAGTGACGGGTTGCGCCTGAAGGGGGAGCTGTTCTCTGTGGGCTCGGGGTCTCCCTATGCATACTCGATTCTGGACAGCAGCGTTTACTGGGGAATGAGCGTACAAGAGGCCACTGCCGTTGCCAGGGAGGCCGTGTTCCGCGCCACCTACAGAGACGCGTACTCGGGCAATAATGTAGATCTCTACCATGTTACCGCTAAAGGGTGGAGGCGCAGAGAGAGGGAAAACTTAAAAGAGGAGTATTACAGAGAGAAAGAGAGGGAGAGAAAGAGGGTGGCAGAGAGAAAGGCGGAAAAAAACAAAGAAAAATTTAATGTGTGAAGACCAGTGTTGGAGGTAACGAGAAAAAAAAAACGATCGCCAGTTTTGTTTGGTTTCCTTTATGCATTTAATCTTATTTTATTAAGTGTCTTCGCTGCTTACATTTGTTGATCCAATTCAATCATATTAATAAGCAAAACTTACTTTAGATGAACTTGTTTCATTTGTGCTTCATTTTTTCTCATTGCTGATAAGTGTTGAACTTCCTTTTCCTGCAGTTCTACTGTAGAGATGTGAATTTATGCTTAATTTCACTTTTTGGTGTGAAAGGGCTTTTACATTTGCTAAAAATCTAACGTTTTATATTAAAAACAAACAAGCAAACCTTGCCCAGATTTTAAAAGTAATGCAAAAGCAACGCAAACGCAATGTAACGCATTACTTTCCATAAAAAAACAAGATAATTAGTTACTTTTTAGGGAGTAATGTAATATTGTAATGCTTTACTTTTAAAAGTAACTTTCCCCAACACTGGTGATGACAGAGAAATAGTTTGAGGAGAAACATTGAAATTTGAAAAATTTGGAAATTTATCGATTTGTATTTTTTTATAGCAAAGCAAAATTACAAAGACAGACATGTATTGACAATTCATAGTTTTTGCAGATGAACAGCCTATTTCTTAAAGAATACTTAATTCAAGGAATCAATACCATCATGTTGTTCTAAAACTGTATGATTTTTGTTTTTGCGGAGCACAAAGGGAGATGTTTTGCATGAATTAAAATTTTTATAAATATATTTTAGTATTTTTTTGTCAATACTGAATGATCAAAGCTTTCCAGTCACAGTATAAATCAGACATTTCTAGTCCCTCTTAAATGTCAGAAAACAACATTATAAGCAAAAACTTTATACTGATGTGACTCTTTTAATAAATCACAAACTGTCTTTCTATAACTTAAGTTTTGTACTGTACTGTACTGTACTGTTGTATCTTCACATCTGTTCATATGAATTAATGCTGCAACGAACAAAACATCCGTTGTCAAGTGTGTATTTGATCTCAGCTGGGTTTAAAAGTTCTCAAATAACCGATTTCACTTTTTTTTTTCAGCACAAGGTTTGAAAGGTTTTATGTGCCAGCTGTGGAGGTTAAAGCATTTTAATGACCCCTACAGGAAACATAAGGGATTGCTGTTTTTTAAAGCGTACAGAAAGTCTCAGTGCCAGACTGATATCTACATTATTTTCTTAATCATTTCCTTTAAAAGCGTACATTTTACTTCCTTCATTATTTTGCATCCCAGGAAAAGGCAAAAACGTGCATGTAGGCCAAAAATAATGGATTTCATATCCATATCCCACAATAACAAAGCAAAAACTCATTTGATAACATCACATTTATTAAAAAGGAAAAACTGAAATCACATTGGCATAAGTATTCAGACCCTTAACTTGAAACTCTGAAAGTGCTTACAGCCTACAGTCTTTTTGGATTTGATGCGACAAGCTTTGCACTCCTGGATTTTGGGATTTTCTGCCATTCTTCTCTGCAAATCTTCTCAAGCTCTGTCAGGTTGAATGGGGACTGTCAAGTAGACAGCTATTTTAAGGTCTCTCCAAAGATGTTTGATTGCGTCTGATATTGATACACCTATTAAAATGAGTTTTTGTCAGTCATATTAAAACTGGGCAAAAATACAAGTATAAATGAATCTTAAAAATAATGAGTTCGTCAACTGTCTATTACTTCTAGAGGTGGTCAAAAACGTATTCGACTGGATTGCTTTAGTAATCCCTATGATGGAATGGGATCACCACCACCATGCTTTATCTTTGGGAAGGTTTTGTGCCTGGTTTCCTTTAGACCAGTGGTTCTCAAACTTTTTACACCAAGTACCACCTCAGAAAATATTTGGCTCTCCAAGTACCACCATAATGACCAACATTAAAATACAGTAGTGTAGTAGTAATTATTCAGCTATAGCTATGCACAGTTAAAAAAAAAAAAAGAGAATATTTATTATTGTCGGCCTCTTTAAACATTGTAAATACAGTTTGAACATTAACACTGCACTGTGCAGTAAATAACACAGGTAAATAAAAAACTTACTGATGAAATTGAAATGTAGCCTAATGTACCCTAACTGTACTATATTTTAATGTAATGTAAAAAATGTACAGTAGGCATACTTAACAAAAAAACAGGCATCATTTAGGCACCTTGCAAAGTTACTTAGTGTTATGTCACCCCAAAATGTTTTTTTTTTTTTTTTGTCATTAATCAATTCATTCTAACCATTACTTCATTAACCACTTCATTCTAAACCTGTAAAAGCTTCGTTCGTCTTTGGAACACAAATTAAAATATTTTTGATGCATTCTGACAGCAATGTAATTAACACGATCGAAATCCAGAAACGTAGCAAGGAGATCGGTAAAATAATCTGTGTGACATCAGGGGTTCAACCACCCTAACCCTAACCTACTAGAATACTAGTACTAGGCAATGCTAGTACAAGGCTAATACTAGGCATTTCGGATAATTACTTCAAGGTTCTCTGAAAAGGTTGGTACAAGTTTCGGCTGTTTTTTTCGATCGTGGCTTTAATGACTTAGACAATGGTGGAACTCCTTATATGAGCATTATATAAGGATACCCGCGCTCACTGCGGCTAGACAGTGAGAGAAAGAGCGCGCACATCAACGCGGTTCATTCGGCTGCACTGCTGGAAGGGATTTACTCGGGAAGAATGTCTCTAAAGAAGTGTGGTTTTGGTTGTAAGGCAAAGATAACTTTGTTCAGCTTCCCGAAGAACCCAGCGTTACGTGAACAGTGGATGCAGTTCCTTTTTCCGGGGCAGCAATGGAGTTTAGTGTGTGTTTGCTGACAAACATTTCATATACAAGGCCCACTTCGACGCTGGATTTGCACATTGTTTTATACTGAAAGATGGAACAGTCCCAGCTATAAAAGATCCCGGTCATGATTCAGAACTGCAGATGGTAAGTGAAACAGCATCAAACAGCATCAAATGTGTGTTTTATAGAGGGTATGCATTGACGTAATTTTCCCGCCGGAACACGCCGCCTTCAGCCTGACTGAGTGGCAAAAGAAGCAGCTGCATGAATGGATTTAAATAGGGAAGCTGCGAAAACACGAGTGAAACAAAACGATAATCCTTTTGTTGGACTTGATATAATGTTCATTACTTACCAAATATCCAGTGGTCCATAGATACTGATATGCAGCCAGCAATCGTGTTTCCTGACATGTGCCCTATTTCAATGCCATAAACAAAGCAGATTTGCCCGTGAACATATGTTGTAAATACGAAATAGGTTGGTCTAAAGCCCGGTGATCACTTATATCAATGTTATATATATGGTTATATCGTCCAGCCCAAAAGTTTATATAGTTTTCTGTTAGTGTTTATTGAAAAACATCCAGGTGTGCATAATTTAAGATGGTAAATATTTAATAGATGGGTTGTCAATATGATATGACAATACAATTTACAAGGGCATGCTTTTACAGCAAAATTGAACATATTAACATGAAGTGATAACTGCAAATCCGTGTTTCACCGCCTGGAGTCCATTTGTTTCTTTCAATTGCAGCGATTCATTTGCTTTGCTTTTTTGTAGCTTTTGTCAGCCTGTAAAAATATTAGGGCTGGTTCGAATACCATTTTTTGCGCTTCGAAGCTTCGGTGGTAATCAATATCGAATATTCGAAGCTTCGGTGGGAGGGGCTAAGCATGTAATAAAGGCAGAAATCTCTGTGTTGTCTGTTTGCATTTGTATTATGTCGGGAATCGTTCATCCCAGCGACTTCAATGCGTTGCTGCAGACCCAAGAGAATTCCGCTCCAATATGCATACACCACGAGTCTAGGGCAGTGGTTTTCAAACCCTGGGTCGCGACCATTGGGTGGGTCGAGGGACTTAAAAATAGGTCGCCAGGAAGATTTACGTATGTATATATGTATGTAACGAAGTTCAAGACTCTGGGAAGGATGCGGGAAATTGCAAACGTACTTTAATAACAAAATAAACATTAACAAAACGAAAGTAAACGGCAGCCGCCTCATGCCAGACTCCATCTGTGTTTGCGTTGATCAGTCAGAATCCACTCACCGCTCAAAACGCCGGATTTTTTGTTCAGTCCTGAGTTCTGTAAGCTACTTAATCCTCTCATTATAACAAAGCCTGTAAACGCGCTTAGAATGCACGCTCATGCCGCCAAGAGTTTTACGCGATCGTTAAAAAGAAACCGAAATTAAAACGCGCACGCGCATTCAAAAGCAATTTTAATACTAGAGAGCGATTCCTCAGTGCGCGCAAATTAGGCTGTATAACATATCTAGACTTTATAACTGTTGCTGTGAGTTCTTTATAGGATATAGGCTGCGTGGCGGACGCGTCGCGGATTTGCTGCGTGTTGATTTTTCTTTCTGCGCCTATGTTAACAGATTAGAGCAGCCACACTGTCTGCGGAATACGCGCTTATATCAGGTGCGGCCCCACGACAGAATATAAGTGAAGCGGATTTTTTCGGCAGCAGTCACGTAACAAACCCACTCCACGTCCGCCACGCAGGCAGTGTGTCTCGGAGGCTTTGGTTGAAAACGGCACGCATCTCCGCTCACATGCTCTGTTAGGCAGACTAGACAGCTCACATTCCAATGAACAAAAATATTTCTTTATATTCCAAACTTTAAAATAAATCACAACCAGGTTGCAAACTATAGTGACACTAGTACACTCTTTTCTCCGTGGCTTGCTGACAGCTCTCCCTCCCGTTCACTAATGGGCCATTCAAGCGCGAATGAGAACTGTTCGCGGGGGAAGTCACGTGTTTAAAAAAAAAGAAGAAGAAGATTCGAATTTCAGAATTGAAAATCAAATATTTGAATATTCGACTATTCTAGTACAGCCCTAAAAAATCAGTGCTTTACACATTACGTGTGGAAATAAAGTTCAACAGACCAGACAATCAGTCTTTTAGTTGCCTTTTTGTCAATTCCAATGTGGTCATCATGTGTCTTCACTGAGGAAACACTCTGGAGCTCAACTACAGTGAGTACCCTCAGCTTTTTGAGCACTTTATAAAGGCCATTCTACCCAGATTGGTCAGGTTGACCATTCATCCAGCTCTAGGAAGAGCCCTGGTTGATCCAAACAACTTCTGTTTAAGAATTATGTAGACCAATTATGGAATACTCTGAGATCTGTGCCTCGACACAATCTTGTCCTTGTGTTTTTCTCTGATAGGGATTTTTAGCTGTTAGACCTTATATAGACAGGTGTGCACTTTTAGTAAATTTGCAAAGTCATCACAGATCCTTTTTTTTTTTTTTTTAATAATAACACTTGTGCTTGGAAATGTCCTTGTATGGTTGGTTCACCAAGAGCACTTTAGTCTTACATTTATTTTAGTGTCTACATTGCTGTTCTGCCAGCCTAGGGAATGAACGCATGTTCAGCACGCGTTGGGAGGTGTGGCATGTCATGAGAGGTATTCTGTCATAGTAGCAGTGTAAAAGGGAATTCACACTCACATGAAACCGGTGTTGGCATCGCACACTACAGTCAACAACTCAAGGTGCACTGTTAGACATTTCTGTAATTTCTACAGTTATTTACTATATATCACCTAGTATAATACTGCAAATTTGCTTTACAGTAAATAACTGTAGTACCATTTGCATTATGGGAATATTCTGTGACGTCAGAGCACACATACAGAGACTCACTGTATTTTTTAAAATTGCTGTATACTACTGTATTTGCTGTAACCGCCTCTTTGGTACATTCTACTGAGGTTGCTTTATTTTCCTCAATTCTTACATTTGGATTGACATTGTATAACGTTTGTTGCCAACCGCCATTAAATCCTAGAAGAAGAAGTAGAAGAAGAAGGATTGACATTTTCAGTAACTTGCAGCGTAACAGTTTGGGACTGACTACACTGGACGCGTAACATCGCGTGTAATGACTGGGAATTCATTTGTCATTCATTTCAGAAACCGCGTGAGCGCTTGGAGTACATATGTACGTCAGAAATATACCACTTTACTGTCCGTATCCACTGGAGATAGTATATGGGTTTTATATTGTCTTTTGCCGAGCCGCACCACCACGCCTCGCCACGCGAGTCCGAGGAAGGCAGGGAAGAAGCGCGCCGGCGCATCGGATTTACCCGGGGATAAAACCGCAAGAGTGGAAGAGTTCCGGAGAACATAAGCGCTGTGTGTCGACGCATCTTACGAGAGAATAAAACCAGCAATCAAGGTAATAATATATTTACGTTTGTCTGTGTGTTTATGGCAGATTTTGCACATCAGTTTAAACTTTTACCCGTAACATTTACTTGTCACATGGCGATAACTTTACCATGGCAAACTGCGCGGTCGTTTCAAACGACTTTGTCAGCTTATTGAATTAAGTTACCGATTTAAATTTGTTTTTAACAAGCAACGCTTGTCTTATATTAACATTGGGTTAGCTAATGTAAAGTTTTTGTTCAAATGTTAGTAGTTAATGTTGGCCAGTAACCTAATGAGAAAGTAAAATCGTATTTTAGTTAGGTTTACCCAAGTTTTATGGCTAGCTGCCTTTTTAGCTTTACAATTAGTTTGTAATAGTTTTTAAATAAAATTTTAGATTTACTGCATTTTTTTGTATTTGTGTTTTAAAGGCAACTCCAGTGAAGCATTAAGAAAGACGAGCATGCCAGCCACCCTGAGACTGATAATTCATGGTAAGAGAAAACTATGGTTTTGAGAGGTTTCTCTATTCTATGAGGTTTGCCTTTTAAAAGTGTGCCATTTCTACTTCTTGTTTTTCAGAGAAGACATTTCTGTCAAAGTGGATGATGAGCAAAGCTGGTGGCCATGTTTTGGAACAGTACTTGGGTTTTGCAGATGGCTATTCTTTGACTGTCTTTTTTACCTAATGTGTTTCTGTTGCCTAAAGATTCTTTGCGAGGATAAATCAAGATGATACAACAAGATGCACTGTTCCAGCATTGGAAGTACTACATTGGAAGTATTGGACTGTATTTTTAAGTGTTATACATTCAATGTTTTAAATAAAGAATTTGACATTTTGGAATTATTTTGTCTGTTTTAATTTAATACAGTATTATAGAGTAAAAATATAATGAATAAAATAAAAATGAATAAAATCTAATGGAATATATATTAAAATTAATTAATTACAGTAGTATACTGATAAATTTGATTGTTTTACAGTAAATCACTCTAAAACAGTACAGTTTGCAACTGTAAATCAAATGCAGTTTGTTACTGTAATTTTTAATTACAGTAACTTACTGGCAACAGTGTTGCCAGTAATTTACTGTAAAAAACCCTTGATATGTCTAACAGTGTGGAACACGTAGAGCACAACTACAGTAAAGATGAGAAATTCAGACATCCAGAAGATCAGGTCAGTACATGTTTGCTTCTAATAATTCCTTAAAGTAATGTAACACTAGTAACATCTGGGATGTTTTCGTGTTTCTTGTAGCTCATGTAAATACTAGGTAAATAAAACAAATCAAGAGTGAGAATATTATTCCATACATCAAAAGAAGAAAATGTGGTTACACTTTATTTTAAGGTGTCCTTGTTACAGCATAATTATACATTTAAGTACTGAGTAATATTAATTAACTACATGTACTTACTACATGGTTAGGGTTAGGTCTAGGGTTACTTGTATGCAATTATGCATAATTTATTGTTATTATAATAGTAAGTACATGAAACGTGTAACAAAGACACTTTGTACATAGGCTGTTACACAATATTAATAGAGATGCCAGTCAGTGTCATCTTGTGTGAAAGGAGGTTTACCATAGAGTTCTAGAATCATCAGTACACTTCTAGAATCATCCTGAAGAGGAATGCACATGTTCCGGTGACCAGAAGTCTGTGTTACAATGGGTAAGTGAATCAGCATTTAAAAATCAAGTGGCATAAATGCATTTGGAATGTCAGAATACCGTAAAAAAACCATGAGAGAATAACAACTCTTTCATGAGAAAACATTTTTGAGGTGTCGATTTTGAATGAATTTGTATGATGTGATTTGTATGGAAATGTATGGGGTTTATTTATTTATTTTTTTTTTTTTGTTTTTTTAGCAATGAAGTCCACCCCACAAAATGTAATATTGAGATTTCCACTTTCATACTGATATGTTCAGAGATGGGCATGTTTTTTATGTTTAAAGGTTTCAAATAGATCCAGAATGTTAGAAAGTTCCCAGCAAACACAGTAATGTGGGGCCCACATGGGTTTCAGATGGGCTACATGGGTACAGAGTGGGCATGGGCTCTAAATGGGCATCTTATATGGGGCCCACTTGGGTGACCCAGCTAAGACCCACATGGGTGAACCCAAGGTGGGCATCTTATCTGGGGCCCACTTGGGTGACCCAGCTGGGACCCACATGGGTGAACCCAGGTGGGCATCCTATGTGGGGCCCAGCTGGGTAACCCAGCTAAGACCCACATGGGTGAACCCATGTGGGCATCTTATCTGGGGCCCAATTGGGTGACCCAGCTGGGACCCACATGGGTGAACCCAGGTGGGCATCCTATGTGGGGCCCACCTGGGTAACTCAGCTAAGACCCACATGGGTGAACTCAGGTGAACCCAGGTGGGCATCTTATCTGGGGCCCAATTGGGTGACTCAGCTAGGACCCACATGGGTGAACTCAGGTGAACCCAGGTGGGCATCTTATCTGGGGCCCAATTGGGTGACTCAGCTAGGACCCACATGGGTGAACTCAGGTGAACCCAGATGGGCATCTTATCTGGGCCCCACTTGGGTAACTCAGCTAAGAACCTGGGCTCACCCATGTGGTTCCCATTTGGGTAATGAGCTACATGGGGAGATATGTGCATATTTTATTAAATACACAAGTGCAAAGATGATTAAATTCAATAGGTGTAAAATCAAATACAACATCCTACTTAAAATTGTACTATATATATATATATATATATATATATATATATATATATATATATATATAACAGATAATTTGTGGCCTCTTATTTTTTTCCATGGCTGCATATATATATATATATAAGAGGCCACAAATTATCTGTTTATATTTATTTGCTTTTTGTTTGAGTAAAATGTTTATTTTTGTTTTATTGCATTTTTTTGTGTAATGTCATAAAGCATAGTATAACTTTGAACATATTTTTTTTACAACTTTTACTGCGGACGCAAAAGTTGCTAGTTGTGTTTTTGTATGTTTAACATTGAAATTGACCGTTGGTGCTGGTGACATTTCGAAAAGACGTGCGCGGAAGCCCACTGGAAGAGGATTGCTGCATTGTCATCTCTCTTGTCATAGCGGGCATTGGAGCGGGAGCTGCAATCCATTTCTGGTTTTATTGCTGTTTGCTTCAGCAGTGTTTCTCATAAATATATTTTTAAATATATAATTGTTAGGCATTTTAAATATTCTATTTTAAAATAAGCATTAACAACTATGGTGTTAGCGATAAATTTTATCCACCGGGATTAAAGTAATTTTGCAGAGGTAACATTAGGGATTTTTAAACCAGAGAGGGGGGATCCTCTCCCCCCCACCTCCCGGCAAATCGCATATATACTTTTTTTTTAATTTATAAAAAATATTTAAATATGAATTTTTTGTTGTTTAAAAAGATCAAGGACCCACAATTTGAAAAAAGAATGCGGTCAAGGAACTCACGCAGCAATTGGCATTAGCAATGACCCCACCCCACCCTCTTAACTTCATCGCGAGATCTCAATCAGCATTACCCATCCCCCACCTGCTGCGCGCCACTTTTGTCCATCACCGTGTGAGATAAGATATCGCTGACAGCTGGAACTATTTAAGGTAAGAGGTAACTTGCACATTATAAAAGCTTAAAAATAATTGGTTTCCACGACATGCTATATTAAAAAAAGCATTAGTTTAGTTTGTTGTTTCGTTATAATGTGTTGACAAGGCTAAGTTAGACGAGCGCCGTTTTTTGTCTCCCAAAAACGATAGAAATTATTCTACAAGTATTATCATATAACACATGACTCAGAAACTGTGAATTATCACAAATTGTTCGAGTTGAGGCTTAGATTGTCCGTCCTATGTACCTGCAATGCACATCAAATGCCCAAAAATATGTTTTCGGTATTTTCAATGAAAACTGTTAAATCTTGCCTGTTCTCGTTTACTTTTAAGCACAGAACTAGGCAAAATACAGGCTATTACTGTAAAAATTGTTCGAGCTAGAGAATGGTCACGCCACTAAACGTGATATGCAAGATTAACGGTTGCACAAAAACTATTGTAAGTATATTTTTTGCCAATTTCAAGATTAAGTTTAAGTAAAGCACATCGGACTGCACCGCGTCGCGCCATTTCTTAAAAATTCAAACATGTTTTTGTTTTATGAGTTTGAGCACACCTGCAACGATTCAAATTTAAATGGCCGACGCGGCCTTAATCCGCAAGCGGGCCGTCTAGGCGTGGCTGAGCGTTGCGTACATTTTTTTTTAATGAAAATATTCAACCAACTACCGTGAACTATACATAATTTTGTGAATGCAAAAAGGTCGGGTTTCAGCGAAATATTGATTGTTAATGAAACAAGCCAGCCAAAAGCCAGTCAAGTTTTGATGGATGAAGTTGTAGCCAACCGCTTGACCATTACAGTGATTGGCAGTTTAATAATATAATAGTTTAATAGAATAACGTACACTATTATACGAAAATTTGGGTATTAATGTGTAGTCAACATCACTTTCTAAAAGAAGTACAAATTCGTTATATATATATATATATATATATATATATATATATATATATATATATATATATATATATATATATATATATATATAACTAATACAATATATAATTGTAGCATTGCATAAAACACTAAATATATTTCCATATTTCTCATATTAGATCAAAATTTGTAATGTAATTAGAAACCATATAAAATAGTTATAACGAAACTAATGTTTTATTTGATACCATTGTTTAGTGAAAAACAGATAACTGCTGCTTTGATGCAAATACTTAATTATGATCTTTATGTATATGTTTTTAACAGGGAGCTTGAAGAAAAATGCCCTCACAAACCAGATCACCAGAAAAGACGCAGAAAAGGCTGTGTCAAAGTGGCTGATTGGCGCCAGAGACAGGGGGGGTTACAGAAATGCGAGGGCACGTGCTGGAGAGCAAAATGGGTAAGAGATGCAAAATGAAATATATCCTAATTGGTAACACTTTATAATCACGTTCAGTTGCAACTCATTTATAGGTGATTACTTAATGATGAATTAATCATTTACAAAACATTCATAAGGGATTAATGTGATATGGTAATCATTGTATATTTTGTTAATTTACAAATAATTTACAAGTAATAAGTTAATGATGAATTGATGATAATCATTTACAAAACATTTTACTGCATTCATAGATTTACATTTACTACATACATAGTTTCATAGATTTACATTTACTGAATTCATAGGTTATTATAAGTGATATTTGTTAATATTTTATTTTATCTATGTTTTGTAGATTAAGTTCTAAATAATTTAGAATTTATTAGATGAAGTCATTTGCAAAACATGACTATACATTCACAAATGAAAAAGTAATATGGTAATGATTTACAAATCTCGAGTTACCTTAAAAGACAGCAACTACTCATAAGTTTTAAATGTTTTTCAAATGTTATGGTTTCCATTTCTGTGTGGAATATAAATGCATACAAACAACTAGTAACTGGAAGGTTTTTAAAACATTAAAAACTGACGAGTAGTTTCCATTTTATATTAAGGGATTCAAAAATAGTTTTACATTTATTTATAATGTTTGAGAGAATAGTGCAATTTTGACATCTAAATGATTTATAAGTGATTTATAATACATTGACTAGTATCTATTAACTATTAAGGATCTGTTTATTTCATGATGCTATTTTTTTTAAGTAACTTATGACAGATTTGTAAATTTTCATCATGTTACTTAATAATTTGTGAATGTATAGTCATGTTTTGTAAACGTAAAATTACTTCAACATCTGATAACTTGTAAATCGTTTTATTACTTAATCTACAAAGCAGACAAAAATTAACAGCAATTATTAATCCTCTATGTAGGTATAGTCATGTTTTGTAAATACGTTGATAATTAACTAATTATTTCTGTATGAATTAAAAATATATATATGCAAATTGTTAATTGAATGTTTTGCAAATTAAGCCCAATTTATACTACTTTTTTCAAACCTACACCATAGCTATGCTATAATCTGTGTAGTAGGTGTAGCCTACACCATTGCTTGACATGCAGCTTGCAATTTTAAATATATTTTGCTAATATTTAATTTATCTTTTTAAAGGGCCACTGGGAGAGTGACAGAAGACTGAAGAGGTGCACTGTTGCATTGTTATATTTAAAAGTTGTGTTTAAAAGAATGTTTGTGTTTTGAGTTTTAAAAAGTTCAAAAATAAATGAAAGTATGAACTACTGGCCTCTTTATTGAATCAATACATTTCACATTTTACTGTACTTTAGTGTGTTAAATGTAATATTTTGTATTTAGGGGTTTACTGTAAAATAAGGTAACCCAAATTAAAAAAAAAAGTTAGCCCACATATATGCCTTTTGTGACCCATTTAAGACCCACATAGAATAGAGCTGGGTCCCATCATTAACCCATGTAAGCAATCTCCTATGGGCCCCACATGGGATTACCCAAATGGGCCCTATATGGTGCCTATCACGGGCCCATCATAAACCCAGGTAAACTGTCTCATGTGGGCCCCACATGGGATTACCCAAATGGGCCCTGTATGGTGCCTATCAAGGGCCCATCATAAACCCAGGTAAACTGTCTCATGTGGGCCCCACATGGGATTACCCAAATGGGCCCTGTATGGTGCCTATCAAGGGCCCATCATAAACCCAGGTAAACTGTCTCATGTGGGCCCTACATGGGATTACCCAAGTGGGCCCTATATGGTGCCCATCATGGTGCCTATATGGTGCCCATCTGGGCTAACCCATGGAGGGCCACCATGGAAACTGAGGACAAAATTAGCTGGTTCCCAGTTGGTTAGCCCATGTGGGCCCCAGATATCGGCCCAGTTGTAACCCTTATGGGCCCCACATGGATGTGTTGGCTGGGTTAGAAATGCATTCAAACAATGTTTTATTATGGTGTATAAAGTCTGATATGTTTGTTTTGTTTTAGTTTTGTTTTCAGGTTGTTGTATGGAGTGATTTTCCTGATAAACAAAGCCTAGACCAGCCAATCTGGTTGAGCTGGTGACCTTGAATGGCCGATGATGTATCCATTGTTTTGAGCATTTACTATAAATGCTTACACATAATGTATACAGCAGTAGTCATCCCTGACAATTAATTTTATGCTGGTTTTCACTAGTCTCCAACATAACTACACCATCAAGCTGATTTATCAACAACCAACCTGCCCATCTGAAATTGGTTTTATACTCAGGGATTCACATGAATTTTAGTTTCAGCTAAAGACCAGCATAAACCAGCAAAGGACCAGCTTAAACCAGCTAAGGACCAACTTAAACCAGCATACCAGCACCAAAGTCTACCTAACCAGCATATGCTGTTTTTTTCAGCAGGGTTAGCAAAGTATTAATACCATTATTATAAAAAGTGTTTTAAGAACACCTTATAACAAACGCAATTCCACTCACAGAAAGTCTGTTCCGATGGAGTGCGAGTGTTCACTACATAGCAGGTTCTTCTTAGCTTGCTAACTGTTAACCAAACGGCTAACAATCCTACTACTATATTGACGATAGTGCAACAAAAATATCGTGTTTAGAAAACTGCAAGCATTACAATTCATATAATGTGCCTTCATCTCTAAAGCTAGTTATCACCCAAATAGTAAGTTTTGGTTTTCGGAAGTAAGGCAGCTAGCATGCTAACAGTCAGCCTTTGCAGCTTCACGTAGTGCTACGCAGCTTTGAATATCAAAGTACTTTACAAAAGAGGCGCAAACGTCCACGAACAGATCTGCAGAGGTGAAATACAACATCAGAAAGCAATGGTCATGTTTAATGCTGCATGTTGTTCATACTTATTGTGTTCAGGCTTTAAAGGGGTGTACATTCACCAGGATGGCCGAGTGGTTAAGGCGTTGGACTTAAGATCCAATGGACATATGTCCGCGTGGGTTCGAACCCCACTCCTGGTAATGACTTTTGACTTTTACAGCCATCATGTTAGGATCGAAGACAAACATACACAAATGCAGCACGTTAATAGGAAGATCGAAAGATGAAAGTTGAGGAAAAGAAGAATTATTTGCACGTTGCGTGTTGAATGCGGTACATTCAGCTTGCATAAATGTTGATCCGCTCTGGATGGATGGAGAGATGAAGATGAAGCGACTGTTGCTGAACAACACAAAGGTTATGACATCCTAAAGTAAAAAAATCCTAAAGTAGGACACAGGAGAACACAGACATGAAAGAACAAATAAGTAAATACTTTGAAAAACGACTCAACATGGCGTTAAATGTGCGGGCTTATACTGCCTCCTGTTGGTATTAATATTTCACTTCTGGTAAATACAATTCAGATAATACAATGGTTTCGTAATGTAAGATTCATAACAAAGTGTACATTCATATGATAGTATATGCATGTTGTTACAGGTCAGGTTTAATATTCAACACTCAGTATACCATAAAATGTTTTCCGGTGACAGTAACGGTTTTGGGCGTCTTGTCCCAGACTGCAGCTGTCCACCAACAATAAATAATAAACCAAACAACTATACCTTAAATGATTACATTTTCTGAAATAATTTTGAGCCTAAAATGCAAAATAAATATGCCTAATTAGGAATAATTAACTTCCACTGCCAAAAACCACAAACATAAAATAACAATAATTTGAAAAGTTGTGATTAGTGTATACAGTATATTTGTGAATATGAAAATATAAATAACAATAAAAAAAAAAGTAAAATAATTGTTAAATACAGTTTAATCCTTTGGCTTATATGTTTTCTTGTTTAATTTTTGTAATGTGTTTTTTTAAGTCAGAATAATTTTATTATTGTTATCTGTTTGACACTTACACTGCTTACTATTTACTGGCTTGCATAGAGTTTTGGTCAATTGTTTTAAAACCAGTTAGGGTCAATTTGTTAATTATTAATTACAAACTTGGAAATTAGGTTACACAAAAATATAAGGAACCCAATTAGATAACAGGTAAGATTTCAATATTGTTTTGACCACAAAATTATTAACGAATTAGTGAATATCCCCAGTTTCCATTTTGGAAATCCCTTTACTGTAGGTATAAAATATTACACCTTCTTTGGCCTGTAAATGTGTATATATTGTTTCTAAAATATATTGTTGTTTCTAAACATAGCTCTATGTAATATGACAGTGCGTTTTATACTGATCTTATAAATCAGACTGCCTCATGTCTGAGTTTTGTGTAAAATATAAACAAATAATAATAATAAAAAAAAATAACCAAATTAAATACACATGACCATTGTAACCTATTTGTTTTTTGTCAGCATATTCTCTGTTATCATCCACCTTATTCTTTAAAGCGGAAGTAAGCCTATAGGTAAATAACGAGATAAATAACTATATGCCGTAAACAGTAAAACTGTTAACTGTTAGCTACAAACCAATGTGTTCATAATATGGTCACACACCAAAACGAACTGTTTTGTACAGCTAAAAATAGGCTAGATGAGACCGGAAGTCAGACCCATAAAATGTACATGGCCACGCCCATTATTACTGGAAGAAAAAGGTGGATAGTTGAACTCAAGTTTTATTCATATTAAACATAAATGTAAATATTTATGTGCAGTTTAACGTAGGCTTTGTTTAGTGAACATGTGGCAGTATAAAGAAAAACACAAAAAACATTCACGATATAAGACCGCCAGACAAAGTTTGCAAGTTATGGTGTGAATGACAACCGCGTCCACACAATTCCACACGGGGACGCGCTCGTCATTCAAACCGACAAGACTGGCTCTAGCGCGCCTCGTGACGTCACGTGTCCATCATTCCTGCTGCGAGTGTGGGCGGAGCTGCTGGAGTGGCTCAGGACGCGCTGTAACTCTTTTGTTATTCATGAGTAAAGGAAACTTTGCGGCGGAGCTGCAAAGCGCCAAAACAATCGAGTTGGATAACTTTGATGTTTCCTGGATGGAGTTGTGAATCTCAAGTGAAGGCACTGAGGAGAGATCTGGAATATTAGACGAGCTGCCAGTTGCTTGTGAAGTGTGGAGCGATGAACATGCCCTAATAAGAGTCAATGATTCATTATTTACTCAATGATAAAAAGTCACTGTACTGCATTGAGAGATTCATCACGCAAAGGTGAGCGCCGCTGCTTTTAAAATCACACTTACACATGTTTACAAAACTTTAATGTGTTTGTTTGAATTATGGGCGCCTGAACGCGACTGACCAAATTAACCAAACAAGCTAAACTAAATAAATAAACAAATTGATGAATGGAGGCGATGTATCTGTAAAGCGTTTAGTAAGTGTTATTTGCTCTTTTGGTTTCTCTAATGGTCTATCTGACTTATAATTACTGGAAGTTAGAATAAGTTTGACTCATGTGTTGTAGGAAACTCAATAAACATACTTGGACTGATCTCGGATTGCTAAGGTTGGAGTTAGTAAAAGGTAGAGTAAAGTTTAGTTAGGGACACATCTTCTTATGTAGAGTTAGTTGGGTTAGTTAAATTAAGGTTTAGTTAGAGTTAGGCTAGGTTTAAGTAGGGTTTGGGTCAGTGTTAAGGTTGTTTGGGATTAGTCATTTATCCCAATTAATGACTATTAGGGTCAGTGTTATGGTTTTTTGAGGTTCCTTCACAATACAGATTGTTTGGCAAGAAGGATGCCTCTAAAAATGACACTTCTTTTCTAGAACACACATCATTCTTGCTATTAACCGTTTTGTCTTGTTTTTACAAGAATATGTGAACAAAAACATTCATGCAAGAATGCACATACAAGTCTTTTTTTGGGATGGGAGCTGAGAAAAAGGGGGCACAAAGTTTTCTTTGCAGGAATCTAAAGTTAGACGTTGACGTCATTCACTTTTGCTGCACGCCAGCACATTAACTTATAAAGCCGAAGCCTTTCTTGGACAAGACATGCTGTAAATGATCAGAGGTGGCCCTGTTTCTATTCTCTCCAGCGACTCTTGACATTCCTGCTCATTACCTCATTACTAATCAATGACATCATCAGCCAGCCGTCGTGTCCATCAGCTGCTAAAGTGCTGCTTTGAGAGGTCTGGTGTTGGTGGACTTTATCAGTGAGCGTGTTTTGAGGGCAGGAATGTGGGGGGAGCTACAGAATGAATGCGTGGTCACCTGTTTGGCTGGGTGACAGCTCCTGTTACAACTTGTCCTCCACACACACACACACACACACAAAGGACCTGTTTTTTCTCATGTTGTAATTGGTCCCACCCTCGTTCTGATGGGTGTTCTTTGGTGTGGGTGCTTAATGTGGTGATAACATCTCAGTCCTGATTGTGCATCTGCCTGTTGGTGCTGTAAGGCCGATGTTTTCACCTGCCCTGTTGATCTCACTGTAGATTTCCCTGATCCAGGTCAGTCTGAGACATTTCTGCAGCCTCTCAGCACACATACTTCATCTCTGAATGCACTAAGCCACCTTCATTTGCACTGCCCAATGTGAGGATGAGATTTGTCATTGGAATTTGTCAAATCATTTAATGATAGAACTTTAACTTTTGAAGAATGATCAAATGTACTTTAACTGAATTATTGCATAGGTTTACATGGGAATATAACAGCCTCTGCTAGCAAATATCTTTAACCTACAGTGCAAAAAAAAAAAGTTGCGACAAGATTCCAGCGACAAGCAATTTAGGTGTCCACAACAGACGCAACGTGACAACGAGATGTGACAGAACCATTCAAATACCGCAGCCATTCAGAAGCGAGAAGCAAACTCCACTCCCAACAAAATGGACAAGTTTGTAGTCTAATTCGTGAATATTAAACCTTTATTATTATTAAAACTACGTAGTGACTGACTGAGACCATCTTTGTCATGGAAAACACCTGTTTAAATCACATTAGACACTTTTAACAATGAGTAAAGCACATAAAAGGTATCTTTCCTGTGTTAATTGGAGTTTTTTGTCACAGTGCCTGAGATTATAATTGTCATTGTTTGTATGTTGTTGTTCCAGACTTGACGTCACAGTAATAGAAACTTTTTCTAAATTAGAAATTTTGCATGTCACCGGCTAGTTAGGACAAAACTCCAAATAACACAGAAAAGATACCTTTTATCGTGTGTTGCAGCATCGCAATGTGTGTAGTTAGGACACAGTGTCAATCTGAATTTTTTTTGGAGTTGGAATCCAAATAAGAATGAGATCACATCATGTTGAAAGTTGCAAGTTCACAAAATGAAATGTAGTGTTAGAACTGGAATAAATCACAGAATTCAAATTTAGTTCGGGCTGACCTAAAATCAAAACCTTGATTAATTATACCTTGATTACAGTTATTTAACTTTTTTTTTTTTTTTTTAATTATTATTATTACTAATATTATTTATTTTTTTTGCCCTCATAGTTCATTAAAAGGATGTTGTGTAAAAATACTCCACTGTTGTGAATGTGAATCATTTCTTATCTTTGTAATTTTAAAATAATTGAAGGACATAAACTATTTATAGTTATTTGTTGAATATTTCAAACAATTGAAATCAACTTTAATTTTTTTTTGCAAACAAAATAAGTGAATATTGCCAAGTCAGAAGTAGAAAATAACCAGCATCTCATGCAAACAAAATACATTTTAAATATAGTCATGAGAAAAGTAGAAAATAAACTTGTATCTCTTGTAAATTAATAGGCTCTTGTTTTAAATAATGCAATGTGAAAAGTAGAAAATAATAAGTTGCATCTCCTCTAAACAAATTTTTAAAATAAAGAATGTATGCAAATAGAACACTGCTGCTTAAGAGAAAGAGCATGGCACCATCTCATTGATCTTGTCCTGCCACCCATATGTGTATTTACTCTAGGTTCTTACTGGCCGTTCACACAAAACTCTTTTTTTGTGTCTAAAACTGCGAGACGTAGCTCTCATGAATGGTTTAAAAAAAGCACAGAATGCCTGCTGCGTTGGTGTTAAACCTGCTACTGTAATCTAAAGCTTGCAGCGCTTGTCTCTCTTCCGGGGTCTTCTGATTGATCCACTGTTTTGGAATTGACATTGATGAGCAGCGCTGCGTGTAAAAGTTTGATCATTCACATCATGCCTAAAAAAGTGTGGAAAGTGCTGGGCGCACCACTTTTCTCCTTTCCAAACCGTTCTGTATCTTGAATTAGAATTATAAACTGAATTGTTAAGACTCAGAATCAAAATTAGAATTAGAAATGATGAGTCAGAATTGTGTAAGAATTGGATTTTATATCAGAAATTAAATTAGAATGAGAAATATGATTTGTGAGAATCAGAATTGGAATCATAGTCATAATCAGAATTTAAATTATAGAATGAGATCTACGATTCACGAGAATCAGAATTTGAATCAATTTAAGCATTACAATTCAATGTAGGTATTTAAGTTAGAACTAGTATGTAAATAAGAATAAAATAATATGAATTTGAACCAGTATTATCAGAATTGAATCAGAATTAAATTAAATTAATTTAAATAGGTGAATTCACATTTAAGCATCAAATTAGAATCAGAATTTAAATAGGATTGGAAATTGAATTGAATAATAGAATGAGAATTACATTACTTTGATTATTGGTGAAAATCATAATTTGAATCAGTATAAGAATTACAATTTAAAACATGTTTGTCATAAGAATTAGAATCAAAATTAGAATCTGTAAGCTGTACATTTAAAGTATGTCAGAAACCGAATGAGAGTGTAGAATGAGAATTAGAATTGGTCTGAATCAGAATTTGAATGACAATATAAGTTTGTAAATTCTGATTTGAATTATGTCAGAAATGCGATCAGAAGTACAATTAAAAGAGAATCAGAATTTGAATTAGTATTGTAATTACAATTCAAATTAGAATCATAATGTTAGAATAATATTTTATATTAGGAGTAGATTGAAAGTTGGAATTAACCCTTTTCAAAAACCAGCCCTCCTTGGTTACTGTTGCTATGTTCTCACACAGTGAAAAATGCATCTCAGAGCAAAGAGGAAACTGACAACAAGCTGACAGACAAGACGGAGCAGATTACTTCTGGTATGAAACAAGGGCCACGTACACACTGCAAGTTTCAGGAGTGACAAATTATGGTTCCATGTGTGTACAGAACAGCAGTCACTCCCGTATTTGTAACCATGGCAACATTTTGCCGTCTTGTGGGAGTGAATAAGAATTTAGCCGTTTGGTATCTGACTAAAGACTTTTTTGGCTAAAGACTATTTTTGTCCGGTGATTTTAACTAAACTACCGCTGATAAACGTGCTGTGTTTTGTTTATGCTCGGGAGGCTGCTTTAGAGAGCGCTGTCTTGCAGTGTTGCAATGTCCTCACATTTACAATGCTTTTAGGCATGTTGTTTGATCTCAACTAATAAAGCTAGGCACTTTATGGAGTTAATAAAGTGGTCTGTGGTGGATAGGAGATGTATGATTTTTATAAAATGGTTATAACACATAAAGTATTTGGGTGTTTTACTGTTTTTTTGCACTTGTCCTTGTTTGCTGTTTTTTATGAAGATCTGGCAACACTGACACTTCACTGCAGGGCTCGTGAACTCTAGCCCTGTTTTCAAATCAGCTAAGCATAAGACTTCTTTTACCGCTATTTTCTTGCATCTCACGTACAGATGAAGACACATTTCTGATGCGCGTTTAGATACGTCATTAACAACTAGTTGTTCAGTTCATTTCAGTTCCGTACACACTGCATTGAATTTCTGTAAATGCGGTCGTCACTACCTGTATTTTTCGGAAGTTAATGTGGTTGTGGTATGGGGTTGTCACTCCTGTATTTTAGTGAATTGTGTGTACAGAACGCGATTAAGGAGTAAAAGGTGAACTGACAACCGAATTTAGCTGCAGTGTGTACATAGCCAATGTCTCAGCTTTAAAGGAACACTCCACTTTTTTTGAACATAGGCTCATTTTCCAACTCCCCTAGAGTTAAACAGATGAGTTTTACCGTTTTCAAATTCATTCAGTCAATCTGCGGGTCTGCCGTTAGCACTTTTAGCATAGCTTAGCCTAAATCACTGAATCATATTAGACCATTAGCATCTTGTTAAAAATGACCAACGATTTTTGACATTTTTCCTATTTAAAACTTGACTCTTCTGTAGTAACATTGTGTACTAAGACTGACAGAAAATGAAAAGTTGTGATTTTCCAGGCTGAAATGGATAGGAACTTTGAAAATCTTTGGTCGTTTTTGAACAAGATGCTAACGGTCTAATCAGATTCAGTGATTTAGGCTAAGCTATGCTAAAATTGCTACCGGCAGAGCCAGAGATCAGCTGAATGGATTCAAACTCTAGGGGAGTTGGAAAATGAGCCTATTTTCAAAAAAAAAGTGGAGTGTTCTCTTAAAATGTATAAATGCTGTTTTGTGGCTCTTTAATGTGTTATGACAGATCACTGTTTTGCCTTATTAAATCAATCAACACATGAAATAATGATTTGTATTTTTCTGATAAACTTAAATAACGAATAAACATGAATGAACATTAGAATGTTTTTTTTTTTTATTTATTTTTTTCAACCATGGAAAGATGTCAGTACACAATTTTTCAAGTTTAAATCCACTGAAGTTGATCTACTCTCCTGTCTGATTTGTTTGTCAGACAAAATGGTTCAGGTCAGAATTTGAAACGGTATTAGATTTACAATTTTCAGAACTAGGTGTTGTTGGTGGAAAGAATCAAAGTAGTTCATAATTGCTTGAGAAAGCTGTTTTCCATTAATGAGATCAGGTCTGTTTTCTTTCTTGTGCCTGAATTCGTAATGCAGTAGAATTCAACAACAACCCCCTCCAGTCAAATAGCTTTGGATCACTCCACACCAGTCCACATTCACTCAGAGCCAGTTTACCATGAGAGCAGTTCTCCACAGAGCAGCTTGGTGGATTGCTGAACAGATTCTCAAAGCATGTTTTCTCCTCTTCGCACTTTCCAAATGACCTAGAAGAGTTCATATGCCCATGTTGAAAAAGTTCCAATTGATTTGAGAAGAAACAGCATAGCCTCTCCCTCTTTTGCACTTTCCAGCTCTCCCACAAAGCTTTGCAGTTGTTTGAAAAACCAAGGTCACATGGTTGCCCCCCTTCATGGTAGCATGCACTGTGTAAGACAGTAATAGTCTGCTGCATTTCCTGAAAAAAAGCATAATTGTGAAATTAAGATTGGATTGGAAAGCACGTCGCAATTTGGCTTTTTTGAGGAATTGGCTGCATGCTACCTTCTGAATTAAACATGTAACATAATGAGGCCATGTGATAACAATATACTAGTATTAGATTTCAAAGAGTTGGCCATAGCTAGCTGTCATGAGCTCAGGCTGATGGGATATGCTCTATTGCAGGGATTTGCAGTGGGCTGTATATGTAAAGGAGAGTCGGATTTCTACTTCAGCGTGTCAGACGTACCCGTGACTCCTGAGAAGGAAGATGGCTACCGTGGGCACAGTGTCAGAGGCCTCTGAGGCCGGAGACAACAGCGAATTCACGGACATCATCAAATGGAGATCAGGTAAGAGTGAGATGGCCTGCATTGCATGCATCACTGGAGAAGTGTTGCTATTCCTGGGTTTGTTTATAGTGTGTGACTCTTATTCTGACATTTAGCTTTTAAAAAGTTTGGAGACTTCTGAATGTCACTGGATTAGATGACAAAATATCAAATTAAGTGTCATTAATCCTTAAAGCAGAACATTTCATGAAAGGATGATTTTTGGACAGGTTTTAAATGCCAAAACATGATATACTGCTCAAAATTACACTCTCTGTTTGTCAAATGTTAGTAGAGCTTGTTTAGTAGTTAATGTGGTTTATCTGTACCGCTTTGTCGACGTTTTTGTATGCTTACATGACCACAAAGCTAACACAAATGGGCTAATGTTGATTTCACAGAGTTTTAAAGTGGCTGTAATGACAAGTCAAAGAGGGCCTCAGTTGTGCTGAGTAATGTTAACAGGGAAACCGGGAAAAACCTAAACTGTGATCTTGAATTCCACACACTAAATTAGCGTTTCCTAATGGAGATTAACAGTGATATGAACTGTGAGTAATTGGCGTTACACTAACACATCTCGCAATTCAGATTTTTTTTTTCACAGTTCTGACTTTTCAGACAATTATGAGAAAACAGTCAGAACTGTGAGGGAGAAGTCAGAATTGTGAGAAAAAAAGAGAAAAAATAAATTCTGACTTTTTCCTCCCAATTCTGACTTAATTTATATTGTGCAATTGTGAGTTACAAAGTAAAAATTGTGAGATTAAACTCACAATTGTAATAAAATGGTCTTCTTTCCTCAAAGTTGGACTTTATAACTCGAGATAACTGCGAGTTTATATCTCAAAATTCTGAGAAAAGAAGTCAGAGTTGTGAGGACAAATGTCAGAATTGCAAGATGTAAACTTGTAATTCTGAGGTAAATGTCCGAATTGCGAGAAATAAAATATGAATTACGAGATATAAACTCGCAATTGTGAGAAAAAAGCAGTCAGTTGTGAGAAAAAAGTCAGAATTGCAAGATTTAAATTCACAATTGTAATAAAATAGTGTTTTTTTCCTTCAGAGTTGCACTTTATAACTCGCTTGTAAAGGTAATATCTTAAAATTCAGAGAAAAGAAGTCAGAATTGCGAGATGCAAACTTGCAATTGTGAGAAAAAGGTCAGAATTGCACGATTTAAACTTTAACGTAAAAATTCTGACTTTTTTAATCGCAATTCTTTTTATAAGTTCTCAATTCTGACTCGACAAAATCGCAATAAATATTGCAACATTATAACACGCAAATGTGAGTTATAAAGTACAAATCTAGGATATAACCTCACAATTGTATTTAAATAGTCTTTTTTTTCTCAGAGTTGGATTTTATAACTCACAATATTTTTTTACGTTTTTATTCAGTTCTTAGAAATGTCAGAATTGTGTGGACAAATGTCAGAATTGCAAGATGTAAACTCGTAATTCTAAGAAAAAAGTCAGAATTGCAAAATAAACTTGAAAATCCAGAAAAAAGTCAGAATTGCAAGAAAAAAAAGTCAAAATGGCAAAATTTAAACTCGTTTTTCTAAGAAAAAAGTCAGAATTGCAAAATAACCTTGAGTTGGTCTTTGTAATTTGCACTTAGTAGTGTTTTTTTTTTTTTAAATAGTGTTTTTTTTAATAGAGTTTGTCAAAATGGCAAGATTTAAAAAGATTTGCAGGATATAAACTCGCAATAATCGAGAAAAAATTGTCAAAATTATGAGAAAAAAGTTTGAACTTGCAAGTGCAATTTTGACTTTATTTCTTGCAGTTGTGACTTTATATCACACAATTCAGGCTTCATAACTAGTAATTGCAAGTTTATATCTCAAAAAAATCAATTCTGAGGGAAAAAAATGTGAGAAGAAAAGTCAGAATTGTGAGGTTAAAAAATCGCTAATTCCTTTATTTTTATTTTTTATTCATTGGTAGAAATGGGCTTCCATATCGTCGCTGTCGGGCGGAAACCTCGTATCTCCAAATTTTGTAAATTTCATATTTTTTCACAAATCGATGCTATTGGTCAGTGCCCACGTGGATCTGTAATTTTTACAAATTATTAACCAATCTAAAGTGTTGAAAATAGCTTGAGAGCAAATCTCTTAACTCATTTGAACACTTCAACTGTCTGAGAAGAGCTCGTATCTCCACCTTTTCTTCACTCCGCTGGAGCGTCGGGGCGTATGTCCCCTTCCATCTTCTTGTCACAAAGTACCGGCAAAAATAATTAGCATTGAATGTGTCGGTGGAAACAGTAAGGAGATATTTGAATGATCCATTAATAAACTAGTGTATTCTGAGATCATATCGCAAAGACCCTGACTCGCAATCTCTTTTTTGGACGCAACTTTTGAAGGAAAGCATCTTTCCGGATTAAATAATGAAAGCGTTTTTTTCTGATTTGTTTTATTTCGTTAAGTAATAATTTAAAGCTTTCTATTTATTTATTTATTTATTTGTCATGTTTGTGAGGCATGTAGCCTATTCGCTGAAAAATGTGATCACGCTGACTCCTCATGTCCTGCAAAGCGATTTCAGCTTCTCCTCTTCAAAAACAATATTCACATAATAGCGCACATTTATCTAGGTTTAATGTTTAAACTAAAATTGTTCTATAGCTACTTCAACTGTTTTAGATCTATAGATTTTATTTTATGCAATTCGTAATGATTTAAAAGGCAAAAGTCTTCCGCTGGCCGCTGTTCGTAAAAAAAACAAACAAACAAACAAACTGATATTTAACGAACAAAAAAATGCTCCAAAAGTTTTTCTAAATTAACTTAATAAGAAAACGAAACTAAATATAACCACTTTGGCATTACATACAAAACGTAACTATGTTAATAGCTGAAACAGTAGTATAAGCTGTTCTGGAAGAATTAAGGGGAAAAAAGACGTACTCGGTTTTTTTGTATTGCATCATAGCTCTTAAACCTTTAAAATAGAGTTTAGGAAGATGTATGTAACCACAGTCGTTAGCTTTGGTTAACTATTGAAGCCTTTTCTCTTGTCAAAAGGCTCAACGCGACCGCAGACTTTGATGAACACTGCTGGCAGAAGCGAAGTCTGTGTCTGTACCATTCTTATCAATGACGGCGTAATCTGGTATCTCCCTGCTCCCAAGTCATAAAACCTCGTATCTCCGATAAAACATGATTTTGGGGAAATGTTGTCTTAATGTTGGTACACAACAGTGTATGATAGCAATATATGGTATAATACCAACTTTAACGATAAAATATTGAATAACTCAAAAAATATGCAGTTTTTTTCATTTCCTGAAAAATGACGGTTTTGGAGATACGAGGATTCCGCCCGACAGCGACGATATACAGCTGAGTTAAACACCGGAATGAAGAGAACAGCACAGGACATCTGTGTTCTGCTCTGTTGGGTAGTTGTTAGCACTTTTAGGCTGTGCTTTCCTGTCAGGTATCTCTCTCTCTCTCTGGGAATGCTGGAATTCCGCTGTGGCTGTGGATTTACAGCGCTTGTCTTTCCAGACCACAATGCCTTTCTTTCTGTAAGGATTCCGGTCTCCTAGTAACGGGCAAAAGTTATGTTTTCTTGGGTTGGAGCTGCCAGGGAAAATGTTGTAGAGGGAGACATGGTCATGTGTTTTCAGTCACCATCTAAAGTAGGTCTGTAACCACAGGCCTTGTGTTGTTTTGATTTGGAATATTAACAGAATCATGTGATTTTGTTGTGGGGAGACTTTTTAATAAAACCCCTCAGGTCAGTTTGAACTGTGAAACTCTTGTTAATGTGTTCTTTGGAGGAACAATGATTAACTATAGTTCAGTGAACTATGGGATTGTCACCAATGTTCACTTTGCATGTGCTGAGCATACTTTACTATATGTGTTTGAAGGAAGTGATCTTGTGTGGAAAAATGACTCATGTGAAATTGAAGCCAGTGACCTCTCTGGCCAGTCAGTCAGCGATGTGAAAGGTTTTGTGTCTGTATTCTAAAGCGACATTTGCTCACCTATGCTGATTTACAGTAACAAGGCAAGTGGTTTAGTAGTCAATCATTTGCAGTGAGAGCTGGTGATTTCCAGCAACGTGAGTGACAGCAATCATTGACAACGTGAAGAAGGTGTGTCCTGCCACATATTTAACTTTATGCAAATGAGCAGCATTGGCATGCAGCACTAATAGGTGTGAAGATGTTGGATGTGATCCAATATGGTCAGATATACTGAGTGTGATCAAATCTTCTAGTGGTTGCTCAATATAGTTTGATGTTAATGCCAGTATTTTAGAAAGCAGGGTGGCTGGTGTTCAATATAAAAGCAATATATGACCCTGGTCCACAAAACCAGTCATAAGGGTCAATATTTGGCTGAGATATAATACTATATAAAAATTTCTAGAATCTGAGGGTGCAAAAAAATCTGAATGTGACCCTGGACCACAAAACCAGTCAAAAGGGTCAAATCTTTGTAAATTGAGATTTATACAGCATCTGAAAGCTTTGATAAGCTTTCCATAAATAAGCTTTCCATTGATGTATGGTTTGTTAGGATAGGACAATATTTGAGATACAACTATTTGGAAAAACTGGAATCTGAGGGTGCAAAAAAATAAAAATATTGAGAAAATCCCCTTTTAAGTTGTCCAAAAGTTCTAGCAATGCATATTACTTATCAAAAAATATGTTTTGATATTTACAGTAGGAAACTTATGAAATATCTTCACGGAACATCATCTTTACTTAATATCCTAATGATTTTTGGCATAGAAAAAATAATAGTTTTGACCCATACAATGTATTTTTGGCTATTGCTACAAATATACCCCAGTGACTTATGACTGATTTTGTGGTCCAGGGTCGCAAATATTGAAAAAAATCACCCTCAAAAAGTTTTAGCAATTAGAGCCCTGCACGGGCCTCAAATATAGGCCCTAGCCCAGCCCTTCCCCGATAGCTTATCAAAATTCTCAGCCCGAGTCTGACCAGAGCACGTCTTTTCTAAGTTCACACAAAACCGCTTATACTACTGTTTTAAGCTATTAAAATAGAGAAGTTTTCTATGCAATGGCAAAGTGATTATATTTAGTTTAGTTACCCGTCATTTTTGCTCACAAAGGTAAGAGTAATACATCATTCGGAACAGTAAAGTGTCTACTTTTATTTGTGTGGACTCACAATATCAACAAAACGTTACAAACAGTGCTTTTATAAAATAAAGAAAACAAACATAATGCGCTTTCTACAGTCTCATTCTTGAACAGGAGCGCTTCACAAAAATTAACCGAAACTCAGTGAATACATGCCTCACAAACATGATAAAGATATATATATATACATATAGAAAGCTTTAAAATTATTACTTAAATAAAATAAATCGAAAACAAAAACTCTTAGTAATGTATCCGTAAAGATGCATTTCTCTCTAAAGGCGTGTTCAAAAAGAAAATTCTGAGTCAGGGTCTTTGTGACACTGACTCAGAATACACTAGTTTATTAATAATTAATTTAAATATCTCCTTACTATTTCCCCCCCAACACATTCATTGTTTTGCAGCAAATTTCAGCCTATTGCGGACGCTTGAATGTGGATCTCTTCCAGATGCGCGGAAGGCACAGATGCTTGCTGAAATACTAAATGCCGTCCGAGCCAGTCTCGAAAGTGAAGTCTCATGTTGTTTCCACCAATTTCTTCCACCACCATAATTGATGGATGTATAAAATATAAAAAATAAGGAGAAGCCTAAAACAGGCCACATGCTTGGCCTGCATCTAAACTATGATGTGAAAATTGGCCCGAAGCCATTACAGCATTTGTCTTTTTTTTTTTAATTAGGTGGAACTAATAAACGACGACAGTAAACTAATAGACATAATTTTTAGTGGCCAACCAATATATCGACTGATATTTCTCATAATTTTCTTTGGCTTTATTAGTTTACTGCCTCTGTTTACCGGTTCTTTCAAATAGATTATTAGACAAAACTGTCAAACAAAATAAATGGTAAACAATAAAAAAATGTATTATAGCATTTACTTTTAAATTATTAGTAATAGAACAGCAAATGCTATAATAACAAGTAACAAATAATAAGTTTTGGAACCGTAGCGCCATTTTGGAAAGTGTCCACTGGACGTAAACAACGTACGCTGTTCTGTGTCAGCCACAACACACGGATACTGTTTCTATGTGTATTTACACTATTATTCGAACGAAAACAGCGCATCTTTGTGTTGTGGCTGATTTACATCCAGTCGATACTTTCCAAAATGCCGCTACGGTGACATAGAGGAGACGAATTGTTGACTAAAGTCATCATTTTTGTTTTCTTTGTGTACAAAAAGTATTCTCGTAGCTTGGTAAAATTGTGGTTGAACCACTGATAGCAGATGGACTATTTTGATAACGTCTTTCATGTGTTTCTGGGCCTTGACAGTGTAATGTACTTGACAGTCAATGGGACAGTCAAAAAGCTACCTTAAATTGCGTTCTGAAGACGAGTGAGCCTTTTACGGGTTTGGAACGACATGGGGGAGGGGATTAATGACAAAATGTTCCCTTTAAATCATTTTATAATCATTTATTTTTTTTAATTTTAGTAAATATTATATAAAATACATATTTAATTGTTTAATCTTTGATATTTATATTGGTCTTTGACTACCCTTCTCTAAAATATTGGCATTGGTCATCAAAAAAGTCATACCGGTCAACCACTAATAACTTCAGACATAACAAACTGACTGATTACGATGCTGCCGCTGGTCCTGATGCTTTTCTGCCTCTGTGTACTTCCTGAAGAGAGATCAGTTTTCAAGTTTCGGTCATGGCTGGTGTGTGTAGCAGCTCGCAGCATTTTTTTTTTTTTTTTTTATATTCTCTCACTCTCTCTTACATGTGCACAAACACACACACTCACTCCTGTCATGATTTTGCTAGCCTAAGAGAAGAGGAAGTCCTCATAAAACTACATCCTGTGAATTCACAGCTCATGGAAGAGCCAATCAAAACAACATGAAAGGTTAATCTTCTAAATCAGCATTAATCAAACTGATATCTGAGGAACAAAGAAATCAACTTCATAGAGCTTTTCCTCTTATGAGACAGGTCATTGTCCTCGAGTTACTGCAACCCTTAAACACGGCTGCCCAAAAAATGTGCAGAAATTGTACCTTTAGGGGTACAACAGCTTGGGCTGTACACTAAAAAAGTACAGTTTTGTACCTTATACACCCTTAAATGGTGTCTGTTAGTACCCCAGAGTAGTACAATTTACCTTTAAGGGTACTACTTTGAAACCTTTAGGGGTAAAGAACTTTGTTCTTTCTGAAGTTACTGCCCTAGTTTAGTGTTGTAGCACTAAAGGTACAGTCTTTGCACATTTTTCCGATAGTTTTGAATTTGCCAACATTTGTCATACTTCAGCTAATAACAGCTGGTATGTGTATGATGATATTTAATGTGTGTTTTGGAATAAAGGTTTTTAGGTTTCTGGGTCAAAACCACTTTCATAATCAGATTTTAGTTTAATTATTAACTCTTTAGTCACTTACTGACTGTCCACTGACTATCTGCATATTGCAAACACAAATGTGAAGTAAAAAAAAACCTCCTAGAAATTAAATTATAATTACAAGATACTAGTTTGTTACAATAAACTAAGTATAAGTAGCATAAGTAGCACAGGTATATTTGTAGCAATAGCCAACAATACACTGTATGTATCAAAATTATCGATTTATTTATTTTATTTTTGTTTTTTTGCATTTTATGCCAAAAATCATTAGGATACTAAGTAAAGATAATGTTCTATTAAGACATTTTGTAAATTAGCTTCTGTAAATGTATCAGAACTTTAAAGCCGATTTTTCTCAATAATTCTATATTTTTTATTTATTTTATTTTATTTTTTCACACCCTCAGATTTTTGTATCTCGGCCGAATATTGTCCTGTCCTAACAAACCATACATCAATGGAAAGCTTATTTATTCAGCTATTCGATTATAATAAATTTAAGAATGTTCCCTTATGAATGGTTTTGTGGTCCAGGGTCAGTGGTGTCAGATTGTGTTAGAGTATCACCAAGTGGATCAGACCTTTTGCTATAATGTTATTGCCCACTGAATATTTTATGGCGGTGAAAAATGTCAGAATATGAACAATTATTTCATTGTGAATGCTGTTTCATGTCATCAACATTTTGGCCACCATCCATATACTGATTTTTGTCTATCCACCATTGTTTAAAGGTTTTAAACTGGTAAGATTAAGATAAGTCTCTTATACTCACCAAGACTGTTTGTTTGATTAAAAATACAATAGAAGTAGCAACATTGATATATTATTACAAATATACATGGTTTGTAACATTAAAAAGGTCTTTACTTCTACTTTTGATCAATTTAATGCTTCCTTCCTGAATGAAAGAATTAATTTCTTTTTAAAAAAAATCTTACTGACCCCAAACTTTTGAATAGTGTGGATTGTTGTTTTCCTGAAGCATGCTGGGTATTGTAGTTCTGCTGTAGGCACATTCCCAGTACTCCTAATTTGTCTGGACTAATTTGTCTGCACAGGTTGGCAGCTATGCCCGCTCACACAGGGCCATTGACCAATCTCAGTCATACAGCCAAACACACACACAGCTTCTCGTTCCCTCCCATCACACTGAGGTTCTCCTCTGTTTAACACGTCTTTACTTCCACGTCTCTGTCTCTCTCTCTCTCTTTCATCTGCGTCCCCGTCCAAAAACGCTCACATTCTTGCTCTCTCACACACAATGTATTGTAAAGTGAGGTGAGACGGGTCTCTTTACAGCAGCCAAGTGTTATATAAGCAGAGCTCGTGGCCAGATCTGTCTATCAGATCCACCGCCTTTTCTTGCAGCAGAGCCAGACTTCTGACCGCCTGGATGGTCTGGTCCAGTTTGCTACTCTTGTTGTACTCAAAACTGCTCCCTTGAGATGGCAAGAGACAGTCTGACATACAGTAGTCACGTTTGAAGTGGATCAAAACCTAATAACTGTTAACAATAACCGTTCTTGTCTTAGGACAATATTTGAACTTTTTTGAACCTAGTATGTTGACTACTGTACTACTGTCTGTTTTGGTTTTGCATGCCGTTAAGACACAGATTTATCTGATTTCCATTACTTGAAGAAGAAGGAAAAAAAAAAAAACAATGGCTGCAGGGCTGCAAAAGAGAATATTGTTGAAGTTTTAGGAAAGTTTGGTTTTAGGTTTTAGTGTGTGAACTAGGAATTGAATTTTTGTTGCTGTGACACCTAGCATCCAAGACTATTTTGTGCACAAGAATCAACATAATGTGACATTGTATTTGGGGTTTTGTTATGAACAAGCTTTTCACAACAAAACCCGGCCAATTGCTACTCAAAACTAGCCCAAAAGTAGCCCAATGGCTTATCGCGGGCGGTCCCCCTGTAAAAATCACACTCCGGGGGGGTTCCTCTGGTACAATTAGCATTCTAGGGGCTAAATATTACGTTATTGAGGTCGTTTTAACCCACAGTCATGGAAAACAAACCGCAGCAACAGTGTTAAAGTAGCCCAAATCCGCGGGAAAACCATGGACTTGGCAACACTGCTGTAGATTAAAGTTAAATATATGAAAGAAAACAGAGGCACAAAAGAAGACCCATTATAATTCAGTTTGCATGTGTTATGGTGACATCACTGCTGACAGTTTCAATGCTAAACATCCTATTTATGCAAGTTAATGTGAGTTTTTATTTTTATAAATATATATATCTTTAAGGCCCTTTTATATCAAAGACAACAGCAATAACTGTAACTACAAAGTTTTAAGAGAATAGTGAAGTTTACACCACAACTATAACAAAAATGAAACCGAGGAACAATATCATTGGAATCACTTACATCATTTTTTTTTCTACAGATGAACAATAAAAACAGGCGATGGACAGATTGACAACCAATCAGAATCCAACCAACTTTTAGGAGCGTTTAAAGCTGCAGTGCCCATTATAATCACTGAAGCTACAAAATTAATATTTTATTAACATCGTATCTGCACTGTGTTGTGATTAGCAAATTCACAAGCCTGCGCAATCAACACAGCTTCTAAGTGCCATTTGATTGGTGTGTTTTCAGCGCTTACTACTCAAAGTGCTTCTGATTGGCCAGTGCATTCCGAAGTTCAATAGAAACACGTTTGATTGGTAATAAGGATCAACGCTGCACAAAACAGTGCATAAAAACAATTGATGCAATGTGTGCAAATCTAAATGTAAATTTTGTAAATTGACACTTTTCATTCATTGTCACATTTCAGTCGTGACAGTCATAAGTTGTTAAATTGTTCAGGGGCGTTTTTTTGCCCCTTTGTCATTTTGGAGGCATTTTTGCCACAAGGCCTTGTTAATTTCTGACCCTGCCATAACATTAGTAATGTTACGTTTATTTTAAGTGCATATTGCAGTTTTATCGTCTTCTGCTCTTTGCTGATTTGCTGTCAGTGTTTTTATTGTTTATCAGCTGGAAGCCTTTAAAGGAGAAGTTCACTTCCAGAACAAAAATTTATGGATAATTTACTCACCCCCTTGTCATCTAAGATGTTCAATCTTTCTTTCTTCAGTCATAAATAAATAGTTTTTTGAGGAAAACATTTCAGGATTTCTTTCCATATAGTGGATCTATGGTGTTTGAACTTCCAAAATGCAGTTTAAATGCAACTTCAAAGGGCTTTAAATGATCCCAGCTCAAGAAGGTGGTTCTTATCTAGCAAAAAATTGGTCATTTAATAATAATAATAATACAATTTATATACTACTTAATCTCAAATGCTTGTCTTGTCTAGCTCTGCTTGTACTCTGTGTATTCCGGTTCATGACAGGTAGGGTATGTCAAAAAACTACTTCTCATCTTATTTTCTCCTCCAACTTCAAAATCACCCTACACCACTGTTTTACCTTTTGTGTAAAGGGCGTTTGAACTTCTTTGCATGATTACTTCGTAAACATTGGGACGGTACATCTGCAGCAATGTAGGATGATTTAGAAGTTGAATGAGAAAATGAGATGGGAGTTTTTCGACATACCCTAACTGTCATGAACTGGAATAGTTCACACAGAGCTCAAACATAGTTCATACTCGTGGGCACCATAGAGGTCCACTCTTCAGGAGAGAAATCCTGAAATGTTTTCCTCAAAAAGAAAATGTATTTATGACCATAAAAAGGAAGGCATGAACAAGGATGACAAGGGGGTGAGTAAATTATTGGTAAATTTTTGTTCTAGAAGCAAACTAGTTGTTGTTATTATTGTTATTGGGGTGAACAAAGCTTCAATTTAAATTTACTGGTATAAAGATTATCTCACTAGTTTTGTGATTCTGTGCATCAGGCTGTCTTTGAATGAACTGTGGGAGCTCTATAGGCTTAACGTCTCTGACTAGTCTGCTCTGTCATGGTTCTGTTGTGGTTTGTCAGCTGACAGCTGTTTGCAGTACTCAGTAAAAAGTGAAAGTGAGGAAGTGAAAGTAGTGACCATTGGTTGACTAGCATTGCAGAGAGTGTTTTAAGTGTATTAGAACAGAAATTTAAAGAAACCTGTGTCTGCCTCAGAGTAAAAAAATAAAAAAGACCATTTTTATTTCTCGTAATTGTGTTCATATCTGACAATGGAAGTTCAGAGTTTGCAGTGTGACTTTATATCTCAGCGTGTGCTCTGACCTGTCTGACTCAAGGGTTTAGTCAAGCATGCTGCGTAAAGGGCGAGATTGATCCAGTGAAGGGTAGCTCCGCTCTGAGACTGCGCTTTTGACACCCTACTGCGAGTTCAGTGACCTTATTACCTGAGATTGTTCTTGTGAAATGGATACCATGTGTTTGTGTGTCACCTGATACCCTGAACCGCGGAAAACCGTGTAAGCAAATAAAGGAAATTCACCCAAGGCGATCTCATTACGCACACATCTCTCTCTCTGTGTTCTGTTGCTGTCATTGGTTGGCCTGTGTGTGTGACCAGGATGTATTCAGGATATTACTGAATGAGAAACAGTAGTAATAGAAGCAGGAAGCACCAAATAGTTTGTCTATTGTTTTGGGCCTCATTAAACTCCATCTTGACTGGCCTCTCTCTCTCTCTGCGTGTGTGTGTAGTTAAGAGACCCGAAGCCCACACTAAACTTCACTGTGTGGAAAATGTAGACTCACTCGCTCTTAGAAAGAATTGTATTATTCATATGAGTGTAAGTCGGAAAGCAGTTAGGATTTGAAATGAATAGTGAGGGGAAAAAAAAAAAAAAATTGGTCCCCTGCTGATTTTGTAAGTTCGCCCACTGACGAAGAAACGATGAATCTATAATTTCAATGGTCGGTTTATTTGAACAGTGAGAGACAGAATAAAAACAACAACAACAACAACAACAAAAAATACAGAAAAATGCATTTCGAAAAGGTTATAAATTGATTTGCATTTTAATAATTGCAATTAGTATTTGACTCCTTTGCAAATCATAACTTAGTACTTGGTGGCAAAACCCTTGTTGCCAATCACAGAGGTCAGACATTTCTTGTAGTTGGCCAGCAGGTTTGCACACATCTCAGGAGGGATGTTGTCCCACATAATGTTTCCACCTCCATGTTCTCCATGTTTCGTTATTGGGGTCATAGACAGCATTCCTCCTCCTCCAAACACGGCGAGTTGAGTTGATGCCAAAGTGCTCAAATTTGGTTTCATCTGACCACAACACTTTCACCCAGTTCTCCTCTGAATCATTAAGATGTTCATTGGCAAACTTCAGACGGGCCTGTACATGTGCTTTCTTGAGCAGGGGGACCTTGCGGGCGCTGCAGGATTTTAGTCCTTTACAACGTAGTGTGTTGCCAATTGGTTTCTTGGTGACTGTGGTTGCCAGTTGCATTGAGATCATTGACAAGATCCTCCTGTGTAGTTCTGGGCTGATTCCTCACCGTTCTCATGATCATCTTACATGGAGCCCCAGACCGAGGGAGAATGTATTTTGTATCTTCCATTTGTGAATAATCGCACCAACTGTTATCACCACCTCACCAAGCTGCTTGGGGATAGTCTTGTAGCCCATTCAAGCCTTGTGTAGGTCTACAGTCTTGTCCCTGACATCTTTGGACAGCTCTTTGGTCTTGATGGTGGAGAGTTTGGAATCTGATTGATTGATTGCTTCTGTGGACAGTTGTCTTTTATACAGGTAACAAGCTGAGATTAGGAGCACTCCCTTTAAGAGAGTGCTCAGAATCTCAGTTTGTTAGCTATATAAAAGACACCTGGGAGCCAGAAATCTTGCTGATTGATAGGGGATCAAATACTTATTTCACTCATTAAAATGCAAATCAATTTCTAACTTTTTTTAAATGCGTTTTTCTTGATTGTTGTTGTTGTTATTCTGTTTCTCACTGTTCAAATAAACCTACTATTATTATTATAGACTGATCATGTCTTTGTCAGTGTGCAAAATAAGCAGGGGAACACTTTTTTTTCCCTCACTGTAGATGCCTTGAAGTGTGTTTATGCTAGGGATGTGCACTACAAATAGTAAACTAGTCTAAAAGTAGAAAAGAAGACAGTCATACGTTTATCATGTTTATCAAACAATGCCAAATACAAAAAGGACAAAGAAAGAGGGACGGTTTTGAGTTCTTCCTCTGTTATTCACTGTTGTTTAGCAAACAGTCTGTTCACGAGTGCCACCAAATTAAACAGCAGTGTCTCCAGACAGCAGTGTCTCCAGACACAAGTTTTATTCGCTGTGCAATGGAAAAGAGATTAAACACCTGTGAATGTTAATGTCAGACTGAGCCGACACATTAACTGCTGTTCATTCAAACTGAACTGAACTTTTGCCTTGGTTTAAACAGGCCTTGAAGTTGAATACTTAATTGATAAAACCTTAAACTTTAAGTATGAGCATTGTAGACTTAAAGTTCAACCAATGAAGAGGCTTTAAAGGAAAGACCAAGGAAATGTAGAGAAGTAAAGACAGTTCCTGCATTCCCTCATGCTGACTGATGTCACCACCCGTGTGTGTGAATATCTGAGGAGGGTGTGGTGAGCTGAGAAAGGGAAAGTCTATATTCAGAGCCATCATTATGGAGGGAATGTGTGTGTAAAACTGTTAAGGAGTGTGTGTGTGCGTGTGTGAGCTGAACATCTAGAGACAATGACAGTGTGTAAAATAAGGTATGTGCTTTGGTGGAACAGCCACTGGAAAATCATTTTGTATATCCTAACCTGTTGCTGTTCAGTGGAGGAAACGGCCTTCTCTCTCACACACAAACAGACACTTAAAACCTTCAATTATTTTATTTTTAGGCTGTTTTTATAAATGAGCATGTGCCTAAAAAGAGGTTTTGTCAGATTTGGCTGACTTCTGGGCAAAATATGGTTAAGTAGGCATACACACACACACACACACACACACACACACACACACACACACATACACACGCCTCATTTCATCTACGATATTCATGTCTTTCTTTCTTCAGTCGAAAAGAAATTAAGGTTTTTGAGGAAAACATTCCAGGATTTTTCTCAATATAGTAGACCTCAATGGGTACCAGCGGGTTGAAGGTCCAAATTGCAGTTTCACTTGGTGTTCGTTTAGTTTTTCACAAAATCTGTGACCACACAAAATCTGTGACAAAATCTGTGTTTGTTAGCAAAGTTTTTTTCCCCCCTGACTAAAACGAGACGATGACAAGACTATAATAAGGTCATTAAACGTGCAAAATTGTAGTTAAACGAACAAAAACTTTTTAGTTAAAACTAAAAATGTTTTGTTTATGTTATGTGTTTATGTTTGCTAAATATCAAGAACTCAAATGCTTTAAATTAGAGCTTTTCTGATAAACTGATACATACTCTGTAGGGCTTTTGGCTTTATGCAATTCATAATTCTCTCTGAAAACACTGACACATAGTAGGCTGGAGTGTAGCGATCTCCATTTGAGGTATTCTGCTTAAATGAAACTGTCATCGCCTGGTGAAGTGTCATCGCCAGTCTGTGTTGTGTTATGGCGCTCGACTCGACTGTATTGTTTGCGATTGTAGTTGCTGATTGCAACGTTACTGAAGCGTTTTTTCCACCGCAGGAACTTTACCCAGGAATTAGGGACTTTGGGGTAGTACTTGGTGTGTTTCCACCACAGAAACCAGGATCTAAATAAAGTTTCAGGGTGGAAATTTGAACCAAGAAAGTGCCTGCTCGCAAGGTAGTACTTTTTCAAAACCTTGGGCGCTGAACTTGCTGATTGGTTGAGTTCATGCAGCAATGTATTTCAACCACCATTTATTTGTATAATTAAAAAAACAAACAAACAAACAAACAACTGTTTGTGTCATTAAATTTAGTTTTAAGAGCATTTCAGGCGAGAATGTAGTTAACTCAATTTTGCGGTTTATTTATAACGACAGAGCCTATTTGAAAATGTGCTTCGCGGATTTCAGAGATGTGAGCTCTAGGTGATCACCTAGCACTCAGTGCTCATGTATCTTGCCAAGAGAGCCTCACCTCGGCTAGTCCTTCTGACAATTACCTCTGGCTCTTGTGTCTCTGTAGTGGTTAAACATAAGATAAAATTAGTTTTATGTAAATCTAACAGATAATCTTTGGTGTCATGAATCTATTGTTTGTTACACAACCTCTGTGTGTTGTTTTAAAAGAGAAATTGCTATTACTATTAGGAATTTCTCTGTTATAACATTTGAGAGGCTTTTAAGAGGTATTTGAGAGGGAGAGTTTTGCTACACCAGTTTTCATAACAGACAGGGCAAGTGTATATCTAAAGTCAGTGGTGTTTATTTAGCCTCTAATTGATTTCCTGTTATAAATCTGTACACTAGATGAGGTAAAATAAACCATGCATATGAGTCGATATTCTATTGACTTGTGTTTATTATTGAAAGTGCAGCTTCTAATGAAATGTAAAAAATACATTTCCCAAATGAAAACAATCATTGCAATCAAAATTGAGCAAAATAATATATAATAATTTTAACCATTATACAGACACAATATACCGAAAAGTTTCCACTAACTAAGGGCGTGTTCACACTTGGCGTCTTTTTTTAACTGCCAGCATCTGTTTTACATTATAACCCTATGGAGTAAACCATGTTTTCAAAAAAGTCCTGAACGCTTTTTTAAATGCCACCACTGGCATCTTTTTCTGCAGCTTTTCAAGTTGGAAAAAAGTTTAACTTTTCTGAAAAGAATGTCCTAAGTCAAGTGCCTTTTTGACAGCTGACCAATGACAAGTGAGTAGTGAGACCTGTTTCCATAACAACAAGAAAAAATAGAGAAGGTGCCGGTAGATGGACTTCTATTTAATTGCTGTGAACCAAGCTTCTGTTTTCCTCGACATTCGTACTGTTGCAGCTTTTGTCATAGCAACAAAAGACGCCCTCGGCTGCAACGCTACAAGATTTGTATTTTTTTTTTTAGCTAAAAGCACCCTTGTTAACTTTTTCTTGTCTAAAAAGACGCCAAGTGTGGACATGCCCTAAAATGACTAAAATGCTCAAAACTAAAAGTTACAAGACACCAGACTAAGACTAAATTAAAAATAACTGACAAAATGAATACTAGTTTCAATGCAACTTCAAAGGGCTCTACACAATTCCAGCCAAGGAATAAGGCTAAACGATTGCTCAATTTCTTTTTAACCACAAATGCTCGTCTTGCGCTAGCGCAACCTCACACATTACGTAATCAGGCAAAAGTACCGACCTAGTGTTTACAAAGCGAACATGCAAAGAAAGCCGAACAGCCTTTACAAACAAAGGCTAAACAAACGATGTCGGATGATTTTGAAGTTGGAGGAGAAAATTAGTTTTTCGGCCTACCCTACATTTTTAAAGTAAATTTTTAACCGCACATGAATTTTCCAATGTGATTACGTAATGCGCAAAGGCATTCATGCGCATCACAGAGCATTTGTGGTTAAAAAGTATATACATTTTTTAAAAAATGGCCGATCATTTCACTAGATAAGACACTTTTCCCTCAGCTGGGATCACTGTTCCCAAGTCCGTGGTTTTCCGTCATAATTAGCCACTGAAATGCGAATTTGCCAGGGGAACCCCGACAAAAGAACGATTTTTAATGGGGGACACCCCTCGAAATGCAGTTATACTAGTTTTGGGCTAGTTTTATTGTGAAAACCTGGCAACCCCGGCTGGGATAGTGTAGAACAGAGGTCTCAAACTCAATTCCTGGAGGGCCGCAGCTCTACAGAGTTTAGCTCCAACCAGCTCCAACTCACACCTGCTTGGAAGTTTCTAGTAATCCTGAAGAGCTTGATTAGCTGGATCAGGTGTGTTTGATTAGGGTTGGAGCTAAACTGTACAGAGCTGTGGCACTCCAGGAATTGAGTTTGAGACCAGTGGTGTAGAGCCAAGCTCTTTTTTTTTTTTTTGGAGAAATCCTGGATTGTTTTCCTCAAAAACCTTAAAGAAACACTCCACTTTTTTTTGAAAATAAGCTAATTTTCATTATGAATCTGATTAGACCGTTAGCAACTCATTAAAAAATGACCAAAGATTTTCAATATTTTTCCTATTTAAATCTTGACTCTTCTGTAGTTACATCGACAGATAAGACCGACAGAAAATGAAAAGTTGTGATTTTCTTTTCTGATATGGATAGGAACTATACTCTCATTCCGGTGTAATAATCAAGGAATTTTGCTGCCGTACCATGGGTGCAGGCTGCGCAATGATATTACACAGTGCCTGAAAATAGTTCCCATCTAGGTAACTTCCAATGTGACTGGCACTAAGCCACTAAACAAATGGTAAAATGGCAGGCACTGCGTTATATCATTGTGCCTGCTGCACCCATGGTACGACAGCAAAGTTCCTTGATTATTACGCCAGAATGAGAGTATAGTTCCTGTCCATATCAAGCCTGGAAAATCACAACTTTTCATTTTCTGTCGGTCTTGGTACATGATGTAACTACGGAAGATTTAAATAGGTAAAAATATTGAAAATCTTTGGTCATTTTTGAACGAGATGCTAATGTTCTAATCAGATTCAATGATTTATGTTAAGCTATGCTAAAAGTGCTAACGGCAGACGCAGAGATCAGCTGAATGGATTCAGAAACGGTAAAACTCGTTTGTTTAACTCTAGGGAAGTTGAAAAATGAGCCTATTTAAAAAAAAAAAAAAAAAAAGTGGAGTGTTCCTTTAATTTATTTTCGACCTGACAAAAGACAGACATGAACATCTTGGATGAAATGAGGGTGAGTAAATTATCAGGGAATTTTTATTCTGGAAGTGAACTAATCCTTTAAAGCCCAGTGACCTTGGTAGAGAATATTTTAGGCTTGATTGTAAGTCTGCTTTGGATAATATGTAAACCCCGAGGAGAGAGTGTGTGAGAACCCCACCTGTCATCCACATCATTCACATGTGAAGTTTGCTTTGGTTCTGTTAATTATTTTTGCTGTGATCTCCAGCACTGTTTGTAAGTGATGCAATCTGATCTGTTTGTTCAGGCAGTGTCGTCAATATCCGGTGTCTACGTTGGTTGCTGTAGTAACTATATAAGCAACATAATGCTCAAGAGTTTCTCATACAACTCAAGAGCTGCCAGTGTTTAAAGAGAGGACTGAAAACGGGGCACAAAACACTCAAAGATGGTTGCTGGTCTTAGCATGTTTAAAATGGTTTCACAGGCTGGTTTTTAACTGGGCTAAAATAAAAAACTTTGGGGAAAGAAATTAATACTTTTATTATTTAGTAATGATGCTTTAAAATGATCAAAGTGAAGATACAGACATTTATTTTGAAAGGTTTCTATTTCAGATAAATGATGTTCTTCTTAACTTTCTATTTAACAAAGAAACCTAAAAAACCTAAAAAACGCTGTTTTAATCTTAATTGAGCAGCAAATCAGAATATTAGCATAGTTTCTGAAGGATCATGTGACTGGAGTAATGCTAAAAATTCAGCTTTGAAATCACAGGAAATTTCATTTTAAAATATTTAAAATATTTAATATATTTAAAAAATATATATTTTTTGACAGTTTTTGCTTTGGATTAAATAAATGCAGGCTTGGTGAGCAGAGACTTCTTTAAAAACATTAAACATCTTACTGTCCAAAACTTTTGATTGCTAGTGCTTTTCATGTTATTCCAAACTCATGACACTTTCTTTCACCTTTAGAACACAAATGAAGGAAATATTCTCTCATCATTTTTGTCCACAGCAAAATTTGTTCTTGAGTGTAATGCTAGTTGTTTTAAGGTTGCTAACTTGTTTAGTGCCTATAATATCACTTTCTTGCTAAAGATCTTGCTAAAACGCTTGCCTGCAGTTTTTTTATGGTTACTAGCTTGCAATTTTTCTGATGTTTCTTGTTAGAAATCTTGCTAAAATGCTAGCCAGCTAGTTTTTTTTAAGGTTGGTTACTTGCTAGTTTTGTGCCTATGATGCTTTCTTGCTAGACACCTTGTTAAAATGCTAGCCTGCTATTTTTTTTTTTGAGTGAAAAGAACAGCATATGCTGGTTATATAGGTTTTGATGCTGGAGTGCTGGTTTAAGCTAGTCCTTTGCTGGTTTATGGTGGTCCTTAGCTGGTCATGTGCTGGTCCTGCACCAGCGTAAACCAGCAAAGGACCAGCGTAAACCAGCAAAAAACAGCATACCAGCATCAAAACCTACCTAACCAGCATATGCTGTTTTTTCAGCAGGTTCTTTTTGGGCCTATGATACTTTCATGCTAGACAGCTTGTTAAAATGCTATCTTGCTAGTTTTTTTAAGGTTACAAACTCTCTAGTTTAGTGCTTGCTTGTTAGAAAACATGTTAAAATGCTAGCTTGCTAGTTTTTTTGAGGTTACTAGCTTGTTATTTTTGTGCCTATGATGCTTTCTTGTTAGAAAACTTGCTAAAATGCTAGCTTGCTATATTTTTTGAGGTTACTTGCTTGCTAGTTTTGTGCCTATGATGCTTTTTTTGCTAGACACCTTGCTATAAAGTTAATGTTTTTTTAGAGATGTATTAATTTTTTTTAAATAAATAAATGCAGGCTTGGTGAGCAGAGACTTCTTTAAAATCATTAAACATCTTACTGTCCAAAAACTTTTGACTGCTAGTTTTCATGTTGTTCTAAACTTATGAGACTTTCTTTCACCTTTAGAACACAAATGAAGGTGATAATATTCTCTCATCATTTTTGTCCACAGCGAAATTTGTTCTTGAGCGTTAAGCTGTTACAGTTGAGCTTCTCTTTACTGTATTTGCTGTGCTCTGTGTATGTGTTGATCAGTGTTTATATATGAACAAAAGCTTAAATTCAATATAAAGTGATTGAATCTCTTGAGAAGATTTGACATAAACTACTTCATTGATATGGATTACTTTAGAATGTCTTTCTGAACTTTTTGAAGGGTCAGCGTTTTGGTTACATGGACTTTAAAAGATAAAATAACATTACAGATACCTTCATTTGTGTTTTGATGATAAATGAAAGTCTGATGTGTTTGGAATGAAAGGAAATAATGAGAGAATCTTAATGTTTCAGTGAACTATCCCTTATATGGATCTGAGCTGAATGCATTCTGATAGTTTAGCTTTAGCTAATGCCCTGCAGTTTTTAAACAAAAGCGTTTTTGGCTCCATGCTGACATAAAACATCATAATGTGTTTTGTTTCTGTAAGTTATATGGTTTTGGACAGAATGGCTGTTTTTATTACAGTATGAAGACAGTTTTGTGTTTGGGTCTCTGAGTCAGACTCTAAACACAGCAGAGTGAAAGAAGAGGGATGTGGTGAATTTCAGCTGGACTGATCATGATGAAATAGGGCGTGGAGCAATGCATGCTGGGAACATGGGATGACACTTTACCCTGATGACACGCACTACACCCTATTTATTTCTTCAAAATGTGACAGTTCAGGCTTTTCACATGAAAGTTCACTTCTAAATCCTAAAAAGTCACCGTATCAACAGTTTTTAAAGGAAGAGTTCAGCCAAAAATGAAAATGTGCTGTTAATTTACTCACCCTCAGGACATTCAAGATGTACAGTTTATGACTTTTTTTTTCCCTCGGTCGAACAGTAAAGAAGAATTTTAGCTGAAATTGTGGTTCTTGGTGAGCAATTCAATGACTACCACGCTTTGAAAGACAAAAAAGCATATACAGGCAACACTAAATTAATACCCTTGGCACTTGTGCACATATCACAAGTTAAACTCTAAGATGACATGCTGTCAATTTCTGTTGCTTAAAATACACACACACACACACACACACACACACACACACACACATACGTCATTCACAAGTGGAAAGTGAAAACGAAAGCGAAAACAACCTTCTGCAGTCCTTTCTGTTCCCCTTTTCTCTGTGGGAGTGTGTTTGTTCAGTTGTTCGTAACGCGTCCTGACCTTCGTAACACCTCAGAGGAGAACAGAATCAACAGATGAATCCATAGGCCATGTGTTTTCAGACCCCTCGCTGTGTCTCGGATATTTACTCTGCCCAGCCCGAACCGTAATGAGTCACTCGTGTCCGATAGGAGCACACAACAGATGGTGCTCTGGGATTCAAGAAATCAGTGGAACACATTTAGGCTGTGTCTCAAAATCTAGTGGCCTACCTACACATTAGTTATACCCGTGGGAAACACATAATAGCATCTAGGTGTCAAACTTTGAGTTTTAAAATTCATGTCACACCTGTGATGATCACAGAAACCGGCTGTGCGGGCAGGTCACTAGGTTTTGTGGTGAGTGTAATAGATACTCAGCCTCAAATGCTGTCTAGATAGGGAGCTTGCAAGGTTTGTGAGACATTTTGTACATAGGATGGCCAAAAGTCATGTATAGTTTGGTAAGTCACTAGGTTTTAGCTGATTACAGGTCAACAAATAGTGAATTTAAGAAGATACTAATAACTAAAATTGGAAAATATCATTGACCGATTAGTCGTCAATTTAGTTTTTAAAACCAGTAAACAAAAATGTTCATAACTTTCAACACTGCTGAAATGATTAATAATGACTTGACTATCAGAATATGTTGTGTATATCTGAGGTTACTAGCTAGCTTGCTAGTTTGTGCCTATAACACTTTCTAAATAGCAGTTCACAAACAGCCTGCAAGATGTATTTTGAGGTTAGCTTGTTAGTTAAAAACCCAGTGGTTCTTACTAGCTTGTTAAAATGATAGCTTGCTAGTTTTTTGAGGTTACTAGGTTGCTAGTTTTGTACCTATGATGCTTTGCTGGACAGTGCTACAATGCTAGCTTGCTAGTTTAGTTTCTTTCTTGTTAGACAACTTTCTAAAATGCTAGCTTGCTAGGTTTGGGCCTGTGATGCTTCTTGTTAGACAACTTGTTGAAATTCTAGCCTACTAGGTTTTTTAGGTTACTAACTTGTTCGTAACTTGTTCGTTTTTGCCTGTGTTTTTCTTAGAAAGCTTGCTAAAATGCCAGCATTTTTTAGGTTACTAACTTGTTCGTAACTTGTTCGTTTTTGCCTGTTTTTTTCTTAGAAAGCTTGCTAAAATGCCAGCATGCTAGTTTTTTTTAGGCTACTCACTTGCTAGTTTTGTGCCTATGATGCTTTCTTGCAAGAAATCTTGCTAAAATGCTAGCCTGCTAGTTTTTTTGAGGCCACTTCCTTGTTAGTTTTGTGCCTGTGATGTTTTCTTGTTAGACAGCTTGCTAAAATACTAGCTTGCTATGTTTTTTTTTATTAGATTACTAGCTTGCTAGTTCTGTGCTTGTGATGCTTTCTTGCTAATATCTTGCTAAAATGCTAGCTAGCTAGGTTTTTAAGGTCACTAGCTTGCTATTTTTGTGATGCTTTCTTGCTAGACACCTTGCTAAAATGCTAGCCTGCTAGGTTTTTTAGGTTACTAACTTGTTCGTTTTGTGCCTGTTTTCTCCGTAAACAGCTTGCTAAAATGCCAGCATGTTAGTTTTTTGAGGTTACTAACTTTCTAGTTTTGTTCATATGATGCTTGCTTGTTAGAAAACGTGTTAAAATGCTAGTTTGATAGGTTTTTGAGGTTACTAGCTTGTTATTTTTGTGCCTGTGATGCTTTCTTTTTAGCAAACTTACTAAAATGCTGGCTTGCTAGTTTTTTTTTAGGTTACTTTCTTGCTAGTTTTGTGCCCATGATGCTACTTGTTAAACAACTTGCTAAAATGTTAGCTTTGAACCTGTTATAGCTTCAAAATAGCCTAGATATACGTTTGCCCTGGTGTTGCCCGATAATAATGTAGATAGCATGCTAGAGTGCTAGTTTTTGAAACCTTTTTATTTATCAGTGATGCCCAAAAGTGCTGTTTATGCTGTTTTTTATATATATATTTTTTTTAATTAATTGTCATGTGCGAGATGGCCATTTCTTAATTTTTTATTTTTTTTGGAGAGTTCCAACCAATACACTGTCTGCTGACACTTTCTGCGACACTTTCTAATTAAGCAACTTGGTAATTTCTGAGATGCTATTCTGATTAAATTAAATTGCTAAAACCTCTAGGCAGAGTAGTAGGTTTTGTGACACATTCAGGCATATGTTGCCCAAAAGTGTTGTCTAAATAGGCAACTCGCAAGGTTTTGAGGCACAGCTATAGTCCTTATCTCTAGGAACTAGAGTGTATTTAAGAATAACACTTTTTTTATAGTAACGTGTTTAAAAAAAGGAAACAGGAACTAGATCTTATTTTTGATTGACTTCATCAGGGGTGTGTGTTTAGTAGTGTTTTATCACTTGAGTGTTTCTGTCAGATGTCTGTTGCGTGACGGTGACAGGATGTGAAGTGAATTTGATTGACACGCAATGGTTAAAGAGAAACCCACCACAGGTTCTCTGTTTACTCCCAGCATGCATTGCATTCAGCAGCATCACTCTTCTCGGACATCATTTGAAGTTCCTGTAAATTGTTTTTCCCCGTGTATCTCCCCATCCTCTTTCTCCTCCTCTATGGAGCAAACCTTATGAACATGAGTAAGTGGTTGTCGTGGAGAAAACGCAGCTTTTTTAGAAAACACAGGAAGAAGTTTTCCTTTCCTGAGTTAGGTAAGAGCGCACTTTTTTTACTTCCTGATTCACAAAACACTTGTGTTTTGTCTAGGCTGCAGGTTATTCTGAAGCTTTTACACACACATTTAGATCCTAGGTCACACTTTATTTTAAGGTCCAATTCTTGTTATTAACAAACCATTAACTATTGCATCACTAAACTCCTGATTTGCTGTTTGTTAATAGTTAGTAGGGTAGTTGTTGAATTTAGGTATTGGGTAGGATTAGGGATGTAGAATATGCTTATGCAGAATATGTGCTTTTTAAGTTCTAATAAACAGACAATATGCTAGTAATATGCATGCTAATAAGCAACAGTGTTGCTTAACAGTGTGAATTGGTCCATATACTAAAGTGTGACCAGATCCTGTAGACTCAGATTAGTCCTGTGTGCTGTGCAATATTTTACTTCAAATATTTTGTTTTATTGTTATTCTAGCTATCTAGCTGCAAGTGAAGGTAATGGAAGAAGTTTATATGTGTGTGTGTATGTGTGTATATATGTGTGTGTGTGTGTGTGTGTGTATATATATATATATATATATATATATATATATATATATATATATATATATATATATATATATATATATATACACATAATGTAATACTAGTAATTACAATAATTTTAATAGGTCATAGTATGATTACATAATTTGTAAATTAAATATATATTTATTTATTTATTTATTATTATTTTTTTTTAACAGACACCATGTGTTCAGAAGATTAAGTATGTAATGATTATAATCATGTTCCGTGAACATATTTAGCAAATTTCGTAAATATATCAAAACTTAGTTTTTGATTAGTAATATGCATGCTAAGAACTTCATTTGGACAACTTTAAAGGCAATTTTCTCAATATTTTGATTTATTTGCACCCTTAGATTTCAGATTTTCAAATAGTTGTATCTCGGCCAAATATTGTCCTATCCTAATAAACCATACATTAATGGAAAGCTTATTTATTAAGTTTATAATTTATACATCAGCTTTCAGATGATGTATAAATCTCAATAATAATAAAACAAAAATGGTGACCTTTTATGACTCTCTTTGTGGTCCAGGGTCACATATATAAAATACTTATGAGACTATTCTATTATTTCATATAATAGTAAAATACTTCAAAAATAGTTACACTTTCAAAGTTATTCTTAAAGAAAATGTATAATTCCGGCATTCCATTCCATCACGTTCACTTTGGTCGTCACGGTGACCTGCCATATGGTTGTCAGGGTGACCCACAGAGTCGGTCATGCTCTCACTCTTATGCATGCTGGGATGCCATTCCACAGAGATGTGTGTGTCTTCTACCAGTGGAGCACAACATACATGCCCATTGCCCACCTCCCTCCCTCCCTTCCTCCCTCCCTCCCTTCCACTCTATCTCGCTCTGTGTTTTTCTGTCACTCTTTGCTATAACTGAGTGTAGAGGAAAGAGGAATGTAACTTTGGACAGGATAATTTTTGTTCTCTCTTTGCTTTTCTCCATCATCTGTTGGTTTATGACTCCATGGCTACACAGAGTCTGAAACTCAGAGGTAGGCAGCTGTAGAACTGTTTTACTCATACAGGTGTGTTTGTGTTTGTACCTGTAGTGTTGGTTGTGTTTTAGTATGTGGTGTTGTAAGATTGTTTTACTGTATGATTCTGCACTTTCAGAAGCACAGTATTTGGGCCATTCTAGATTGTAATGCTCACAGTCAAATATAGTTAAATACAGTAAACAATGGTCAAAGCATGTTTTCCACACAGTTATTAAGTAAATAAACACGAACACAAACAGTGGTTTGTTAGGATAGGCCAAGATACAACTATTTGAAAATCTGGAATCTGATGGTTAAAAAAAAAAAAAAAAAAAATCTAAATATTGATAAAATCACCTTTAAAGTTGTCCAAATGAAATTCTTAGCAGTGCATATTACTAATCAATTATGATCAATTATACATTTATATTTTATCAATTTAATTTTTATATATTTATGGTAGGAAATGTACAAAATATCTTCTTGAAACATGATCTTTACTAAAAGAAAAGTCCAAAATATTTTTGACCCATTCAATGAATTTTTGGCTATTATTGCTACAAATATACCCATACTACTTAAGACTGGTTTTGTGGTCCAGGGTCACATATAGCAATGTAATAAACATCAATACTAACGTGGGTCATGCAGGGACTTTTTGTGAATATTTTTGAGTGATGCACAACTTAAAATGAACAGTTTAAAACATTTTATGGAAATGAGTCAAACTTACTAACACAAGCATCATTTTAGCGACTAAACATTAAATTAGAGATGCAATTTATATAAATGTTGTAAAGGAATAGTTCACCCAAAAATGACTTCATCACTTGCTCACCAGTGGATCCTCTGCAGTGAATGGGTGCCGTCAGAATGAGAGTCCAAACAGCTGATAAAAACATCACTATAATCCATAAGTAATCCACACCACTTCAGTCCATCAACTAACATCTTAAGTAAAAAACTGTGTTTGTAAGACACAAATCCATCAAGACATTTTCAACTTCAAACAATTGCTTCAGAGTGCATAATAACGCTTCCTTCAGTGAAACTTAATCTCGTCTGAATCGGTAGAGAAATATGCATAAATCAGATATTGTTTACAAGCCAAAACAGTTCAAAAAAAAGTTCTAAAGATGTATGTGGGTGAATTTTGATGTGAGAGACAACAGGGGATGGACTTTTTCACTGGATGAAGCGTTATTATTGATTATGGACCATTTTGTCCAGAAACAAATGTTTTTGACTACTGTACCTTTTGAGAAATTTATATGCAAATAAACTCTGTTGTAATTGGCTGACCTCCGTGTACTGCTGTAGTTATAGTGTTGTTTGTCAGAGCCAATCAAGTTGCTGAATTCTGAATATGATTGGACATTAAAGGGTTAGCTCACTGAAAAATGAAAACTAGCCCATTATTTACTCACCCTCAAGGCATCCTAGGTGTATATGACTTCCTCCTTTCAGTTGAATGCAATCAGTTATAATAATATAGATAATATATAAAAGTTGCACTTGGAAGCCGATCTGGCCAGTGCTTCGAAACCAACGTTTGTTTACAGGAGCAAAGGAAGCAGAGTTTCCTTTCTTTAGCAAAAGAAAACCTGTACTCTTGGCCTATATTGAAATCCTCTGACATCCTCCTTTTAACTGGTTGCAAGTGTGATTACTATATTGCCCACACCTGTTACTTGCCACAGGCGTCTAAATACAAATTACAGGAGCATCACATGCTTGAAAAGCAATTATTTCCTACAATTTTGACAAGGTGTATATAATTTTGTCCAAGATCAAGTTTGACTTTTTTTGTTCCAGTGCAAACAAAAACAATAAGCATGTGAATACCAAAACATTTGCAATTGGAACAATTTGCTGAGAGAAGTGTTGCATTTTCTGACAGAATTGCAAAGGTGCCGATATTTTTGGCCATGACTGTATGTCCACATGACATGTCAAACTCTGACTTTAGAAGTATAAGAGAAAAATTTGGTTATTATTATGATATGTCTGTTTTTGAATTCCTGTCTATAAGTGAATGTTTTCCTTGAACTTTTCCTCACTCTGCCTTCATGCAGACAAGCTCGGGCAGGAGTTCACACTGGAGGAGGAACCGCTGCCTCAATTATGGGAGTTTTATGCATTATGGAATGTCCCATGTCAAAATATGTCTCATATAAGCAGATCCTGCACAGATTGGATCAAAACGCACACAAACAAGCACATGTTTAGCTAGCTATCTAAATGAGCACACAGTAAACTGAAATGGAAACTGGAATTTTGAAATAAGTCTAAAATAGTATGGTCTCTAAATTTGGTTCAGGTCTGTGGGAATTGTTTGCCAACTTTTTTGCTCTTAAACTGAGCCCTGCTCCTAATCATAGATGCAGTTTGTCTCATGCTGACAGTTTTGTGATGGTCTTCGGTGAACTTTGGCCTCAGCCTTTCTCTGGATTGCTAAAGGATACTCTGTTGTAATTCAGTTGTGCTCCATGCAGCATAGCAGAAATGCCTTCAGTCAGGAAGCGAGGAGCAGGGGAGCTTGATGGATACTCATATAACACACACAGGACTCTCCATAGACGTAATGGTTTTTCTACTGTACAAACTTCTTTTTTTTTTATCCCCTTACGCTTATCTCTACACCTAAACCTACTACAGGCATTTTTAAATTTTAAAACAAACTTTCTGTATGATTTCTAATCTTGTTTCTTCATGGGGACCAAAAAAATGTCACGACAAGGTCAAAATTTACTGTTTTTATTATCCTTGTAGGGACATTTGGTCTCCATAATGTAGAGAATACCAGTACACACACTCACAGTGTTTGTAAAGAGTGGGGCTGAGAGTCACTCGAGGAATGTCAGGGTTTTGATAAAAGGCAAGTGTTTGCTTGTGAGTGTGATAAGAGTTTGAGTGCAGGATGTGTGTGTGTTTATCATTGCTTGTCTCTGACAAATGTTAAATCCCATATTTTATAGGATTGACAATCTTCAGGAGATTCTCAGGAAAACATGTTCGGATCACAGTCAGAATCAAAAAAGGGTTTAACAATACACTTATGTCATGATTCAGTTTGATATCTAATGAGATTATATTCTCAGAGTGGTGCAAACAAAACTAAAATGGCATTTTTTTTCCTCACATTTTTTTGCTTCTAAGACGTGTGCTAAACAAATCACAAAAAATACTGTTTATTAAAATGCTAAATTTGGTGTTACATTGGGGTGGAGTAGAATATATTTAGACTTGGTTCTTTGTCCCCAATCGTAACCTCAGAAAAAAATATTCTGTTTAGTTAAAAATAAAAATATAGAATAATGTTAGACAAAAATGCTTCAACTTTGTCCCTGGTTACATACCTTTTTTTCAGTTTTTTGTTGCATTTTGATATTGTAACACATTGTTATACCCTTAAGTTATAATCTTAAAATATGTTTTGTTGCTTAGATTTTTTTGCTTTTGTTTCTTTCTTACATTATTTATTTTTATCCACAGTAACTGCAATGAGACGTGGACTGGAAGATTGTGTGTATTGTGCATTTTTAGCAAAAAATTTTCTTTCTGTGGCTCTTATAAAGTCTGTATGTTTCATATAGAGAGCTATAATATAGATTGCGCTTTCTCTTTCCGTTTGCTCTGTTGTTTTAAACACCGAACTTCAAACTCATCTATGCTGATTTTTTTATCATTCTTGAAGTAAACGTATGTCTGTTTGGTGAATAAATAAACAGTTTTAGATTGCTATTTGAACTGAACGTGATGAGTTCGGTGTGTGTGATTAACTGATACAAGATCTCCGAACACTGGGGTTTTGCTCAGTTCATGACTAAAATATTTAGTTATTTTGATTAGATATTCACCAAGTGTTCTAGAATAGAAGCAGTTAAACTGTGAGAGTATACATGGGTACAATATCCATATGATCTAACTTCAATACTATGGCTTTTGTGTAGATGTTTAAAGACTGTTGATATGAAATGGTAACACTTTACAATAATAGTCCATTCGTAGCATACCTAAGAATAATAAAAGCTGTAGAATGTAAGTACTGTTCCTTGTTAGTGTGTTAATTTCAACATTTACTGATATTTTTAAATGTATAATTAATATTAATTAGGGCTGTCAAACGATTAATCGCGATTAATCGCATCCAAAATAAAAGTTTATGTTTGCATACTATATATTTGTGTACTGTGTATATTTATTATTTATATATAAATACACACACGCATGTATATATTGAGGAAAAATTATTTTAGATTTATATCTAAAATTCTGTTTTAATATATACATGTATGTGTGTGTATTTATATGTACATAATAAATATACAAAGTAAACACACATATTGTATGTAAACAAACTTTTATTTTGGATGCGATTAATCGCGATTAATCGTTTGACAGCCCTAATATTAATGCATTTTTTTTCTTTTACAACGTATGGTTCAGTCCATGGTTCAGCTGCACATGCTATTACTGTTTACTTTATCACACAGGAATGCCTCATTCTGTAAGTGCATTCTCAATTTAAATGCAGCGATCCAAAACAGTAAATCTAATCACCATTCAGGCAAAACTTTGCTTCAAGAATGAGCCACACTGCTGATGTGATCTAATCGCTAGCACACCCTAAGAACATGTGAGTTAATGTATTCCTCTTATCAGCAAGACACATTGCCATAATTTTCCATATCGGGCCAGTGCTGATATTTACATTTAAAGCCATTATTGACCGATTACGATATCCCTACAGTGTATTAAAATGGAACATTATTGTAAATCACAATCATATTTCTTAATATATTTTCTGTATATTTAAATCAAAGAAAAGCAGTCTTGATGAGCAGAAAAGGACTCTTTTAAAACATTAAAAAACTTACTGGACCCAAACTTTTGAACGGAATTGTATGCGTTTATAAATGGTCATGAAAATGTCGCCCAAACATGACCGTATTAATGAGGTTCATATTGTAAAGATAACCTGTGATATCATCATTGTTGATAGTGGTGATGATCAGTTCCTTCCTGTGTGGGGTAGATGTGTTTCTCACTGCTAGGGTGTGTATGTTTGTTTGTTGTGGTGTGCAAACTCTCCTTCACACCATCATTGTTGCCTAGAGTGAATTTCTGGCTTCCTGCCCCTCTCATGTCTCTTAAAGGTGACCCGCCAGGCTAGTGGTCTTAACCTTTTGATCCCTGTAGGGTTCACACTGGTTACACAGTGATTTTTGTTATGAACACTCTTTTGTTTGTGTGGGGGGGTGGGGATCTTGTCCCTCTGTAACAGAATCTCACACAGGCTCTGTGTGGATTCAGACAGGAATCTATAGACAGCACACACATGCTGTAATGTTTTGAATTGATGCTGTGTTACACAGACTCTGCCTACACTTTAAAAAACAATTTGTTGAGTCAACTTAAAATTATTTGTTACCTGGCTGCCTTAAAATTTTGAGTTCAGTCAACTCGAAAAAGTTTAGTTAACTTGAAATGTTACGTTTTACTAAGTGACAACTACGATATTTCAGCTGATTCAACTTCAAATTTTAAGACATCCGAGAAACAAACACAGCTGTTAAGTTTAACAAACAATTTTTTAGTTTAGCCAACTTGATTATCTAAGTTGTCACTTAGTACAACTTAACATTTCAACTTGAATTAACTTATTTGAGTTGACTGAACTTAACATTTTAAGGCAGTAGGGCAGTGTTAATTTTTACAACAAATTTTGATTTAGTTTTAGTCATAGTCTTTTGACTAAAATGCCGTTTAGTTTTAGTCATATTTTAGTCATCTGAATTGTTTTTAGTTTTAGTCTAGTTTTAGTCGACTGAATATCATAAGGTTTAAGTCGACTAAATCTACAGTAAATTTAGTCGGCTAAAATTTAATGAGTTTAGTTACAGTACAATGCATTTATTAAGAATTTCTCTAAAATTTTCAAGCTCATTATATAGGTTTGATATTAAGGTTTAATCATGATAAACACACAATTTAACTGCAGTGATACACAGCATGCCTTAATATTAAAATTAAATAAAACCACTTCTCATAAAGAACATGGTCTTCTTTTCAATGAAATAATGAAATAATAAATAAGCTATGGTTATATAGGCTATTTATGCATTCTTTATGGTAGCCTAACTTGTTTACCATATTCTTCATTCTTTCAAACAGACTTAAATTAATTTAGATTAAACTTTAGGGCTACGTAAGTGATTCAGTCAAGAGCAGTGTGTGGTTTTCTGTCTTTCTTTTGTTGCTTGCGGTTAACATCAGTGACTTGGACAATAGCAACTAAATGTGGCTGCTATCCCTTTAAAACCAAAGCACGAATGTAATGGATGCAATGTACTGTCTGATACACTTTCACCCTACTGTTTACGTTCATTTAAGACGTAATCGTCTGTGATTACGTGAATACTCATTATAACGGACAATTGTGATTACGTGAATACTCATTATAACGGACAATTCGATATCATTGTGAGTATTTCTCAGTTCATGCAACACGAAAGAGTGTGAGACGTGCTTTCTGTGTGTATGCTTCGGTGTCTGCGCTCAGAAAACAAGACCGAATTGAGTTCTCTCTTGCGTTGTCAAATTTATCCATATGTCTGCACTTCTCCCACATATTGACATTTTTTAACATTTTATAAGACGTGCAGCAAGTGTATTTTAGCTTGTGTCCCGCCGGTTTGTACGTATAACCTCCTACTACGCAACAGGTTATTCTGAAAGAATCTTTTTCCAAATCATCCCTCCCTAACATTTTCGTCTCGTTTTTATTCGTTGATGAAAATGCCAGTATATTTTTGTCATAGTTTTTGTCATTCAAGAAGAATTTTAGTTCGTTATCGTTTCGTTTTGGTCTGTGAAAAAAATGTCGTTGACGAAGTTTATGACGAAAATTTTTCGTCAATGAAATTAACACTGCAGTTTGGTAACAAATTATTTTAAGTTGACTCAACAAATTGTGTTTTTTGTTTTTTACAGTGTACTGTGTTTTGATTGACAGTTAAAAGAAAGCATCTTATTGGTCCCTTTTTTCACCTACACCTCAAGGTTTCTTGCAATTTAGAAGATCCCTGTTAATGAGTAACTAGTTTAAAGGCCTCTAGTTAAGTGTAGACCCTCAGGGAAATTGCAGGGTGGAAAATCTGCAGGACAGTTTGGAGTGTATGTATTTAAGCGTTGTGGGTGCCTTATGGGTAGCTAAAAGCATTATAAAATGATCCAAAATATTTATAGAGTTCATCCAAAAATGAACATTCTGTCATAATTTACTCACCCTCATGTTGTTCCAAACCTGAATGAGTTTCTTTCTTTCTATTGAACACAAGGTAACACTTTATTTTAAGATGTCATTGTTACCCGTGTTACATGTACTTGGTATTATAATAACAAATAATTATGCATAATTACATGCAAGCAAAACTCTAATCTTAACCATATAGTAAGTACATGTAGTTAACTATTACTACTCAGTACTTAATGTATTATTAGACTGTAACAAGGACACCTTAAAAATAAAGTGTGACTGAAAATATTTTGAAGAATGCTGGTAACCAAACAGTTGCTGGTAGCTATTGACTTACATAGTGTTTTTATTATACTATGGAAGTTGATGGCTACCAGTAAATGTTTGGTTACATTCTTTAAAATATCATCTTTAGTGTTCAAATCCGCTTCCAATATTGACCTAATCCAGTTGCATTTAATAAATTAAGAGTTGGTACTCATAATTACCTGAATTAAATTAAATGTAATGCAGTTAAATTGAATTTTCAGAATTGTTGTGTCAGTTGCTCTTTTTTTAGTTTGTGGAAGTGAAAGTGTCTGCAGATCCTCAGCAGTGTTCATTCACACGTGAACGTCTGCTTATATCCGTGTGCCATAAAACCAAGTTTTACCATCTTTCTTTCTCTCTCTCTCTCTCCTCTGTTTATTTTTCAGATGAACATGATGCCGTACAGAAAAAAACCTTCACGAAGTGGATCAATGCGCAGTTCTCCAAGGTAACTGTCTCGACAGAGCTCATGCTGAACTCCTGAACTTCTGCTTCGGTGGCTGATTTCAGAGTGGCATCTTGTGAAAAACTGCTCACGTTCTGAAACATCTGAAACTGTTGATTTCTTCTCTTAAAGCAGTCATGCACTCAAGGTTCCTCTACAGTATATTTGTGAATATAGTCAATGCTTGTTCGGCATGACATGCAGAGACCATATTGACAACACAGCTTGACCTTCAGTGTCTGGTAAAATGTCACCACATGAGGAAAATTATCATTTTAAATATTATTTTATTAAACTCTTGGAATAATTTGTCCAAATTTGACACTTTAATTCTGCTAAGATGCATTAAATTATCGGCGCCAATATTAAAGGAACACTTTTTTTTTTTTTTTTTGGAAAATAGGCTAATTTTTCAACTCCCCTAGAGTTAAACAGATGAGTTTTACCATTTTTGAATCCATTCAGCTGATCTCCGGGTCTGCCATTAGCACTTTTAGCATAGCTTAGCATAAATCACTGAATCAGATTAGACCATTAGCATCTCGTTCAAAAATGACCCAAGATTTTCGATATTTTTCCTAATTAAAACTTGACTCTTCTGTAGTTACATTGTGTACAAAGACTGACAGAAAATGTAAAGTTGCGATTTTCCAAGCTGATATGGATGGGAATTATACTCTCATTCTGGCGTAATAATCAAGGAACTTTGCTGCTGTACCATGGGTGCAGCAGGCACAATGATATTATGCAGCGCCTGAAAATAGTCCTCAGCTATTTTACTATTACCTTAGTGGCTTAGTGCTGGTCACGTTGGAAGTTACCTAGCTGGGGACTATTTTCAGGCGCTGTGTAATATCATTGCACCTACTGCACCCATGGTACGGCAGCAAAGTTCCCTGATTGTTACACCAAAATGAGAGTATAGTTCCTATTCATATCAGCCTGGAAAATTGCAACTTTTCATTTTCTGTCGGTCTTAGTACATGACGTAACTACAGAAGAGTCAAGTTTTAAATACATATTAACTATTTTTAACAAATAAATATTTGGTCATTTTTGAACGAGGTGCTAATGGTCTAATCAGATTCAATGATTTATGCTAAGCTATGCTAAAAGATTCGAAAACGGTAAAACTCATCTGTTTAACTCAGGGGAGGGGAGTTGGAAAATTTAGTATATTTTAAAAAAAAAAAAAAAAAAAGTGGAGTGTTCCTTTAAGCATTTTTATGATTATCGGTTACGGTCATTTTCAAAACTGATTCACTGATAAAATTATTTAATTTTGAAACGCGCTATATGGGTCTAATGCAGCCTGTTGGAACTCACAGTTCGGTGGCCTAGAGCAATTTCCGCCCACTGCTTATCTAATTTGTTGGGAGTCACGAGTCAGTTGTCTCTTAAAGTTAAGGCAGCAGCAGAAGACATTGCTGAAGTTGACCAGGGCTGCGTTTCCCAAAAGCATCGTAAAACTAGGTTGATCATAGCTCCATTGTTGACAGTGGTTCTTACGATGCTTTTAAGAAAAGCAGCCCAGATCCAGATCCCACCGTTCGCCATGTGATTCGCAGACTAATTTGCCAATTTACACATTCAAGCTATTTAAAACCACAAAAAGAGGAAGCGAAACAACTAAATTCTCGCACACACCGAAGCTCGCACAAGCATAGAGATGTTTTTCAGAAAGCGCGGCATACCGAGTTGATTCATCTTTCACGTCTCCCAGCATGTAAGATACATAGGCATGGGGGTTTGCAGTTACGTTGCAACATAGGAAATATTTCTGTTTTAAACAGAAAATAGTTTGGAGACCCCTGCATTAGAAGATTAATTGAATAGTCACCTATGTTTAATGTCAGTTATGTTTTAGTTATCAGAAAAGAATTAATGAGGAATTATGAGAGGTTATGGTATTAAGTCAAGTCAAGTCACCTTTATTTATATAGCGCTTTTTACAATACAGATTGTGTCAAAGCAACTTACAGTATCACATAGGAAGGTAATATATCAATAATGCAAAAAAGAAACCATAAATAATTTTAGTTGAGGGAAATTAATCAATAATTCCAAATTACTACATTAATTGTCCAAAACTGAGCAGTGACAGTAGCAAGGAACCAAAACTCTGGAGAGAAAAAAAAAAAAAAAAAAAACTTGGGAGAAACCAGGCTCGGTCGGGTGGTCAGTTCTCCTCTGACCAACATACAAGCAGTTTATACCTGTAGAGGTGGTCTATATATGCTGATCCACCATCTGGATAAGGACTGGATCTGAACTCCAGTGACCATCTGATCAGGATACAGACTGGATCTGACCTCGTAATAAGCAGGAGACAGACTAATATTAGCGTAGATGCCATACTTCTTATGATGCAATAAGAACACATTATACATATAACACATACGTAAGTCAAATACTAACATTTTCCCAAACTGTTTAGCTGTAGTACAGTATTCATAGGCTTAATCATGAAGCATACAGTGGCCCCAATTTTAATTCTCTTTATATTATCCTTATTGTATATGGATGCACAAAAGAAGACCTAAGAAGTGCAGTCGGGGAGCACTCAACCAACACCCGGCAAGGCAGTTTTTGTCAGAGCCTTTGTTGTTTTTATACCAGACATATGTATCGGTTCAAAATATCGGTTATCGGTTTTCTTGATCTGTAATATTTGTAAGCGGCCCTGAAAAACACATATCAGTCGACCCCCTACATTAGATAGATGAACAAAGTGATTGTAAAGGCTGTGTTGCGTGAGATTTCTATTTCAAATAAATGCTGTTCTTTTGAAATCCTAAAAAAGGTATCTTAATTTTCATAAAAATATGAAGCAGCATAACAGTTTTCAACATTCAGCAGCTTTTTTAAATTGTATAGATATCAGAAGCCTGCAGCGTGACTGTCTGTTTGAATCTCAGAGTCTGATTTACACAAGTACACTGAACAGGGTGGGTTGTTGGTTTTCTACCGTGGTGTTTGGTGTCTGAGGTCACAGAGCTCTGCTCTCTCTCACTTAAATTACACTCTCACATAATTAATGCTAATGAGTGAACCCCACTTAAATTTATATGTGAAGGAGATCACATAAATCATGCATTTATTGTTTAAGTGCTCAAGACGTGTGTATCCTATTAATATACAGAGACTACTATAAGTAAACTGTTGGGTTGACTTCCTACTTTCACTTTCAAAACGTGATTCAGTGATTTAATCTGTGGTCAAAATGTCTCTACATGGCATTTTTAATATATTTATCATTGTGTTAGCATTAAGAATTAATGATACTGGATCACAAAGTCAGTCGTAAGGGTCAGTTGAGATTTACACATCATCTGAAAGCTGAATAAATAAGCTTTCTATTGATGTATGGTTTGTTAGGACAATATTTGGCAAAGATGCAACTATTTGAAATTCTGGAATCTGGGAAAATCTACTTTAACCCTTTAACTGTCACTGCCATTTTTGAACAAATACATGTAAATGCAGTATTTAAACTTAATTTTTTATTATTCATGAACGAAAATATTTTGTAATACGATTTTGATGTACATTTTCCATCATAGTACAATGTCTGATTTTAAAATGGGTTTCAAAGGATGAATTTTGAGATTTTAAGTTTTCAAGTAATATATAATTTCTTATGATTTCTAAAGCGTGATACGGAATAAGGCAACAAAGAAAGTCTTTTTTGTGACAAAGTTCAGAACTCCTGTTATGAAGTAGATTTTTATAACTCTTGTTATAAATGAATCTATTACTTTTCCTACGTAATTTTTAACACACACACAAAAAAATATCCATTTAGGAGTCTTAGACCTTTCCAACAAAATATAGTTTGTCATGATTCAATTATAATTTATTTGTAAAATGTTGAAGAAACTTCGCTGGGTGTCAGGTGACAATTAGGGGGTTAAAGTTGTCCAAATTAACTTCTTAGCAATGCATATTACTAATCGAAAATGAAGTTTTGATATTTACGGTAGGAGATTTACAAAATATCTTCATGAAACATGATCTTTACTTAATATCCTAATGATTTTTGGCATAAAAGAAAAATTGATAATTCTGAACCATACATTGCATTTTTGGCTATTGCTAAAACGTTGGCTATTGCGACTGGTTTTGTGGTCCAGGGTCACATATGAAATTACACAAAGATACATTTATTTACATACTGATTATTTTTTATGCATCTTTATATTTGTGATTGAAATAACAACATAGCATGAAATGAAAATATATGTGGAAAAGTGGAAAAGATGATGTTTAATGCGTTTTAATGTTTTGGATCAAATGGACAATACTTGTTGAAATGATAATTCTTTAAAAAAAAATAATTTTACTTACTTTTACTGCAAATACAAAACATATCAAGATGTATATCCAGTGTCAACCAATGTTCTTCTTTGTTTTACCTTGTTTTACCTTTGTTTTACCTTGTTTTTTTGATGAAGAACTTGACAAATTTTCTTAACGTTACCATAATATTATGTGTTGTAGACGGGAAAGGCGCCCATCAAAGACATGTTCTCTGACCTTAGAGACGGCAGAAAACTCCTCGATCTCCTGGAGGGACTGACTGGAAACACACTGGTATGTCTCTCTCTCTGTGTGTGTGTGTGTGTGTGTAGAGTATCAGGGTGTGTTTATACTGAGTATGTTTGATGGTTGGGAGGGTTTGAATAGCGGTCGAGTGTAATGTGTCTGAATGATGTGTTTATATTTAGCCTTAACCAAACATTTATTCAGAGTTGCACACACACAGCGTTTGAGTGACACAGGCTGTAGGCTTCATCTTCATCACTCTTCTTCGTCATACCGCTCATTACAGCGTTTGGTTTTCACAGTCTCCCTTCTTGTGAGTGTAATTGTTACCTAGAGCGGCATGGTGTTATTTTGATACAGTGAATGGTATCAGATGTCATGGTATTTACATAGTACTGTAACATAGTCATCGGTGATCAAATATCAAATCAAATGTTTACAGTACATTTCGTAAAATGTCATTAGATGAGTTATATCTTGTCTAAAATCTCTGAATCGTTTGAAACTGTTTTTTTTCTAAACTTGGTTTGGTGATTTATTTGTAGTCTGTCTCTGCATGGCATTTTTTATGGATTATTTATAAATATTTGATAACTGTCATGACTTGTTTTAATATATTGTATTAAGCTAAAATGTCAAACAAATAACATATGTATATAAATGTTGTTTATTACCATGCGTTGTTATATTTGTGCTGAAAATGAAATATGAAATTTTTTGTTAATTTGGTGAAAAACGGTGTGGAAAACTTTTGTAATTGCATTTGCATTGGCAGCAAAGTCTGTTTTGTTGAAATGGTTCTTCTGACTAAGGGGAAAAAAATACAGTAAATGCAAATCATATCAAGATATATATTGAATATTGTCAAAAAAAAAACAAAAAAAACTTCACCACTGTTAAAGTTTGGGGTTAGTGTGTCTAATTATTTTATTTCATTTTTTAAAAGAAAGTAATACTTTTATTCAAAGTTGTTACATTGATCAACAGTTACAGTAAAGACATTTATAATATTATAAAAATTTCTATTCCAAATAAATGTTTTTTTAATCAATATTTTTTTCATAATCAGAAATGTTTCTTGAGCATCAAATCAGCATATAAAAGGATTAGTTCGCTTTCAGAACAAAAAATTACAGATAATGTACTCACCCCCTTGTCATCCAAGATGTTCATGTTTTTCTTTCTTCAGTTGTAAAGAAATTGTTTTTTGAGGAAAACGTTTCAGGATTTCTCTCCATATAATGGACTTCTATGGTGCCCCAAAGTTTGACCTTTGCAGTTTAAATGCAGCTTCAAAGGGCTCTAAACGATCCTAGCCGAGGAAGAAGGGTCTTATCTAGCGAAACGATCAGCTATTTTTAAAACAAATTGACTATTTATATACTTTTTAACCTCAAATGCTAGTCTTGTCGCGTCTTTGTCATGTAGTAGTCTGTGTAATCTGGGTTAATACAGTTAGAGTATGTCAAAAAGCCTCCCATCTTGTTTTCTTCCTCAACTTCAAAGTTGTCCTACATCACTGCAGAAGTACCAACCCAGTGTTTACAAAGCAAACATACAAAGAAGATCAAACGCCCTTTACAAAAAAAGGTAAAACAGCATTGTAGGACGTTTTTGAAGTTGAAGACGAAAACGAGATGTGAGTTTTTGAACGTACCCTAACTGTATTGACCCGGATCGCACAGACTACGTATGCGCATTGCAGAGACGAGACAAGACGAGCATTTCAGGTTAAAAAGTGTATAAATTGTCAAATTGTTTCAGAAATAACCAATCGTTTTGATACATAAGATCCTTCTTCATTGGCTGGGATTGTTTAGAGTCCTTTGAAGCTGCATTTAAACTACATTTTGGAGGTTCAAACTTAGGGGCACCATAGAAGTCCATTATATGGAGAGAAATCCTGAAATGTTTTCTTCAAAAAGCATAATTTCTTTACGACTGAAGAAGGAAAGACATAAACACCATAGATGTTAAATTCTATTTCATGCAGAACTATTTTATAGTATTTCAAAGAATTTGTGGTACTATCATTGTGCATGTTCATACACACAGTAATAGTCTGGCACTGTTTTGTACTGTACAATTGTAAATGTGACTGTGGGGCGTAACACTCTCTCTTTCTCTCTCTGTCTGTCTCAGACCAAAGAGCGAGGCTCTACTCGAGTTCACTCCCTCAACAATGTCAACCGCGTGCTGCAGGTCCTTCATCAGAACAGCGTGAGTGTCTCTTTCTACCTTCTCGCTTGTCCTTGCTGCTGGTTGACTCTCTGGGCTTCAGCTGCGGGAAAACATTATTTTTATTTCTTGCCTTATATCGGCTGACAGATGCTGCCTAGGGTACCTGCAGCAAGGGCAGTCTAATTAAAACGCTTTACAGTTCCTGCGTGTCTTTTAGGGACATTAGTGTGTCGTTTTGACGCCAAGGTCTCTACATTTTGACATGTCCTCTATCTTTACGCTTTAATGGCCTGGAGTCTGACAGACCAATCAGAACCACAAACACAGATGCTATAAACAAAAATAGTGAAAAACTGAAAAGCGGTCAAACTCCACAACATAGTTCACAGTCTTTGTAACGTGTTTTCAGCAATACATTTCTAACATTTATATTGTGTTTAGAAACGATACTCTGAATTGCCTTTACACAGACTTTAACAATCGTCTCATCCTCAAACTTTACTGTATCTTTGTCTGTTATGGTTATAGTTGAGGTCAAAAGTTTACATCCTCCTTTCATAATCTGCAAAATGTTAATTATTTTATTAGTTTCATATTAGTTTCATACCAAATGCATGTTATTGTTTATTTAGTACTAAACTATTTAGAACTAAGATATGTCGCATAAAATATGTTTACATGTAGTCCACAAGAGAAAATAATAGTTACATTTATTAAAAAGGCCCTGTTCAAAAGTTTACAAACACTTGATTCTTAATGCTGTGTTTTTTGTTTAGTGATAGTTGTTAATGAGTCCCTTGTTTGTCCTGAACAGTTAAAAAATCTACAAGTCCCACAAATTGTATGGTTTTCCAGCATTTTTGTGTATTTGAACCCTTTCCAACAATGACTGTATGATTTTGAGATCCATCTTTTTACACTGAGTACAACTGAGGGACTCGTATGCAACTATTACAGAAGGTTCAAACACTCACTGATGCTCCAGAAGAAAAAAAAACACACATGCATTAAGAGGTGGGGGTGAAAACTTTTGAACAGAATGAAGATGTGTACATTTTTTCTTATTTTGCCTAAATATCATATTTTTTTTCCATTTAGTACTGCCCTTCAGAGGCTACAGTAGATAGTTGCATGTTTTCCAAAAGACAAAATAAGTTTCATTTACCCTGATCTTCAAATTCAAATGTTTTCACCCCCTGCTCTTGTTGCTTTCCTTCTGTAGCATCAGTGAGCGTTTTGACTCAACAGATGTCCCACACAAAGCAAGAAGGTGTAGTTGTTTTGATCAGCTGCACTGTCACTTTTTGCTTGTCTTGTTATTTGTGGTTTACTGCGGAATCACTGCCACCCACTACTTTCTCAAATCAGTCTACATTAACACTTTAAGACTGTCCAGATTTTAAAATCAGCATTAATGTTTTAGGAACAATAGACCAATTTGGAGTAGATTTGGAGAAGCTAAACGCAGATATTTAATTGGACAGACTATGGATGAAACCTGCTATGATTACTCTACTTTTAAAGCATACATTTGATTTAAATAATAGGTCTACATAATATTCACAAACTCAGTTTATAAAGTACATATTGTAATATCTCTACAGTTACAGCATAAAAGACTATCTAACATAAAATACTTTATAACTCGATGTAGCTCAACAATGGCAAGTTTGTCAATTCTGAAGAAAAATTCAGAAGTGTGGGATATAAACTCATGATTCTGAGCTGATTTTTCTTATCAGAATTGTATGATATAATCTCGGAATTGTGAGAATGAAGTCAAAGTCAACAAATATTGAAACATAAACTCTTTTTTATTGTTTCATTCCATGGCTTCCATAGACTGCTACTTGAAAACAGCCTACATAAAATGCCAAGCCATAAATTAACAAAGTACATTATGAATCTCAGTCCAACCAGTCCATTTACTCAATTTATTGAGATTTGTTTCAATGTTGACTTAACAAGAGAAATGAGCATGATGCAATTACAATGATGCAATGCAACTCAAAAGAAAAAAAAAGAAAAAATGACTAATTAATCACACATTTTTCTGTAATTGTGAATAATTGCATCTGACAATGAAATATGTAGTCATATTTTCACATTGAATTTCCAGATTAATGAAATATCATTATAAATCACAGTTCATTTTATTTACAGTATATTGATTTAATGACATTTTAAGTATTACAGATCTTAGTACTGTGAAATAGATTTTTATTTAGAAAATCAATTTCTGAGATTAAAATGACTAAATATAACCATTCAACTTTCCAGTAAAATCTGTTCTGTAATTTTAAACATGTAATAGGTGTGAAATAAATGCATACATACACTACCAGTCAAAAGTTTGGACACACCCTCTCATTTAATGTTTTTTAAAGAAGTGTCTTATGCTCATCAAGGCTGCATTTATTTGATCAGAAATACAGAAAAAAAAAACAGTAATGTTACAAAATGCAATATAAAATAATGTTTTTTATTTTAATATACTTCTAATATGCTGATTTATTATTAGAAATATCGATGTTGGAAACAGTTGTGCTGCCAAATATTTTTTTTTTGCAACCCGTGATTCTTTTTTTTTTAAGATTCCTTGATGAATAACAAGTTAAAAAGAACAGCATTTATTCAAAATATGAGCCTTTTCTAACAATGTAAATGTATGCTATCACTTTTTACAAACTTAACACATCCTCCATAATTTCTTTCAAAAAAAGAAAGAATAAAAATGTACTGACCCCAAACTTTTGAACAGTAGTGTATATTGTTAGAAAACCTTTCTATTTTAAATAAATGCTGTTTTTTCCACCTTTTATTGATCAAAAAATTCTGAAAAAAGTATCACAGGTTCCCAAAAAAAAAAAAAAAAAAAAAAAATATATATATATATATATATATATATATATATATTAAGCAGCTGTTTCCAGCACTGATAATAAATCAGCATATTAGAATGATTTTTGAAGGATCATTTGACACTGAAGACTGGAGTAATGATTCTGGAAATTCAACTTTAATTACAGATATAAATACAATTTTAATGTATATTAATATAGAAAAACATTGATTTACATTGTAATAATATTTCACAGTATTACATTTTTTTCTGTATTTTTGATCAAGTGAAAACAGCTTTAATAAGCATAAGAAACATCTTTAAAAAACATTAAATGAAAGGGTGTGTGCAAACTTTTGACTGGTAGTGTACATACATGCATATTATAAATGATCATTTTTAATTTTTAATTTAACAGAAGAATATATAAATGTGTTGCTCATTGTTTGATGATTAATTGTCCTGGCTGATATAAATATATGTCATTACATTATAATTAGCTGAGCAGTGAATATTCACACAGCAGTTTCCTGTGTTTTAATCTTTTGACCGCCAAAACCGGATCTGTGTGGGTCTAATGCAGGTTTATGTGGTGTTTCATAGCTCCTGCTCCAGATGTTTGCTGATCCCCCAGTAATCGCTCATAAATGCAGCTGCATATTTAGTGACGCTGCTGTTGATTGATTATGTTCTTTGAATATTACGCACTCATTATGTCGAGCTTGAGCTGGCTGTCTAAACACTGCTGATAGAGCGATGTTTGTGGTTGACTCTCTAAGCAAACATGACAGCTTAAGTTGAACGCTTGAATGGTAAGTGTAGGTTTGGTTAATCTAGACCTGTAAACGCAGTGAGATTACCTGTCTGTCAGATAGGCATGTTTACACAGAATCACACACATCACGCCAGCGGCCCGTAATCCTCTCTCAATGCCCGCTTTTCTGAGTCACTAATAGCAGGTTATATATGATGGTGTGTTTATATGTTCTATATGAAAGCATGCAACAGCATTCAAGACATGAGCATTTAACTTTTGTATTGTAACATATTTTTGAGTTTAGTAGTATTCATTGTAGGTCAGACTCTGGTCTATTTTAAAATTAGGTTATATTAGTCAAAAAGTCATTTCAGAGGTGGAAAGTTATTACAGACCTTTAAAAGATTTTGATAACAATTTTTGCTAATACTTTACAGTAAAGCACCATTAGGTAGTGTTATTTAATGAATTAATTACATTGAAAATGTGCAATTCAACATCTTTGTTGAGTTTGTGTTAGCTCAGGTCCAACTTTTGGTTTTAATTATATGTAAGTAAATGTTAAAATCAAAAAACAAGTTAAAAACAAGTGGAACCTTCCTGTAAAGTGTATTTGTAACTTTTTTTTTTTCTTCCCTGGAATAACATGCACTGAATTTTCACAGTAAACCAGGCACATTTTTTTAAATGAATCTAATTTAATTAATTTTATTTGTAACTTTTTTTTCTTCCCTGGATGAACCTGCACTGATGAATTTTCACAGTAAACCAGACACATTTATTTTCTTTTTATTTTATTTTATTTTAAACAATTTGTACTTTTTTTTTTCTTCTTTGGATGATCATGCACTGATTAATTTTCACAGTAAACCATGCACATTTTTTTTTTTTTTTTTTAAACAATTTGTAACTTTTTTTTAAACCTTGCATTATTATGGACTGATGAATTTTCACAGTATTGGCACATTTTTTTATTTTCTTTTATTTTCTTTTAATTTAATTTAATTTAATTTAATTTAATTTAATTTAATTTAATTTTATTTTATTTTATTTTATTTTATTTTATTTTATTTTATTTTATTTTTATAATTTGTTACTTTTGTTTTTTTCTCCTTGGGTTATGATGCACAAATGAATTTTCACACTAAACCGTATACGTTTTGAAACAATTTGTAAATTTTTATTCATTTATTTATTTATTTTTGCCTTGGATTATTATGGACTGATGAATTTTCAAAATAAACCAGGCGCTTTTTATTTTATTTTTTCTAAGTTATTTTATTTTTAAACAATGTGTACTTTTTTTTTTTTTTACCTTAAATTATTATGGACTGATGAATTTTCAAAGTAAACCAGTCACATTTTGTTTTAGTTTAGTTTAGTTTATTTCCTTTTAGTTATTTTATTTGAAATAATTAAATAATATCTTAACTAATTATTAATTATAACAATTTGTAACTTATTTTCTTCTTCTTTGGATTGGCGTGCACTGATGAATTTTTACATTAAACCATGCACATTTTTAATTATTATTTTATTTTATTTTAAATAATTAGTCACTTTTGTTTCTCTTCCTTGAATTATCATGCACTGATGAGGTAGTAAACCAGGCATTTTTGAAAATTCATTTGATTTTTTTTTCTTTTTGTTCTCCTACAGATATGTACTTCTGAAATATGCACATTTACTTTTTACATTTTTGTTCTATTTTTAATCATTTTTTGTTTTTGATGTATGACCATTTCTTTTAATAACTTTTTTCTTTCAGGTGGATCTGGTGAATATCGGAGGGACTGATATAGTTGATGGGAATCATAAGCTCACTCTAGGACTCATCTGGAGTATCATACTGCACTGGCAGGTCAGAAAACACACACAAAGCTCTTAAATCTTTAAGGCAGGTGTCTGTGAGATGTCCATAATAATATAGTTTAACAATTATCTGTGTGTGTGTGTGTGTGTGTGTGTGCAGGTTAAGGATGTCATGAAGGATGTTATGTCCAGTCTTCAGCAGACCAACAGTGAGAAGATTTTGCTGAGCTGGGTGAGAAACTGCACCCGAAAATATAACAACGTCAACGTGCTCAACTTCACCACCAGCTGGGCGGACGGCCTGGCCTTCAACGCCATCCTACACCACTTCAGGTAACACACACAACACACTCATAGTGCTGACATGTTGAGGCTGCTGGGAAAGGCTCTGGAGCGTATTGATTGGGTCAGAGGTCAAGAGAGTGTGTGTTCATAAGCTTGTTCGGTCTGTTTGGGTTGATCATGTCATGAGCCCACAGAAACCGTAACACACAAAGCAGTGTATTTGAGCACTATAGCTCTTTATTTTATTTTATTTTTTAAACATACATGTAAAATGTAGAGAAAACTCAAAGCTGATTGTTGACTCTCAGACAACCCTGAAATTAGAGAAATCCAAAAAATTCTCAGGATTTTATGCATGTTTGCACATTTATCACTACAATCTTTATTCATGTATGCAAGTTATTTAAAGCGTTAGCAGATGAAGGGATTGAGAGCCAGTTGGTAGATGTAATCCAGACTTCTTCCGCATTTTCTGTGCGGTTTTGTGGAAAAATCTGCATAATAGGTTTAAAAACAAACTGTGTTAAACAGAGCTTAGTACTACAGCCTTATTGCCACCTGAAAAGTTATGGGATCAGCAAATATTTATTAACCAAACACGCAAAAGATGGAGGATGTGTGTAGCTATTAGGGATGTAATGATATCAAAAACTCACAATACCATAATGCTGCGATATTAAGTCCATAATACAGTATTTATTGCAATTTTTTTGTACATTTTACATAAAGTTAAGTTCTTCTATCTAATGCACTTTGAATTTTCAAAATTAAGAGCTCCAACCCATGTTCTTAACTAAGAAAACTTAAGTCAGAAAAGGATCAGTGAGTTGACTTAAAAAAAAAAAAAAATAAGGCATCTTATCTTGTTGCTCAAGTCAGTTCTCATTGACTGTAAATGAGGTTAGTTTGTTTTGCATAGAGATGTTCCGATACCCTTTTTCTCTTCCCGATACCGATTCCGCTACCTGTGCTCAGGGTATCGGCCGATACCGAGTACTGATCTGATACCTGGGTGTGTTTCTGTATATACAGCTGTAGATACTAGTATGAAATTACATTAGTGTTTAATGTTGTGCTTCAGACTTATCCCTTAATAAAACATGAACAAATATATACCGTGAACTAGATTATTTTTATTATCTGACATACATTTGACAGTATTATTTTTTTATATAGTTAGCATTACTACTAATACTATAAATATTCTGACGTACATCAGTGTTGTTTATAACAGAATTCTGGGCAGATTTTGAAAGGTTCTCACTAGATCTCAGAGCAACCTTATTCATCATGCGCCGAATTTAAATGCTTCTCATTGGATCTCGCAGCAGTAACAGTGTCGTGAATTCAACTTTGGTTTCCGAATAAAACTGGGCTCGTGCAAGTTTGCATTGCAGTCCAAGCTGATAAACGGTCAGCGCTGCGCAGCTCAAATGTAGCTCAGTTTAGTTTCACTTTCATTTTGTTTGCCGTTAGATGTTTCTCATATGCAACAGAAATTTCAGCGCTTATGAGTTGAACAACGCGGTGGTCGCGCCAGTGCAACCGCTCACAAAAATTAGTCGCACTGGCAGAAAAAAATGTGTCAGTCTGGACTCTGAAGCCCTGTAATATGGAGCAGTAAACAAAAAAGCGCATCTGCGCCATTCATTAACACAGAGACGCGCATAATTCATATTTAAATAGTCATTTTGCGGCTTAATATTTATGAATATTAGTCCGTATCAGGATTTGATTTAAGTGTAATGACCTACTTATGATTAATTAATCCAAACTTTGACAAATTCCATGACATTCCGAGTTAAACGGTACCTTCCGTTTGTGTGACTGGATTCCGCGTTTTCCGCATCACAGAAATCATTGGACCCTGCTACATATGAGAGATGTCACCGTTTTACTGGCAAATTGGTTCAGTCAGAAATACAAAATTTGATAAGAAGGTGGTACCTCCGGCCACCGCGTTGTTCAGCTCATAAACGCTTAAATTTTTGTTGCATATGAGAAACATAAACGGCAAACAAAACAAAACTAAACCAAGCTACGTTTGAGCTATGAAGTGCCGACCGTTTATCAGCTTGGACCGCAATGCGAACTTGCACGAGCCCAGCTTTATTCGGGAGCCAAAGTTGATTTCACGACACTGTTGCTGTTGCGAGATCCAAGCGTTCAAATTCACCGCACAGTGAATAAGGTTGCTGCGAGATCTAATTCTAGAAGCAGTATTCGCCTTTGTCTTCCTGCCTTGGAATTCTGCCGTTGCCTCTGCAGGCAGCATTTAAGAGCTTGCGGACGCAGCCTAGGCCTTATTTAGGAAAATGGTATTGGATCGGTACGTGGGTTCAAGTACTCACCCATACCGATGCTTTTTTGTGGTATCGGTGGCATTTCCGATACTAGTATCAGAATCGGAACAACCCTAGTTTTGCATGCGTGAACAACCTTTAAGTTCTCTTGTTGTGAATTCTGTTTCAGGCCTCATGGGTTCAGCTGGGAGGAAGTAGTTCATCTCACCCCAGTGGAGAGGCTGGACCGCGCTTTCACATTCGCCAAAGATCAACTCAACATTGAGAGACTACTGGATCCAGAAGGTAAAGAACGATCTACTCCAATTCAGAACAGCAGCAGAAGGACTTATAGCTAGATTAATCGTGCTTAATCGCATCCAAAATAAAAGTTTTTGTTTACATAATATATCTGAGAGTTTGTGGTGTATATTTATTATGTGTATATAAACACATACACATAAAGTATATATTCTGAAAATATTTACATTTACATGTGTATATATTTATGTTCATATACATTTTATATAATATATTTAATATATAAATGCAAAGTTTTTCTTAAATATATACATGCGTGTTTGTGCATTTTTATATATATATATATATACATAATAAATATATACAGTACACACACATATTATGTAAACAAAAATGTTTATTCTGGATGCGATTAATTGCGATTAATCATTTGACAGCACTACTACAAAAATTTGCCATTGTTCGACAAAATCCAGGCATTTTAATAAATATCCATGAAATTTGAAGTTTCACCATAGAATGAACGATTTCCATAAAAATGGTTTAAAAAGTGACTTGCACAATTTGGCCAATTCTTTTATGGTCACCGGTAAAATATTAATAAAAAAAATATTTAATTCTAAAAAATAATACAAATAAAAAACAGATAAAAAATATAAACATTAGTATTGCAATATTTCCCTGTAAATCAAATGTTTAGAAAATAATATTAAATACATTGCATTACAACTGGGAAATACAGTACTAATATTCCTGGCTGTCTTAAATTCTTAATTGGTAAACATTAAATGGTAAACATTAAACCATTGGTGACTAAGGTCATTGGCAGTAACTAGTTACATTTAACTGTGTTACATAATTATAAAGATGAACCAGTTTGATTCAAGTGTTTACTGTCATAGCTATGCAAAGATTTAATTTCAAAAACATGATTGTTCTTGCTATGATTTTAAATCTATTTTTAACCTCAGAACGATCTTTAAGTAAGAATATAAGCATGCTTAAAGTATGATTTTGTGGTGTCTGTGCTTTAAAATCAAATTATTGTAATCTGATGAAGGATTTTGAAAGTGTGACAGTAATCAGTTACATTATTTTATGGAGTAATTGAAATCGTTACACTACTTATTACATTTTTAAATAGGGCAACTTGTAGCCTGTTACATTTCCATTTCCAAAGCCTTTAATGCTTCTCTTTTTTTTGATGAGGATTTCGCCTCACAAGTTTGAAAAGATGGTTGCGTTCCCAAAGGCATGATATAATGGTGGATAATGAGTTGCTCGCATTCAGCATATGTATTTATTGTATGCGATTTAGATAATCACACTAAGCTGTATCAAAATTTTGCAGAAATGCACGTGATGTTTGGAGATCTTGTCAGTTTGCTATTTATGCCTGAAGCAGGGAATCAAATAAAATGAAACAATGCCAGTCAACAAAGTGTCGTCCAGTGCATTCCAGAGCCCAGATCCTGAGTCTAATCATCTGGACTTGATTGGATTACGTGGCTTTTCCTGAACACAAGTTCACATGAGCCATAACTAATCAGAGGGGCCTCATAGAGCAACTCCATAAACACACACACCCATATTCATACTCATACTCATTCTCTCTCTCTCTCTCTCTCTCTGTTTCTCAGATGTGGCAGTGCAGTTACCAGATAAGAAGTCCATCATCATGTATGTGACCTCACTCTTTGCTGTGTTTCCCAACGACATTACGATGGATGACATCAGAGAGGTGGAGACGCTTCCTAGACGCTATAAGGTGGAGCATGAGGATGGACACGCTGTAAGTGTGCTGGTTACCCAAATGCATTTATGCTTACTCAGAGTTAACCACCTTAAATAGGTTTTCCATCATGTGCTGAAGTGGTCATGTTCAAGAATTGGTTGGATTGCAGTGGCCTTAAATCAGTTCTTAAACGTTTTGGTGCTTTTGAAGATGCTTTGAAGCTTCTCTTGTGGTTTGAATGCAGTTTTCAGGGTCTCAGTCAGACCCAATTGATTTACAGTCAAACCAAAATGTATTTTATTTTATTTTTACACCAGAAATAATTTCTGATATTTTTATTTTTTTTCCACTAGTGGGTTCAGACCACTATAGTTCATTAATGTAAGTGAGGATATCAAAATAAAGTAAACTGTGACATATACCAAAAAATTCTTCATACAGTGGAGTAAAATTGATAAATTTGGGATCGGTTATCTGACATTATCAATATGAATTTGTTCTGACACAGTATATTTTATTACCATTTTCTAAACTATAGCAAATAAACTCTGATAATGTGAGAAATTTTGAAGGTGTCTGAATAAATGTTGGTGTGACTGTAAAGGCCTGTTCACAGAAAGATCAATAACTATATTATTGTTCACATTATTATTATAAGTTCTGTGCAGTTTTGTTGTCTGTCACTTTAAATGCTGGTGCTTTTTGAAGTCGAGTGGATTCTTATTGGCTGTTAATGTTTTTATTGTTCATCAGGTGGAAAGAAATTACTAAAATAATATCATTGGAATCACTTTCACACTGTCGTTATTGTTGTAGTTGTGTTGTGGACTTCACTATTCTCACTAAATTAGAGTGATTTATTAAAACTTAGTTTTCGTTATTATACTAGGTGTGAACGGCTGTTAAAATAATTTTTGTCTACAGAATAAACAGTGTCATTTATGTCTCTGGTTCGCTGAAGAAGCTCTGTTTCAAGAGTAAGGCCGTTTTATTTTTTTGTCCAAATTCAGTTTTTTTTTTTTTTTTTTCTGGTTAAATTTTTTGTTTTTAGATTTCATTGTTTTTTTTTTCCCCAGTTAAATTTTTCTGTTTTAAAAACTTAAAAAAATATATAATATTTATCAAAAAGCTAATTAATTGAAATTATGAAACTTAACACCTTTTTAGCAACAATTTAACAACAATTTATTAAAAAAATTACTTCCCCCCCCCCCCCCCCCCCCCCCCATTAACTTTTTTTTTTTCTTACCAGATTCTGTTTTAAATTCATTTTTGGTTTCATTAAATTTTAATAATCAAAAGCATGTCTAATTAATTAATTGAAAAAAATATTTAGTTATTTATTTTCAGAAATACTGTGTTGTGTATTTACATTTTTGTGATAAAGAAATTCTGGTAAATAATTCATGGTAAATATTAAAATAATATAATTTTGTTAGTAGTAGTAGTAGCTCTATCATGATATAGTTTCTTTTTTTTTTTTTTTTTTTTTTTCCAAGTTAAACCAAACTTTTATTTTGAGGGGTTGCTACTAAGACCTTTAGGTTTCTTTTTGTATATGATACGATGACAGTTTTTCTCCAAAGAAACTCATGAAGTGACACTCAGAGTAGTTCTAGAGGTTATGTTTATGTGTTCATATTATTTTTAGAATGTAATTTTCATCTTCAGAATAAGTATCATTTATGTCTCTGATTCGCTGAAGAAGGCCTGTTGTTTCATGAGTAGAGCTGTTATTTTTTTTTTCCCAAATCCTGTTTTGTATTCATTTTTTTCTAATTGATTTATTTTTTTCTGGATTCTGTTTTTTCCATTTAAAAATTTCTAGACTGTATTTTATTGGCTAAATAATAATATAAAAAAAAAAAAAAATGAAAAAGCATGTCTAATTGAAACCGTGAAACGTAACACTATTTAACAACAATTTATTAAAAATGTAACAAAGTGCATTTTAAGGCTCAATGAAATTCACTTTTATTTTTTACATTTTCTTACCAAATTCTGTTTTTTCCATTCATTTCTGGATGTCATTTTATTGGTTTCAAAATATTTTAATAATCAAAACCATGTCTAATGAATTGATTTTATTTGAAAAATATATATTTATTATATTTAAATCCTGCTTTTTAATTTGAAAATGCAACTTTTTTTTTTTTTTTCATCTTTACATTATGAACAAATCCTCTATGCTTTAAAATGCAGCCTACATAGTCAGCTTAGATTTTGGAATAGAGTAATTATGTTAGTATTGTTAATTCAATATATTTATGTCCTAAATAAATAAATAAATACATACATTGTTGTGTCTACCAACTAAAAGCTGATGTTAACGACATAATGCTTGTAGATATTAGCATAAATCCTCTTATTACTGAAACTGCTAGTGGCTGAACAACCACAAACACCTTCATGCATCTGTCTAATGACTGTGTTTATAAACTCTGTGTAATATTGATGGCCCCAGTGGCAAATGGGAAGTATGAGTTTTAACAGATGGCTTCAGCTGTTCAGATGGGCACATCATAATGAAGTGTTATACACTGCAGATGTACAGATATATTTAACGCGGCCACTTGCTTATGCAGCTCACTGTGAACACTAGACGCATGTGCAGCCTTTCATCAAATAAACCATGAAAGACCATGGGAACTCTTGCTCAGAAAATGCACATGGTGCAAAAGTGCTGTGGCAGTTGCAAAGCGGTTGTTGTTATTCTATGCTGTTTTCTGATGAGGAACTGCCTGTGGAAAATGGGCATCACACTCTGGTGCCAATAAATGACTCCACTTCTACCAGTTTCCTTTTCTCTCTCTCTCTCTCTCTCTTTCTCATGCGTGCTCTCGCTCTTCCTCTCTGCCTTCTGCTTTCTCTGGTAAGAGTGAGTCATACAGTTGTGCGGTGTATAATATATATATATATAGTGCTATATTGTAAACACAGGCAGTCAGACACTGGAATGAGAAGGGTGGATTCTCTCTGATACTTTTCTTTCATAACTGCATGCACAGGCTGTAAAAAGTACCATAGTTCGACCATAGCAGTGATTAAAGTATATTTACTTTGGAGTACCATGCAAATACTGTGGTATATGAATATGGTTAGCCCTAGTGGTACAATTATTGTATCAGTTTGTAATACCATGGTGCTGAAAATCACTTCACATAGTATTTTCAAGGCACTCCAAGGTATTTCCAAAACCATGTAACAAGTCAAAAGTTTACATACACCTTGCAGAATCTGCAAAATAAAAGCAGTCATACAAAATGCATGTTATTTGTTTTATTTAGTGCTGACCTGAATTAGATATTTCACATAAAAGATGTTTACATATAGTCCACGAGAAAAAAATAGTTTGTCTGGAACAGTTAAGCTGCGTGGTTTGGTTTTTCAGCATTTTTGTTCATTTGAAACCTTTCTAAAAATGATTGTGTGATTTATTTTTTTTGAGATCCATCTTTTCACACTGAGGACAACTGAGGGACTCATATGCAACTATTACAAAAGGTTCAAACGCTCACTGATGCTCTAGAAGGAAACACGATGCGTTAAGAGCCGAGGGGTGAAAACTTTTGAAACGTTTCTTATTTTGTTGAAAGATATTATTTTTCGTGTGTGTGTATATATGTGTATATATGTGTGTGTATGTATGTATGTATGTATATGTGTGTGTGTATATATATATATATATATAATTTTTATTTATTTATTTATTTTTCCAGAAGGTACATACATGTTTCCCAGAAGACAAAATAAGTTACATTTACTCTGATCTTCAAATTCAAAAAGTTTTCACCCTTTAGCTCTTAATTTATTGTTTCCTTCTGAAGCATCAGTGAGTGTTTGAACCTTCTATAATAGTTGAGTCCCTCAGTGTGAAAAGATGGATCTTAAAATCATACAGTCATTTCTGGAAAGGGTTCAAATACACAAAAATGCTGGAAAACCAAATTATTTATGGGACCTGTAGGATTTTTCTGAAGAACAGCGGGCAGTTCAGGACGAACAAGGGACTCATGAACAACTATCACTAAACAAAAACAAACCAAAAAACAAACATTTTGCAGATTCTGCAAGGTGATGCAAACTTTTGACTTCAACTGTAACTACTGTGGTCCAAAAACTGTATTTGTCCATGCTTTTGTGTAATATAACTTTACCATGGTCATTGTGCAGCCCTAGTTTTGCTCTCTTTACATCAGTGTTTGTGTGATATGTCTATTGCATTTATGGGAATTTCTCATCAGCTGTATGTGTGCATGAATAACAATGCATATCTGGCAGGTCACAGTAATTAACCTTTAATGCTTTTATTAACTAAATGAGCTGCTTGTTTGGTCACTGGAACTGGGTTGACTGCAGATCTGAAGTCAACCGATGCATTAGAATGAATCATGAAGGATCGTTTTTACTCTAAAGCCTTTTAATGTCAACCCTAACAAAAGACTTAAACCATGACTATTTTCATAATCTTGCACAGCCTTATTTGCTGTTTGTAAATTTTGACACTGGAATGATAATTTAGGGGATTCACACCTGCAGTTAAATGCAGATGTCACTTTGAAAACCAGTGTAGCTTATTGTTCCTGAAAATAGTCATTTGTGGGAACAGATCCACAGTTGTTAAAATCCTCATGATTGCCATCCTGAATGGAGTGTGGTAAACTGTTCAGTGTTGACTGGTGATCTTTGGTTTTCTCGTCGACTGCTGTATATGTAACGTTGAGGTAGGCATCTCCTGGTACGCTGTGGGGCATTTGGGTGGTTCTGCCTTTGTCAGACCACAAATATTTCAATGCTTATTCCAGCTTTGCTTCACCGCCCTACGAACACTGTTTTACAGTTGAACAGGAAAAAAGAGCATTTTATCCAGCATGTGGGATGGAGTTGGGAATTCCAGCAGAATATTTTCATCAGATGACCTTTTCCTTCACATGAGGGCTGTTCTCTGTGCATTTATTCAAGGAACAAAGCGTTGTTTGAGAACTCAGTTGCTACCATTAACAGAGTTTAAATGTCCTTTCTCTGTGAGAGCTCTGCTAAAATGACTTTTTCCTTGTTTCTTGATCTAGTCTTTTGAAATGGTGACTGTCTGTTCTACTACTTGGCCTCACCTGTCAACATGTCAGCATGTATTTGCTTTATGACCAAATTGTTTATTATGACAATGACCCGCTTTTTTTTTTTAAAATTGTACAGTAGCAGTGCCATGTTTTTTTTTTTTTGTTTTTTGGTGTGGCACCATGTGAATACTATGTTCTTGACGTCTATTATTACAATTAAACGCTTATTTTAAATTGCACCGTGTTGTGCAATGGTACTACCATGTTTTTATTGGCTGTAACACCATGGTAATATCATGTATTTAAACTTGTACAATAGCAATGCAATGTTTTTTGAATATCGTACCATGGTAATATGTTGTTCTTGATATCTATCATGACAATGGCATGCTTTTTTAAAAAATACACCATTTTTATAACTTATTGGCATTGCAATAGCATGATTATTGTACATGTTGCATCATAACAATACCATATTTTTTAACTTATATAATGGAAATACCATGTTTTTTTGGATCTGTTATCATGGTAATACCATGTTGTTGATGTCTATCATGCCAGTGTCATGTTGTTGTTGTTTTTTTTACTTGCACCAAAGTAATTTTTTTTCACTTATATTAGGGCAATAGCATGTGTTTTTTCTGGATCTGGTACCATGGTAATATGTTATTGATGTCTATCATGACAGTGCCATGATTTTGGTACTTGCACAATAGTAGTACCATGTTTTTTCACTTATACTATGGCAATAGCATGTGTTTTTTTTTTTTAAACAGGCAGTAAGTAAATGAATAGAGTATAAATCTAAAAGAGCATTGTTTTAAAGAATAGAATTCGAAAGAGGGTGCTAGAGTTTAAGGGTCAAATAAAGATGGAAAAGATGTGTTTTTAGCTTATTCTTGAAGATGGGTTGGGCAGGTCATTCCACCAGGAGGGTACATTTAATATGAAAGTCTGTGAAAGTGATTGTGTGCCTCTTTGGGATGGCACACATAAGTCTGAAGTAATGGTCTTGAGGTAAAGGGGTGCAGAGCCTGTGGTAGTTTTGTAGGCAAACATAAATGCCTTGAATTTAATGCAAGCAGCTATTGGTAGCCAGTGCAGATTGATGAAGAGAAGTGTGATGTGCTTTATGGTTTATTAAAAATTAAACTTGCAGCCGCATTCTGGATTATTTGTAAAGGTTTGATGGAAGTGGCTGGAAGACCTGCCAAAAGAGCATTGCGATAGTCCAGCCTGGACAGAATAAGAGCTTGAACAAGGAGTTGTGAAGCATGTTCCAAAAGAAAGGGCCGGATCTTCTTTTTTTTTTTTTCATTTATACTATGGCAATACCGTGTTTTTTGGAATCTGGTACCATGGTGATATAATGTTCTTGTCATCTCTTAAGGCAATGCAGTGATTCTTGTACTTGCACCATGGTAATACCATGTTTTTTTGGATCTGGTACCATGGTAATGCAGTGTTCTTGGCATCTGTCATGACAATGCCATGCATTTTATACTAGCAATGTGGCAATACTATGTTTTTTTGGACATTGTCTGCTGCAAAGTTCACGTCTGCTGTAAAGTTCATGTCATACTCTCTAGGGCAGTGTTTCCTTTGTATTCGAGTTATCAGCCTAAGCCTCTTTCTATTGTTATTATTTTGTTATTCTCTTTTGATGCACTTTGAACATTTTTCCCAGAGTTTTCGGGTGTGGTGCCATTTGGTTCCCTGATGTAAGATTTCATATCAGACAGGTTCATTACCTGATTCTGCCTCTTTTATTATACAGTACAATGGCGTTTACACCATGAAGAAAAACCTGCTTCTGTTACCATCAGACTCACACAATTAGCGGTCGATTAGTGTTTCACTCTTATCAATGAGCTGTGACATTTCCTTAATGGGCGTGCTGAGGAATGTAGGTCGCCGGGTTTAGAAAAGCTGTCAGTTTTTAAGGCGTGGGACATAAACATCTGAGAATGTGAATGATATCACATGACCGGCCCTGTTGTGCTGTTAGCCGGTGTGTTTAGTCAGCTGAGAACACGTGCCAAAAGCAGTATTGTTTGCGTCTGAAGGTCCTGCTGGTAATTCTCGCAGCGCTTCTTGTTTTGAGTGTGCGGCTCAGACCCTTGAACTTCAGTAACAGCTTTTTCCATAAGTCATTCTCCTGTGGGTGTTTGAAAACAAAGGAATAGTTCATAAATCAGCTTTACATGGAGTTTTCCATGCTAGCCTGCTAGGCCAGCTTACAACGGAAGCACAGGCTAGCAGTATGTCTATAGGACTTTCTGTCAGACGTTAGATGTTAGAAAATGTCTTTTAAGATGTTTATGATTTAAAATGATGTATGTAAAACTGACATCTTATAGATGTTTATCAGACATTTGTACACAGCAGATGCTTTCCACTCTTTAACAGACATCTTGCAGATGTACGTGTGCTGTCTGGGTAAAGTCATTCGTCTCCTTCACTTTGAGAATTCATGTGTCAAATATTTGTCATCATTTATAACACGTCACTGGTGTCTTGTCACAATATTTGAACATTTTGAACATGAATACAAACATGTTTAACTTCCTAAAACACACAAAGACACCAGCTGTGTAAACATGTACAACCTTCATTGAAATTTTTATTTTTACATAGCACTTAACGTTTTCTGTAACATTATATAACCTCCTGATGAGCCGTTAACTGAAGCGTTGTGTTTTGCTGTGCAGGGATTGGCTGGAGAGACGGAGGAGGTGAGCAGCACACGGCCAGAGACGCCCAGCACACTGACGGAGGTGGACATGGAGGTCAATCTGGACACGTATCAGATCACTCTGGAGGAGGTGCTCACCTGGCTGCTGTCGGCCGAAGACACACTGCACATGCAGGACGACGTGTCTGACGACGTTGAAGAGGTCAAAGACCAGTTCCACACACATGAGGTATAAGTGACACAATAATAAACAATCATTGATAGCATTTGTAGACGCACAAAGCAGTTTTTGAGAAACACTGTTAATATTTGAAATCATCACAACAAACACACCTCTACCCAAAGAGAACACCCCTATCTTGATAGCTCCGCCCACAAATTAACAAGGATGCTATGCAACACAGGCAACTCCCCATCTTGAGTATAAATTCATTTACTTCACCCTTTCTGGTGATTGGCTAGAAGTGTGTTTTGGTGTTCTGTCTAATTCACTTTCAACAGTGTTTTTTATTTTTATTTTTGTAGAAATCACTTATTTCACCTTTAACTCATAATCTATTTTCATTGAATTTCTCAGGAAAAAGTATAACAGTATAACATAACTGTGACAAAGAAAGAAAGAAAGGAAAAAATTAGATGAGTAAAATTTGTAAACAAACTTTGATGTTGGCTTGACAAAGACTTGTTTTAAGTTTGAAGTTAGATTTGACTAATTAAACAATATTAATATTTTCTACCACATTGCTAAAATGTTTAAGGGAGTTGCTAACATGATTTAACATGCTGTTAACATGTTAGCACATTACTAGAATAATTTAGCATGTTGTCAACATGTTTTAGCATGTTGCTAGAAATATTTAGCATGTTGCTAGCATGATTTAACGTTAAATTTAGCATTATTTAGCATGTTGTTAACATGTTTTGGTTTACTATGTTGCTAGCTTGATTTGGCATATTTTAACTTGTTTCTAACTTAACATGTTTCTAGCATGGTTTTTGCATGTTTCTAGCGTACTTTAGCATGTTTTCACATGTTTCTAGCCTGTTTTAGCATGCTGCTAGCAATACTTAGTATGTTGTTTACATGATTTAACATGTTAAAAGTTTTGAACATATTTCTAGCATGTTTTTGCATGTTTCTAGCGTGATTTAGCATGTTTTCACGTTTCTCGTCTGTTTTAGCATGCTGCTAGCAATATTTAGTATGTTTTTTACATGATTTAACTAGGGGTCGACCGATTATCAGCCCGACCGATTATTGGCGCCGATATTAAGCATTTTTACGATTATCGGAATCGGTGATTTTCAAAACCGATTTGCCGATAAAAATAATTTAATTTTGAAATGCGCTATTTGGCTCCGACGCAGCCTGTCAGGGCTCACCACTCTGTGCCCTAGAGCAGTCTCCGCCCACCGAGCATCTGATTTGTTGGGAGTCACGAGTCCGACCAATCAACTCGAAGGCTGAAGGCACTCTAACACAGAAAGCGCTTGCTGGAGCTGCGGCGGTGTCGCTCAAAGTCAGCAGCAGACGTTGCTTGTGTTTCAGTAAATCACAATCCTCTACGCTGAAGTTGCAAAAACACCTCAATATTATCTATGATTTTCCCGATGCGGAAAACGCGGACGGAATCGCGAAATCCAGTCACATAAATGGAATGTAACGTTAACATGAAATGCCACGGAATTTGTCAAAGTTTGGTTGAATTAATCAAAAGTAGGTCCGTACACTTAAATTGACTCATGCTATAGACTAGTATCTATAAACATTAAGCCGCAAACAGACTATTTAAATATGAATCCAGCATGTTGTGCGTGTCTCTGTAGGCTATATGACACAGACGCGGTTTTGTTTAATACACACTGAAGTGCGCGACGCTCGCGGTGTTTTCAGCATCTACCGTTTCACTAAATGAGGACGTAAATACATTAACAACATTCCCAGAACTGCTCTCAGAATCACGTCATGAGCATTTGACCGTTTCATTTGAGTAAAACTATCGTTATATCATATAGGTACATAGGCAGGGGCGTCGGACGGGGTAATAGTGAAACCGAGTAACAGGTGTTTATTTGATGTCGTGTTTTTAAAAGAGAATTTGTGCTGTTCTGTTGCATTCAGAGACGGAACATAAGACGGACAAGTGAACGTTTAGATATTGTTTCAGCTATTAAAATAGTTCAGTTTTGTATGTATTGAAAAGTGATTAGAATTAGCCTATATTTCGTTTCTGTTTTTTATTAAGTTAATTAATAATAAACAGTTAAAGTACAAAACAATGTTGGTTTAAACGTTAAACCTAGATAAATGTGTAAGCGCATATCAAATCGTTTGTGCGGAGAGTGGAAGAATCTACTTTGCAGAACTGAGTCGCCAGCGCCGTCACTTGCATTTTTTTCCAGTGGAAACAATTTAAAGTCCTCCATCAAAACAATACATGCCTTACAGACATGATAAATACATATATGGAGAACTTTAAATTATTGCTTAACGAAATAAAACAAATCAAAAATAAAAACTCTTTCATTATGTGGCTAATCTGTAAAGATACATTTTTCTCTTCAAAGAGGAGATTTCGAGTGCGACACTGATTCAGAATACACTAGTTTATTCATAAATAATTCAAATATCTCCTTACCCTTCGACACATTCATTGTTATTTATTTTTGCCGGTGCGTTGAGGCAAGTTTCAGCCTATTGCTTGAAGGTGAAGCTTCACTGAAGGCACTGCTGGCTGAGACACTAAACGCCGTCCGAGCCGCTCCCGAACGTAAAAGCTAAAGTGAAGTCTCACTAGCGGCAATTTTTTTATCACCATAATTGATGAAAACGTAGAACGTTTATTAGCAAAACGAATAAGAAAGCTTGGAGGCACGGCATACACCTTGATGTAGGCTAATATAAAATAAAAATAAACAGTTTTAACACTGTGGAACCAAATAAATAGCCTATGAAAATTCCACTATCTTAGATAAATGGCAGAGGCCAACAGGCTTTTCAAAATCCCAAATATTTTTTAAACGGGAGCTTTTACATTTCGTTTTGAAAGTCCTTTTTCTCATCTCTCTTCTCGTCTGTCACCTAGACTCACTCTTTTCACGTGATAATTTAAATTTTACAAATGTTTTACAAATGTTTACAGAATGCTGCTGGGGGCTCCCCGCACTTTTTATGTTATTATTGTTATTATTAATATTGATGTTTATTTAATATTGTTATTATTAACAGTTCTCAGAATTAAATATATGTTTGAAAGCATTCAAAGAAAGTTCTTGTCAGAGCTCTTGTTATTATTAATTATGATACATTTTCATTTTTACACCAGACACATATCGGTTCAAAATATCGTTTATCGGTGCATTTGATCTGTAATAATCGGTATCGGCATCGGTCCTGAAAAACACATATCAGTCGACCCCTAGATTTAACATGATGTTAACATGTCTTGTTTTATCATGTTGCTAGCTTGATTTAACATGTTTTAGCATGTTGTTAACATGATTGAGCATGTTTCTAGCATATTTTAACATGTTGCTAACAATATTTAGTATGTTGCTATCATTTTTTTTTCATGTTGTTAGCATGATTTAGCATGTAGCTAACATGTTAGCACATTGCTCGAGTAATTTAGCACGTTGGCTAGCATTGTTACTAGCATGTTTTGGCATATTTCTAGCATGGTTTAACATTAAATTTAACATTATTTAGCATGCTAACATGTTTTGTTTTTATCATGTTGCTAGCTTGATTAAACATTTTAACTTGTTTCTAAATTAACATGTTTTAGCATGTTTCTGGTGTGATTTAGCATGTCTTTGCATGTTTCTAGCAATATTTAGTATGTTGCTTACATTATTTAGCATTGTTGTTAACATTTTTTGGTAACACGTTGCTAGCTTGATTTAACATATTTTATGTTTCTAGCATGTTTTAACATGTTGCTAACATGATATGCTTCATGTTGCTAGCATGATCTAGCAACATGATTTAAGTGTTTCTAACATGTTTTAGCATGTTGTTAACATGACTGAGCATATTTTAACATGTTGCTAACAATATTTAGTATGTTACTAACATGTTTTATCATGCTGTTAGCATGATTTAACATGTTGCTTACATGTTTTATGTTTGATCAAGTTGCTAACTTGTAGCCTATTTTAATGTGTTTCTAGCATGTTTTAGCAGGTTGTTAACATGACTGAGCATGTTACTGTGATTTAACATGATTCTAGCATGATTTAGCATTCTTTAATCAATATTTACCATGTTGCTAACATCATTTAACATGTTAGATTTAACATGATTTAGCATGTTAACATGATTGAGCATGTGACCGTTAAATTTTAGCATGTTAGATTTAACGCGATTTAGCATTTTTGCTAACCTGCTTTGTTTTAGCATTTTAATGCGTTTCTTGCATGTTTTAGCATGTTAACATGATTGAGCATGTAACCATAATGTAACATGTTTTAGCTTGTTGCTAGCATGATTTAGCATGTTTTTTCATAATGTTAGCAATATTTAGTGTGTTTGCTAGTATGACTTAATGTTGGTAGATTTAATATGTTTCTTGCATGTTTAACATGATAAATGTTGCTAAAACATGTTGTACAAAAGTACAAAAGTTTTGACCCCCTCAATGTGTTTAGATCATCAGGTTTACAAAAACTATAAGTGAGATCAGTTAAAGATATAGCAACCTGAATCAGAAGAGTCTGAAAGGAGGAGATACAGACTACATTTAGTCTTACAAGAAGCAGCAGAAGAAGCTTAATTAGGATTTCAGTACATTTCTAAGTTCTAACAAAATTCCTCACATCAAGAAATGGCCCACCGCTGCTCTTTCTGATTGACCTGAGAACTTTAAGTGTTAGCACGTCCTGTATTAAGATGCTCCGTGTTCCCGTCCTGTCGGAGAACATGCTCTGAACATGCCAGGAATGTGAGGAATTCTGTTAGGCATAGAGAGACCTCTGACAGACAGCAGAGCCGGGGCATATAAACTCACTCCTGACTGATGTATCTAGAGCGGGAGGGTGAGGTTTACATTCCTGTCAGAAAGTGAAGGCTAATATGAAGCACTGACGCAGAAACAAAAGCAACGCACATGCTGGAAAGCTCTAGAGATCCTCTAAGCAATGGGCTTTTCCTGAAGCATAAACCTGTTTGTCTGTGCACCCTGGTTCCACTTGAATCATCAGACATTGAGCAAATAGTTTGTTACGTCATTCATCCTTTTAATTCTTCTGTTTCAAGAAAAGTTTCACGTTTTACACTTTCAACCAGCAGTACTTTCATGTCGCTACTGGAGTGTACCTAACAGGTTGATTTAACTTTATTGATTTTGTTGTTAAAGTGGCCATTACCATCATGATTTAAACCTTGAATCCAGGTAACTGCCAGGTCGTTTTATGATAAATGATAAGAAACAGAGAATCTGACAGAGAAATTTTAAAGTGGCCAGTTTTTTGTTAGAGTCTGTGAAGATGGTTTGTAGTTGACCTGGTAACTGATATGTCATTTTGCCTCCTCAGGCCTTTATGATGGAATTGACAGCCCACCAGAGCAGTGTGGGTAATGTCTTACAGGCGGGAAACCAGCTGATCGCTCAAGGCAACCTGAGTGAGGAAGAGGAGGAAGAGATCCGAGAACAGATGACACTGCTCAACTCTCGCTGGGAAAACCTGCGGGTCGCCAGCATGGATCGCCAGTCCAGGTACGGACGCGCACATTCCTACCAAACTGTTCTGTTGGAGGAATGTGCTTGAATTTCATCTGTTCTCTGTCTCTAGACTTCATGAAGTTCTGATGGACCTTCAGCAACAGCAGCTCCAGCAGCTCTCCGATTGGCTGACGCAGACAGAAGGGCGGATACGTAAAATGGAGAAAGAGCCAATACCAGGAAACATGGAGGGATATGTGTCCCAGATAGAGCAGCATAAAGTAAGAGAAGCATTTGACTTCTCTTAAAAGTAGGACTGGGTATCTGTCATGCAGTAAATGGGTGCCATCAAAATGAATCCAAACAGCTGATAAAAACATCACAATAATCCACAAGTAATCCACACCACTCCAGTCCATTAATTAATGTCTTGTGAAGTGAAAAGTGATGTGTTTGTAAGAAACAAATCCATCATTAAGATCCTTTTTTTAAACTAGAATTTGTCACTTGTGGCCAAAGTTTTAGTCCAAAATCCATAACGCACTCAAAAATATCTTCATTTGTGCTCTGAAGATGAACAGTCTTACGGATTTGAAACTACATAAGCGTGATTAATACATTTTCAGAATTTACATTTTTTGAACTATGCCTTTAAAAGGCAAGTATGAGACAAAGTATATATTTAGCTTTGATAAAGTCCCCTGAAATGGCAACCTCTCAGCAATAAAACTTTCCTAAGGAGACCTGCGGAGTTAATTATTGACTTTCATCAGATCCCGTCTGTGTGCGTAACCTGTTCACAAAAAAAAGCTTTCTCTTTCTGATCTTCAATCTGAATTTATCATGAATGCAGAAAGGAGAGAGAGAGAGAGAGAGAGAGAGAGGGAAAATGAGTTGTGAGAAGAATGAATAAGCAAATCAACACATGCCCCAGTGAACGAGGGGCAAACACGACCTCTGTGTGTTTGTTCAGCTAGCGAATGGAGAACTCACACACATTTGCTCCCACACACATGCTTACATTTAGGAGCCTCGCAGTCTCATAGGAAGGGCACCACTTCACCCTAGTGCTTTCACATTGTTTATGGAGACATGCACATATACAAAAAAATATCTACCCTAAATTCTATTGCACCAAGTAATTCGAAGACACCTGTTAAAAAAGTGCCCGGGTCAGATTTGACCCAAAATGAAAAGAAAGGTATTAGAAATGTAGAAATTAGTATGAATCTAGCTTTAAGAAAATGAAACCAATTTTTTTTTTAAAACTACATGTAATAAAATAATACATTTTTTTTTTTTTTTGTTCTGTTTGCAGTTCTGTTTTAGTTTGTATAAATAAATAAACAAACAAACAAAAAATCACTGCTATAATAACAGCATTGTGAAAAAATAAATGAAAACATAAAATTTTCAATAAATAATTTAAAATAATAATATGTGACTCTGGGCCACAAATTTGAAGCAATAGCCAAAAATACATTCAATTATCGATTTTTCTTTTATGCAAAAAAAAATCATTAGACAATTAAGTAAAGATCATGTTCCATGAAGATATTTTGTAAATTTCCTGCCATAAATATATCAAAACTTAACTTTTGACTAGTAATATGCATTGCTAAGAACTTCATTTGGACAACTCTAAAGGCGATTTTCAAAAATAGTTTTTTTGCCCCCTCAGATTCCAGATTTTCAGATTATCTCCAAATATTATCCTGTTTTTATTCTCCTGTTTCTATCCTGTATACATCTCAATTTGGTTTTGTGGTTCAGAGTCACATATGGTGATTGGTGATTTTGTAATGTATTGCCTTAATAAATGTGCATTTCCTCTGTTCTGGGTAAAATAAGAAACTTTACAAAAGTGTAATCGAAAGTGACCATTCCCTAACCTGTTGATCTTTTTCCACTGTGGTGTTCTTCAGGTTTTGCAAAATGATCTGGAGCTGGAACAGGTAAAGGTGAACTCTCTCACACACATGGTTGTGGTCGTGGATGAGAACAGTGGGGAGAGCGCCACTGCTGCCCTGGAGGAACAACTGCAGGTAGGATATAATGCTGATTTTTTTTTTTTTTTTTTTGGGTTGAAATGACTAATTATTACATGGCTTTTCAGAGAGTCTGGTCAGAGCCATTATTGTCCTCAGACATGCAAATTATAGAAATTTAAAGGAACACTCAATGTTTTTTGAAAATAGGCCAATTTTCCAGCTCCCCTAGAGTTAAACAGATGAGTTTTACCATTTTTGAATCCATTCAGCCTATCTCTGGGTCTGTCGCTGGCACTTTTAGCATAGCTTAGCATAAATCATCGAATTAGACCATTAGCATCTAGTTCAAAAATGACCAGAGATTTTTTATATTTTTCCTATTCAAAACTTGACTCTTCTGTAGTTACATTGTGTACAAAAACTGACAGAAAATTAAAAGTTGCAATTTTCCAGGCTAATATGGATAGGAACTATACTTTCATGATATTACACAGTGCCTGAAAATAGTCCCCAGCTGTTTTACCTTAGTGGCTTAGTGCTGGTCACATTGGAAGTTACCTAGCTTGGGACTATTTTCAGGCGCTTTTGTACCCATGGTACGGCAGCAAAGCTCCTTGATCATTACACCGGAATGAGAGTATAGTTCCTATCCATATCAGCCTGGAAAATTGTAACTTTTCATTTTCTGTCAGTCTTTGTACACAATGTAACTACAGAAGAATCAAGTTTTAAATAGGAAAAATATAGAAAATCTTTGGTCATTTCTGAACGAGGTGCTAATGGTCTAATCTGATTCAATGATTTATGCTAAGCTATGCTAAAAGTGCTACCGGCAGACCTGGAGAACGGCTGAATGGATTCAAAAACGGTGAATCTCATCTGTTTAACTTTAGGGGAGTTGGAAAATTTGCCTATCTTCAAAAAAAAAGTGTAGTGTTCCTTTAAGTGTTAGCTGTTGTTTCTTAAGCATTTTTTTTTGCGTATCACCATAAAATGTAGTTAGAGAAAATGCATAACTGTGTTTGTGTTTTGCTGAACACTCGCTCATTAGGTCTGGTAGTTATTACTGATAATATTCATATTTGAAATAATTGTTTATTCCTTCTGTGTGTAAGGATATATTCAAATACTTCTGGTTTAGCAAGAATAGATACTATGGTGTCTGTACCAATGTGCAGTGCATTTTGAATGGAGTTATAGAGATAACAGAGAATGCTATAAGGTGGTCAAGTTGAATGTTACATTGAGTGCAGTAAAAAATGAATTTTACAGTATGTTGCTTCATACCTAAAGTTCAAAGGCGATCAAACCAAGCTGTTTTTTTCATGCCTTTACTTATCTATTAATTTTGGACACAGTGTTGGGAATTCAATGTTGAGAATTCATTGGATGCAGCGCAGTGGAAAACTTGGAACTGAACCGACATTTGACACTCCCAGAGGTCGTAAAAATGTGTGAAAAGTCATTCTCTCTTTTGTTTTTCCTTCTGTTCTTTAGTCACTGGGAGAGCGCTGGGCGGCTGTGTGTCGCTGGACGGAGGAACGCTGGAACAAACTCGAGGAAATTCAGCTGGTGTGGCAGCGGCTGCTTGATGACCAGGTGAGGCCTGATACCGAAAACCAAACATTCCAGTGTAGCAAATCACATAAACTTCAAACTGAAATTGCGAGTTTAAAATATGGCTAATGGAAACATGTCAGTTTATCGCAAAAATGTTTACACTTGCATGGGGATTTTTTTTTTAGGCAATTCAAAAATGTTTTGTATGACATTTCAACTAAACATTTTATTTAATATTTGTTTCCATGATCAATCATTTCTGTAATGTTTGAGTGCTTAAATATGTTTTTTTTTTTTTTTTTGACCATCCATACATTCATTTCAGTCTGGCACAAGTTACTACAGCTGCTAGCCAAAAAAGAATCAGAGGTGTGCCTCAGGGCTCTGTATTGGGCCCCATTGTGTCGTGCTCTTATCTTAGACTTGCAATGTTTAATGAATGCATTTAAGGGTCAACTTGCTATTTTAACAGTTCAGGCTACATTCTGGGAAACTGTTAGATTGAATTATGGCTGATTATGACCTGCAGATACCATTAGCATTGACCCATTACATAATTAGTATAGAGTGCACACAATCTTATTCTCACACTTCCCCCGTCTGGACCACTTCCTTCAGCCTGCGAACTGAACTGTGATGTAAATCAGAGGTTGTTTTCTGTGATATTACTTTACATTTGTGTTTTGTTTACTTTAAAGTTCTCTGTAAGGGTGAGTTGTATGTTTAGTTTTCTGTTTTTGTTCGGAATGATTATGGATTTTTGCCTTTGGAAAACCAACTTTCTTCTCGCCATTTAGAGTTTGTTTGGATCATGGCTAGGAGAAAAGGAGAAGGCCTTGAATGAAGTTCAGACCAGTGATTTTAAAGACCCTAGTGGAATAAATGCCAGCGTCCGCACATTAGCCGTGAGTAGAAATGCATATTTTTGTATTTTGAGGTTTTAATTATATGCCCATAGTTTAGGTTGTTTTCTAAATGATCAATGTTCTGAGAACATAAAGCAGTATACTTGATAAGAGCATCACTGTTTTGGCCCCTGACTCTTTGCAGAGCCTTAAGGAGGATATGGCCCAGAAGCGGAGGGCTCTGACTGCGCTGTCAGATGCTGGACAGGATGTGATGGTGCTCCTAAACAGTCCAGCCGCAGCTCAGAGGATCGAAACGGACACAGACCTACTGACCCAACGATGGGACAACCTGGTCCAAAAACTAGAGGACTGCTCCAGCCAAGTCAGATAAATGCATCTAACTTGTTTATATTACTGCACATTAGCTTTTTATGAGACATTGATTCCAAGCGTCTGGTTGGTTTTCAAGGTAACCGAAGCGGTGTCCGTGACTGGAAAGCCCCAGGTACAAGAGAAGGTTTTCATGGAGACAGTCACAACAGTAACATCACGGATGGAGCAAACCTTCACCAGCATTGACCGAGAGCTGCCACCACCCGCCCCACCCAAAAGACGACATCTGGATACAGACAGCGAGCTCCGGAGACTGTACGACACACAAATACACATCTTCCTTGTCTAAAACCCTGGAAATCTGTCAAACCCTGTGTTATTTGCTTGTATTTTTGTGTTTTTAACTTAAGAGAAACTAACTGAACACGTGTTCAACTGTCCTGCCACTTTATTGCAGTGAATCCCAGTGTAATCATTTCCATTGTAACCATATGGAAGTGTTTAAATAGATTTTTTTTCAGCCAGGCCCATTTGAGTGAAGGAAAGGCTAATATCTAATATTTCCGAGTGATCTCTCCAGATGATTCATTCACATCCTACACTAGTATATTGTTTTTTCAACCCATTCACTTACGAAAATGCCAGGGCAATAAGCAGCTGCACAAGTGATTATCTCCTTGTTTATATTTATGTGTTAAGCACATGGGACAAAATGACAATACTGTTAAACTAATATAATACTATATAAACTATATAATACTGAATGTAATGTATATTAGTCCTCATAACACCTGATTTCACCAGTAACTATTTAGCATCACCAGAGAACCATTAGCATAAGCTATACAGTGTTTACACACACTTAACACACTGCTCTGTTGTTCTGCTCAAATGTATCACTCCCTCATGTGAGCCTGATGTGATGTGTTTTTTAGAGCTGAAACTGATGTCCCCAAGCTTTTGTCTCTGCTGGCTGCATGGAAGTCATCTGCTCAAGCTGCTAGAGACTCGCCTCTCCTGAAGGAAAAACTACAGGTGACATATTTTAATCCTAAAATGTACCTGTTCATGTATTTGGCCTACTGAATGTATTTGTCCCTTTTTTGTAGACCTTGGGTGTGGAGCTTGGTGAAAATGAGGGGGCAGTGAAAGAGGTGGTGCAGAAAGGAGAGAAGATGATTGAACAGTTGGAGAAAGGTAGGGGACTGTGGGTGACTTCCTCAAGATAAATGATGGTTTCCTGTTTGCTACTACTGATTAAAATCACTCTCCTGTTTTTATAGAAGGTCTGTCTTCAGAGGAGGCTAGTTCTGGTCTAGCCTCTGTGCGTAAAGAATGGGAGAGCTGTCAGAGTCTGATCCAGAATCTGAGGAACCGAGCTCAAGTTCTAGAACGGATGGCAGCGATTCAATCAGGACTGAGTGCTGTAGATAGTGTCCTGCAGGAACAGGAGAAATGGCTGATTTCCACAAAAGAATTTCATGCAAAAGAAAACCAGCAGGGACTACAAGCACTCAAAGACGACTGTGAGGTCAGTCAAATACCAGAATTCAAATGCAGTTGAGGTCAAAAGTTTACATACACATTGCAGAATCTGCAACAAGTTATTTTTTTTTTACCAAAATAAGAGGGATCATACAAAATGCATGGTATATTTATTTATTTAGTACTGACCTGAGTAAGATATTTAATTGAAAAGATTTAGTTTACAAGTTTACATATAGTCCACAAAAGAAAATAATAGTTGAAAAATGTCCCAGTTCAAAAGTTTACATGCACTTGATTTTAAATTTTTTGTTGCTACTTGAATGATCCACAGCTGTTTTTTTTTGTTTAGTGATAGTTGTTCATGAGTCCCTTGTTTGTCCTGGAAAGTTAAACTGCCTGCCATTCTTCAGAAAAATCCTTCAGGTCCCACAAATTTCTTTTTTACACTGAGGACAACTGAGGGACTCATATGCAACTATTACAGAAGGTTCAAATGCTCACTGATGCTCCAGATGGAAACACAATTCATTAAGAGTTGGGGGTGAAAACTTTTGAAGAACGGAAAAACTTTTGCCTAAATATCATTATTATTATTATTATTATTATTATTATTTTTTTTTTTCATTTAGTACTGCCCTTCAGAAGCTACAGAAAATACTTGCATGTTTCTCAGAAGACAAAATAAGTTACATTTACCTTGATCTTCAAATTTCAAAAAGTTTTCACCCCCCGGCTCTTAATGCATGTTTTTTCCTTCTGGAGCATCAGTGAGTGTTTGAACCTTCTGTAATAGTTGCTGAGTCCCTCAGTTGTCCTCAGTGTAAAAAGATGGCTCTCAAAATCATACAGTCGTTGGAAATGGTTCAAATACACAGATGCTGAAAAACTAAATAATTTATGGGACCTAAGGGATTTTTCTGAAAAACAGTGGGCAGTTTAACTGTTCAAGACAAAAATAAGGGACTCATGAACAACTATCACAGCATTGTATTAAGAATCAAGTGTATGTAAACTTTTGAATGTTTTTTTTTAATAAATTCATCTATTATTTTCTCTTGTGCACTGTATTTAAACATCTTTTATGTGAAATATCTTATTCAAGTCAGTACTAAATAAACAAATAACATGCATTTTGTATGATCCCTCTTATTGTGGTAAAATACTTTGAACAGAACATTTTGCAGGTTCTGCCAGGTGTATGTAAACTTTTGACCTTAATTGTTCCAGGCAATTTTATGCTATGTACCTCAAATCAGATGTTAACAGGAATCTCTTAAAAACAAAAGTTTTTATTGGCATTGATGGTTCCATGATTATCAAAATGTTCTTCACACTAAGAAAAAGTTTTAAAAACTGATCACTGTAGGTTTTTTGGGGAAGCAACAATTTTATTTTTTTGAACATTTTATTGATCTAAAGGACCTTTTCCACCATAAACAACCTTTTTTGGAATGCAACAGTTCCATGGATGTTAAAAGGTTCTTCATGGAACCATTGATGCCAACAAAGAACCTTTATTTTTAAGATTTGTAGCAACATGCTAAAAACAACAATGCCTAATGTTAACAGATCAAATGTGTACTGTACTGTGTTTCAGGCTCGAATAGCAGAGCTGGGAAAGCTTCAGCCACAGGTGGAAGATCTCTGTTCTCAGTTGGAGTGTCTGGCTGCAGAACCTGGTGCTCCTGATACCATGAGGCCCAGTGTGACGGCGCTGGCATCACGCCACAGCACAACTACACAAGAACTCAAGACTCGGCAGCAGGACATCACTACAGGTGCATGTTGGCAAATTACAGCCCTTACACAACACTCTCATAACATTTGAAGAATGTTGCTCCAGCCTGCAATTTGAGGGAACGTGGGATTTTGAAAATTGATAGTTGAACTTTTCTTTCTAAGCTACAAATATAGAGAAATGAAATGACTTCTGGAGAAAGAACAGCACGTTCTTACAGGAATGCATTTAAAGAGAATAGTTTAGGCAATAATGCCATCGTTTATTCACTGTCATGTCAATCCAATGCATATAACTTTGTTCATTCTGTCTAAGCTAACAATGTGAAACCAAACTAAAGTGGCCATCAGATGCTCATTTGAGAACTTTGCCAAAAGTTGTAGATCATCCAGAGTCCTAAGTCCCAATGCCATCTTTTCATTCTCTAAAGAAATGTAGCTCTTAAATGTTGAAGTCACGTTGGATAAAACTGCTGTTTTTGTGTGACTAACTTAAAATACTGCCTGTGCAGGCAGTTTACTAGGTTTCAGAGCAGATCTACAAAAAGATTGAGGCTCACTGAGAATTTTACAAGTCCTGGGGTTTGAATTGCTGCCAAGGGGGTACTGTACCTCTGTTTCCGTGTGTCTGTTTCTCTTGTTCTCTTCAGTTTTATTTAAAGACAGAAATAGTGACTTACGCAACAGGTAAATCATTTGTGGAGCCAACAAGAGCAGAGCCAGAGTGAGAGAGAGCAGTCTATTTATGGCTGTAATGTCAGTGTGGCCCATGAGAAAGCTTTTACACACTGATAAACCTCTGAGTCTGTCTGTGTGTGTGTGCGTGCTAGAAAGAGCTCTAAGTAAGAGTACATCAGTGTTTAACCTTAAAGCTTGAGCAAATCTCTTTCACACCCACATTTAGTGAGCCATGAAAATGAGGACATACCATAGACTTCTATTGTTGTACATACAACTAATTATGACTTAACTAATATAGACATGACCCTATGCTAAAAAAGTTGTATAACAGCAACAACAATGAACAATGAAATGTTTCTTTCTTAAAAATAGTTTTTCCTAATTCAGAACATTCCCAGATCTCCCCAAAGCGATGTTTTGTCAGATGCCACTTCTGGAGACTGTAGATTAGCTAAATAAACACAAATGCATGTTTACTCAGCTGACTAACATACCATACACTACAGATTTTTGTAAAACTAATAATGACTTGCATTAACCCTTTATAAAACAAACAAATAAACAAACAAACAAACAAAGCTTATCTATTATTACTGTATTTATGAATAAAAAGGAGGCATTCTGAGCAGTTTTTCAGCAGTTAAATGTTCATGGGACAATCGGAAAGCTAATGTTCCATGATTTGAACTGTTGACCTCTAACATCTGGGATTGAAGCTAAGCAAACACACACCCACACGCAATGACAAGCACAAATGGGCTGCAGGCAGTTATTTTCGTCTCCTCTCTGATATTTTATAAATAAATATCTTAGAAGGAGCTGGGTCACATACATTGTTAATCACAAATGTCAAAATCCAACAGAGATTACTTTAGTGGTGTACTACAGAAGATAAAGTGTCCAGATGTACAGTAAATACTATGTGTGTGCTATCAAGGGGCTGTTGTTGTTGTATGGGTAATAATGTCAAACAGTGTGGCATGCTGCACTCCTTACAGCAGTACAGTCTAGCAATCACCCAAAACACACCAGTGTCATGAGTGAGGGTTTTTGTGCAGGTGCACAGATTATATATTGTATCATATCATGGATCTATACCATATTATGCCATATATCAAGTTTATCATTTCATATATATCATATCATAGGCCCATATCATATATAATAAGCCTATATAATATGTCATAGGGTTTAGGTTTTGGAGACATGCTTGGCCAGTCCATCACCTTTACCCTCAGTTTCTTTAGCAAGGCAGTGGTCATCTTGGAGGTGTGTTTGAGGTCGTTATCATGTTGGAACACTTCCCTGCGGCCCAGTTTCTGAAGGGAGGGGATCATGCTCTGCTTCAGTATATCACAGTAAATGTTGGCATTCATGCTTCCCTCAAAGAACTGTAGCTCCCCAGTGCCGGCAGCACTCATGCAGCCCCAGACCATGATACTCCCACCACCATGCTTCACTGTAAGCAAGACACACTTGTCTTTGTACTCCTCACCTGGTTGCCGCCACACATGCTTGACACCATCTGAACCAAATAAGTTAAGTTCTCATCAGAACACAGGACATGGTTCCAGTAGTTTGCTTGTCTTCAGCAAACTGTTTGCAGGCTTTTTTGTGCATTATATTTAGAAGAGGCTTCCTTCTGGGATGACAGCCGTGCAGTGTGATGTAGTGTGTGATGCAGTGTGCGGCGTATGGTCTGAGCACTGACAGCCTAACCACTCACCGCTTCAACCTCTGCAGCAATGCTGGCAGCACTCATACGTCTATTTCCCAAACACAACCTCTGGATATGATGCTGAGCATGTGCACTCAACGGCTTTGGTCGACCATGGCGAGGCCTGTTCTGAGTAGAACCTGTCCTTTTTAACCGCTGTATAGTCTTGGCCACCATGATGCAGCTCAGTTTCAGGGTCTTGGGAATCTTCTTATAGTCTACACCATCTTATGTAGAGCAACAATTCTTTTTTTACCATGAGGTGCCATGTTGAACTTCCAAGGGATGTACTCATTTATGTGGCCAGCGGTTTAGACATTAATGGCTGTGTATTCAGTTATTTTGAGGGGACAGCAAATATACACTGTTATACAAGCTGTACACTCACTACATTGTAGCAAAGTGTAATTTCTTCAGTGTTGTCACATAAAAAGATATTTACAAAAAATGTGAGGGTTGTTCTCATACTGTATCATGTCATAAATATCATATATGACCTGTGCTGGCAAAATTATTCAAAATGCACTCTCATTTTGAGCTACAGTTAAAAAAAAGTGAAAAGAGTTTTGGTCGAATTCAAGTTTTTTTTTTTTTTTTTTTACAAAAATGAGTTCATTAAACCCTCGTCTAGCGATCCCAATGCTCCAAATAGTAATTAAACATCTAAATTAATCTTTATTTGTCTGAGAGCAGTACCTTTTTTCCCTGCTCACTTCTGGACGACTGCTGATGCTTCTGACTACACATTGTAGGTCTATTGTTGCAAAGCGCAGCATTGCAGCTTTGTGAATATTCATATCAAACTCTCAAAGACATGAGTCCAAATCAGTGAAATATGATTTTCAAACCCATGCTGATGAAAACAAAATGATGGCTCTGACTGACATTATTGTGAAATATGTCTTGGCGAGATTCACACAAACATAATCTGTTATGTCTTACATGAACATTTAGTTAATGAATGAAAGGACAAATCACTTGCTGCTTTTGATTTAACTACTGTTTATTTGCACATTTGTTCTAATTTTTAATAACAAAGATAAAATAAAATATTATATTCTAAATAAATCTATTCTCATTCTATTCTTAAAAAAAAAAACTTGACCCTTTAAGACTTGCACTCTGTTCATTGTTTTCTTAAAAAAAAAAACTTTATATATTATACTTTTATATTGCAATAATGCTTTAATGTAGAAACAACATAAAGAACGTATATTTTTTAATATTTGTCTAATGCCATCTTTTTTATGAATTCAAGTATCACTGATTCCAGCTAATGTCTCTGAATTTGTTCTTAATATTTCACCGTTGAATATAACCATTCAACATTACAGTATAATTGAGAGCTATCACTTTAACATTTATTAGACTTCTTAATAAATGACTTCTAATTTAAGCAAACTTGAAACAATCTTCACACAAATCCATTATAATAAATGGCATATAGGCTAGCTACCTGTGCCCTTCAGCAAGACAATAGGCTTATAGCCTAAAGTTATCAAACACTAAATTATATACATTTCTAAATTATATAAAGCTTAAAACTACAGAAGTTGTTAATTTCCTCTTTTTAATTTTGTTCTTTGATTAACAGACATCACAGCATAAGGTTATTAGGATATTTTGGCTGTTACTTTAAAAGCTGCCGCTGCGGAAGTTGATACAGATCTGACACTGCTTTAAATGTGACTCAAATAATAAATACTTACATGCACAGTTTTGAGGCAGCTTTAATTGCCCTTTCTTTGTAAATGCGTGTCTTAACTGATGACATGCCAATTTTGACACCACTAATATATATATAAATGAAGAGTTCAAATGCAAAAGCCTCTAAATCCATCTGATGTCTTTAAAAAATGCATTTTTATCAGCCTCCGATGGATAGGTTTCTATGTAAGTACTGGTAATTCTGATTAGGCTGAGGCTGGGCTTTTAGCAGGTTTGAAGTAAAATTATTTGATGGACGTATTATATGTGTCGAGAGCATTCACTCAGTATCATTATCTCATTTTTGACCAAGATTATCTCATTTTGACCAAGATACATATATATCCTGGCATACCACGTCATAATGCAATTATATGAGCTTATGTTAATTGACAGGAGTGATGGATTTGTGTGTAATGGATTTGTCTTTGTTTCTGTAGTTTTGTCTAAGCTGGTGGGGTCCAGAGCGCTGCAGCAGATGGATTCAAGACTGAACACGGTCAATGCTGATATCAGAGACATCACCACAGCTGAACAGGGAGTCAATAAAGCTCAGGTGTGTGTGTGTTTGACAGGAATGCTCATATATGGTGTCTATGAATCAGTTTTTACCATACCTGCCAGTGGCTAATGAATTGAAACTACTTACAGTTGAAGTCAAAAGTTTACATACACCTTTCAGAATATACAAAGTGTTCATTCTTTTAGCCAGTTAAGAGGGATCATACAAAATCCATGTTATTGTTTATTTAGTACTGACCTGAATAAGATAGTTTACATAAAAGACATTTACATATAGTCCACAAGAGAAAATAATAGTTGAATTTATAAAAATTACCTCGTTCAAAAGTTTACATCCCTTTGATTCTTAATACTGTGTTGTTACCTGAATGATCCACAGTGTTTTTTGTTTAGTGATAGTTGTTCATGAGTCCCTTGTTTGTCCTGAACAGTTAAACTGCCTGCTGTTCATCAGAAAAATCCTTCAGCTCCCACAAATTCTTTGGTTTTCCAGCATTTTTGTGCATTTGAACCCTTTCCAACAATGACTGTATGATTTTGAGATCCATCTTTTCACACTGAGGACAACTGAGGGACTCGTATGCAACTATTACAGAAGGTTCAAACACTCACTGATGCTCCAGAAGGAAAAAACATGCAATAAGACCCAGGGGTGAAAACTTTTGAAAAGAATGTAAATGTGTAAATTTTGCTCATTTTGACTAAATATCATATTTTATTTTATTTTATTTTATTTAGTATTGTCCTTCAGAAGATACTTACATGTTTCCAAGAAGACAAAATTAGTTAAATTTACCATGATCTTCACATTTCAAAAGTTTTAACCCCCGCTCTTAATACATAATTTTTCCTTTTGGAGCATCAGTGAGTGTTTGAACCTTCTGTAATAGTTGCATATGAGTCCCTCAGTTGTCCTCAGTGTGAAAAGATGGATCTCAAAACCATACAGTCATTGGAAAGAGTTCAAATACACAAAAATGCTGGAAAACCAAAGAATTTGTGGGAGCTGAAGGATTTTTCTGAAGAACAGCAGGCAGTTTAACTGTTCAGGACAAGGGACTCATGAACAACTATCACTAAGCAAAAAACACAGCTGTGGATCATTCAGGTAACAACACAGTATTAAGAATCAAGCGTATGTAAACTTTTGAACGGGGTCATTTTTATAAATTCAGCTGTTGTATTTTCTTGTGGACTATATGTGAACATCTTTTATTTGAAATATCTTATTCAGGTCAGATAAAAATAAAATATAACATGCATTTTGCATGATCCCTGTCATTTTGCTAAAATAATTAACATTTTGCAGATTCTGAAAGGTGTATGTAAACTTTCGACTTCAACTGTACCTAAGGTTTAAGCATTTTTACATTAATTCCAAAATATTAACTTTAAGAATACAATAACACACTTCATTTGTCAACTCTGTGGGTAAACAAATCTTAAAAAGGCCATAAAAACAAAATAAGTCATCTTACATTGTGTAAGAAAATGCCCATTTTCCCATCACCACCTTTATGTAGTCTTTCAGACTGTTTTGCAGAGGAATGTACACGCACACAAAAAAAAAACTAATGGAGGGTTTCATTGTGTTGAACAGTGTAATAGGCCGGTCATAGCGCAATATAGACATTACCTTCTTTCATGTGACTTACACTCATTTATTCTCAGTTACCCTCCACCAAACCCACTGCATGCTTTAGTGTATATGTTAAAGCTAAATGGGCTCAGACAAGGCTAATATAATTGTCATTATAGTTATCGTTCTTGGTATGAACAAACCTTTTGACTTTCATTCTTGTGGTTTGATTTAAATCACACATTTTGTGGCGGTTTGTTGTTGTATTTACTCACCAAAGCCAGGTTTTCCTCTCATTCGGGATTTGGCGAGAAACCCGCTTGTTAACTCGGTGTGCTTGTTGTGTTTATCTAGCGTTGTGCCATATGTTAATTCTCTGTTTGAATCTCCGCTTGATCCGTGTGTTCAGTCACACAGCTGACATTAGCGTTTGATTTTTGGACGTGTTCCTTTCTTTAACTCCATGAATGATGGGAGGAAAGCCAGCGACTAAGATGGCACAACAAGCCAAAGAGAGCAAACGCTGGCTGGCATTTATTTAAAGTTATATAAATATTTGTACTCTGCTGTGTTGGTCTCTGGCCTGAGCCGGGAGAGACGGCGTGTGCCAAGCAATGCCCACGTGGCACAGAAGAGCTTCTGATGTCCGTCTGCACAGCTCTCACCAGCCCACACAAACAGACAGAATATGATCCTACATCCAGTTATGTAATGTCTGTCATACACACAAACTGATTATGGACTGTGAGAAGCAGAAACTCCTATTTTAGCCCTGGCTTCTTTCTGTGGGAGTGAAAGTGATCTTTAAAGGGTTTTTTAAAGGTATTGTGGGGTGATCTGTGTCTCCATCTGCAGGTGTGAATGAAGTACTGCACTCTGATGATCTTATGATGATTATATGCATGTGAGTGAATGACAAATAGGATTTCCAAGATAGGTTTGTCATGGGGAAAAAAAAGCAGGATTTTTCTGTAGAAATGAATTGGTAAACATTTGCACATTTTCAACAGCGTTTCAAGAATGTGTACAGTAAGCATTAAAGTAAAACATAGCTTTCTAGCACTTTGAATACACGTGTTTACATATCAAGCATAAGTTTTCAAGCATAACCGAAACCAGCATATCTATATCCAGCATATCCAAGTCTCAATTCAACAGTATTTGCCTGGTATGTTAAATACATTCACACACCGTTGCGATAGTCTGTTATGAGATTTGGTATGTATTATGGATTTCTTGTCATATAACAATAATTACCCATGGGGAAAAAATATTGTTTTAATCCAGAAATGTACAAAATGTTCATAAGAGTTTATTTTATTTTATTTTATTTTTTTATATTTAATTTAATTCTGTATATTTTAAATTACTAAATTAGCACTGCAACCATTTGAGTCTAAAATAATTATTTAAATAATGGTTTAGATTTTATTTTATTTTATTCTATTTTATTTTAATTTTGTAATTAATTCTGTATCTATGTTTTATATTACTAAATTACTGCATGGATTTGGTGTATATTATGTATTTCTTGTCATATAACAATAATTACAGAATAATTACAGAAATGTAAGATGTTCATCATAGAAGAGGGACATTTATTTTATTATTTTATTTTTAATTTAATTATTTTTTTTTTTTATTTAATTTAATTCTGATCTATATTTTAAATGACTAAATCACTGCGTGGATTTGGTGTGTATTATGCATTTCTTCTCGCATAACAATTACCCATGGAAAAGGACAATTTTAATTCAGAACTGTATTAGAGTCATTATTTTATTTATTTTTTTATTTAATTTAATTTTAATTGAATTTATTTAATTTTATTTTTAATCTTTTTTTTTTTTTTTTTTTTTTTTTTTACATTTTACATTTTTTACATTTTTTTTTTTTTTTTACATTTATATATATAATTTAATTCTGATCTATATTTTAAATTGCTAAATCACTGCATGGATTTTGTTTGTATTATGGATTTCTTGTCATATCAATCAATAAAATGTCATAATAATTATCTATGGAAAAAAGGAAAATTTTAATTCATAAATGTAAAATGTTCATCATAGTAAAGGGTCATCATTTTAATTAATTAATTTTATTTTATTGAATGTTATAATTAAATTAAATATTATATATATATTACATTTATAGCAGCATAATTTTTGTATTATAATTTAAAAATTATAAAAATTAAATTTTCCCCCACTAAACCCCAGTTTTGTGACCCAACTGTGGTCAAGTATTAGGCAAATAACACATTTTCTAGTATTACATGATTCTGTGTACTAAATACTGGTATGTTTTCCCTTAGTTTCTCTAGTTTATCTGTTGGAATCGGATAACTGGTTACCAGTCAGCTGATGAATTCTTTTTTTTTTTTTTTTTTTTTTTTTTTGGCCTTTTTTGGCTTTATTATGATAGGACAGATAATTGCTGACAGGAAGCGAAGTAGGAGAGAGAGAAGGGGGGTAGGGTCGGGATAGGTCCACAAGTCGGGATTCGAACTCGAGACGCCCGTAGCGCAACGCCGCTGTATGTCGGCGCACTGCCCACAAAAGGCTATTGGCGCCGACAGGGGATTCATTCTTAGTTACTACATTGGCTGTTTCGTTATTTTTTTTTATAATGCTGTTTTATAACACTTATGAGTTTTAATGATTTAAAGTATAATCTGGTGAACTCTTCTACACTTCTACATAAATCTGTAGGACTCAAGAGTAATGTAGTTTGACTTGTTTTCTAGGCTGTTTGTGATGAGATAGAGCAGCAGCGGCAGAAGGCGTCAGACGCAGCAGAGCAGCAGGGCTGGACTGAGCTCTCCACCGCTGCCCAGGATCAGCTCAGCATGCTGCAGTGCATTCTGGGTAGCATGAAGGACACAAAGGTGAGAAAGGTGTCCTATTCTACTCATTCAGATGCATATCTGTGCATGGATGTCATGTGGTGGTGTTGTTGTTGATGATCAGGTGAAGAGTGAGGAAGTGCAGCGCTGGCTGGATGCAGCCGAGGAGCTGCTGTCTCGAGACGCCAGCGGCCTCAGCCACACTGACAAACTACAGGAAGAACTCAACCAGTGCAAGGTCAGAGGTCAACAGATCGAAGTGACGTCACAACAGTTTGTTCTTTGATTCCTCTATGCTTCTAGTTGCACAGTCAGTTAGTTGGTTTATCAGCAGGACCAAGGTTGTCCTGAGCTGGTGGTGGACTTGGACTAAACACATGGTTGAGCAATTTCCTCTGCAAAACCAAAACTTTAGAGTTTCTCTGAAGTCTTAGTGATGTTTAAAATGCTTTTGTGCTGTCTGTGCAGGAGCTGGTGGGTGAGATGGAGAGCGTGGACTCCTCTCTGAAGCAAATAAAGGAGAACGTGGCAGCCGTGCAGCAGAGCTCAGTACCAGGTCTAATCAGCTGGGGGCAGAAGGAGCTGGATGACAGTCAGAGTCGATGGGACACGCTTAGTAAAGAGGTTCGAAAGAATGTAGTGAATGTAGTGGTCTTAAAGGGGTCATATGATGCAAATATTTTATGTATTTGGTGTAATGCATGTGTTTTATCCGGTTTGAGGTTAAAAAAACACATTGTTTTCATTGTACATACTATACATTTTTGTTTCTCCTCTCTGCCCCGCCTTTCCAAACGTGCCGTTTTTTAGTAAGCGCATCGTTCTGAAAAGCGCAGTCTGCTCTGATTAGCCAGCTATCCACTGTGTTGTGATTGGCTGAATATCTCAAGCGTGTGATGGAAATGTTACTCTTCTTATCATGTTGTGATTCTGTGTGCCGACGTGACTAGACAAAAACAATAAAACCTATTATAACGAGGCATTTGTTGCATCCAGTGAGAACATAATTACTGATTATAATGACTCATACTGTCTTTACATGCCTCATAAACAACACCATGTCTGTGTTTGTGATCATAGAAATGACAAGCAACAGTCACTACTATCCACTGCTCAAAACCCACATTTAAATAGCCAGTAGCAAATTCTTTAAATGTGAAAACGTACTTACAGGCTGTGAGTCAGAAGCGCCAAACTGTCCTTGCAAAGTTGGAATTGTCTCTCTTTGTAGTGTGCCCAGACGCATTGAAGGCTACTCTCCCAGTTTTAGTCCTCTGTAAATTTGCATTGTACTGTTCTGCAACAGTGTTGTAATACTAGGGATGCAACAACACAGTGAGTCCACGGTTCAATACGTACCTTGGTTTTTAACCACGGTTTTCGGTTTGGTTCTGATAGCTTGCCACATCAGGTTTTTTTTTAAACAAATTAATGACAAAATAGGATAGGTTTCATTCACACTGAGGGCAAAAGGGTGCTTTTTCAAATATAAGCGGGGAAGGGTTTCCTCATCTCAGCACATGAAATCACGGGCACACACACAGCAAATTCTGAGAGAAATAAAACAAGGAAATTATTTAGATGCAAAACCAACAACAACAAAAAAAAAAACATAATTCGCAAGCGCGTAATGAACCATGGATGTCGTACCGAGCGGTTTGATATTATATTAAGAATTGTGGCATCCCCTGGCAAAAGTTTATTTTTGAAAAGTTCATTTATACACTCCAAAGACAAAGGAAAACATGAAATCGCATCATATGACCCCAAGGGAAGAACTTGTAGAAGAACTTGAACTTGGTTCAATCAGTAACCCACTTTAACCCTGCTTGATTCAGGAGCATGTTCTTCTAGGATAAGTCACGTTGTGTGGATTTCAGTATAAACATGGGCAATTTTGATTGCAGTTATTGAGGCGTGAGGAGCGTGTGAGTGAAGGTCAGGAGAAAGTGATGAATCTGAAGAAGGACGTGGCGGAGATGCGCGAGTGGATGATTCAAGTGGATGAGGAGTTTCTCATGAGAGACTTTGAGTACAAGAGCCCAGAGGAGCTGGAGGAGGCACTGCAAGAGATGAAGGTGCATATGAATAGGTTGATACCCTTTCAGAATCTGCAAAATATTATTTTACCAAAATAAGAGGGATTATACAAAATACATGTTACTGTTTATTTAGTACTGGCCTGAATAAGATATTTCACATAAAAGACGTTAACATATAGTCCACAAGAGAAAATAAGTTAAATGTATAAAAATCAACCAAATTCAAAAATTTACATCCTCTTGATTCCTAATACTGTGGTGTTACCTGAATGATCCACAGCTGTTTTTTATTTTGTTTGTTTGTTTAGTGATAGTTGTTCATGAGTCCCTTGTTTGTCCTGAACAGGTTAACTGCCCACTGTTTTTCAGAAAAATCCTTCAGGTCCCACAATTTTTTTTAGTTTTTCAGCATCTTCGTGTATTTGAACCCTTTCCAAAATATGACAATGTACACCTCTATTCTGTTCAATAGTTTTCACCCCCTGGCTTCTAATGCATGTTTTTTCCTTCTGGAGCATCAGTGAGCGTTTGAAGCTTCTATAATAGTTGCAGACTATGAGTCCCTCAGTTGTCCTCAGTGTGAAAAGATGGATCTCAAAATCATAGTCATTGTTGGAAAGGGTTCAAATACACAAAAACGCTAAAAAAAAAAAAAAAAAGAATTTGTGGGAGGTAAAGGATTGTTCTGAAGAACAGCGGGCTGTTTAACTGTTCAGGACCAACAAGGGACTCATGAACAACTATCACTAAACAAAAAAAAAAAAAAAAAAACAGCTGTGGATCATTCACAACACAGTAATAACACAGTATTAAGAATCAAGGGGATGTAAACTTTTAAATGGAGTAATTTTGATAAATTAAACTATTATTTTTACTTGAGGACTATATGTAAGCATCTTTTACGTAAAAGATCTTATTCAGGTCAGTACTAAATAAACAATAACATGCATTTTGTATGATCCCTCTTATTTTTGTAAAATAATTACCATTTTGCAGATTATGAAAGGGGCATGTAAACTTTTGATACAAACTGTATTAATTGAATTTACATTTTTTTTATAGTGTCAGTTTTTGTTTTAATTTTAGTTCACAATTTAGTAAAGTTATTTTGTGCTTTTTTCATTTTTTTATATTTCTATTGAGATTTAATTTTATTTTCTCAGTTTTAGTAATTTTAGTACTTAAGGTAATTTTATTTCATTTTGTTTCAAAGGCAATGTTTACATTTACCATTTTTTTTTTATTGTAGCTTTATTTAGATTTTTATTATTATTTTTTTTTTGAATATTGTAACACTGGTATTTATAATGTCTATAACGTAATAAGGTCTAATATTTTATCAGTGAAACTTGATGTAAAATATTTATTTTATCTGTATTTTAATTATATTTTTCCCCCAAAGGCCAAAGTTGTTTATTCTAAAGTCATAAGTTAGTTTTTCATGATAATTTTACTCCTTGAGTCTTAGCCTTATTTATTTTTCTTTATTTCTCTCTTCAAGACTTTTGTGTAAATGTCCTTTCTCTGTGTGTGTGTTTCAGAGGGCTAAAGAGGATGTGTTACAAAAGGAAGTGCGTGTGAAGATTTTGAAGGACAGCATTAATGTGCTGATTAGTAAGTCGCCCCCTGGTGGCCCTGACCTGAGCCCTGAGCTCACTGAAGTTCTGCAGAACTACCAGAAACTCTGTGATCGCTTCAAGAGCAAGTGCCACACGCTTGAGGTACACATACACACACTGCTCCAAAAGAAGTTTGATTGGTTCCTGTTCGAATAATAAGCTAATAATAAGTCTAATGTGTTTGTAATGATGTTCAGGAGGTGTGGTCCTGCTGGATTGAGCTGCTGCAGTATCTGGATGTGGAGTCTGGCTGGTTGAACACACTGGAGGAGAAAGTGCAAGCCACTGAAAACGTCCCAGAAAACACAGAGTCTATCAGCGAGGCTCTGGAGGTAATGGTTTTCATGTTAAAGGTGTGGTTTAACTTGTTCGGCAAATCTTCACAGCCAAAATCTAGGCATTTCAATATCAATCCATGTGAAATTTGCTGTGTTGATCAACAGGGAACTGCTTGGTTTGAAAGTGATTCATACATCTCTACATTATTGATAATTATTGTGATCATACATTAATCATTACATATACAATATCACCACGTTTTTTTTTGGCTATGTCCAATTGTGGTTTGAGTGATTGGATCATATTTTGGACACAGAGTTGGATTGTAATACTTTAAATGGGACTCACGTTTCTCTTTCAGTCTCTGGAGTCGGTTCTGCGTCATCCGAGTGATAACAGGACTCAGATCCGAGAGCTGGCCCAGACTCTCATAGACGGAGGCATCCTGGACGAACTCATCAGCGAGAAACTGGAGAACTTCAACTCGCGCTACGAAGCACTGACTCACCTGGTGTGTTTCTTTTGAATCAATCAAATGACTCACCAGAACTGATTTAGATTCACATCATATGGACATTATTGCATTCATATGTATTTGTGTGTGTGCTGTAGGCTGCTGCACGTCAAATGTCTCTGGAGCAGAAGTTGGGGACTCTGAGAGAGAACGAGACAGCCTTACACACACTACAGACATCCCTCACGCAACTCGACCAAACACTCACCTCGTACCTCACCGACCGCATTGATGCCTTCCAGCTGCCACAGGAAGCTCAGGTAGAGAAACACAAACTCCTCATTCACAGCAGATACCACAAACCACACTCTACTGACATGTGTAGATAGTCAGAGATGCTAAGGACTTTTAATAACCAGTGGCAGATATATTGTAATACTTAGTTTACTTTTAGTTTTTTTTTTTTTTTTTTTTTTTTACTTCAAGCTTATTCTTTTACTTTTTGGTGTTTAACATTAAAAATGCTCTGTGCAGGCCATCCAGGCTGAGATCGCGGCTCATGAAGCCACACTGGAGGATCTGAGGAGGAGGAATATAGGTAACGTGCCTCTGACTGTCCCAGAGGGCAAACCAGTGCGAGGAGGAACCCTACTGGACCAGTTACAGGTGAGACACAATACTGCCCCTGCAGGACCGGAGCGGAAATGCAAATCACGAAACTATTGTTTGTTTGTTTGTTTGTTTGTTTTTTTACACTGTTTAAACTTTACCGTGGCTCAATAATTAATCGTGGATATTTAAGTTTTCAGACTTAGCAACATTTTGCCGTTGTGGTATCTGCCATTTTTTTTGGCTAAAGACTCTTTTTGTCCAGCAATTTTAACTAAACTAATGCTGATAAATGTGCTGTGTTTTGTTTATGCTTGGTAGGCTGCTTTAGAGAACGCTGTCTTGCAGTGTTGCCTTGTCCTCGTATTTACAAGCGCTTGTTGTTTGGCCTTAGCTAATAAAGCTAGGCACTTTATGGAGTTAATAAAGTGGTCTGTGGCGGATATGAGATATATGATTTTTTTGGTGTTATAAAACATAAAGCATTTGGGCGTTTTACTGTTTTTTTTTTTTTTTTGTTTTTTTTTTTTGCACTTGTCCTTCTTGTAGTTTTTTTTTTTTTTCTATGAAGATCTGGCGACACTGACACTTCACTGCAGGACTCGTGAACGCAACTAGCCTAGCCCCGTGTCTAACTCGGCTAATAAGACTTCTTTCACTGTTATTTTCTTGTATCTCATGTACAAATGCACATTTATATATGTCACTAACAACTAGCTGTTCAGTACAGTTCCGTACACACTGCATAGAATTTCTGTAAATGCGGTTATTACTAACTGTATTTTTCAGGAGTTAATGCGGTTGTCGAATGAACCCGTGTTCTGTACATACATAATTTTTAAGTTGAGGATTAAAAGGTGAACTGACAACCGAATTTAGCTGCAGTGTGTACGTGGCCTACAAGTGTTAGTATTGTTTGTATACTCTTTTATAGTTTTAATTAGTTTTGAATAGGGCTGCAATCTGTCTGATTTTTAGAACCATTCATTGACTAATTGTCGACGTGTTTACTGATAAATCAGTAGGCCTTGATTGATTCTGCTTTTGCTATTCAAATATAGATTTGTGTTCATGTTCTGTACACATTCTTATACATATGGAGCTGCTTTACAGCAGAAGATCAAGTTGTAATTCTAACTGAAAGCGACACTGACGTTTTTTTTTTTTTTTTCATATTTAATGCTGTAAAGCTGCTTGCTTAAAATCTATGTAATGCATTAAATGCTATATACATAAAAGTTCTGTTACTTTATTGGAGCTGAATGACTATTTGACAACAACTTTTATTGTCAACATTGGCGATAATCGTCCACTAATTGTTTCAGCCCTAATTTTGAATAAGGTTTTAGGTTTTTATTTTCTTTTTTATTTACTTTTAGTTTACTTTTCTAATTTTTAGTAATTTTGTTGTAGTATGTGTTGTCATTTTTATTATTGTCATTTTTATTATCTTTTTGCTCTAATTATTTTGTTTTGTTTTTTTTATTTTTATATTACTATTTAGGTTTTACTTTAGTTATTTTATTTTTTGGTTTTATTTAATTGCAGTTTACAGCTTTACAGCTAGTTGGCAAGGCCACATCTAATATTTATATTTTATTTTAGGTGTATTTTAATTAATAAAACAGTTTTTATGGTTTTAGTTAATAACAACAACTCTGGTCTTACAGCATCTGTTCAGATTTTAATAGTGGTGCAGTGTATTCAAGCCTTAAAGTTTATCTTGTGTATTACTGTTTTGTTTAGCGGAAGCTCCGTGAGATTAGTACCAAATTCCAGTTGTTCCAGAAACCGGCCAACTTTGAGCAGCGAATGCTGGACTGCAAGAGGATTCTGGAAAATGCTAAAGCTGAACTTCACGTCCTGGACCTGAAAGACACACAACCAGAGGAGATCCAAACCCACCTAAACGGATGCATGGTGAGAAAACACTCTGCTGTTAATATATATAGTATTATAGTAAACATTTAACATTTAAAATTAGATTTTTATTTCAATATTTTAAGTTTAGTATAAGTTTTATAGTTTAATACTTTTTTTTTTCTTTTTTTCTATTTCTATATAGTTTTATTATAATTTTAGAACTTGAACATATTTGTTATAAATGGTTTGCATTTTTTTATTTTATTTATGTAAGGTTATATTTATTTTTAGATTTTAAGATTTTTAATAGTTTAACAGTAACATCATACTCTCACACTGCTTGTGTTTTATATATGTGTTTTGTTTTTTATAAATGCAGAAACTGTATAAGATCTTGAGTGAGGTGAAACTGGAGGTTGAGACGGTGATTAAAACAGGAAGACAGATCGTACAGAAACAGCAGACAGAAAATCCTAAAGGAATGGATGAACAACTCACAGCCCTCAAATTACTCTACAACGAGCTGGGAGCTCAGGTATGTGCAAATGTTACATGCACATGTTTAAAACCACAATAAAAGCAACATTTTGACAATGTTTTGCAACTTAAGGTTTTAGATTTGAAAAATAAGTTACTTTCAGCCTTTACAACCATTTGTCTTCTTTTCACCACCCAGTCTGTTTCTTGTGGATAAAATCAAGCCCTGTTCTACATTTTTTACTCAGAAATATGTTGCAATATAAAGATAAAATGAGTTGCGAAAGCAATTTCATGTCTTTAATGACCTTTTATCTGTCATTAGGTGACTGAGGGGAAACAGGATTTGGAGAAGGCCTTGTCTCTGTCTCAGCGGCTGCAGAAGGACAGCGCTGCTCTGCAGGCCTGGATGAGCCACACTGAGACCCAGCTCAAAGAGAAGCTCAACACAGGAGACATGCCTGCCGATATCGAGACAGAGATCACATGGGCTAACGTGAGTGTTTCTGACAGTCACTCAGTCATGGAATCTGGAGTGTTTTTTTTATTTTTTCTTATTTTTTTTGTAGGGCGTGTTGAAAGAGTCTGAGCGCAAGAAGAACGATCTGTCTGTGGTGATGGAGAACAGCGCCGCCCTGCAGGCCTTAGTGGAGGGCAGTGAGGCTCAGCTGGAGGATCAGCTGTTTGAGCTGAATGAGGACTGGGAGCGTGTGCACACACTGATAGAGGACTGGCTCAGTGCTGTACTGGTGAGTGACTGGTTAAAGTTACCTGACATTAACTCATTTAGGTTCATGTTTTGTGCCCAAAGTGTGAATCCGTGTTTGGAAAGGCACAGAACTGCTTCATTAAGTTCTGTGTGATTTGTCAAGACTGATTAGAAGAATAGAAGCACATGAGATACACACACACATATACACACTCACACATTTACTTATAGATATTTAAATGAGAACATTTCATAGACTTTTGTTATTATATTCAGCTAATTATAAGTACTATAAACTTAAACATACATACTAACAAACTATAAACATACACCCTAAACTTAGCAGAATACTTTCTGCATTTTTAGAATTAATAAAGAAAAAAGAATCATTTAATTACTTAATTTTTACTTACATCATTATTATTATATTTTTATATGGCTGTTTACGTTTATTTGTATTTCTATTTTAGATTTAGGCAAGTTTTTTGCTTTATTTTTGTTTATTTTCAGGAGTTTAGAATTCTTAGTGCTTCAACTTAAAACTTTAAATAGATGCCAAGGCAAGATTTTTAATTTTCATTATCTAATGTTCTTATTTTATTATGAATTGTATTTAAATCATATCCTTATCCGTTGCCGTTCTTGTTATTATTCTTCTTCCGCTCTGGAAATCTATTGCAGCCGCTTCCGGGAAAGTTATGAAATTTGGCAAACTGATTGAGAACATTCTCAACATTAACCATTACAAGTTTGGAGTCTCTAACTCAAACCCTCTAGTGCCACCAATTGTTTAAAGTTTCACTCTTATTTATGCTAATAACTTTTGAACCATAAGGTCTAAAAGGAACATTTTTGTAAAGTTTTGTCGCTATTTTTAATAGTTTGAAAAACCTACTTGTCTGATTTTCACTTAATTTGACTCAGGTCATCTTCAAACCATGCTGTCAAATAGTTATGGACTTCCAGTTGATTAGTTAAACTGTTCTCGACTTACAAGTGAGCGAATTCGATGAAAAGCATGCAGAAATGGATGCGAGGCTATATCTCTGCAATGGTTTGGTGTATTGAGACTAAACTTGGTTTGTTATAATAACCATGACCTATTTCTGCTTGTAACTTCTGAATGGTTTGACCAAAAGTGGCAAAACTGGTGTCTTGCAGAGTCGAACCATACCCAATTTTCCCATATCAGCCATTTTGGTCAAACATTATAATGAAATTTACAAAAATGGTAATAACTTTTGAGTTTATTAGCTTATTGTAATGAAACTAGTCTTGATAGATTCTTTGGATCATGCCTAGAGCATCGATACCAATTATGCCAAAATTAGCAGAAAATCCTGTCCGCCATTTTGATATCTTGAAAACTTATTTCGAACTCTTCCTAGGTCATTGGTCTGATTTTCACCAAATTGGACTTTAATCATCTTTAGACAATGCTGGCAAAATTATTCTTCTTTTGATTATGAATTTCGTGTTGATATACAAAAAGTGTGTTGTTTAACGCATCAACAAATTTGCTGGGATAATGCCAAACTGCACGTGAGGCTTTATCTCTGCAAAGCTTTGACATATTGACACCAAACTTTGTGCTATTGTCATCTCTCACTGACCACACCACAACAGTTTGGTTACTGGTCAAAAGTAATAAACCATTCATTAACCTTCAATAATGAAATTTCCAAAATTGCTAATAACTTTTTATTGCATTAGCCTATTGTAATTAAAGTTCTCATGCCGAAAACGGATACCAATTTTGCTATAGTCGGCTGAACTTCCTGTCCGCCCTTTTGATTTATGTTGAAAATCCATGGTCTTCTTAGACCGTTTGTCCTATTTTCATCAAAATAGAGTCGGGTCATCTTCAGACTGTGCTGAAAAAAGTTATGGATTTCATGTTGATGGACAACTGCTTTTGTATAGCACTGCAACAAATTTGAAGCATGATCGCAGTTTATGTGTGAGGCTGTATCTCTGCAAAGCTTTGACATTGACACCAAACTTTGTGTGTGCCATTGTCATCTCACACAGAACACATCACATCAATTTGATAACAGTGCCACCTATTGGTCAAAAGTGGTAACCCAGTAAATATATTTATACAGCTTTTATTTATGATTTTTAGCCAGTTTTGGCTGAAATCATCCTCAAATAGCTTTACTTACTCTTTGTTGCAGTTGGTGCTCAATGCCATGCTTAGCTCTTCATTTTACCTCTCTTGTGATTGGCCTCTTAATTGCTGGTGGTTGATGGGTTTTAGTTGTAGACACACACTGTGACGTAATACCCATAATATGTAAACTAACCCACAACCTAATGTTTTTATAATAAAAAAGAAAAAAAAAAAGAACAATGGCAATGGGGGAAAAACAAAACAAAACAAAAAAACTATTTACTATGTAATTTGTCTTGTTTTTACTAATAAGGATGATTGTAAATGAGGTTTTGTGTGATTTTGCTTGCTTCTGGGTTCAATTTGTTCTCAAAATATGCTAATGTATGTCTACACACACACACAAACAAACAATGGAGCTTTTTTCTGGAGTCTCATTTATCAGTAAATGATGGGGGAAGACCTTCATAATTACTAATTTATATGCAAACTCGTTACACATGGGAGGTTTCAGTCATTAGCAGTCTGTTTGGTAGAATTTCATTAACATCAAAGTTGTACAGGTCTGAAATATCACCTATGAGCCAAATAATGAAATGTAATATAATATAATAATTATTTTTATTGTCTTTGTTACTCCTAGAAAAAGAATTGAATCCATACTGGATAAATGGCATATATTATGTTGTAATATGCTATTTAAAATAATACAGTAATTATTTTATTTATTTGTAAGTGCAGCAATACTAGATTGTAGTCTAGTAGTATCTAAAACAATGTTTTAGACATGAAAAAAATGAATAATAATAGCATTTAACTACAAAATAATGCCAATATTAAGAATGTTTTTAATCTGTTGGCAGCACTACTTTTTACCTATTATATTTCACATTTGTGTTACTTAAAGATGCTGTATCATGCGTGCTGTGTGTGTGTTTATGTTGTAGAATCACAGGCGTGAGATGGAGATGTTTGATGAGAATTTGGCTCATATCAGCACATGGCTCTATCAGACGGAGATACGACTGGATGAGATGGAGAAGATGCCTGCAGCCGAGAAAGAGAGAATGATGAAGGTGAAAACACACGCAAACTTCAGTATTTGTATCTTTTGAGTAAAACTGAATAATCAACAGGATACAATATAATTTAATCCATCAGGAATTGACTGGATCATGAATGTAAGGCTGGGAAATTGTTGGTTAATATTATTGTTCTGCTGCCTCATGACCAAGATTTCAGCAGCAAAGAAAATATTTCAAAACATTTTTTTTTCTAGTCTAGTAAAACATGATTACATTAACAGGCAGTAGTGTATTATATCTGCTGTATCTGTGTTTCTGACAGGCTGTGTTGTGCGAGTTAGAGGGAATGAGTGTGCGTGTGGACAGCGCTCGTGATCAGGCAGTCATTTTGATGACCAGCAGAGGGCCGGCGTGCAGAGAGCTAGTGGAGCCCAAACTGGCCGACCTCAACCGCAACTTCCACAAGGTGGCGCAGCACATCAACTCAGCTCAGGTGAGACGCCAGCGGCTCAGCAGAGGCCTGAATTGGAGATTGTTTTTCAGCTGTGGTGCTGGACAGGCACTTATTAGCAAGTGCTAAGTATGTGTGTTGTGTTCAGGTGTCTGCTGGTCTGGAGGTCAGACAAGAAGCAGTGCGGCCGCAGCAGGAGGTGGCTGATGGGAGGTCTGCTCCTGTTCTTTCCTCATCACAGCTGCAGCTGTTTGAATTAGACCTACAAAATACTATCAGAGCCCTGGAGCAACAGGAAAAAACACACACGCCTGATGATGAGAGGGTACACGCAGCTGATTTAACACACATCATACAGGCCTACACACACATGATTTGACCATTAACTAAACAAGATGACATGAACTATATTGCCAAAAGTATTGGCACACCGCCTAATGAACAGGTTTGACTACTTCAGTAATTTCCATGAGTATGATTCTTAATGTTTAAGCATAATGACATTCTAGGGAATTGTGTCCTTCTAATCTTACACTTACACTCTTGACTTTAAATGCAGACCGTGAGCCAAAAACTCCAAACACCAATGACTTGTGCATATGGGTACAGTCATTTTAGACACTTCCAAAACTGAAGCAACAGAGATGGAAAAACATTTTTTAAATATATGAATTATGTGTACATCTTTGTTGCTACAGTTTTGGAAGTGCCTTTTTTTCTGTTCTAAAGAAGGGGGTGTCCCAATACTTTTGTCCATATAGTGTATGTACAACTCATTGGTGTTTGGTGTTTTTGGCTCAAGGTCTGCATTTAAACTCACACCAGAGGTGTTCAGCTGGGATTAGAAGGGGATGTCCCAATACATTTGGCAATATAGTGTAGCATTGTACAGGAGGTGTCAACGTTTGCTCCTGTAACGGCAGATGTCTACATAAACCGCAATATAAAACCGCCATGCGTTTGTCCTGAATTAGTGTTTGTGTGTTTTAGTTGGATGAAGAGAAAGCTCATGTTGAGGAGGTGCTAAGGAGAGGAGAAGAGGTGCTGCTGTCTGTTCCTGATGAGGAGAGACGAGAGGACATCCGCAGGAGACTTCTGCTGCTCCAGACTCGCTACAAGGTCATTTCACGCACTCTTAACATGTCAGCCACGTAACGCTGGCTCTAAATTTCAAGCCACTTTCACACATGAAACCCGTTAAATTGCGGTATTAACTTTTCTGGCAACAGATTTCTGTTCATTATATGGATTGATACTATTCAGGTATATTGGCAAAAGCGCTTTATAAATTCTAAAACTACTATTTTCTTTCAGGAATAGTAGGCTACTACTATTTGAAAAGCTGGAGTTGGAGTTGAATGTCCACAGTATTTACATTTGCAGTTTCGTTGTAATGTGATTTATATCTATAAGTAAAAATGGTGACGACAAAATCTTGCATTTGGCTCCACTCTTCAACAAATCTTATAGCATCAGAACATCCTAACCTTTTGCGTACTTGAAATGGCCACTTTACAGCTGTTACAGCTTTTTTACAATATTATAGCAGCATTACATCTGCTATTATGGCTGTTATACAGTAGCTTATGTCTGTTTACAGTTCTGTGAAAGCAATGTTGTGTCTTGGTACCACAGTCACATCTTTGTTTATGGCTATTTAACAGCTACATTTACGGCTAATGTTTTGACTTGTTATGGCTGTTACAACATTGTTTACAGCTGTTGAGGCTTTGTCACACTGTTCATGGTTGTTATGAATATTTTACAGCTATTTTACTCTATAAAAGCTATATTTTGGCTATGTTAAGGCTTTATCACTTTGTTACAGCTGTGTTTATGGCTGTTTTATGGCTGTTTTGCAGCTATATTTACAGACGTGTTAAATATTAGCCATTACACAGCCGTGAACATAGTCGTAGTAATTCCTGTAACACAACAATAAACACACTTGTAACAAAGCCATAACCACTATAACCACTTTTGTAACAGTCATAATGTAGCTAAAACATAACTTTAAGTAATGTTTACAGCTGTATTAAAGCAATGTTTTGCCTGCATTGCGTCTGTTACAACAGTCTTTCAGCTTTTGTTTATAGCTGTTAAGGCAATATTGCTTATAAACTCTTATAGCTTTTGTATAGCTACATTTATGGCTGTTAAAGCTATGCTTTGATTTATTACATCTGTTACAACAGTGTTTACAGCTGTTAAGGCTTTGTTACAGCTGTGTTTATGGCTGTTTTACGCTGTATTAAAGAAAATGTTGTGGCTATGTTAAGGCTTTATCAAAACATTTATGTCTGCGTTACAGCTTTGATTATGGCTGTTAAAACAATAATTGTTGCTGTGTTTACATTAGTTTTATGGCTATTTTATGGTTACATTTACAGATGTGTTAAAGTTATGTTACAACAGTGTTTATAGTGGTTACAGCTTTGCTACAGCTGTTTTATAGTTGTGTTACAGAAATGACTAAGGCTGTGTTTATTGCTGTGTTATGGATATGTTGAAGTAACGTTTACAGCTGTGTTAAAGCAATGTTTTTCCTCTATTGCGTCTGTTACAACAGTGTTTCCGCTTTATTCCATATTTGTTTATGGCTTTTATGGGAATGTTACAGCTATCTTATGGCTGTTTTACAGCTGTGTTAAGGCTGTGTTACAACATTGTTTGCAGCTGTTTTATGCTTTTAACTGTGTTTATAACTGTTACAGCAATGATTGTCTGTTTTAGCTACATTATGACTGTTACAACAATGTTTATAGTGGTTACAGATTTGTTTCTGTTAATATAGATGTGTTACAGGAATTACTAAGGCTATGTTTATGGCTATGTTAAGACTGTTGAAGTTATGCTTACCACTGTGTTACCGCAATGTTTTGCCTGCATTGCGTTTGTTACAACAGTGTTTCAGCTTAGTTCCATAGTTTATGGCTGTTACGGCAATGTTACAGCTATTTTATGGCTGTTTTACAGCTACATTTACAGCTGTACGTTGTTTACAGCTGTTATTATTATTATTATGATTATGTCTAATTTTATGGTTGTGTTATGGCTACTTTACAGCTATGTTTATGGCTGTGTTAAATCTGTTTGGATGGTGTTCAGGTTATGTTACAAATACAACAGTGTTTGCAACTGATAAGGCTAGATGTGTTACAGCAATTGTGTTAAGCCCCTCCCCTCGAATGCAGATGAGCCAATGGCATTTGAGTATCAGCTGCACAGAGTCTGAACCTTTGACATCTGTAGGTTTCAATGCCATAGAGAAACTTTGGAAGATCCGAAGCTCTCGTCGTTTTGATGGTGTTTATGCTAAAAAATAATACAATGATGTGCCTGAGGTACTTTTAACACTGATTCCAGGTATCCTGGGAGAATTGGCAGTGGAATTTGGAATTTATTTTATTATTCAACGTTCATTTTCTGGTTGTCATACTCTCGTTAAGTGGCCTTTTTCATCTGCTCAAGCAGTTAATGTCTGTTAATATCTCTGGCTAAAACTAGCTAACGTTAAAGTTAGTGAGTCCATGCTAACATGCAAACCTCAGCTAACTATACTCACGTCATGTAGAGTGTAGGTCAAAAACGCATAAACGCCCTACATTTCAGTGCCTCTCCATATTGAACTGGTTAAATTTAAAATAATTATTCTTACAATGTTATATAACATGTTATTTCTCCCGTTTGCATTGCAATCTGTAAACCCTCGATTCCAACGTAATCATGTTACTCACCATATTAATTTTAAAATCATTTATATATCCCTCCATGGCATAGTCCTACTCGAATGCTCCTCAATGAGAGGTGGTCCTTCTGTGTTCAAAATGTATCAAAAACATCTTCGGACAAGGTTTCACACTGACAGCTATCATTGTAAGACAGTGGGTAACTCTGTTTGTTTGTCCGAGGCAGCAACAGTAACTAAGGGGGAGGGGGGGCTTATGTTATGGAGATATTAAAGTTATGTTTGCAGGCATGCTAAAGCTTTTACAATAGTATTACAGCTTTTACGACTGTTACACCATTGTTTTCTCCTATTGCGGCTTTACAGTAATGCTATGTTTGTGTTTGCGTTGCAGCAATGTTAGAGCTAACTAATAGCAAATTGACAGCTGACTTACTGGTGTTCTCAAAACACGTGTTGTTTACAAAATGCTATTACATTTTAAGCAAAGGCTAAATGTGTGAAAAGCACCACGTCTCATGCTAAATTCTCAAATTCGCTATATTCTCTCTCTCTGTTTCTCTGCAGGAGCTTCATATCATCAGAACTCAGCCTGTTGTGCTCGAATCATCATCATCGTCATCGTCTTCTCCTCCGCAGAGATCAGAGTCATCCCTCTCTCCTCAGGATGAGAGGAGCACATCCGTTTCCCCATCTGACTATCTGCTGGACATTAATAAGGTTTTGCTAGCCATGGCTGACAACGAGCTGCTCTTGAACTCCTCAGAGCTCAGCGGAGGACTGTTTGAGGATTTCTCCAGCCAGGAGGACACGCTCAGGGTCAGACACACGCTAATATGCTTAGATGCAAATGTTTCCTTCTTGACAGGGTTCAAGAAGTCCAAATCTCAGTATACTAGTACGAGAGTTGGGGTTCTCCTTTGAAACTAGCTTGCCAAGTGACAATCTGCTTGTAAAGTATTTGCTACACTGCTGACCATAATAACTTCCTGCTCTTTAGCAGTCAGTATTGACTTCTCTGTGTCTCTGTTTCTAGAACATAAAGGAGAGTTTGGAGCGGTTGGGTGAGCAAGTTGAAGTGATTAATGAGCGCCAGCCTGATGTGATTCTGGAAGCTTCCATACAGGAAATGGCACAGATATCTGATGCCCTGACACAGCTGAACTCAGAGTGGGACAGAGTCAACCGCATGTACAGCCAGAGGAAAGGGTGAGTCTGGAATGACTCTGCATTTTCCCATCATTCCCTGACTAGGCAAACAGCCTCATTGTGTCTCCCCGTTATGACCCACAATCACAAAGTGAACCTAAAAAACCCTTGTATTTAATTTGCTGGACGTAATAGTAGTTATTGCATGACATCGATGATGAATACAGTATGAGATTTCAGAATTTTGAACTTTTTTTGTGAAGGAGGTCATTATTCATTCATTATCATACATATTTTTAATCAAAGTGCTCTTCCAATTGGATGTGTGTGAGCGTTGCTTGCTGTGGGTTAGGAAAAGTTAGCATTCCAGCTCATACTTTCATTTTCTCCTTATCTGAGGTAGATTCCCTAATGTTATTTTGCCCATTCGTAACATGCTAATAGAGGAGTCCAGGGAAGATGTTCCCATGCATTTAGGATTGTAGGGGTGGCAAATGTAATAATTTAAAAACCCATAACAGCCAACGCCTAATCTGAATTTGGTTGGAGGGAGGGGAGGATATGCCCACTCAATATCTACTGAAGCTACGGCTCTGAGTCTAGAAATATGTGCTGGTGATTGGTCCATGGAGAACTGTGTCAAGTCTCTGGATATTATAAATGCATGAGGATGGGAGAGAAACCAATACCAGTATCTCACCACTGAAGCCTTCATTAATTCTGGTGCAGAGTGAATCTGATTTAAAGAAATCTTTAATCTTTAATCACACTTTAATAGACATTTTCAAGCAAATAGAAAAAGGTAATCACATCAGTGCTAATTAGATAAAAGTACATTGATAATTCCTTCACAATTATCATTTAGTGTTGTAGAATAAGCTTGAAGTAAATAAACATCACATGAGACAACCTGCCAAGAACATGGCATATTTTCCCCAAAATTGCAAGATGAGTTTTTATTTTATAATTATGAAAATGTGTTAATTGAAATGCTAAAATATACGTTATTAAAATATATATAATATAAATAGAACATAATATAATAGAATATAAAAAAATAGAAGTGTTGGCAACTAACTGACATAAGTTTAAGTTTAAAAAAAATACAAAAAAAATAATAGCAAATTGCAGGATTGCTACGAAATAAAAGCTAAAAACATAAAAATAAAATATTAATAAAGGCTATAATAGTACATGTACAGTTGAGGTCAAAAGTTTACATACACCTTGAAGAATCTGCAGAATGTTAATTATTTTACCAAAATAAAAGGGATTTGTTATCATCATTTGTTATTTTCTTCTTTTCCCCTCTGGGTAGGAGGACTTAATGGAATTATTTTTTTGGGGAAAAAGAGCAAGTATTTACTGAAAGATGTGAATGATTGTCATGAATATATTGCCATAATACAAAACAGGCCTAAGCAGGTTTTGTTTTTTTTCATGCAAAATATAAATCCTAATGTATTTCTTTAAATTTTTGGGTTGAAGTGTGACCTCAGCATGCTTTCTTGAGGTTCAAAACTTCAAAACTCTCAGTTAATAATTTAAGAGGAAGGTTCTTCTTCCAAGGTGAGCAGGATTTCATCTCTGTCAGAAGTCAGTTACACAGGAAGCTGAAGTGAAATCCGCCTGCTTTCCACACCGTTAAACAGAAATGTGACCCAGTTACTCGGCCAGTTTTATAGACACCCACTGACATGAGGAAGAGCCAGAGTTCTCCACTGAAAAGACCGACATAAATTTCCAAAACATGATCTTGGCAGAATTATGAATTATAGTTTATCTGGTTTAATTCAAAGTAGTAAGTTCTTACTGGTTTACTAGTTTGCTAGTTTGAGAAGACCAGTTTTTTGTTAATTATTTATGTAATCAGCCTATTATGGCATTTATTATTATTTTTAATTTACTTTCAGCTGTTGTTTTAGCTCATGGGTCATTTGACGTATAAGGATTTTCAACAGGCCAATTTTTAAATACAAAAAATAATATCTATTTTAATTGTTCAAACATTAAGAATGTTGTGTACACATACATTTGTATAACATTTTTAAATTAAGTGATTTATTAATATTTTTTTTTTCATCTAGATGACTTGGCTCTAGCCTTAAAAAAAGGTCATGTGGTCCGACCATTATTTATACTGAAAATTAATTGATTTTGAAGCATACTGTAGCAGTGATGCATAAACTGCTTAAAAATTTATTCCAAATGATACTAAAAGTATTTTATGTATATTAAGTGGATCAAAGCCTTTCATCAAAGTTGTCCTAAAACCAAAACAATACCCGTTCTTGTCTTAGGACAGCTTTGATGAACTTTCTGGGAAGTACATCTACAATGGAAACGTGGTCGCACCACATGATATTTTCAAGTTCAGTCAAAATTTACACGCACAGAATTGGCCACCTAAACAAAACAAGCTACCTTTCCATGAAAGGTCACTATAAAATTTATATTAAAAATAAATACTTGTACAAATAACTTTAATATTCATTGTTTTTTGAGGTCATACCACATCAAAATGTGGTAACTATATACCAGCCATTCAAGTTTTTTTTTTTCAAAATTTGAAAGTGTTACAAACCTGCTTGATGCTTCAGTGGGTCCTTGACAAATATGACACAATGTCCTATCTTTGAATAGATTTCAACACAAAGGTGGATTCTTGATGGTCGCACCACATGATATTTCATAAAAAGAACATTGGACAATGTTTGTGTATTATGATGGAAATATAAATACAAATGCTTTGCAAATTTTATACAGGATTACAAAGCAATCATGCCAAAATAGTGCAGAAAATTAATCTGAATAAATTTAGGGTAATTTCAAAGATGTTTACAAAACAGAAGGTTATGGCTGGATGGTCACACCTTATGATATGACACTTTGAATAACAGAATTAAAAACCACCAATGTTTTTTTTTGAAAAGTTAAAGTGAGAACATACATGGGAGATGTAGTTCTTATGCATGGCATCTTTTTTATGCATTTAAACCAATTTTTAACTGAAAAAAATCAGACAGAAAATGTAGGCGTCACGTCATTGACCCTCATACATGCTTTATTGCACATAGTTATCTCTCAGAAAGGGCCGCAATGCCTGTGAGTGAATCGTTAAGATCTTTTGATGAATGTAGCGTCAGCTCGACCAGCCGTTTGTGTTCATACTCAGTGAAATGAATTTATGATTCTGATACTAAGTGCTTGAGGGCGCTGTTTATCTGATAGATTTGCTGGCAAGTGGTATCAATACATCTCTTGTGAAAACACTCCACACTTGCTTGAGAATGAGATAAACGATTTGAAACACAATGCTGTTGTTTAATTGAAGAAATGCTTGTAATGTGAGGATATAATCACTAAGATGAGTTTTCTCTTCTGATGTGTGTGCAGGTGTTTTGATCGAGCTGTGGAGGAGTGGAGGCAGTTTCACTGCGACATGAATGACCTTTCACAGTGGCTGAGCGACACTGAACAGATCCTGGCTGACGGGGTCGGACCAGATGGAGAACTGGACCTGGATCGTGCTCGAACACAGCAACAGGTCAGACGCAGTGTCAAAGGTCACAGATACATTCTGTTATGACCTACTCCCTAATGACATCTGCATATTAGAATGATTTCTGAAGGATCATGTGACAGTGAAGACTTGAGTAATGATGCTCAAAATTCTACTTTGATCATAGGAATAAATTACATTATCGCTTTATCATATAATACAATAGAAAAATTATTTTGAGTCATAATATTTCACAATGTTAATGTGTAATTAATCTGTATTTTTGATCAAATAAATGCAGTCTTGGTGAGCATAAGAAAACTAATAGTGCATGTACAGTTGAGGTCAAATGTTTACATACACCTTGCAGAATCAGCAAAATGTTAATTATCTTACCAAAATAAAAAGAATTATGCAAAATGCATGTTATTTTTTTAGTACTGACCTGAATAAGATATTTCATATAAAAGATGTTTACATAATAGTCCACAAGAGAAAATAATAGTTTAATATATAAAAATGACCCTGTTCAAAAGTTTACATACACTTGATTCTTAATACTCTGTTGTTACCTGAATGATCCACAGCTTTTTTTTGTGTTGTGATAGTTGTTAATGAATCCCTTGTTCATCAAGAACAGTTAAACTCCCTGCTGTTCTTCAGAAAAAGTCCATTAGGTCCAACAAATTATTTGTTTTTTCAGCATTTTTTTTGTATTTGAACCCTTTCCAACAATTACTGTATAATTTTGAGATCCATTTTTTCACACTGAGGACAACTGAGAGACTCATATGCAACTATTACACAAGATTCAAACACTCACTGATGCTCCAGAAGAAAAAAAAAATGCATTAAGAGCCGGGGGTGAAAACTTTTGAAAAGAATGAAGATGTGTACATTTTTCTTATTTTGCCTAAATATCACATTTTTTTATTTAGCACTGCCCTTCAGAAGCTACAGAAGATACTTACATGTTTCCCAGAAGACTTTTCATAAGTTTTTACCTCCCAGCTGCTAAATGCATTTTTTCCTTCTGAAGCATCAGTGAGCGATTGAACCTTTTGTAACTGTTGCATATGAGTCCCTCAGTTGTCCTCAGTGTGAAAAGATGCATCTCAAAATCATACAGTCATTGCAGAAAAGGGTTCAAATGCACAAAAATGCTGAAAAAACAAAGAATTTGTGCGACCTAAAAGAACAGCAGGTAGTTTAACTCATGGGGGACTCATGAACAAATATCACTTAAAGAAAACAAAACAAAACAAAAGAACACAGCTGTGGATCATTCAGGTAACAACACAGTATTAAGAATCAAGTGTAGGTAAACTTTGAACAGGGTCATTTTTATAAATTCAACTATTATTTCCTATATGTAAACTTCTGTTATGCAGATCAGTACTAAATAAAAAATAACATGCATTTGATGATCCCTATGATCCCTCTTAATATGGTAAAATGATTAACATTTTGCAAATTCTGCAAGATGTATGTAAACGTTTGACCTCAACTGTATATACAGGTCCTTCTCAAAAAATTAGCATATTGTGATAAAGTTCATTATTTTCTGTAATGTACTGAAAAAAACATTAGACTTTCATATATTTTAGATTCATTACACACAACTGAAGTAGTTCAAGCCTTTTTTTTGTTTTAATATTGATGATTTTGGCATACAGCTCATGAAAACCCAAAATTCCTATCTCAAAAAATTAGCATATCATGAAAAGGTTCTCTAAACGAGCTATTAACCTAATCATCTGAATCAACTAATTAACTCTAAATACCTGCAAAAGATTCCTGAGGCTTTTATAAACTCCCAGCCTGGTTCATTACTCAAAACCGCAATCATGGGTAAGACTGCCGACCTGACTGCTGTCCAGAAGGCCATCATTGACACCCTCAAGCAAGAGGGTAAGACACAGAAAGAAATTTCTGAACGAATAGGCTGTTCCCAGAGTGCTGTATCAAGGCACCTCAGTGGGAAGTCTGTGGGAAGGAAAAAGTGTGGCAGAAAATGCTGCACAACAAGAGGGGGACCTGCGGAAGCAGTGGACTGAGTCTGGAGTAGAAACATCCAGAGCCACCGTGTACAGGCGTGTGCAGGAAATGGGCTACAGGTGCCGCATTCCCCAGGTCAAGCCACTTTTGAACCAGAAACAGCGGCAGAAGCGCCTGACCTGGGCTACAGAGAAGCAGCACTGGACTGTTGCTCAGTGGTCCAAAGTACTTTTTTCGGATGAAAGCAAATTTTGCATGTCATTCGGAAATCAAGGTGCCAGAGTCTGGAGGAAGACTGGGGAGAGGGAAATGCCAAAATGCCTGAAGTCCAGTGTCAAGTACCCACAGTCAGTGATGGTCTGGGGTGCCATGTCAGCTGCTGGTGTTGGTCCACTGTTTTTTATCAAGGGCAGGGTTAATGCAGCTAGCTATCAGGAGATTTTGGAGCACTTCATGCTTCCATCTGCTGAAAAGCTTTATGGAGATGAAGATTTCATTTTTCAGCACGACCTGGCACCTGCTCACAGTGCCAAAACCACTGGTAAATGGTTTACTGACCATGGTATTACTGTGCTCAATTGGCCTGCCAACTCTCCTGACCTGAACCCCATAGAGAATCTGTGGGATATTGTGAAGAGAAAGTTAAGAGACGCAAGACCCAACACTCTGGATGAGCTTAAGGCCGCTATCGAAGCATCCTGGGCCTCCATAACACCTCAGCAGTGCCACAGGCTGATTGCCTCCATGCCACGCCGCATTGAAGCAGTCATTTCTGCAAAAGGATTCCCGACCAAGTATTGAGTGCATAACTGAACATAATTATTTGAAGGTTGACTTTTTTTGTATTAAAAACACTTTTCTTTTATTGGTCGGATGAAATATGCTAATTTTTTGAGATAGGAATTTTGGGTTTTCATGAGCTGTATGCCAAAATCATCAATATTAAAACAAAAAAAAGGCTTGAACTACTTCAGTTGTGTGTAATGAATCTAAAATATATGAAAGTCTAATGTTTATCAGTACATTACAGAAAATAATGAACTTTATCACAATATGCTAATTTTTTGAGAAGGACCTGTATTATAAACATAGTATATATAAATCACTTCAATGAATGTTATATTTATATTATCAATGAATGGACTTACAAGTACCGGTTTGTGGGTTCAGTTCCTATAAAAGCAGTTCAGTCAGTTTAAATAAAAGCATCTTCCACATGCATTAATGTCAATGTAAATGTCAACAAAATGTCATACTCTGAGCGTAAACGGAAAACGCAAGAAAAAAAAAAATCACAGAACATAATTATAGAGGGAGGTAATCATTAATAATGACTGTTAATTTAGATCAGTGATCATTCTGTGAGATGCTAATTGATAATTGTGTGATAATTATAGGATAATTAAGCCAATAAGCACTTCTAACTTACAATTAAATGTATGAAAGAAAAATGATTTCTAGCATACGAGCAAAATAAACCGGCAATGTTTGTTAGGCTGATGTGTGAAACGAGTGTTTTGAAGAGTCACGGCAGCAATTAACATGCTGAAAACTCAAACGAGGGCATTCGTTCATTAGACTCGGTCGTGATTAAGTGTGTCTCAGTCTGGGAAGAGCTTTGGAGAATAGACTTGTGTGCTTGTGTGTTTTTCTGGGTCTGAAAGTGTTGAAAGAGGGAGAGTTGAATGTGAAATTGTTCTCAAACACAAATGGTCGGGCGCATTTCTTGCCCTCAGTTGCATATAAAGAGAAGTGGTAACCTTCTGTTTATTAGTTAGACCGTCACAAGTCAACTGTGCATTAACCCAGTCTTTGTGTGTGTGTGTGTGTGTGTAGGATCTGGAGGACGGCTTGGCCTCTCATCAGTCTGTGGTAACTGTTTTGAGCCGGTCTGGAGAGCACATCATCGGTCAAGTCTCGTCACCCGACGCCGCTCTGCTGCAGGAGAAACTGGACGCTCTGAGACGCCGCTGGACACACGTCCAGAGACAAGTGTCTGAGCGCCAGCGCAGGTGAGCCTGACCACAGCACCCGCATACAAACTCACAGATCAGTGTGTGGCCATTTTGATGCACAGCTAAATGCTGTTTGTGTAGGTTGATGGGTGAGGATTCGGCTGTGATGGATGTCGTTCAGAGGACTGCTGATCTGGCTCAGTGGCTGGAGCACACAGATGTTGCTGTGGCGACGCTACCCGTTTCAGCCACCGACAAGAGCCTCAGAGAGCTCAAGGTTCGACACACACACACACACACACACACACAAATGTTGGGTTTTATTGTAATTGTTATAATGGTCAGGGATCAGCGTTCTCTACATAAAATTGATCGTGCAGACAAAATCGTAAATCGTAGAGACTTGAAACTTGGAGGGATGGTGGTACTCACAACATCTGCAACATGACCAATCGGCCTGACGGGTGCGCTATTGTGATCAAAAGTACGAAATTGCTCATAACTCCTAAACCGTCAGTCTCAGACTCAACTGTCTTATTCCGTTGGAATCCTTGGCTCACGCAGGAGAGATACCACAGATTCCATTGTAAGTGTGGCAAAGTTTTTGGGTATAACGCATTTTTTGAAAGACCTACTTTAGTGAACTAGTTCTAGATCAGAACCAAACCAGTGTAGAAAGATTCTCTGGAGAGTGAATATCAAGAATTATCAAAAAAAAACAAAAAAACTTTCAACACACCGTTGCAAAGCGCCACCAAAATGTTCAAAAAGGGTAGGGCCACTTTTAGTAAAATGCCTATAACTCCTAAACGCTGGAATACACTACAAAATTTTTTGCCCCGATTTTCGTTCTATTTCCAGTCTGGAGAAGTTGACGCTAGTTGCCGAAAGTTAGAGCCAGTCTGTCGATTTCAGCTGACAGATTCGATAGAAAATCAGGATGTGTATGATGGTCACAGATCCGATTTTACAGTGTCAGATTTTGATTCCATCCAGTCGGAGGTTATCAAACCATGTTTGATATTTTGAGCCAATTTTAGAACACATGACCTAGCGTGTGACGCGTCGCTACTGAAACAATAATAATAATAACAATAATATAAATAATAATACAAAAGTAAATAAACAGAACATACTAATAAATAGCAAAATAGCCTCAATATATCAGCATAAATAAAACATTTACCTCTAACTCAGTGGTTCCCAATTCCGGTCCTGGGGACCCCCTGCTCTGCACATTTTGCATGTCTCCCTTATTTAACACACCTGATTGAGATCATCAGCTCATTAGTTCCGTTCATGGCTCTCTCTCCGTTAACAAGCTGATGATGTTGATCAGGTGTGTTAAATAAGGGAAATATTCAAAATGTGCAGAGCAGGGGGTCCCCAGGACCAGAATTGGGAACCACTGCTCTAACTCCCTCTGTAATCTATAGAGACCATACTGACCACGTCTACCCACCCAAGACCGCATCCAAATGCGCTTGGCTCGTCGCTACAAAAAGTACTGCGCTCATCTCCTGCACATCCATGTTTTTTACATCTGTCATGCGTCTCCTAGCAACCAGGCGCGCGTTTCTGCGTGAGTTTGTTGTGATCGGAATGACTTGAAATCTGTTAGTGTATGATCCTAATCATGTAGTGTATGATGCTCAGTTGTTCTCTGTAATCATTTGTAAAGTCGGCAAGTGTATGATGCCTAGATTTTTAAAATCTGTTCAGATTTTAAAAGTCGTGTAGTGTATTCCATCCTTAACTGGAATGAGATACCTTTGCCACACTCAAAACACTATAATTGGCGTTATAAAAGCGGAAAAAACATAAAATGGCTATAACTGTACAACCGTTGGTCCTACCAACATGAAAATTGGTGTGCACACCCTTGGTCCAAAGTGCCACAAGTGTCTACAAGGACATTTTCACATCAGGATTTAACACTGCAGTACAATTCTCTTTACTCTCTAGGCCAATAATTATCAAAAAAAAAAAAAAAAAAAAGATATTTGCCCTTTAGGAAGCTACAACGGGGTCATTTCGAAGGGGGCTGTCCAATTTGACAAATTAAAATTTTAGTTTTTTGTTTTTGCAGTGGCTTATTATTTTATTTTTTCATTTCATGGACGCATTTATTTTGTTTTTATGTGCTTTATTTTCTATTTTTAGTTAAGAAATCAGTTGTGATGATATAAAAGGACTTACAGTTTAATAGTTACTGTTTACACTTAAACAAGCCAGAGAAAATGGTTCAATTTGTGACCAATATACACTTAAGAAAGAGGGAAAAAAAGAAAAAAGTTGGTGTAATGTTATTATTCATTTTAATTGATTACTCCCCAAAACAGCTGCTAGTGCTTCAGAATATCTGCTTTAACGCTCTCTCTTTCTCTCTCTCTCTCTCTCTCATAGGCCTTAACGGAGGAGATGGATGGTCAGAATGAGACGCTGTCATGGCTGAATAAAACTGGCTCTCAGATCTTGTCAAACTCCAGTCTGAGTCCTCAAGACAGAGACATTCATGCGAATAAAATAAGGCAGATAAACATCAGCTGGAGTAAAGTACGAAACCAACTCCACAGCACACAATCACAACAAAACCTCTCTGTCTTTCTACTTTGATCTTTTTTTTGTATGTCACCCCCATGTTTTCACATCTACACGGCTGTCTTTCTGGTACAATTTAATGATGCCAAATGAGACACAGACGATATAGCTCTACAGTGCTGGCATATTTTTGTAGGCCAACCTGAAAGTAGCATCACCCAGTTTCCCACAACAAAAAGCCAGGATTTTTATGTTTAGAGCGAGCCACTTGTTCATGTCATGAAGCGTGTTCGCTACAGAACTCATTTTAGTCATTCAACCAGAAAGCCATTCAGAAAACTCACTGACGTAATGACAATAGAAGCAGAAGTGCTAATATGCACTGGGTTTTGACCTACAGAAATACATTAACCCTGCATTTCCACAATTAAATTATTTCACACAATTTTCACTGAATACATATTGTAATTCTGGAGGGGACACACTTCTGGTAATTGACCAAGCAGGCGCAGTTGTCAGTTAATGCTGTGGTCATATACATATGCTGATTAATCTGCCAGGCTCGTATAGTGCTCTGTCACTACTGCTTCATGTGAATGACATGTTATCATGTGTTAAATGTGTGTGTGTGTTTGAAGGTGAGTCGTGAGCTGCTGGATAAGGTGCGTGAGGTGGAGGGTCGTCTGCAGACACACACACCGGTTCAGGACGAGAGGAGGCTGGCGTCTTACGGCCAGTTCCAGGAGCGCATGAACAGACTGGGCGACTGGGTTTACATCAGCAGCCAGTCTCTGAGCGACGTCACACCCACTGAGAGACAGGTCAGACATTCACAACCAACACATGTAGTCTCTGTTGAGTTTTATTTAAACACAGTTCATCCAGAAATTAATATTGAATCATTTACTCACCCCTATGTCTTTCCAAACCTGAATGACTGAATTTCTTCTGTGGAACATAAAAGATATTGTAAGGAAAATTGAATATGGCTCCAAATATTGCAAGCTGTAGCGATATGCATATTGCGATATGCACATTTCCGATAATTACGATATATTGCACAGCCCTATTGTGAGTGGGAAAGTGCCTAAGCAATATTCCTCAAAAAGTTGCCCCGTTTATCATGAGTAGGGATGGGTCACAATTTTCGAATATTCGATTAATTGATTTAATAATAGAATATCAAATAGGCTGTGCAATTTCTATATTTTAGGACAATAATTCTCCATGTTTTCGGTACTGATTTGGTGGTGACCTGGTGACGCGCTGCCAATAACGCACCTAAAAGCTGTTATAGATGACAACAGAGAACACCACATTGTCTCACGCGCACACTGTAGATTTGCGTCAGGATTTAACAGTCAAAACTTTTTATCGGGCGGCTGTTTTGGTTTCCTAGCGCTAATCTAATCTAGCGCTAGCAGTAGCCCGCATGTGACAAAACGAACTCAGCCCAAAGGTAGATACACACAACTACACCGAGTGCAGAGCTATTAACCAAGATCGGCCCGTAGAGAAAACACTGTCTGTCAGCCAGAAGTGTTTTGTAGAGTAGGCACGGCTCTGGCCCATTATCTTCCCACCGATGCCGAGACTGAGCCGACAGTGCCACATTTCAGCCAGAATCAGCCCGAATGTGCTTGCTATCTGGGATGTTCATGCTCATTTTTGATGTCCTTGCAGTTGTTTTATGCTAATCAGTGGACTATTATGTAAATAAGTGCCGTAAATTTGGTTATATTAATGTTTCAGCACGTTACAATCACTACATAGTTTGAGATAACATAGTCTATTCCCTAATGAATTAAACAGTTTCTTAACATACAGACTGAAAGTGTGAATGGTCTCTCAACCTCTCTATCTGTTAATGGATGTGTAGTGTACTTTAGCCTGTGCATGCAGGGGAGGGGTGTGATTTTCGAATAATAATCAAATAATACGAGGCGATTTTTGAATATCATTTTTGCCTGAGAGATTTCTCAAAATATCTTCTTTATGTCTTCCGAAATTAATGATGAAATGTGTAGTTAGTAATGTAATCTAGGTTACTCAGGTAACGTATTTGGACCACTTTTTAATTACTTTTAGATTACTTTAACTTATTTTAAACTTACTATTAAATGAACTATATCGATTTAAAAAAGCAAAGAGAAAGGTAATGTTCCATTTTTGATATCAACATCAATTACATTACACCAGGGTTTCCCAAACTGGGTTTAATGCAAGAACTGCAGTGGGTTCATTAATTGATAACTAAAAATAAAAAAATGACATTTGTTTACCTGCATGCAAGTGTGACCATGAAGCGACATCGAACTGTAAAATAATATGCAAATATGTTGTTCAATTATTAAAATGCTAACTTCCTCAAAGATATTAAAAACAATAGTTGACCCTAAGATGGAAATTCTGTCATTAATCACCCACATGTTGTTCCAAACCCGTAAGACCTTTGTTCATCTTCAGAACACACATTATTAATTATGATATTTTTGATCAAATCCGAGAGCGTTTTTTTTCTTTGGTGTGAATGGGCTTTTACATCTTGCTAAAAATAATTTTTTTTATATTAAAACAAAAAAGCAAACACTGCCCAGATTTAAAAAGTAACCCAAAAGTAACATAACACATTACTTTCCATACAAAGTAACTAAGTAGCGTAATTAGTTACTTTTTTAGGGAGTAACTCAATATTGTAAGGCATTACTTTTAAAAGTAACTTTCCCAAACACTGGTCTAGGTTGTGGAAATGTCCATGCGAGAGCAGAAGCGAGAGCTGGAGGAGCTGTTGTCTTACTCTATTGAGCTCCAGAGGAAACAGCTGCTTTTACCACAGGAAAAGGTTTGTGTCACATAGACTTTTGTCAATTGATTAATTCTATATAGTTTGTCTGTGTAGTGAAGTCTCTTCTGCTCACCAAGCCTGCATTTATTTAATCCAAAAGCAATAACATTTTGAAATATTTTTTGTTCTATTAAAATAACTTTACTATTTGAGCATATAGTAAAGTAATTTATTCTTGTGATTTCAAAGCTGAATTTTTGCATCATTACTCCAGTCATGTGATCAGCAATCATTCTAATATTCTGATTTGCTGCTCAAAAAACATTATTATTATTATTATTATTATTATTATTATTATTATGTTGAAAACAGTCGAGTAGAATATATATATATATATATATATAATTTTTTTTTTTTTTTTTTTTTTTTTTTTTTTTTTTTTTTTTTTTTTTTTTTTAGGTTTCTTTGATAAATAGAAAGAATCTTTTCCAGCATTATAAATGTCTTTATCACCACTTTTGATCAATTTAAGGCATCCTTTGCTAAATAAAAGTATTAATTTCTATGATTTTTTTAAATATATTTTTTATTAAATAATAATAATAAATAAAAATATATACTGATTCTAAGCTTTTGAGTGGTATAGTCTATAATGTTCCAAAATTTTATTTAATTTTTTTCAGATAAATGCTGATCTTTAGATGTTTCTATTCATCAAAGAATCCTAAAAAAAAATTTTACTCAGCTGTTTATATTTTTTAAATAATAATAATAATAATAATAATAATAATAGTAAGTATTTCTTGAATATAGAATGATTACTGAAGGATCATGTGACACTGAAGACTGGAGTAATGATGCTGAAAATGTAGCTTTGATCACAGGAATAAATTACATTTTAAAATAAATTAAAATAGAAAAGAGTTGTTTTAAATATGAAAAATATTTGTTTTATTCTTTATTTTATTTTATTTTATTTTATTTTATTCTGTTTTTGTTGTGTTTTGGACCAAATAAATGCAGGGTTGGTGTGCAGAACAGACTTCTTCAACAAAACATTACAAATCTTCTAGTTCAAAAGGTTTTGACTGGTAGTGTATTTTACTACATGTTGTTCTGAAAACTATCTGCAATAAAATAAATTAATTCACTCATGTAACATTTATTTCAACTACAAGTGTTTAGTAATCATTTTTGTTTACCAGTAATAACCCTAGCTTACACAAACACAAATATGCAATTTGTTCATACAATGCATAATAAACATTGTGAAGCCAAACAGAAGTTAAATTATTTGCTGTAACCGTAATTAATTTTTAGATATTTATATTTGTGACGGTGTTCATTAGTCAACACCAAATACAAAAGTACAGATTTATTTATGTTATTCACTGTCTTAGCAAAAAAAAGACAAGCCTCACCAAATCATAGATTTATTTTAAAGCAGCAGTGATCAAAAACGGAAAAAGAGATTGGAACAATCCATGCTTTGCAAGTGTTTTCATTAGCATTCAAATAAAAATGTTTAATGCACCAAATATTTACACCAGATATTCATCTTGGTGTGAACAGACCGTGACACTATACATAATTTTAGGATGAGGTTTCAGTACACAGTGAATTGTTTTAATCTACTAGAAGCATACAAATTGTTACACAGCATTCACTCAGTTCTTGTTGTGGTTTTGTTTGCATCGATAAGAATTAAGATGATATATGTTTGTTTGTATAGAGTAAAATCGAACAGCTGGCTGCAGATTGGAAAGCTCTGGATGGCAGGCTGAAGGAGACACCACAACAGCCTCTGTCTCCATGGACTCAACAAGTTACTCAGCAGCAATTCACAGGTGAGTGCAGCACAGATAGGTGGATTGGACACTTACACCACTCTTCCACATGTAATTGAGTGTTTACTGTGTTTGTTTCTTAGCGAGCGTACCGTCTGCGGTTCACATGGTCAGTCTAATGAGCGAGGAGCGCCGTCCCAGCCCGGATCTGGTGGGACCAAGTGATCTCAACCAGACGGCCACAGAGCTGGCGGACTGGCTGCTCCTCATCCACCAGATGCTCAAATCCAACATTGTCACAGTGGGAGACAAAAAGGAGATCCACACCACCATCGGCCGCCTGCAGGTCAGACCGCAGAATTAGACCTGAAGGCGTGTTTGTCTTCAGTTTGAAGATATTTGGCTTGATAGGGTGGCAAATAGCTAGTAGCTTTTTCAAGTTAAAAATGAAAACAGTGATTTATGGCTGTGTTTATGTCTGCACAGAATTATTATTCAGACTCCTGCCAGACAGTGTCTGGGCTGCTAAACGCTAGTGATTTTTAAAAGCCTGTGTTGTGGTTGTTTGTAGGTGACTAAAGGTGATTTGGAGCAGAGACATCCACAGCTGGAGGACATTATCACTCTGGCTCAGAACATCAAGAACAAAACTTCCAATCTTGACGTGCGCACCTCCATCTCTGAGAAACGTGAGCATATATTCATCATCATCTTCTTTTTTGATCTACATCGCAGCCTTAAAGGAACACTCCTTTTTTTTTTGAAAACTCCCCTAGAGTTAAACCATTTTTTAATCCATTCAGCCGATCTCTGGGTCTGCCGGTAGCACTTTTAGCATAGCTTAGCATAAATCATTGAATCTGATTAGACCATTAGCATCTTGTTCAAAAATGACCAAATATTTTCAATATTTTTCCTTTAGAGTTAAACCATTTTTTAATCCATTCAGCCGATCTCTGGGTCTGCCGGTAGCACTTTTAGCATAGCTTAGCATAAATCATTGAATCTGATTAGACCATTAGCATCTTGTTCAAAAATGACCAAATATTTTCAATATTTTTCCTATTTAAAACTTGACTCTTCTGTAGTTACATTGTGTGCTAAGACCGACAGAAAATGAAAAGTTTTTTCCAAGCTGATATGGATTGGAATTATACTCATTTCGGCGTAATAATCAAGGAACTTTACTGCCATACCATGGGTGCAGCAGGCGCAATGATATTACGCAGCGCCTGAAAATAGTCCAGCTGAAAATAGAGATCAGCTGAATGGATTCAAAAACTGTAAATCTGTTTAACTTTAGGTGAGTTGGAAAATTAGCTTATTTTCAAAAAAAGTGTTTCTTTAAGGTCATTGCACACTGGAGTCTGACATTTTCTTGTGCGTTTTTTTTTTTTTTTTTTTCATTTTCATAATCATGCACAGAAACCTTGCACACTGAGTCTGATGCTTATTAATTCAAAAAAGACTTTGAAAAAAGTAACACAAAGTCGTTTCCAGCACTGATAATAAATCAGCATATTAAAATGATTTCTAAAGGATCATGTGACACTGAAGAAAAAAAAAATCAGCTTTTACCGGAATAAATTTAATTTTAAAGTATATTAAAATAGAAAGCAAAGATTTGAAATTGTAATATTTTGAAATATTACTCTTTTTATTGTATTTTTGATTAATTAAATTAGGGCTGTTCGATTAATTGAAGTGAAATCGAAATCGCGATTAATCGAAAGCTGCGACTGTCATGCGTATCTTTTAGTAAAGCGCGGATCCGTGATCGGTAAATCTTCATCCGAAGGTCAGAGGGCGCTGTCATTCTCACGCTGAAAACTCAAAATATGCCAGAAGAAGAAACTTGGTAAATGCGTCTTTGCTATCGCTGCAGCTGAATAAACAAGATTTGACTGCTTTCATTAATTCAACGTGACTAATAAACCAACGACTACAACAATATATGGTTTATCTGACTTCTTCTTATTATAATTTCTCTTATAATACAGTATATAATAATGCAATGCCTTTATCACCGCATAGAATACTATTCGTGCGTTATTCTGTGTAAAAAGCTGTACTATCTCACAGAAAGATTTATTTCAAACACTCGACTGATATAAATATTATAATATGAAGTGACTTTGGAGTAAATACGTTATTAAATGTGATAGTTTCACATGCTTTCAGGTGTAGAAGCATGTCTACACAGAGCCATAGTTCACTGAGAAGCTACGCAAACAGCTGTCATTATCGCAAACGATTTCTTTCGATTTCATAATCGATCGATTAAATCGTTTGCAATAATAAACACGATTAAGCGTATCTTTTCTATGAAGTACGGCTCTGTGTACTACATGCCGTTCCACCTGAACACAGGTGCTGGAGATTTACTGCTGATTACACAACCGGCTTCACTGACAAAATGCGCATGACAATCGCCTTCGATTTATTGCACAGCCCTAAATTAAATGCATCTTAGCCTCAGTCTTTTTGTGATTATTGATTAAATATTTTTAAATCTTAGCATTCAATATTAAAATTAAAATTAAATGTTAATTCAGGATTTTGTTAACCTTAATCTTAGTTCTAGCCTTTATCCGTTGCCTTTATATTGTCTTAGTGTTTATTATACTCAGTGTTGGGGGTAATGCATTACAAGTAATGCAAGTTACATAATAATATTACTTTTTCCAAGTAACTAGCAAAGTAACACATTACTTTTCTAATTGACAAGAAAATGGCTGAGTTACTTTATCAAATAAGTAACGCTAGTTACTTTTTCCCCTCATTTATTGATTAAAAGCTCTCTTGTCCCCAGAGAAATTGGGAGTAAGATGTTACTTTAGTTCTAGAATAAATGTGAACATAAAAAAAAACACAAAAAAACTGATTCAGTATTCCTCAAAATGAATACAAACAGTGAAATCCTATATGTATCTAATCCTATTTTATTAACCAGTGTCTTTGCTGCCAACCTTCGATGATCCAATTCATCCATGCTAATAAGCAAAAATCATTCAAGATAATCTAACAGTAGTTTTTTTTTTTTTTTTTTTATATATATATATATATATATTGCTGAAGAGTTGACTTTTTTTCTGTGGTCTACTGCATAGACAAGAATTTACTTTTCTCTAAGCCTGAGGCTTTTGGTGTGAAAGGGCTTTTACATTTGCCAAAAATATAACTTTTTTTCTATTAAAAACAAACAAGCAAGCCCTGCCCAGATTTAAAAGTAACGTAATTAGTCTTTTTTGATTCCTTTTCATCCATAATTTTATTCAGTCTTTATTTTATTCTTAGTTTTAGTACCTTAGTTTTAGTCTTTGCGTCAGCCTTAACCTTTTAGTCTTACACCGTGTCTACACCGGATGCGACAGTTGTCGCGTCACGTTGTTCCTCGCCGCAACAGCTTGAGACTGACAAAGAATCTAGTGCAAATCATTTTAACTTTGTGTTAGTACATCATAAATAGAACGAAGTATCAGTTTACTGTTGGGAGCTTGTTGTTGCATCATGCTGTTTGTAGACAGCATCACTGATTAATATGGGTTCTATTGTCTTTTGTCGTGTCATGCTGCTCAAGTTAAATGTAGGCACTGTGTTAGTCTTTATGATTCTTAATCATTTAAATCATTATCTTAGTCTTAATTGTAATTTTAATTTACAATTTCATGCATCTTTAGATTTTATATTCATTATTTAGTGTATTGAAGATATTCAACTCTAATTAGTTTTTGAAGTACTTGTTTTTTGTTTTGGTCAGGAAAGTACAGAAGGCTTTGACAAATTGACTATTGTTACAAATAAAAAAAAACAAGTAAACACAAACCGTGGTTTTGAATGAATAACACCTCAGACGTTTTTTTGCAAAGGCATGTATTAATGAAGAAGCATGTGGACGACATCTGTTGTGTGAGACTCATTCTTCTCTTTCTGCTGTTTGTCAGTGGAGAAGGTCCGCAGCCAATGGGACAGCACACAGAACGGCGTGGAGGCGCGGCTTCTGCAGCTGGACTGCATGATTGGCCACAGTGACCAATGGGAGGAGCAGAGGCGCAAAGTGAAGGCTCTGATTGGTCAAAACGAGATGCATCTGCACAACCTGCTGCAGCAAAATCGAGAGCCGCTCACCAAACAGATCAGCGACAATAAGGTGAGATCTTGAGCTTTCTTTGACCTGTAGTGACCTAGTCCTTTTTTTTTTTCATGTGTAAAGATTCACATTATTTTGCTCTTTTTCCAGTTCAAAACAAGTTTGTCAAGACTTGGTCTCAGCTCCTAAATTACTTGTGCTAACCCAGTTAGGAATTGCAGACACATGCACTTTCCAATAAAGAAATAATGTTTTTGATTTATATGATGACACTGGAATCTGGATCAGTGTGATTTGTAGTTGAGTGAGTGAGAAATTCATCAGGCTCTTTTGTGGCACTTTTTGTCGTTTAATTAATCTTGGAAGTGACCCTATTAAGATCATCTGAATTGTAGCTCTATGTGTTTTCTTAAATATTTGAACAGTCTTTCACTAAAGTGGGTATTGAAGTGAAGAGTAAACACTCCTGGTATGTTTTGTCAGGGAGTGACAAAATTAAATTGCTTTATTTAATTAAAACTCTGGAGTGGCCTTGTAAGGTACATGTTCCAATTAAGCCCACTATGAGTTTTTTAATAGAAAAGCTTCACATTTTTTTTATTAAATTAACACTTCAGATGTTATTCAATTTTGATTAATCATCCAACCTAATTAAAGAACTGCCAATCAAACTGGACAAACATGGATTAGTGCTTAAAAAGTAGTTCTGCCAAAAATGAAAATTTGCTGAGAATTCACTCACCCTTAGGCCAGCTAACATGTAGATGAGTATGTTGGATGTTCTGAACAGATATGGAAAAATTTAGCATCCCTTGCTCGCCAATGGATCCTCTGCAGCGAATGGGTGTGTTCAGAATAAGACTCCAAGCAGCTGATAAAAACATCACAAAAATCCACAAGTAGTCCACACCACTCCAGTCCATCAATTTTCTTGTGAAGCGAAAAACTGTTTGTAAGAAACAAATCCATAATTTAAGATGTTTTTAAACTTTAAAGTCCCCATGGAATCAAAATTAAAGTTTTTTGGCTGTTAGTTTTTAGCATGAATATGTTAGCCTTAAGGTTATCTATAAGCTAGTGTGCTCCAAAACAACAACACAATTTGCGTTTACAAGATATGAGCATTCAAATCTGAAGTCTCTCACTTCCGCCAATATGAATCAGCGATTTTAATGACATCACGCTGCACTTCAGCTTCTCATCAAATCTTATGTCCAATCAAATGCTCTCTAGAATCCTTAGCATCCCGCCCCTACACTATAAATAGACGTTGAAGCTGTGGCTGAGATCAGTCACTTGTTCGCAGCATTAGTGTTTTCTGTATGGTGAATGGCAGGTAGTGCACAGTGTAGGTGATGTAGGGAACGATTCAGACAGTGTAAATATGTTTTCCATTGGGGCAAATGAGGTCTGGTTTTGCATTTTGTCACGCGAACGCGACATTGTGCGCAGTCTACTCTGAACTTTGGCTCCGGTCCAGAGACGTGATAGCACGGAACAGATCATATGTGGGAGTCGGCATGTATTAAACTACACAGCCTCAGCATGATTATGATCACTATTTTGTTTTAGTTAGAGTTTCACATTGATTCAAGGGGATAATCTATTAGACTGTGGCTGTTATAAGCTGTTAAATGCGGCTTTAGGCCCCGATCAGACAGAACGCATTTTTTGGCAGTGAGAGTGCCCCGGGGGCCCCGCATTTTAACAGCCTGCTGCGCCTCGCTTTGGAAAAAAAAAAAGCAACTCTGAGCAGAAAAGCGCTCGACGTCATCACGTTTTTTTTTTTCATTGTCTAACTGAATGAATGGAGAGGCGGGCATTCCATTGTTGTGACAAAAGTTTACAGTTGCTTAGAAAGTCCAGATACTGCAATGATGGAGAAGAAACTTTTGGTGTCTGTCGCGGGTTACCCGGAGCTGTATTTTTTAAGGTTTTTGCTAATATGACAGTTTACTTAACAGCAAAAAACTAAGATTTTAGAGTGCTCGCGCTATAATCCTTTGATTAGACTGACAGGGCTGCTGTTTTGATGGTTTCTTAGCAACATAAAAAACTGCACGATTTAAAACTCACAAAAAAAAAGGCAGTGCTGTGCGCCTCGTGTTTTCAGACCCTAAAAGCACGTTTGGTGAGATCGGGGCCTTACCAAGCTCAACAGCTCTGGCCTGAGCAGATATAAATGGAATGCTATTGGCTATTTTAAAAAGTAGACAGGCTGCTCGATATGTCCCAACCTGTTTTCATGTTTCAGTTGAAATTATGTCACCATATAGAATATCACTGCGTGTTTCAAGGCACTTCTGTGGACCTTTAAACCATAACTTCTGGCAAAAGTCCATAATCCATAATAATGCTTCCAGTTAAAAAAAAATCCATCCCCTGTTGTCCATTTATAACTGTTGAACACTTGTAAACTCTTGATCTTGCTTGATCTGTGCTCCTGTAGGCATGGGCCGGTATGAGATTCTGACAGTATGATAACCTTTTAAAGTATTTAGGTATTTAGATTAAAATGTTAAAATATGTTATTTTTAAATAACAACTTTTCTTCCACTGAACACAATATGTTGAAACATATTGAGCATTTTGGAGCAGTAAACATGTCAGGCTAAATAATTTAAATTAATAATTGGATTCTTCCTAATTAAATTAAGTGCGGTCACGCAATAATCAAAAACATAATCAAATTTCTATATAAATAAATAAATAAATGCAGTCGTTAAACCTGCAGCTCAACAAGGTCTTTGGAGACATGCTCACTTTCTACACATTCATCTTTCAGTCAAAGTTTTGATGCAGGAATACCTTTCCTGGATTAATTTGGAGGGTGAGGTATGAGGATGTGTGCACATACACATAAGGAGAGAGAGTGCGAGTGTTACACGCAAACACAGTCTCTTTTTTTTGCCATGACTTTTCCAAACCACGGTTTACCTTGAAACCGGTTATCGTTCAATACCTACTTCCCTGATTCAGCCAAAATGACCTTTTTTTTTGTTTGTTTTTTTTTGTTTTTTAACTAGAGAAGCCAATATTATGCAAAAAGGACTTGTATTTTATGATTTAAAGTTTGAAGGATCTTAACAATGTTTCTCACGAACATGCAGCTTTTTGCTTCACAAAATGTTAACTGATGTACTGGAGTGTTGTGGATTACTTGTAGATTATTGTGATGCTATTAGCTGTTTGGGCTCTCATTCTGTTGGCACACTTTCACTGCAGAGGATCCATTAGTGATGTAATGCTACTTGACAATTTACTTGACATATTGCAGGAATTATTTAACAATAACCAAACATAACTGGTCTGTTTAAACGTTTCATCTATATGTTTGTTTAATCTCATCATGTTCCCTGTAATCGGTTTGTATATCGTTCTTTAAGAGAGTGTGCAATCTCTCAGAGAAAGATTGTCTCTTTCCCTTTGTCTCAAGTACTTCTAACCAACTCCATAATTCTTTTTCAATGCAGTAAGTTTCTCTTATTTTTAGGCCTTATCATCCCTGGTTGTTTGTTGTCACTTTAATTTATTTTCTCAGCATGCTTCGTTTCTCCTCTAAATGAACACAATAACTAATTAGCTAAAGTTCATGAATTCAAGAATGAGTTCTGAGCACAGTAAATTGAGTACATGTGGTTTTATATGAGATTCAATGTGTTTTTAGTTTTGTGGGCTTGTTAGAAACACAAAAAGTCAGATAGAGTCATATTTCTGGATTATAATTACAGACAGAGCATTACATCTTTTTGTGGCTCAAGAAGCTTGTAAAATCTTTTTATTTAATGTGGCTATCAACAGCTTGCTGAAGATATTAATGAATTCCAACTTTCAAATATTGATGATTGCTTTTAAGTGGCAAGCAAATGAATCATACGAGGTCTGCATTTGATTTCTTTCTTTCTTTATTATATTATATATCTTTTAATTTTTAAATTCCTGTCAGTAATCAGGCAGTTTCTTTGGATGTTTAATCAAGCTTAGGAGCATAGTTTTGATCTGTTGATCAGATTATAGCAACACATGATGGCAAGGAACTAAAAATTGAATTGTGTATGTCAATAAAATATCAGTAAGGCAGGGGTTTTGCCAATCTTAAAAAGGTATTTAGTCGGAGCATCCTTTAAACCAAGATAGATTTACTTGAGATGCAAAATAAAGATATGAAGTCTTGTTTTCTGAGAAACTGAGCAATGTGAAGTTTATGCTTAAAACAAGAGCAGTAGGGTTTTGTCAGTGGGGTATGAAAATGTCTTCTGCACCTGTAAGACTAGTTCATCTTCAGAACAGAAATTAAGATATTTTTTTATGAAATCTAATAGCTTTCTGACCCTGCATAGACCGCAATGCAGCTACCACGTTCAAGGCTCAGAAAGTTAGTAAGGACATCAATAAAATAGTCCGTGTGACATCAGTAGTTCAACCTTAATTTTATGAAGCTACAAGAAAATACTTTTTGTGTGCAAAGAAAACAAATTCAATAAGTTGTATTTTCAAACTTAACGAAAAAGCTGTCCTTTACTTTAAAAGGTCTTAAAGTCTTAAATTTACCTATGTAACATATATCTACATCTCTTATTTTCCATCTTTTTTTTTATATATTTCCAAATGAAACAGCTTATTAAGGTCACTCCCCCAGACTTGAACTCATTGGTAGGCAACAGCATTTGAAAAAATTGATTTGCTTTCCTCAGGTTGTAGATCACTAGTGCTGCAGAATACTGAAAATCAATGATGAAAATAACAAATTTCATTATTGATTAGTTAAGATATGTGCGCTCTGGCGTAGACCCAGGTTGTCCAGATCATGTGAGCACTTCATAAGCTTCTAAGTATAGCATGGGCATGTTGATGTGTCACATGTTTTGATAGACTAATGTTTGCTGTTTAGCTTAAAACATGCCTGAACATTCACTTCAACAAATGGAGTGCAATAAAATGTGACGACAATATTTATATTGATATAAAATTAGCAGTTTGAACATTAAATGTAGCTACATTTGTTTAAAATCCTACATGTGTGACCCTGGACTACAAAACCAGTCTTAAGTAGCACAGGTATATTTGTAGCAATAGTCAAAAATACATTGTAAGGGTCAAAATTATGCCTAAAATGCCAAAAAATCATTAAGATATTAAGTTAAGATCATGTTCCATGAAGATATTTTGTGAATTTCCTACCATAAATAAATCAGAGCTTAATTTCTGATTAGTAATATGCATAGCTAAGTACTTCATTTGGACAACTTTACAGCTGATTTTCTCAATATTTCTAAATTACAGTATATAAAAGGGGGCTTCTCATCAATTAACTGAAGAAATGATTGCCAAATAAAAAATTTGCATTAAATCCTGAATAAAGTCTTGTAGATTGTTCTTGTACAGAGTATTTCTGAGGAGTTGTATACAATTTACTCAAGTTGTATTATTATTATTAGTAATGTCAAAATATTCTGGCAACAAATGCTAATAGCTATTCACATAGTCATATTGTGGTATTTAAATTGGTGTATAATTGTTTTTTGTAATATATAATTTCAATAAATGCTAATAAATGCAATTGTAAGTATTATTTTCTATTGAGTGACACCTTGTTTAGGCTTCTAATTGATTTGGAAATAAATGATAATAAATACTGTAATATAAAATAAGAATTTAATTATGCGTTATTTCTTAAATGTTATTTTAATAAATGCTATAATACACTATTCTAATATTATTAAATAATTTAATAATTTATTATAAGGAATGCTAATAAATACCTAAATAATAATGTAATTAGATTTTATGATTTTTAAATTTTATGATCATGCTTTCATAAATATTGCTGCAATAAGTACTAACAAATATTACTGTAATAATATTACACTGATAAATGCAACATTATGCTTTAACGAATATTTTATAAATAAATGCTAATAAATACTCCCATAATACTATAGTTGTATGAAATAAAAAAAAACTATACTGTAATTTTGTCTTTCATATGCTTTTGAGTCTAACCAATATAAATATTACTACACTAATATTCATGTATTTAGCGTTAATTTGAACAGTGCTTGAAATCCTACACATAATCCAAATAGCATTTATATGTAAGAAAAATTAGCTTCTCATTCATTATTTGAATAAATGATTGTCAGATTAAACATTGCATTAAATCATGAATGAATGAGATTCCATATTAGTTTTAAACTCTTTTCTTAAGAGCATTTCTGACGAGTTGTGCACTTAATATGCTCAGGTGTAAATGTGGCTTTTGAATTGACCAACTCTCACACACAAACACACTACATAAACACACCTGTAGGGGATGCTAGAGTCATAATTTCACTGCCTTATTGTTTGGTCTTCATATATTATTCAAATGTTTTTAAACATGAGTAGATATTTTAGGCATGAACATATGTTTCAGTGTTTGCCTTAGGATAGAAATAAAGATTTGAAGAGTGTTGACAATGATTTTCTGAAGTCATTTGAGGTAAAGTTACTCTCTGCAGTGAACAAACGACATCTAGACTTCTGTAACGACTGTTGAGCTTTTGTTGTGCTGTTTTGATGCTAGCTTTACGTATTGATTTCTGTTTGTTGTCAGGCGTTCCTGCAGGAGCTCAGTCGAGGACAGGAGAGCGTGACGTCCTTTAATGAACTGTCCAATCAGCTTCTGCAAGAATATGCCGCTGACGACACACGCAAGGTCAAAGAGGTCATGGACAAACTCAACACAACGTGGAACAGCGTCAATAACAGGTATGCGTTTGCACACGGATGAGCTCATAGATACCCTTGCAAATAGATGTGTGTGTTCATTTCCTTAATTTACAGTAAATGAGAGGAAATGAATCATATCAGTGTTTTCTCTGAAACAGTGTGTCATAAACGCATAATCATGCAAATGTTCAGCATGTACAGATATCGCACACAAACACAAAAGGACATCTTCATTACATGTAACTACAGAAATGTTATTACTTCTGCATTTAATATTGGGGTAATAATATCATGGTAAAAAATATATAGTTATGATAATTTAGTAATACATTATAAATGTAATTGTGCTTTAATAAATACTTAGTCAATAAATGACTAAATACCATCACAATATTGTAATAATAAATACCACCAAAATATTAAAGTAATAAATATTACCATAGTTACACTCTCACTGAATACAAATGTAATAATGTAGTAATATGCTTCCCTGAGTATTATGCCAATAAATGTAAATAAATCTCAATAACATTGTAATAAATAATATCATAATTATGTTTCCATGAATATTACAGTAAATACAAATAAAGTGATTATAATAAATGCTACCATATTAATATTGAAGTAATATTACCATGAGTATGCTCTCACAAAATGCTGTTATTATAAATCCTTTATTGATAATAATGTTTTATAATGCTCTCACAATATACTACTGTAAAAATCATTTAGTAATAAATGATATTGTAATTATGCTTCCTGAAATAGTATTAGAAGACAGACAAATAAATACTTGTAATAATAATTGTAATGAATGCTGCTATACTGAAGTAATAAATATTACCAATATTGTTCTCTCCCAAATTACTAATTGTAATAATTAGTAATAAATTGCATATTTATGCTTTCACTTACATTAAAATATTTAAGTAATAAAAATGAATCACTGTAATGTTAATAATTATAATTATAGTAAATACTAATAAATACTATAATGTTACTACTACTACTACTACTACTACTAATAATAATAATAAATGTTACCTTATTCATATTAAAGTGATAAATATTACCATGATTATGCTTTCACAAAAGAATATAATTTAGTAATAAGTTATACATTTAATTATGCTTTATAAATATGTTGTCAATAAATATGACTAAATGCCATCACAATATTGTTATAATAAATATTAAGTTACGCTCTCACTGAGTACAAATGTAATAATATTATAGTAGCTAATTATACTTTCTTGAGTATTATGCCAATAAAATATTACTAAATACTTTCACAAAAAATATAGAATAAATATAATAGTTTGCTCTTACAAAATAGATATGTAATCATATAGTAACAAATTGTATCAATTTTGTTTCCACAAGTATTATGTCCACAAAATATTAAGAAATATAAATAAATCTCAATAACATTATAATAAATCATATCATATTTATGCTTCCATAAATATTATTACAGTACTATATACTACAGTAATGCTAATTTAGTAATAAATTGTATTGTAATTCTGCAGAATATTTTGTCAATAAATGTTACTAAATGCTATTACAATATTGTTATAATAAATATTAACAAAAATGTTAAAGTACTACATATTACCATAGCTATGCTCTCACAAAATACAACTGTACACTGTAAAAAAAACAAAAAAAACATTTTTTTTTGATTTAACTTAAAGTAATTTGTTACCCGGCTGCCTTAACATTTTAAGTTGAATCAACTCAAATATCCAAGTTGTTACTTAGTACAACTTAACATTTCAAGTTGACTAAACTTCTTTGAGTTGACTGAACTTAAACATTTAAGGCAGCTGGGTAACAAATTATTTTAAGTAAAATTATTTAACTCAACAAATCTTTTTTACAGTGTAATTATGCCAATAAATCTCAATGTTGTAATAAATACTACCGTAATAATAGTGATATTAAATACAGTTATTATTAATGGCGTTATATCACTCTAAATATACTACTAAATATGATCTTGATTATGCTTTTACAAATATTGTGGAAATAAATGTTAATAAATACTTATTTAATGACATAGTGATAGTAAATATTCTTAAAAAAAAAAAAAAAAATGGTTTCATCAATATTTCATTCACAAGTATTACCAGTATAATATTAGTTGAATATTCATGCATTAATAAGTAAGTAAATGTCATTTCCCAAACAGTTGTTTAGTTTTTATTGATTTTAGCATGGTGTGTTTGCTGGTTTGTGGTCATCAGGGCATCGGATCGTCAAGCTACTTTGGATTCAGAGCTGAAGTCTCTGCAGGTGTCACTTCGTGAGCTCGAGTCCTTCCTGAAGTGGCTCCATGAGGCAGAGACTACAGTCAATGTGTTATCTGATGCCGCCCAGAGGGAGGAGCTATCACAGGACTCCACCCACATTAAGGAGCTGAAGGGGCAGCTTGGGGTAGGAACTGTACACTTATGTTTTTACATGCGTAAACTTTGCAGCTTATTCTGGCATCCCAGAAATTATGTAAAGCCAACCAATCAGATTTGAGCTTGTGATTTTCAGCTAGTTACTGAAATGCGTGAGACAATCAGTGTGTGGACTGTGGTCAGTCCATGGGTGTACCGTCTGAGGTTTAGACAAATCTGGGCCATACGATGTTCAATTATCCCTTCGTCAGTCCTCATTAGTTCCTGTGTCAGCCAGACCACAGCATACGAGTAATCAAGGTATAGATCGCTTCAGCTGAGAAAGAGCGCGTCTTTCTTTTCTTCTCTCTCTTCTGATGTTTTCAGTTCTTTGCTGAGAGTATGTTTGTCCTGTGAGATTCATACAGTTTGATCTCTTTATCTGCTGTCCGCTTTAATCACGACTGTATGCTCTATGATTCAGCGGCGTACACACTACAAATGCACTAGATACACTAAAGTACAAGCTGTCAAGCTTTGTACTATAATGGACTGTCCCGACTCTAAAATATGAAGTCGCACCAATTCATCGGGTAATCTTGTATTGTCATGTTGCTTGGCAACAAATGGCATTTTTTGCACCTATGAAGGGCACTTCGAGGACATTCGTAGGGTCAGTTGAAAGCGAAGTGAGCAGCTGAATTCTTTCATGAAGGGGCCTGAAGGCCGTCAGAGTGGTGTACTGATGATTGTCACTTCAGCATCTGAGAGCAGACTCCTTATAATTCTGAAACAAGAAGTCATTTGAAGATTTTAGGGCTTTACAGGGTCAAAACTGCTCACACATTTGCATATTTTTTGTTGATTTGTTTCTGTTTGTTTATTACCATTAGTAGTTCGAAAGCTCCACATGAACGCTCTTTAAGTGCTGTGAGTTTGAAAAGCAATGTGCCGAACATCATCAAGTTTGTAATGACAATGGTTTATAAATCTGTTGTCAACCAAAGAAAAGCAATTTAAAAGTTGTCCTGCGGTTTCCTGCTAAAATAAAAAAAGCAAAGAAAAAAACAACGATAAATAACAGTAATTGTACTGATATTAAAATACTTTACAGCTCAGTCGTATTGTATAGTAGTATACATTTCAATAGTAGTGATATTTCTTTGTTGAAGTGAGTAAATAAATTAGATGTTTTCCCAATTTGTTAATGTACACTTAAAGTAAAGCTAGGGTTGTGGGTTTGATTCCAGAAACACAAGAGATGCAGATTTTGATTAAACTATAGAGCTTAAATGGAAGTAGCTTTATATTACAGTATCTACCAAGTGCATAAATGTTTAAATCATTTTATTTGACATTTTTGCTTTCTATCTGTTTTTCATTCAGCCTCTTTCTTTCTCCATCTGTCTTTCACTTAGTCATTGGCAGTTTCTTCAATTTTTTGCTTGATCCTTGCTTTGTAGTCATGCATCGTATACAATTTAGTCTTTTTTCAAGGACATTTCAGATCATTTATTTTCGTAGAAGCATGGTTGTAATAGAGGCAGATGATGACTGGAGAATGACATGTTATGAAAGTGTTTAATCTTGGCAGATGCCTGTGTTTGTTTGACGTCAATGACAGTGACATGAGAAATAGAGTTATTGATGAGTTATAAGACAATACAGTTTGAAGTGCATTCTGTGTATGTATTTCTTTTCCTTTCTTTTGTTTTCTTTGCATATTAATGTTTTTGTGCAAAGCCATGTAAAAATGTTCTCAAGCTCATGGTTGCATTTCATTGTTTACTGTTGTTTGGAGCTATTTGTTTGCCATCCATCTTTGTCACTGTACCACTGAATCATGCTCAAATCACACGGATTCGCTAGTGGTTAGTGTGACAGACAGACAGACTTATCAAACTCACATCAGGAGACAGACAGATTTGAGTCGCAAACACAACGAGTGTTTGTTTACCTAGAGATTGCAGTGTTTCTAACCTCTTGAATGTGAAATGCTGTATTGTGATGTATTTCTGAGTAAAACAGCAGGATTTGATCCAACAGGAATTGATTAGATGGTGAAAAGTGGTTGTTGTATACTATAATGGAGGCAGGTTGTTGGAAAGAAGGGATTGAAAATAGATTTTTGATGTTGGTCTAAAATGAAATAAGAATTGACTTACTAAAAGGGATAGTTCACTCCAAAAATGTAAATTCTGGCATCATTTACTCATCCTCTTTTTGTCCCAAACCTGTATGACTTTATTTTTGCCAGAGTGGGCAGATGAAACACAACAAATGTGGTCATTGCTTTTGAAGGCGGATGCCTGGTGTTTGGGAACAGTTCTGGGAGGCAATTATACAGAGATACCTTGACAGACTTTGCTTGGGTATTTCTGAATAACCATAACTTTTTAGATGATGTGGAATGAGATCAGTCCACTGGTTAGTCAGGTTAAACATGATGCAACGTCCTGGCCGAATTGTAAAATGCATCATAAAAATACTTTGACAATGTTTTGGGTATTATGGGGGTGACAAAATGGTGCCTGGAATTTTTCGACAACTCATAACTAGTGCTGTCAAATGATTAATCGTGATTAATTGCATCCAAAATAAAAGTTTGTTTACATACTATATTTTTGTGTACTTTGTATATTTATTATGTATATATAAATACACACACATGCATGTATATATTAAGGAAAAATATTTTAGATTTATATCTAAAATATTTATATTTATTTATAATCTAAATTGTATACAGGTGTGTGTATGTGTGTATATATGTGTATGTATATATGTGTGTGTATATATGTGTATGTATATATGTGTGTGTATATATATATATATATATATATATATATATACACACATACATGTATATGTATGTGTGTGTATTTATATGTACTTAATAAATACACAAAGTAAACACATATAGTATGTAAACAGAAACTTTTATTTTGGATGCGATTAATCGTTTGACAGCCCTACTCATAACTATAATTTGAATTAAGTGATATAATGTTAATATACGAATATCCAAACAGTCTGTCCGAGTCAACGCTATTGCATGTTCTCATAAGCTTTGGAAAACAGCATATGAATCATATTTTTATATATATATATATATATATATATATATATATATATAAATTTATTTTTTTTTATGATTATATTTTGTGTCCTTTTGGACACTTAAACTTAATTAAACTTGTAACTGCTTGGAAAAGAGCAACCTGCGCATTCTTCAAAATCTCTCAATTTGTGCTCAAAGAAAGTTCATCATAAGAGTCTGAAGCGACATTTGTCAGAGTAAACGTAGACTGAATCTTTATTTTTGGGTGAACTATTTCTTTAAGAAAGTAAATGGGGTCAGTATTGATTTCATGTTAGCTTTGTGAACGTTTGTCGTCAAGGGTCATCAGAAGCGCTGAATGAGATAATAATAGCACTTTCTCACAGCGAAAGTGCGAGCGGTTTCCACTCAGAATCATTACTGTTCTCCTCATGTCTCCCTCTTTTCTCTGATGTGTCTCACTGCTCTATTTCTCTGTCTCTCAGGAGATGTGCTCTCTTTCAGTAAAGTGTGTCACCCTCACTCATTCCCTTTATGAATTTATACACACTCTCACTCGCTCTCATTCTTTTGCCTCTGAAAAAGACACTCCGTCTCTTGAACACTCTCCGGAGTTTCTCTCTGTCCATTGTATCAACCCTTCCCTCCCCCGTCTTTCTCTCCCTCGTTCATTCTCCTCTTTTGTCGTTCGGTGTTAATTCTCTCTCCATGACTCTTGTTTATCACTGGAGAGGAGCGAGCGCTCATTGCTGTCTCACTCCTGACCCGCTTGAGTGTGCGCGCGTGTGTGTGGGACATGTTTGTCAGGGCTCGTCACATTTCGCTCGGCTGGTGGTGGGGGATATGTGAGCGTGCGTGAGCGCGCGTGTGTGTGGCGGTGAGGATGCGTGCTCTCAGACGCTGGCAGTCGTGTGCAGGCAGAGTTAAGATGATGGCTGTAGTTCGGACGTCTCTGCAGAAAGTGGTGGTCTTCTTACACCGGCTCCAGAGAATGGCGATATCCTCACCGCGTTACCAGAAACTGTGCAAGGTCAGTGTCGTGCGCACACACTCGCCGATGCGCTTTCATCCGATCTGTGCTAGTTTACGGTAGTTGAACTTAGTTTGGTTTATAGTGAGTTCTGTTGAAGTTCTGGTTAAACAGTCGTCTTGGGTTTTTTCCAAGTGAAAAGCTTTACAGTACATTAATTTCATATTTTGATGTCTTGTTTTAGTGCATTTTAAAATAATGTAAGTTTGCAATTTGTAGTGCTTAGTTCTGTTCTTTATACCAAAAGGCAATACTGATAACTCATACAAACCCTTTACAGGACCAAAATGAACATTCAAAAAGAAAATGATTTAATAATGTTTGATGACGTGGTAGTTTGATGTGAACAGTGATGTAGTTCCCAGCTGTTTGTCGTATAATGACCAGAAAACCTGTCCAAACCACATTAGAGTGCAAGGAACATTTAAAAGGATTGAGTCTGATGTAATATATAAGAGATTTTAAAGGATTCCTGTTAGTGATATTGCATGTGAGTGATGCTATGTTTAGCTGCTGTCAGTGTGAGCTGTCAGCAATCATCCTTTGAGCATGTGTGTGCGTGTGTGTGTGTGATAGAGATTAGAGAAAGCAACAGCTGTTCTGATATTCAGTGTTTAGCTGAAATCCTCAAAGGATTTACACGCGCAACACACTGCACTGCTGAGAGATGGAGAGCTTTTTAAACAATAGCGAGTGTGTGTGTGTGTGTGTGTGTATTGAAGAGACAGCAGCACGTGGCAGTGTCGTGTGTGGAAGTAAGTCTGGGTCTGTGTTATTGTAAGATTACGGAGTTCGCGCCTCTTAAGTGGATCGTGGGAAATGCTATGTTTCCCCACTTTGTAAGGATATTCAAGGTTTACTGGATTATAAATAAATGCAATTTAGTAATTAAGCATTTTTCACTCTTCCCTAATCTTTAAACTAACAATCAAACAATCTGTTTTTGATCAGTCTTTAAAACTTCCATATGTAAATTAGCTCTTTTGTAATCATGTGTGCTAGCATCGTTCGCACTGTAATTCATTCAGAGCTGTTCCAGTTGCTAAATGCTAATGTAAAAGTGTGCAGTTTAACATCAATTCAGGGAAGATTTGAAGATTACTTCTTTTATTAGGTATGACATGAAGCGTTTAATTCCTTGCATAATTATCTGAGTTTTGTCTCAACCATCCATCGCCGCAACAAGTGATAAGACATTTTCTCGGTTGGTTGATTTCTCTTTCTGTAGATGATTTTTATGTTGTTCAGAATTTTCGCTTTCACTGTGGATAGTTGATGACTTACTACTATTTGTGTTGTGTCTGGTTGGACAGGTTGTGTGTTTCAGTAAGTGGTCGGGGTGTACTGGGGGAAGAGTTTCAATTTGTTTATGTCGTAGCATGTCACATACTACATACAACTAATTTCAGTAGAGCAAATAAATCCTGTTTTCATAATATAACCCATTGAAACAAAACTCAACAGCCAGTTTCAAGAGAAACCTTTTCCTTTTTGAGAAGATTAAAAGGAACTTAAAGAGGTGAGTTGAAAAGGAAAATAAGGAATGAAATTAGATTACGCTACGCATTATATGCAGAAAAGCAGTCATTTAGCAGATGCTTTTCTTCAAAGCGATATGTGGTACATTTATAACAGGAGCAATCTCACTAAAGTCACCTAAGGTTAAGTGTCTTGATCAAGGGGAAGTGAAAAAGGGTGTAAAGCTTTAGGTACCTCATGATTTGTTTCGTTTCTAATTTCAAAAATATTCTCAGTGGCTCCTGTACTTCATAGACAACAAGAGCACAAATCTTAGTTTGTGAGATGAACTGTGTTGTCTAATTCTGTACAAAATTTTATAAAAAGTATAAACATGCTCTGACTCCCAGTAGAAACAGTAAGCGGTTATAAAAATCGTGTATCTGGGACAGCTCTGTGCTTTCCTGTTATGCAAATAAAAATCTGCATTAGAACAACCATAAACTGTATGGTGGTCAGTCAGTGTGCTTTTTGTTTTCTGTGTTTTTTTTTGTTTTGTTTTTTTTAGCATGTGTCTTAGTTTATGAAGAACATTGTTGTAAAATAAAGATTACTGAGCTTTTTTGTCCATTGCTCTTAAACTTCTGAGTACTTTTGATGCTTTCTAGCACTATGCACACTGTAGATGTGCTGCTCATGCTGTTTTTGCAGTTTGCATGCTGTTGTTTTGTTTTGCCCTGAGTATGATTTTAATTCTCAATAATTAACTCAAATCTAAAAATTACTTTATTGGTTCATAAGTCCCCATATGTGAAATCCATCAGACGAAACGTACACATTCCACGAGTACCAACTCTACCCAGAGGAACATAAGGTACTCCTCACTCGATTAAGCAGCCCTAGGCCAGATGGAGGCGGTGCGGTGATCGTTTAAGCGTCCCTGGGCGGCACTGCTGGCTCTGCACCCTTGGGAAGGCATCAGTCATTCTGTGCTCCATTACTCTCTCCTGGGAGGAATCCATCTTTGGAGATCATTTGTGCCTCCAAAGACCTGCTCTCCTGCACTATCCTATATGTGTGAGTGTGGTGAATTTGTCCGGTTCAGAAAGAGCCTCAAGTTTGTGTGTGTCTGGCAATTTTCACATCTGGCTCCAGATGATTAATTTATAATTTAATTAATGATTTTCTTCCAGTTTCTGAGTGGCATCCAGCTGCATGACTGCAAAAAGGCCCTTGTGTGAGCAACCTCTCACATGATTCCTTCTCTTAAATAAACTTAGGATATTATGTACAACCTGAGTTTTAATGTTGAGGAGCCAATTGTAAGTTCTTTTTAACTTGTCCATCAATGTGTGATAGACATTTACGCTAATATTCTTGAAATGGAAGTCTAACCCAGTTTGTTCCTAACCACGCATCTGGAGGCCTCCCAATACTGGACACTTTGCATTTCTCCTTAATCAAATATAACCAATTCAGTTCATCAGCTCATTAGTAGACTCCAAGATGGACATCCCATACAAAAATGTTGTATTGGTACTTACATCCCAAGTATTCTAGTATTTTCTAAGTGGATGAACTGTTGCAATGGACCTGGAACTGGATAAACCAGGATAAACTAGGGCTGTCCAAACCTGCTTCTAAAGGGACACACCAGGACTAGGTAATCAAGATCTTCAAGCTCACTAGGCAAGTGTGGTGGAGCTGAACTCTGTAGGACATTGGCTTTCCAGGGAAATGATTGGTGAATGACTGTTGATTAATTATTGGTTTAAACGTGCTGAGGGATTAGTACAACTTTCTGCACACATAAAGATCATAAATAACTAGGACTGTTCCTTCAAATGACTAATCTACAGACGCTGTGAGAGTTGCCTGGTAGAAGCTAAGATGACAACTGCGTAACCATATTCATGCGCTTAAGTTTTTATAAAAAAAAGTCTTGATAATCTTGTTAAAAAGACCGGAGTTGACATGAAACATTAATGTATCGATGTTGTGTAACAGGAACACTCCCATCTCTCCAAGCAGGTTCAGTTCTGACCTCTCTGGCTGACCACCTCTGTTTCCAGAAGCATGATAACTCAGGAATTGCCTTAGAGTTCAGAGACTTAACCCCAGCTGTGTGTGCTGATTCAGAGGCTTTAAGATAATGGTGCATTAGCAGTCTGTCATGCTACACTCAAACACCCAGACTCTGGCAAACACACACCAGCAAGGTTCTGCCTCCTTCACACCAACTCATCTCTCCTTCTCCCCACTACGCACACACATTGTGAGTCACGGCCGCTCCTCCCCTCACTTAAAGCACATTTGTACTGATGTCCATTACTGAGAGCCTGAGTGGATGTGCTTTATTTGTGTGTGTGTGTGTGATTGTAGATTGGACCATGTGCCAGAGTGAGATCAAGATTAATCTGCATTTATGAGTCGGATCATCAAAATTTGCCACATTTTAGGAAAGAGATGTGTGGGCGCTTTCATAAATCCATTCTGACATTGGGTGATATATTGTCCGTCCTTGGACAAAGTTGTCTGAAAATTGGCTGGTTGTAAAGGCTTCTCTCCTCTCCCCTCCTCTCATATCCAGTCCTATTCTTCCATTTCTCCTCTTCTTTCCTCATGTTTTATCTCTTCTCGTCCCACCTCTCATGTCCTCTAATGTCCCTTCAAATCACGGTTCCTCTCATTTTCACTCTTTTTCTACCTCCTCTGGTCTTCTTTCCTAGTCTTTCTGGTCTTCTCTGCTTGTCTTCATCTCTTGTTTCTGTTCTTCTTTCCTTGTCTTCATCTCGTCTCATCTAGTTTGTTCTCTTTGTTTTTCCTCTCGACTTTTTTCCTCTCTTTCCCCTTATCTCTGCTCTCTCCACCTCTGTTCCCCCATGTCTCTAACCTTTTCTTTCCTGTCCTTGTCTCGTCTCTCTTCTGTTCTCATACATTTGTTTCTGTGCTTGCCTCTCCTCTATTCTCTTGTGTTGTCTCTCCTGTCACTTCCCCATACCTCTTCCCTCCTGGTCTCTCTTCTCTCCTCCTCTCCTCCATGTCTTGTCTGTCCTCTCTAGTCCTTTCTTTTGCTTCTCTTTTTGTCTCCTTGCCCCATCTCTCCATTACCCCATGTCTCTCCTGTACCCCCACGTCACTGCTGCAGTCCCTCAGCCTTCATCTTGCTACGTCAACTGTCCTTGTTTCGTTCTTCTCCCCTCATATTCTCATCTCTCCACTCCCAGGGTCTCCTCTCCTCTTCCCTCTCGTCTTGTCTCTCATCTTTCATGTCCTATTCTCCCCGATGTTTTGCTTATCTTCTCTGGTCTGGTGAACACATGTTGATAGAAATCACTTGTAGTGTAATTTCTCCATCTCTCCATCTTTGAGTGTAATTCTGTCTGATCAATAAGGGCCTGTCACACACATCTTCATATACATACGTACTGCCCACCATCCCCAGCTTCGCTAATCGATATGTCCCACTCTCCTGAACAAAGGCTCAGATTTCCATTCATCTTTTTCTTTCTGTGCAATCCCTCGCTCTGGGGTGGTAGTCGAGGCATGACATAAAGGAATGATAGCTTTCCTCATCGTGCTCATTTGTTTCAAAGCTCTGTCCATCTAGACAGCACCTCTTTCATCATCCTGAAGGTCTGCTCATGGGTCATGTCTCATATTTGCTTTTTTTCACCAGTCTCCTCTCTTTTGTAGTCTTCTTTTGTTTAGTTTTTTTTCTTTTCTTGTACTTGCTTCATAGCTTCTGTGCTTGTGTGGTTCCTTCTCTTCTCTTCTCTTCTCTTCTCTTCTCTTCTCTTCTCTTCTCTTCTCTTCTCTTCTCTTCTCTTCTCTTGTCTGTCCTTCTCTCCCCATGTGTTGTCTCCCCTCGCTATTCCTTTCTTCAAAAGCCCTCCTTGTGTCTCCTTGTCCCTTCTCTCCATTTTAATGTCTCTCTTGTACCCTCACATCATTGCTGTATTCCCTCAGCCTTCATCTTGTCTTTTGTCTTGTCAGCCGATTTTGTCTTGTCTTCTCCCCTCATCTGAGGGGAGTCTCTTCTCCTTCTTTCTCATCTCGTCTCTCACCTTTCATGTCCCATTCTCCCCTGTGTCTCATCTCGTCTTTTCTCTTTTGTCTACTCTCCCTTCTTCATCTTGATTAATTCAGTTTCAGTTCCACACATCTGTTTATCTTTCTTCTATACATGCCTGTGTGTAGACTGATTGCTTTTACACATTGAAAGGCAAAGACCTCTTCTTGCTTTCTTAATTGTGCACTGATGCCATTTAAAGAGCAGAACGTTCACAAATGACTGAGTTTTTGCCTTTTAGTGTATTGTATGCTGCACCAGCGAGTGAAATGCGGTTCATTTCTATATCCATTTCTCTCTGTCTCTTTATTTTCTTCAGCCAGTGCACTTCAGGTCTTGCTGTAGCAATTTCTTAACAGTCTGAAAATAAAATGGATGAAAAACCCCCAAAGATTCATTATTGCTCTGAGAGTAAAATGCCCGCGGATAAATATAGAAGTCATGTTCTCCTGGGCACAGAACCAGTACTAAAGTCACTAAAGACAGATAAATAGCCTTTGCTGGACCTGCTAAATAATTCATGTACTGCAAAGAGCAATGATCAAAGAAGGATGTGTGAAACAAAAGCATTCACAGCACATATATAAAGGATCTCCCGACAGGAACTGTTCTAAGATTACTGCTCTGAGTGTTGTAGATCAGACCCTCTAAACCTCATACACTTGTCGTTTCTATTGGGAATTAATGTCAGGACTACTAAACAGGAAGGACCAGAGGTGGGATTGGCCTCACTGTCCTGTCAGATTACTTTCTCATTCCTATTGATCGGATATTGACCAGATATCGACCAAGTCTTACAACACAAGGCTTTTGCAAACCTTCACTTACAATTAGCATGTTGGTGTTCTACATACACTTTTATATACATCGGCCAAGTTGTTATTAGTTTGGACTGTTAAGCCTCGTAAATCACTGAGATTAAAAGCTTTATTAAAAACCTGTTAAATCCGTGACTGAGACAGCAGAATAAATATACTCTAAATCTACCTCGGCTACCAGCACTTTCCCATAATTGTTTATTTCAGTGGGTTTTTAATGTACACATCAGGAAGTACATGATCTTCCATAACGAATCTCTGCTGACTTTTCTTCATTTAGTCCAGGGGTCCTGTTCCTGGAGGGCTACTGTCTTGCAGAATTTAGCCCCAACACACCTGCCCAGAAGTCTCTACTGATTGTGAAGACCTTGATTGGTTGGTTTTATGGTTTGAGCTAAACTCTGCAAGACCCTGTCCTCCAGGAGAAGCATTGGACAACCCTTTTTTGGGTCAGTCTTTGACTCTTTCTCTGCTTCTATTCACTCTACCTCTTCAGAGTATTTCTCTAGTCTATACCTCTAACTCAGCCTCTGGGAATTTGTTACATTTTTATATAATGCTTTTCTAGACATTCAAAGTGCTTTACATTGTGAAGGGGGGTCTCCTCATCCACCGGCAGCCATATTGTGCCAGAACGCCCACCACACACCAGCTTACTGGTGGAGAGGAGACAGTGTGATAAAGCCAATCAGAGTATGGGGATGGTTAGGAGTCCATGACGGTCAGAGGCCAATGGGCAAATTTGGCCAGGATGCCGAGGTCACACCTCTACTCTTTTCCCAAAGACATCCTGGGATTTTTAATGACGACAGAGAGTCAGGACCTCAATTTAACGTCTCATTCGAAGGATGGTGCTTTTTGTCAGTATAGTGTCCCCATCGCTATACTGGGGTGCTAGGACCCACACAGACCACAGGGTGAGCACCCCTGCTGGCCTTACTAACACCTCTTCCAGCAGCAACCTTGTTTTTCCCAGGAGGTCTCCCATCCAGGTACTAACCAGGCTCAACCCTGCTTAGCTTCAGTGGGCAACCTGTCTTGGGCTACATATAGCTCTACTTCTTAGTAATATCTGGTTTAGTCTACTCTTTCTACTTTTAACTTAACTCTACCTAATTACACTAATTCTGGTCTCTGCTCATTCAACTTCTGGGTATTACCTCATGTTGTCAAACTCTGCTTCAGTAGAGCCACCTTCATGATGAGTTTAGCTTCAGTTAATCAAGACAATCAGATTTGTTAGAAAATGACAAGCAGATGGAGCAAAGTAGGACCAAAGTCTTCAGGTATATGGTCCTGAGTTTTCTACCACCTTCTTTATCCCTAAGGTCTCTACTTCTAACTCTACTCATGTAGATTCTACCTGCAATCCCAAAGTTGACTGCTTAACGTGCAACTCAGATTGCGTTAGCTCTAATTCTACCTCTATTTATTCCATGTCTAGCTCTACCATTGCTGTCTCTACATATTCCATAATACATAACTCCTTCTCAACTCATTTGCTTGTCAGCTCATTCTTTATCCAGTTCTACGTCTTCTTTACTTTACCCCCCTCCTCATTCCCCCTCTTTTACTTCCACCCAATAAATGTCCCACATTCTTATGCAGTCTTTTTTAGTTTTTGTTTGGTTTGGTTATAGTATTTTTAATCTAAAGTAAGATATCATTGTGAATAGACTTCACTAAAGTGTCCCGAGGGTCTGTACTGCAGGCGCTGATGTGCGTTGTGTGTATATTTAGAAAGATGTCAAGGCCTGTTGAGATGGAGTCTAATCAAGAGTTCTGAACGCACTCTACTACTATGTCACTCATTGGTGCATCATGGGAGTTTGCTGTCATAAAACCCTGCTCATTTCATCCCTTTTTTGAGGCTGAATACAAATGACTAGAAATTCCTCTCTCCAGACACACACAAGCACACATCATGCACACAAACTTTCATATGTCTCTGAATAGACTGAGGAAATAGCTCAAAGATGTATTTTGAATTGAATTTTCTCTTGCAAAAGCATTCCTACACATACTGCTTTCTTGGTACTGGCTTCCAGGAGCAATGAAGGTTTTGCGTGACAGGTACTCTTTTTCTCTCTCACTCTCTTTATTTTTTGGCCCTTCCTGTCACTCTCTCTCTCCTATTCTCACAATCATTAGGAAGACACTGTTATGCCCTGGAGTGTTGTTTGGTACATCATTTTCTCTCTCTCCGATTCTCTCGATCTCAACGGTTTTAACTTACTGGAAAACTTTTTTAATGGCACTGGCAGTGTTTTGGAAGAGTGCAAACAGTCGCTTATAATAATGATGCTTTCTCTGAGATGCGCACACACACACACACACACACTCTCACTCTTTTTATCTAATCACTAAGAGCGTTTGCATTCAGATAATCCATCCTACTTATTCAGGGTCAGTTCGATAGTGTTCTGCTCAAGGTGGAGAGGCAGACACAAGCAAGCTGATCTTTGATTAGATGTTGTTCGACTGCAGCCTCTTACAAAGCAAGAACACACAGAAACCTGCACACATAAACATGTATACTATATATACTCAGTTTTTGTTTTTAACCCAGTACATGCATATGTGGTGATCATATTTGGCCAAAAGTAAGACAATGTTTTATAATCCTAAAGTTTAGTTATTTATAGTATTTTCTCATCTTTGACACCATATGCATCCTAACCAGCTGCGAGTCCAGTGAGCGCCAGGACTTTTTTGATGGCTGCACTGCATTACACAGCATGTTCACTTTCAAATCCAGTTTGTGGGCTTTTAAAATATTCTGTTTGTTGCCTTATATGTCAACTTCGGTCACAGCCAATGCAATTGGGTGTGGAGCTATCTGAACATTTTGGATGATCTGGGAGTGTTTGGGAAGCCTGCTTGTAAACAGCAGTTTTGTGGCACTACTAGTGGAGAAATTACACACTGCTGCTTTAAATGCTTAGAGAAAGTTATTTCATGTTGTGTGATTTGTCTTTGCCGCATGCAAAAATTTAGAAGTATTAATTATACATATTGGCTGTGTATTCAAATTAGCTTGGTTATTAGAGACTCTGATATAGTTTGTAGTTGGGTGGCTGTGCTACATTTGTTTGATTTTAGTCGTGTCGCATTCTATTCTGATCTATTTGAATGTCCCAGCCTGATGATGCAACAGTTAGATTCACCATGACATCATAATCAAAGCATTGCCATGGTAACCACCAGCTCTTTCTGACCTCGTCAAGCAATCTCGTTATATTAGCACGCTGGAATGAGGAATATGATGTGATGGTGGCCCTTGCATAACCGCAGCTCATTAAAATATCATGGTGCAGACACTCATGACGCTAATTAGTTCACTCACTGCAGAATATTCCACTGATGTTAAAACAGACTTATTAAAATGTGTTTGATCAGATCAGGTCAAATCAGGGCAGACTAAAGAGAGTTAATAACTGGCCTCTTAGTTACTCCTAATGATGTTATGGAGGATGACTTTTGCAGAACTAGTACTATTTTAGTTGCAGGACTTGTATATTTCCCCCTGAGGTCCACTTGTGACTTTTTTATCAGAAGAAAGTACTTTTTCCATGGAAAAAGTAAATGAATTAAGTTTTGTGCTTTTCAAGATGTAAAAACCTTAATATCGTCAAATAAAGTTTAGCGTGTTTATAATATTTAGATCCTCCAGATGTGGATGGATGGTCATGTGTATAAAAAGTTGCAGACATTCAGAATGAGTCGGTTTCAATAAATGTTCATTTTTAACTGAGAAGGAACTTCTGAGTTTTGAATGTTACTGTTTGTTTTTATAAAACAAAGTCTTGTCTCAAAGGATCAAGGGCCATTAGATACCCTGAGTCTTTTTAAATAACCACTTTGGAGTGTGATGGAAAAATATGATTTGAAGTGATGCAAGTCTACCTTTTTTGTAGTTTCTTTACTGTGCATTTTCTTCGTAAGTTCCCTCGCTGATTAAATAAGAGTTTGTACTCCAGTGCAATTTTGCAGTTATACACGAAAGCCATTCACCATTATAGTCTTGTTAATGCTGTGCTCACACTGAGACTCTAAACACAGAAATCAGCTTGACTTCTCACAGTAAAAATACACTCTGAACACCAATTCACTCAGACACAATAAGGCACTTGATGTGCTGAAGAGACTTCAGTGGATGTTTTAACATGTTTTCAAATCCTTAAGGCTCAGCTCATAATCATACTCAGTTTTAAAAAAAAATCTTGATTGTATTTTGCATGTGTTGAGTAACGGAAAATAGCGGAAGTGGCACATTCCACGGATGAAAATCCATGGAATGCATTATTAGGCTGTTTTTCAAGGCTGCATGATATATTAAATCCATTTAAAAATCATAATAAAGCATAATACTGTTGTGAACTCGCAAACGCTACAATTTAATTAAAAAACAGTTGAAGGCAAGTTTACATGCATCTTGCAGAATCTGCTAAATGTTAATTATTTTATATTAATTATTAATTATTTGAATGTTTAGTACTGATATTTCACATGAAAGGTGTTTACATATAGTCCACGAGAACATAATTGTTGAATTTATAAAAATTCATACTCGTATTCCATTCATAAGTTTTCATACACTTGATTTTGTTTTGTTTAGTAATAGTTGTTCAGAAAAAAAATCAGAAATAATTTGTGGGACCTGAAAGATTTTCTGAACAACAGCAGGCAGGTTAACTGTTCAGGACAAACAAGGGACCCATGAACAACTATCACTAAACAAACAAACAAAAAAAGCTGTGGATCATTCAAGTAACAACACAGTAGTAAGAATCAAGAGGATGTAAACTTTTGAACAAGGCCAAAAACTTATTACTTATTGTTTACTTATATATAACATATGTATAATAACTTGTCCAATTACTTGATTAATTACCACAATAATTGACTAATTACTCGATTACCAAAATAATCATTAGTGACTATTAATTAGCTCTTTTTAGGCCATTAGGCTCCTTAAAATAACAACAGTTGCTTTCAGAGTTTAGCAACAGTCTCTTTATCCATGGAGTAATGCACATTTTATGTTTTTCGCACGTCGGTCAAACCCTAGTGTCAAGCAGTGTGCTAGTTTTAAAAGACTCACACTCGCAAGTGCACACAGGGGTTGAGTTGCTTCATTAAATCACAGCGCAGTTGTCAGAGGGGCGTCTGAGAATTTCGCTGTAATTTGTCGTCACATTTGCCGACGTGGTGAGAAGAGATAATGAATGCAGAGCGACTGCAGAAACTTCCAGGAATGTTTGTCAGGACTGTCTCGCTGCGGTTTATTTCTATCTGCCGGTTTCTCTGAGGAGGAGCAGGAGATTCGAGGAAGTGACACATCTCGTCCCCTAGTGAGGGAGGATCAAAGAGAAATCAAAACACACCAGATCAGGTGACAGAGTAACTACACATTCAGAACTCTGATCTTTTCGTATCACTTATGTTTTGCTTTTTTCATGGTTTATGTAAGCTTTATGTTTAAGTAAGTTTAAGTTTTGGTAGTTAATATATTCTCAGTTTTATTTCTTGGCAGCAAGACAATTACTGGTGTACTGCTGTCATAGAATATGCTGGGTGGTTTTTAAGGTGTTTTGAGTTTTTGCCAGGTGGTGGTTATTTGATTTCTTACTAGTTCCTTCTTCATTATAAGTCTATATATTAGCAGTTAACCAGTATGAATTTTCTGATGGGCAATACAATTATCTTAGAAGGCAAGGTGGCTGATATAAAGGCGATTTATATTACAATGCTACAAATTATATAACATGCATTGCTGCAATAAAATTCAGATTTATTTGACATATTTACTAAATTATAAGTAATTAATTGTAAAATGAATGAATGTGAAAGTTAATTTTGGTTTTAAAAAAAATCTGTAAAATATGGAAACATAACATTTCCAGATTTCCACAACTAAATAAAAAATAAAAACAGGTTATTACGACTTTTTGTCTCACAATTCTGACTTTTTTTCTCAGAACTGTGAGATATAAACTCATTATTCTGAGAAATTAAGTCAGAAATGCATGGTATACGTAAACTCCAAATCAGACTTTTTTTTTTCCTCAAAATTGCATGAGATAAACTCGCACTTGTGAGAAATGAAGTCATAATTGCAGATAGAGAAGCGTGTCAGAATTGCAACTTTTTTGACAAAATGCGATTGTCTTTTTTTCCCCTCAAAATTGGACTTTATAACACGCAATTGCGAGTTTAATCTCACAATTCAGAGGAAAAAAAGACAATCGCATTTTCTCACAATAGTGAGTTTATATCTCACAATTTTGACTTTATAACTCGCAATTGAAAGGAATTCTAAGGGAAAAAAAAGTCTGAATTTTGTAAAAATAATAATAATTGTGAGAGATTTAAAGCAATTGGGAGAAAAAAAAGTCATTATTGCATTGAGGAAAAAAGGTTGCAATTCTTTCTTTATTTCTCACGTTCGTGATACAAACTTGCACTTGCGAGGAAAAAAGTCAGAATCACATTGTGGGGTAAAACGTCACAATTCTGACTTTTTTTCTCACAAATTTGACTCCATATCTTGCAATCGCAAATTTATATCTCACAATTCTATGAAAAAAGTCGTAATTCTGACATTATCGCATTTGTGAGTTTATATCACGCAGTTCTGAGAAAAAAAGTCTGAATTGTGAGATAAAAATAATAATAAAAGTTGCAATAATTTAGTGGCAGAGTAAGCAGATTTATTCTTTGGGAACATCTTATTTCTCTAGTCCTATTATAGTATTTTTCACAAACAAAGAAAGTGATAAAAACAAAACTGTAACCGGTGATGCATTTAGCAATCTTGTAAGTTAGTGCACAGTGGAGATTATATTTTCTAAAAATAAAGGTCAGGTAATGCTAATTTTATACACAGTACACAGTGATTTATGACAGCAGATTTATAACATGAATACGACTCTACATATAGTGCAGCATAGTTTGAAATCAAGTATTTAAAGATTACTTTGACATGTGCGCTCAGGCATTCTTAGCGTTCATTGAAAATAAAAGCTGCTTGGCCAAACAGAAATCCTTGTCTGGATAAGCCAATAATGTAAAACTATATTGGCCTTACTGTATATCACTCAACCAGTAATGTTTTTAGTTTTCTTGCTGTTAATTTTGTTATCCGCCATGTCAAAATTGACCAAAGGGCTGATGATTTAGAAAAGTAACAGAACATTTCTTCTCAACAAGTTGCATTGAGGTACCATTCATGTCTGAAGCACAAACATCATGGAACAACTTGCAGGCCAAAGTTTAATGTTTGGGGTTAGGACTCAAATCATGCACAACAAGACCATGACTTTTATTTAGAAAATAAATAGCTCTGTCCATAAGAGGTGATGTTAAGGTAAAAATCAGCAGGTCTTGTTCAAAGGTCATTTTTCCATCATTCTGCTGATGTTTGGCTCATTTCTTTCAGCTTTTTTATGGTGTTTTTTTTTTTTTAGACTGTCGATTCAGTCCAAACTTAGTCTTTTCCTGTGCCTCATTCATCTCTCTTTTTCTTCATGTGAGCTTTTTGTGTTTCTCTAAATGTGTCTGTTTACCCGGAAGCCTTCACCTCTTAGAGGCGGAGAGATAGAGGCAGACAGGCAGTATATCAGAGGCGGAGAGAGACCTTGTGGCAGTCTGACAGCATCTGCTCCTCTGCTGTGATTTAAAGTGTGTGTTAGTGTCAGTGTGGTTAAGTGACCCGCTAGATCGCATCTCTATCACACTCCACAAAAAACCATATCACATGTAGCATGACATACGTGCATTGCTCCAGCTGCCATGTTTCATTTCTTATGTTGTCATCATGTCACTGTATGACTAACTTTATGCCATAATAGTGATATATATCCTAATATAGTTTTTTTTTTTTTTTTGCTGCAAATAAATGGGAAAATATGTATATTAATATAAAAAGTTGATGGACACAAGCAACTTTTGTCATCTATGCAAAAATAGGGGATGTGTATATAATATTATACTATTAGATTTGCGAATAAAGTAAGTTTTACACACTATATATGTGTGTACTGTGAATACTTATTATGTGTATAATATAAATACACACATGTGTATATACAGATACTGGTCATATAATTAGAATATCATCAAAAAGTTGATTTATTTCACTAATTCCATTCAAAAAGTGAAACTTGTATATTATATTCATTCATTACACACAGACTGATATATTTCAAATGTTTATTTCTTTTAATTTTGATGATTATAACCGTCAACTAATGAAAATCCCAAATTCAGTATCTCAGAAAATTTGAATATTACTTAAGACCAATACAAAGAAAGGATTTTTAGAAATCTTGGCCAACTGAAAAGTATGAACATGAAAAGTATGAGCATGTACAGCACTCAATACTTAGTTGGGGCTCCTTTTGCCTGAATTACTGCAGCAATGCGGCATGACATGGAGTCGATCAGTCTGTGGCACTGCACAGGTGTTATGAGAGCCCAGGTTGCTCTGATAGTGGCCTTCAGCTCTTCTGCATTGTAGGGTCTGGCATATCGCATCTTCCTCTTCACAATACCCCATAGGTTTTCTATTGGGTTAAGGTCAGGTGAGTTTGCTGGCCAATTAAGAACGGGGATACCATGGTCCTTAAACCAGGTACTGGTAGCTTTGGCACTGTGTGCATGTGCCAAGTCCTGTTGGAAAATGAAATCTGCATCTCCATAAAGTTGGTCAGCAGCAGGAAGCATGAAGTGCTCTAAAACCTCCTGGTATACGGCTGAATTGACCTTGGACCTCAGAAAACACAGTGGACCAACACCAGCAGATGACATCGCACCACAAACCATCATTGACTGTGGAAACTTTACACTGGACCTCAAGCAACATGGATCCTCTCCTCTCTTCCTCCAGACTCTGGGACCCTGATTTCCAAAGGAAATGCAAAATTTACTTTAATCAGAGAACATAACTTTGGACCACTCAGCAGCAATCCAGTCCTTCTTGTCTTTAGCCCAGGCGAGACGCTTCTGACGCAGTCTGTTATTCAAGAGTGGCTTGACACAAGGAATGCGACAGCTGAAACCCATGTCTTGCATACGTCTGTGTGTAGTGGTTCTTGAAGCACTGACTCCAGCTGCAGTCCACTCTTTGTGAATCTCCCCCACATTTGAATGGGTTTTGTTTCACAATCCTCTCCAATGTGCGGTTATCCCTATTGCTTGTACACTTTTTTTCTACCACATCTTTTCCTTCCATTCGCCTCTCTATTAATGTGCTTGGACACAGTGCTCTGTGAACAGCCAGCCTCTTTTGCAATGACCTTTTGTGTCTTGCCCTCCTTGTGCAAGGTGCCAATGGTCGTCTTTTGGACAACTGTCAAGTCTGCAGTGTAGTCTTGTGTAGCCTACAGAACTAGACTGAGAGAGACCATTTAAAGGCCTTTGCAGGTGTTTTGAGTTAATTAGCTGATTAGAGTGTGGCACCAGGTGTCTTCAATATTGAACCTTTTCACAATATTCTAATTTTCTGAGAAACTGAATTTGGGGTTTTCATTAGTTTTCAGTTATAATCTTCAAAATTAAAAGAAATAAACATTTGAAATATATCAGTCTGTGTGTAATGAATGAATATAATATACAAGTTTCACTTTTTGAATGGAATTAGTGAAAAAAATCAGCTTTTTGATAATATTCTAATTATATGACCAGCACCTGTGTAAAGGAAAAATTTTTATATATGAAATTTTTATATTCATATACAATTTTATATTATATTATAATTTATTTTATATTATAATTTATAATATATATATATATATATATATATATATATATATATACACAAATATTTTTTAAATGTATGTGTGTGTGTGTATACAGTACACACATATAGTATGTAAACAAACTTTTTCAATGTTATTAATTGCGATTTAATCATTTTGCAGCCCTACCCAAAAAATGCTAATAATGTTGTGTAATCTTTGTGTCTATATGTGGGTATATGTCAAATATTATAGAATTATACTGTATCACTAATAAGAATATATTTCTACCATATTAAAGTCTAGACAAAATATTAGTCTATAAAAGATCTACATGGTTCCCACAGGTCATGGAATTTCTGGAACATCATGGAATTTTAAAAGGTCTATTCCAGTCAAGTCAGGGAATTTTATATATATATTTTGTCCAAGTCATGGAATATCAGGTTTTTTTTTTTTTTTTGATGCTTTAAAATTTAATTTCCTTTTATCAAAATATGATTTTTTTTTTTTTTTTTTCCAACATTTGGCTTATAGTGGGAACCCTGAATCTTATTTATTTATTCATTTATATATATGTAAAAACTATATTATATATTTTAACTGTATAAAACGAGGTGATATGGCCAAAAAATTATCACATTTTTTTTTCATCACAATAAATGTGCCGCTGTTTGAACTTTGATCAGAGCAGATAAATGGTCCGAGTTGTGCACTTTGACTAGCGCTCTTTTGTTCTGCCTTTGCCGCATAAACATTATATTGAACATTTAACTCTTGTTATCGTTTATCGAGGAAATTCATGCAGTGTGTTCATTGTCGTTACCAATTTATCGCCCAGCCCTAGTTTGAATATGAATTATGAGGTTTAATAAATGTATTTATTTATTTCTGTGTTCCTTTAAATGTTTAAACCATTAAATGTCAAGTTGCAAAAATAATGATATCAGTAAAATGACAGTTTAATCATAAAAAGAAAATACTGAAAGTTTAACAACACAAACAAACACAGTTGATTACATTTTTCAATTTGATGCATATGAATCAGCAGAATGTTTAATTGATACATTGAATAAATCATTTCACTCCTAGTATTTGTCAAACTGACCAGTCCTAAAGTCGTGTTTAATAAAATTTCCTTGTGTTGTGATGTGCATTAGCAGATGGGCGGTACTTCTGCTTAGTTGAGTATTAACACTGACAGACACATGCAAATGTTATTGAAATTGAACGGCGTACGCTTTCCTTTCAAACGTGCGTCATTGATTTTTAATGCATTAGATGTAAAAGCAGATCAGCTACATAAAGTACATTTTAGTCCATTTACTTTCTAATGGAGCAGAGAGAGAGAGGAGGGGTATTGTATTTCCTCCCTCTAGATGGACTGTAACAGTATTTTAAGGGGAAGACTGCTGACCGCGCTCAACGAGAAGTGATCGCAAACCCATCACCTGACCTTGTGTTCAGCACATCTGATATCTCTGGTGTCATGACGACTGCTTCCCAGCAACCCGCTGTCGTGTGACACTGTGTGTTTATGACAAAGCTGTTTGTTTCCGGAAAAAGCCTTGCACTTCCAATCTGCTGCTCCTCTGCGTTTCTAATGTGCTGAAAATATGTGAAAATTACACTGCAAATCGGAGCGAACTTATGAATTATCAGCACTTTTAGTAATGCGCCGGCCATTAGGAACGCTTTCCACACTCGCTCAGCGTGAGCGCTCGCCCACATCTCCCTCTCACTCGCGTCCAGATCAAGCAGCTGTTGTTTGTTGGTTAATCTCGTTTGGGTTTTGTCTTTTGGCAGGTTCATGAAGGCACACTGGATCCCACCGTTCAGCCAAACCGGATAATTAGGTTCATTAAGTTTTCTCTTTTGTACATTAGCACCTCTCGCTGACTCTCTCTCTCTCTCTATCTCTCAATTGTCAGAAGGCTCTTACACCTGAGAGCTCGCTTGATGTAAAGTGTTTTTTGCAGACTGGGATATGCAGGTGGTCTGGGGCACTGGGGTTCATCTGAACTCCTCTGTGCTTCATGACTGATATGAAAGCAGTCCGTCATAACTCACACAAGAGAACCACTATTGATAACATGTCTTCTCTCGAGCTGTTACATTGTTGCAGTAGTAAACTACTGTCATTAGTGCTCTTAGTGGTACCCATGTTGATGATGCAACATACCACAGTTCAGAGGCAGAAGTACACTGTGAAATATAGATTTGTTTGAGAAGTTCAGATCAAACTGGGATTTAGATCAAGCAATTGGACCTCACAAATTTAGGTAACGCTATAAAATAAGGTGTCATTTTGTTAACATTAACATTCATGTATTAACTAACATGAATGAAAAATGAACACTACATTTAGTATACTATTTATTAATCTTTGTTGCTAGTTAATAAAAATGCAATTTTGTTAGTTCACAGTGCATTAACTAATGTTAACAAACACAGCTTGTGAATTTAATACTGTATTAATAAATGCTAAAATTGGCATTAAGAATAATAAATGCAGTGGAAGTAGTGTTCATTCTTAGTTCATGTGAAGTAATGTAGTGTTAACTAATGTTAAGTAATGAACCAAAAAAAAAAGAAACTTAAATTTTTTGTATACATTGAAATTGTTGTAAAATCTATTGGTTAAATTGGCATAAATTTCAGTCCTCTTTTAAATACAGAAAAAAAAATAATAATAATAATAATGATAATAATCATCATAATCATTTCAATTAATATATGTAATTGAAAAAAAATAATTTTAACTGTAATAAAATTGTAAAGTTCAGAATAGATAAAAACATATCTTCAATAAAATTATATAAATATATAAATAAACCTATATATATATATATATATATATATATATATATACCACCTCAAATTCAGATACAAAAAAGTATTTTAAAAAATAAAGAAATTCACAATTTTAAAATGCATATATTTTTTGAATAAATAAAAGTCTTGAATAAAAAAGTAAATATATAACACAAATACAAAGTAAATAAAATAAATGGTGTGCATTTCAGTTCTCTTTTTAAATACAGAAACAAAGATTAATATTAATACCTTAAGTTAATTTCTCAAATGTACATTTGTAATTAAAAATGTATTTAAATTATGAATTAATTAATTAATGAATTAATAAAAACATACAAAAAAATACACAAATAAACAAATTGATAGATATACACATGACAAAAAAAAATACATTCAGAATTTGTATTCTTAGTTTCTGAAGTGTTAGAAAAAATGTCACATCTTAAAACCCTTCTAAATCAAGTTCGGAAAAAAAACAAAAAAAAAACTAACTAAATTCAGAAGTTACTTCAGAAGTTAATTTCTAGCCTAATCTCATTTGTAGTTGAAAAGCATTTTTTTTTTTTTTTAAATAAAGACATTTGCGATTTTAAAATAAATATACTTTTTAGAACTTTTTCTTCTAATATATATTTAAGTAAATATCTCAAATACAAACAAACTAAAACATAACTAAAGGAATTTTAAAAAGTGCTTTCTCAGTTTAATGTGATTTATTGGCATCAAAGTTAATTGTACATTTGTATTGCCAAAATATTTGCATCTTACCTGACAGAAAGTAGTATAAATAGTTTACCCACATTGAGAAACCTGTGTTGTCTTTCTCTGTCTAGCTGATCTAAATGGTTGTATAAAGTGAGTTTAGCAGCAGGTCTGAGGTCAGCGTGATGTACTGCTCACACAGATGCTGCGTTTAATGTGTCTGCGAGCAGAAATGATAGATCAGCACTTAGTGATGCGTAAAACTGCAGCGGAGCAGTCACTTACACACACACACACACACACACACACACACGGAGCGCTCTGATGTGGAGAATGAGTTTGGCTGGATCATGAATGAGTGCAGAGAGCTGCTGCTGATTGTGTTTCACATTGACTTCCATCAGTCTGTCGGAACATTTTGATCTTCAAGCCCAAATGTATCCACTTGAGTTTGACCGTTCTCGCCACCTCCAGTCATGTCCTCTCTCTCTGTCATGTTTGGGAGTGATTGTCGGACAGCCTCTCCTCTAATCTCTGCCCTTTTCCCCTCTGAGACAGAAAGAATCTTAAATGTTCTGTTCTGGTCGTCGTGGAAACCCTCTCTTATCGTCTGATTGGCTGTGCAAATGTACAGTGCACCGCCCTGCTGCTCCCATGAGAGACTGTGTGTGTGTGTGATTACTTTTTCTGTCATTTACAGTAGATGCTGGTTGCTCTTGTAATATAGTCATCGGCTCGTTTCTCAGTGGACAATTATTATTTGTTTAACAAATCTGCTTCCAGTTCTGATTTCAGTTCGTTAATCGTTTCAACGGTGAAAAAGCTTGGAAGATTTGGAAAATAATCCAAATCAGTAGCCGCAAATCACAAATAAATGTGCCGTTTTGCATGGATACATAGATGGATTTGAATATTTGTATATCTGTTTGAATATGTTAACAGGTAATTTATTCCTGTGATTGAAGCAAAAATTTCAGCATCATTACTCCAGTCTTCAGTGTCACATGATCCTTCAGAAATCATTCTAATATGCTGATTTGCTGTTCAAGAAACATTATTATTATTATTATTATTATTATTATCAATATTTTAAACAGTTGAGTACATTTCTTTCAGGATTATTTTATGAATAGAAAAAAACAAAGATCAGCATTTATCTGAAAAAAAAAAAAAAACGTTATACACTATACAGTTCAAAAGCTTCTAGTCAAGATAATTTATTTTATTTCTTTATTTTTTGTAAAGAAATCATTGAAATTAATACTTTTGTTTTGCCACGATGCTTTAAATTGATGATAAAAACATTTATAATGTTACAAAAGATTTCAGTTTCAGATAAATGCTGTTCTATTCATTAAAGTAACCTGAAAAAAATCCACTCAGCTGTTTTCAGCATAATAAAAATAATAAATGTTTTTTGAGCAGGAAATCAGAATATTAGAATGATTTCTGAGGTTCAAGTGACTGGAGTAATGATGCTCAGCGAAATCACAGGAATAAATTACATTTTAAATGATATTTAAATAGAAAGAAGTTATTTTAAATAATAAAAATATTGCAAAATTGTACTGATTTTGCTCTTCTTTGGATCAAATAAATGCAGGCTTGGTGAGCAGAAGAGATTTCTAAAAACATTGAAAACCTTTGAAAATTGCTAAATATTATTGGAATTTAAAATAGCCGTTTCTTGTTTCGAATATATTTAAAAGTGTAATTTATTCTTGTGATGCAAAGCTGAATTTCCAGCATCATTGCTGCTTTTTCCACAAGATTTTTTGCTGAATAGAAATTTTAAATTGAAATCTTTTCTAAATGTATAAATGTTTTTGCTGTCACTTTTGATCAATTTATTGATATATGCTTATATATGTGTATGTGTGTGTTACAAAATGTGCATACAGAAATTCAGACTTTTAGTCAGTCACAGGAAACAATTATTTACATGCAAAATTCCTGTGCAAACTGGCAGCAAACAAACATGCTGATTGAATGTTTATGTCGATACATATTATTACAGTGTTTGTCCGTGTCTTCAAACACAAAAAGATGTTCCGGAACATATTTGATTCTGATATTTAATTTAATTTAATTTTGTATGGAGAATTGCCATTTGAATCACGTGATGTGAGACATGAGGCTGTTTAAACGCAATCATTAGTTTGTGGAAACATATGGGTGGGAAGGTTTGGCATGAAGAGATTTCCATGGAATGTTTTGGAAAAGCCTCTTTCCCACGACACCTGCTTTAGGTTTAACACTAGGCCTGCTGCTGGATTTCCTGTGTTTATGAAGATCAGGAGAGTATGAAACCCATTTCTCTCTAGACATATTAGGACTCTATTCAGCCGTCAGACTCTGACCTGATTTTTTTCTGACCTGACGTCCTTTTAGTCTATTAGCTGTAAATCCACTCAGAAATCCCATTTAGTCTCAATGTTTCAAGCAGTCCTGCTCCTGACACCTGGAAGATCCTCAGAGTGCCTGCATTTGACATCAGAATAAGTATTATGTTTGAATATGGGACTCTGAGGTATGCTGAAAACATCTTTTAAAGACAAAAAAAAGTCCTATTATTTAAGAATGTTTCTCTTCTGTTTACCACGATTGCATTCATTTGGTCAAAAATGCAGCAAAATCAGTATTTCTATGTGTTTTCTATGTGAATATGTTGTAAAATGTAATTTATTCCTGTGATGCGATGCTGAATGTTCAGCATCATTACTCTAGTCTTCAGACGACGTGTGAAGGCAGTATAAACAAATGCTGCATCAGAAAATACTGCAAGTTTATTGATTTCAGTTCAATTCCAGTTCAGTTCCCGCATGGCTCTTTCCACAACCTCAAAACACATCTAATAATGTACATATCAATCATTTAGACATGCTGCCAGAACTAGTGTGTTAGTATTAGTCAGTGTCCTTCTGCAGTATCTGTCAATAAATCAGTGAATGGATGTTTTGGGATCTCTGGTCATCTTTAATTAAGACACAATCTATCAGTTATCTTTCATTTGTGTCCATCTGCTCTCAAATGACGATCACTATCGTTTCATTGATATTTACCTCTAACAGGAAATAACAGGTGACCTTTACAGCAGCTGTGTGTATGTGTGATTCGACTCCAGTGTCACCACACTGGCAGTTATTATAAGTCATTGTGTTTTAAAATCAACATGATCTAAGGTTATTTAAGGTTTGAATGTTTTCTTTTTAATTTGATTGTTTAGTGTTTACTTTTTAAAAGATTCTTTTTGAAACCAGTCTCTTCTGCTCACCAAGGCTGCATTTATTTGAAGGAAAACAGTAAAAACTGTAAAATTGTGAAATATTAAAATTGATAAATATACCAAAAAAAAAAAATAAATTCAGAGAAAAAAAAAAAAACAGTCAGAATTTGTATTCTTAGTTTCTGAAGTGTTGGAAAAAATGTCACATCTTAAAACCCTTCTAAATCAAGTTTGGGAAAAAGAAAGTAAATTCAGAAATTACCTAAGAAGTTCAGAAGTTAATTTCTAGCCTTATCTCAAATGTGCATTTGTAATTGAAAAGTATTTTAAAAAATAAAGAAATTAGCGATTTTAAAATAAATATAATTTTTAGAACTTTTTCTTGAATTAAAAATATATACGTTTAAGTAAATATATAAAATACAAAAAAAAAAGTATTAATTTATTAAAAAAATAAGAAAATAAATAAATAAATAAACAATCAAATTTACTTTCTGGCCCTACCTTTGAACAGTAGTGTACCTAGTGATTTAATGTTTTAATTTTACTTTGGCAATAGCCAACAATATATTATATGGGTCAAAAAAGTTAAATGTCAAAAATCATTAGGATATTAAGTAAAGATCATTCTATGAACATATTTTGTACATTTCCTACTATAAATATATCAAAACTTTATTTTTGATTAGTAATATGCATTGCTAAGAACTTAATTTGGACAACTTTAAAGGAGATTTTCTCAATATTTCTCAATATATATATATTTTTTTTGCACTCCAGATTCCAGATTTTCAAATAGTTGTATCTCTACCAAATATTGTCCTATTGTCCTAACAAACCATACATCATTGAAACATTTATTCAGCTTTCAGATAAGGTATAAATCTCAGTTTAAAAAAAACTGAGTCTTATGTTTGATTGTGTGGTTCACGGTCACAGCATAATCACTAGTTATATTTCCTACATTAAATATGTAGACCCCATTCTGCCTTTTGTTTTATAGTAGCAATAACAGTTTATTTATTTATTTTACATTTAATGTATCATTGTCACACACACACACACACACACACACATAAGTGTTGAGTGTTGTATGTAGATTGAGCTGTCGGTGGAGCAGGAGGAAATCACACTGGTCTGATAAGCATTTGCAGGGAGGAGTGAGCTATTACTGAGGAATGTAGCGCTGTGATGGCGGATGATAGAGAGACAGAAATCATCAGACCTGCTGAATGAGAGAACCGCCAGAGAAACTTTTCACTTAAATCTGATGAGAAATACATGTGTTATTGCTTAAACAGCCCTTTGGGTTACTCTTTTATTATTGGTTTTGTTTGTCATCCTTGGTGACTCTATAGCAGCAGTTCTTCACCTCTAGCAGAATATCCTCAGATGGTACAAAGAGCAGATATTAGTGTGTGTGTGTGTGTGTGTGTGTGTGTGTATATGTGTATATATGTATGTGTGTGTGTGTGTGTGTGTGTGTGTGTGTGTATGTGTGTGTGTATATATATATATATATATATATCAAAAAATAAATAAATACAAATAAATTTGATGAAAATATACTTGGCCTCAAGTCATCCAGATGTGTAGATGTGTTTGTTGGTTCATCTGAACAGATTTGGAGAAATTTAGCATCACTTGCTCAACAGTGGATCCTCTGCAGTGAATGGGTGCCGTCAGAATAAGATTTTAAACAGCTGATAAAAACATCACAATAATCCACAAGAAATCCACACCATTCCCATCAGTTAACATGTTGAGAAGACAAAATCTGCAGGTGTATGTAAGAAGCATCCTTCTAGATGTTTTAATGTCAGTCCATAATTCTTAATAACACTTCCTCCAGTAAAAAAGTCCCATCTCCTGTTGTTCTCTGACATCAAAATTCACCCACAATATGTCACCCTGGACCTCAAAACCAGTCTTAAGTAGCATGGGTATATTTGTAGCAATAGGCAAAATGCATTGTATGGGCCAAATCCATGAAGATATTTTGTAAATTTTCCTAATTTTTGATAAGTAATATGCATTGCTAAGAACTTCAAAAATAATTTTCTCAATAGTTCGATTTTTTTGCACCTTATTTATTCAGCTTATTTATAAATGTCGATTTCAAAAAATTGACCCTTATGACTGGTTTTGTGGTCCAGGGTCACATATTTGTTTTGAACTTTTTTGGCTTATAAATAGTGCTTGATCTGTTCAGATTTTTCTCCTGGTTCAGGCGAGACGACTTTTTCCCTTGAGGAAGTGTTATTATGGACTTATATTTGCCAGAAGTATCAGTTTAAAGTTAAAAATGTCTTAATGTTAGATTTGTTTCTTAAAAACATGCACCTTTTCACTTTACAAGACGTTAACTGATGGACTGGAGTGGTGTGGATTACTTTTGGTTTATTTTGATGTTTTTATCAGCTGTTTGGAGTCTCATTCTGACGGCACCCATTTACAGCAGAGGATCCATTGGTGAGCAACATTTCTCCAAATCTGATGAACTTTGGATGGTCACCTGTGGGTGAGTACACTTTCAGGGAATTTTCATTTTTAGGTGGAATGCTCCTTTAATAGAGTTTCGGGTTTATGTTATCTGAAAAGGATGGGATTTTGTTCAGTTTGCTCGAAATAGACGTCTCAAAGCTGAATTTGTAGACATCTGCGTTCTGACTCACCGGAACGCTGGGTTCAGCTCTCAGTTTTGTGCACATCTATAATGCAGCCGTTCTGACAGCAGTTCAAGCGCTTCTAGACAGACGAGAGGCGTTGTGAAATAGTCTACACTGCCCTAAATTCCACAATGTATGTATTATTGATGCATTTGAATTGGACCGCAAAATACTAACACATGCCTTTACTTTGTAACCTTTACTATTATAAATGCGGTTATTGTGGTTATGGTGTGTGTGTGTTTTAGATGCTGGTCATGTAGGGTCCTTACAGAGATCTGTCAAGGGACTGATGAGGTTCTTACAACAGTGATTTGATTGACTACAAGAGCATTGATATTAATCTGTACATTATTACAGAAACATATTGTGTTATGCTCCTCACACAGGCCTTAAACCTGCGCTCGGAGATGTCAGTTTTGCTCAGTGTTGATAAAAGGAACATGATTGTTATTGATTATTTGGATCAAAGGTGGTGTTGGCCTAAATGTTTGAGAAGCACTGCTGTGGAATAATGATAGAACAGAAAACACTGAGAGAAATAATAGATGCTAAAATATACAGGAGCATTAAACATTCAAACAACAATAATTGCGACTATAATTTATATCTGTTCTGCAACTTTAACAAAAACATGTATGTATGTATGTATGTATGTATGTATGTTTGTATTTATTTAGTAGTATTTTTTAATGTTAATTATTAGTAGCATCACACTTAATAACAAAAATCCACAACACATATATACCAACATTTTTATTCCAGGACATGTAATGAATATTTTGAAACATGGTTTGTGGATGTTTCCTATTTTATAGAAATCTTTAATTGATGGGTCATGTCACACTTGTGGAATATGTGCATGTATTTCTGAAAGATATATATTTAGAGATAGTCTTCTGATGTGAGAGGTCTGTTATTGCGAATATATCCGAATATAAAAGATCTTTTGTTCAGACAAACTTCTTTGAAAATAAATACATAATGTTCTGTTGCTAAGGGTAAGAGGTTATACCAGTTCATTTAAAACTTCTTTTGTACTTTTTCAGTTTTTAGTGAGAGCTGGAACACATCATTACCTTAAATAAGTAACTCTAACAATAGTCTTGCTTTGATTACGATTATTTATTTTTTATATAAATTTGTGCTGCAGCGCTCTTATTAAACATATTTTTCAAGGCTGGTTCATTTGAGGGCAGAATTTCTAAAAGTGTTGTTTCGAACACAAACACATCAGCAGCTCTAGACTCTTACAGACGGATAACTGGTAGATTGAGTTGAGCATATGCAACCATCTGCTATCGCTAATGAAGTCGTGTTTGCTTTATATAGTTTAGTGGAAGATGTGGAAAAGAAGTCCAATTTGCTAGATTCTGGATGGAAATGTCAGACTGCTGCAAGAGGAGGGTTTGTTTTAGGTTTGTTTAGGTTATAGCCTTTGGTTCTGCTAAATGACACTCAGCACACATTGTTTTGTGAGGAGTGTGGATGAGAAGCAATGTGGTTTTTGTACCAATTATTTGCCTTTTTACAAGATAAAATACATACACTGAACACAATTATAAACACAACACTTTTTCTATGTATGCAAAAGGCCTATTTCTCTCAAATATTGTACACAAATCTGTCTAAGTCTGTGTTAGTGAGCACTTCTCCTTTGTCGAGATACTCCATCCACCTCACAGGTGATTAGAGAGCTTGATTATTGCACAGGTGTGCCTTTTACACCACAATAATAGGCCACTCTAAAATGTGCAGTTTTATCACACAGTACAATGCCACAGATGTCGCAAGTTTTGAGGGAGCGTGAAATTGGCATACTGACTGCGGGAATGTCCACCAGAGCTGTTGCCCGTGAATTAAATGTTTATTTCTCTACCATAAGCTGTCTCCAAAGGCGTTTCAGAGAATTTGGCAGTAAATCCAACCAGCCGCACAACCGCAGACCACGTGTAACCACACCAGCCCAGGACCTCCACATCCAGTATCTTCACCTCCAAGATCATCTGAGACCAGCCACCCGGACAGCTGCTGCAACAATCGGTTTGCATAACCAAAGAATTTCTGTGCAAACTGTCATAAACCATCACAGGGAAGCTCATCTGCATGTTCGGCATCCTCATCGGGGTCTCGACCTGACTACAGTTTGTCATCGTAAACGACTTGAGTAAGCAAATGCTCACATTCGATGACATCTGGCACTTTGGAGAAGTGTTCTCTTCATGGATGAATCCCAGTTTTCACTGCACAGGGCAGATGACGGACAGCATGCAAAATGTTGCAGCATGATAATGCACAGCCCCATGTGGCAAGTATATGTACACAATTCCTGGAAGCTAAAAACATCCCAGTTCTTGCATGGCCAGCATTCTCACCGGACATGTCACCCATTGAGCATGTTTGAGATGCTCTGGATCGACGTATACGACAGTGTGTTCCAGTTCCTGCCAATATCTATTAACTAATCAGCATCTTGATATGCCACACCTGTGAGGTGGATGGATTATCTCTGCAAAGGAGATGTGCTCACTGACGCAGATTTAGATGGATTTGTGAACAATATTTGAGAGAAATAGGTCTTTTGTGTACATAGAAAAATCTTAGATGTTTGAGTTCAGCTCATGAAAAATGGGGGAAGAAACCTATGCTAACCTATCAGTGTAATACTCTGATGTCACCAGAATGTGTCTGTGAAGTTTCAGCTCAAAATACACCTCAGATCATTTATATCATTTTGAAAATGGCTATTCTGAGTGGAAGCAGAAACACTTTGTTTTCCTGCATGTCTCTTTAAGTGCAAATGAGCTGTTTCTCCCTGCCCCCTTTTCCAGATTAAAGCTGTGTGTTTATAGCTCATACCTCAGTTCGGTTTCAATTACCATGTCTATCGCACTGAAATTGTGCACTTTAAAGCCATATCAGTTTAAACTTCTGATATAGGGTTTTCTGCACACACACAGAAAGTGGCTGTCACGCAGCATGTGAGTACTAAACTCAGTTCTCTTTCATGTCTAATTGCGCTTGAACTATCAAAAACACACAAGTTTGTTTTAAAAACACAGGAGTTGCAAAAACAGTCTGAAAGAAGTCATGTTTAAATTAGATCTGTGTGGCAGCAGTGTAATATACTGTAAATAAATCAATAAATCCGCTGCTTTCTTGTCTCCTCTGAGGCTGGGACTCTAAATAGTGTTTAGTGCTCATCTGTGCAGCCAACGACAGAACAGTTAGCATGCTTTGCCATTAACTTTTGCCATGGCATTAGAACTCGTACACCATTGTCGCTTGCGTTGTCGTTGTTCCTTTCCATGTCTCAGAAGGAGTGACATCTGATATATGTTATTTGTTGTTTCTGCATTAATTTGAAGCGTGAATGTGAAATTATTGCAATATCAAAGTATAATCAAAAACTTTAATGTCAATCGCAATTAATTTTAGGAAATATGTGCGATTAATTCGTTTTTTTTGACACCACTACTATAAATCAATCACTGTGTCAGTCAGCTTATTCAGGAGATTGTATTGGCAACTTTTGTGTGTAACTCATTCAAAGCACAAACCTGTTGTACACTCCCACAGTGGTTTCCCACCTTCCGATATCCTTAAAGCTTTGCCAGATTCTGCTAACATTTAGAGGCATTTGTCCACAAGCTACACACACACACCCTCTCTCTCTCACACACACACACCATTATCAGTGAGGTGCAGATGTGGACTGGACTCAGATGTTTGTTAAAAGTACCTGCACAGAAATCTGCTCCATCACACTTCACAAGATCAAAGTAAGTGTGTGTTTGTGTGTGCGTGTGTGCGTGTTTGCAATGTAGTCCAAATGTGCAAGTAGGCATGCCCTCCTAATAAAGTTAAACCGTTCATGAACAGTAGCCATGGTTTGAGTTTCTGTGAGTAAAACCACACTGCTCGGCTCATACTTTGCCTTATCAGTTCTCCCAGTGACTCTCCTCCCATAATTCCCAGAGGTGTTAAACTTTTCCCTCATGTTCCCAGTCCCTTTCATTTCACCCCTCGCCCTCTTTCCACTTTCAGCCAGTTTAGTATTATTCTCCAGCCGGTGTTTTAACACAGCCCCTCTGAGCATTGGTGTTTCCATTGGTGCAGCCTGATTCTCCATTATAATCATCTGCATTACTTTTGTTTGCGTAAACAAACATTCTCATGTATTAACTCATGAACCATTATGTGTTACACATATTCATATCCTGATTTGATTGTAATCCAGCAGGGTTTGTTTACACTCGCACACGCGCGACTTTGCGCACATCAAACGTGCCGCGCTGGATATTCATTATGTAAATGCGCTAATGAAGTAAAGGCACTTCAAAGGGATTCGCTTATGAATATTCAGAATTGTCTTCTGTCTTCGCTCCTGGCTGCTGTAAGGCTTGCGCGCGTGTATGTTCGGACCACATGGCCCCTGACACGCTGACTTTATGTATTTAGACAAGCCAAGAAAGAGCCCATATGTACGTTATGAATTTCAAAGGAAGCATAACACGCATTCTGAGGGGCTCTGAACGAGGCTGTTGAACTCCAAGTGCTGCAGAGAAAGGAATAGGTGGTGATATCTAAAGGGAAAGTGAGAGATTGGTGACAAATACAAAAGCAAAAATGTGAAAGACAGACATATGAGTGATTGAACATTTGGCGATGGAGTCATAGACTTGTTTCAGTCAAAACTTACTGATGAACTCAAGCATTTGAGAGATGGACGCTTCATTGCAGAGACATCTGTTAATCTAGATGCTGAATTTTAAAGTGTTTGCTGCAATATCTAGACTATATTTGCAAAAAAATATTTTACAGTATCTGCAGCATCACTATATGTGTCTCTAAAATGTGTACGTTCCTGCTTATGGACCTAACGTCTGCAATATCTGCATAGGCTGCAATATCTAGTTCTGCTGTGAATTTGACAATCACTACAATAAGCTGTATCTGCATTGTTGCAAAATGTTTATACTGTTTTTGCTTTTATAAATTGCAGTATGTTTCTGTAAGAAGTTATATGTTGTATATCTACAGTGTTGTAACATACAGCGGTGGGCAAAATTATTAGAACACTAGTATCTTCAGTATAGATTTACTGTCCTTTGAAAATAGCTCAACATACAGTCATTATTGTCAAAATAGCTGGCAACAAAAGTGAGTACACCCTAAGTGATAACATCAATATGTTGTTTAACCATGCAAAGCCACATGTCCTATTCATCATGTTTGTTTTTGTCTGCTTGACAGGACCATACAAAGTTATGTATCTTGTAATAGAGCAGTTTAATATTTGGTGCTTTAAGTACAGTTTTCTTATACTGACTACTGGATGTTCAACATGGCACCTTATGGCAAAGAACTCTCTGAGGATTTGAGAATTAGAATTGTTGCTCTCCACAAAAATAACCAAGGCTATTAGAGGTTCAGTAACACCCTAAAATTTAGTTACACCACAGTGGTCAGGTTCATACAGAGGTTTTCCAAGATGGGTTCCATTCAGAACAGGCCTTGCAAGAGTCAATCAACAAAGTTGAGTACTCATTCTGTGCGTCAGGTGCAGAACCTGGCATGAGTGCTGCTAGCATTGCTTTAAAGTTAGCAGAAGTAGAAGGTCAGCTTGTCAGTGCTCAGACCATATGCCACACACTGCAACAAGTCAGTTTGCATGGGTGTCATCCCAGAAGGAAGCCTATTCTGAAGCTGGTTAGCAAGAAAGCCAGCAAACAGTTTGCTGAAGACAACCTGTCCAAGAGCATGAATTACTGGAACCATGTTCTATGGTCTGATGAGACTAAGATAACGTTGTTTGGCTCAGATGGTGTCCAGCATGTGTGGTGATGCCCTGGTAAGGAGTACTAATCGGTCTAATAATCATTAGATTAATTGGTTATCAAAATAATCATGGCAGTCGACATAAAAATAAGCAACTAAGTTCGCAAAATGCCACACTGTTTTGCTGAAATGCTTCACTGAATCTGTGGCATGTTATGTTATCGTAAGTCACTGCAGTGTGTGATATCTGCAGAATATTTTTATATGTTGCAACAGATGCAATTAGTCCCTATACTATGCATGTCTAAACAGTAATTTGTGTTTAGTAACATTATTTTGCATTATTGTGTCACTATATACGACACATGCCGGCAAGTTACAATATCTGCAATACATCATATTATGGAACTACAAAAAGTTGCAACATCGCTTACATAATTGTTGTGTGTGTTTGAGTAATTAGTGACCTTTTTTTTGTAATATGTATTCACTGCAAAAAGCCGCAATATCTGCAGTCTATTGCTATGCGTGTTGCTGTGATTGACAAAATCAGCATTAATATTACAGCAGTAAGTTGCATTATCAGCAATTTGCTGGTGTGTATGTTTCTGTAATTGGCAGTGTCTGCATTTTGTCACAAATTTGCCACTGCATTAGGTTGCAAATATTGGCAAATATTGGTTATCGGTGTGAATTTTTGCTGTAATTAGTGACTTTCTGCATTATGTTTCTTATTAATATTTGTTGCTTTAATTGCAATATACTGTCTGTTGTCGCAATAGTCACATTATTGGCAATGATGGAAGTAGATATGTGACCCTGGACCACAAAACCAGTCGTAAGAAGCATGGGTATATTTGTAGCAATAGCCAAAAATACATTGTATGGGTCAAGATTATCAATTTTTCTCTTATGCCAAAAATCATTAAGATATTAAGTAAAAATCATGTTCAATGAGGATATTTTGTACATTTCCTACCGTAAATATATCAAAACTTGCTAAGAACTTCATTTGAACAATTTTAAAGGTGAATTTCTCACTATTCAATATTATTATTATTATTATTATTATTATTATTATTATTATTATTATTATTATTATTTTGCACCCTCAGATTCCAAATTTTCAATAGTTGGATCTCTGCCAAATATGATCATATCCTAACAAACCATTCATCAAAGGAAAGCTTATTTATTCAGCTTTCAAATTATGTACATATCTCAATTTCAGTTGACCCTTGTGACTGGTTTTGTGGTCCAAGGTCACATATGTCTGAATAAGTTAACAACATATAATTTATTGCTAAAATGTTGAATGTCAGCAAATTCATAGTGTATTTGCAATTGATTATTATTTAGAATGCATGTGAATTAGCTCTTTTCAGATCAGTTTGTTAGATGTTTGGACACAAATATGACTGCAAATAGAGCATGATTCTCTAGATCACATGTTGTTGTCACATACTTGTGCTTACTCAATTTCTCTCTCTTGCTCATGTGAAAGCTTAAGCAAGACTTTCACGGATGCTGAAGTTGTTGCGATACTTCATAAAACTTTGTCTTTCCCGCCTTCAACTTCTCGTCAAACATTCTTCTTTTTCATTTTCGGCACGGTCTCTTTCATGGTGGGGCCCTACAGGAAGTGGGTGTGTGCCTGTGTTAGTTTGGAGTGGGATGGAGAAGTGGAGGGAAAGAGGAGGGGAAACAGAGGATGCTGAATAAAATAATAAACAGCTGCCACTGGAGGGAAATACAGGAGAGAGAGAGAGCGGGAAAAGTCAGCTCCTGGAGCCAGCAGTCAGAGGAGACCGCAGACTGAAGAAAGCTGGCCAGCCAGAGAGTTTTCGAAAAAAAAAACTTTTGGAAGTTCTAGAAAAGTCAAGCTGCTGCTGGAGAGCTTTAAACCTAGAGCAAAACCTCATCTCCTACCTCCATCTACATGGATGTTCTTCAAGTTCTGATGGAACATGTGAAGATCAAAGTTGACTTGAAAAGATGAAGACGTTCACATCTCACCTGCTTCTGTCCTTTCCACAAGTCTAGATTTAGAGATGTTCTCCTCAAGATCAGACCTTCACCGCTCATCTTGGCTTGCTGAGTGTGTGTTTTCCACGAGAGAGAGCGATTCAGACAGCAGTGCTGCTCTCCTGCCCTGCCCGTCAGAGCGAACCACACAGAGGCTCTTTGACACGGGTAATTGAGTACGAACGCTTGCCCGAGGGTCACAGGAACCTGGAGGAACAAGACACTTTCTGTATGCCTGTACTAGAGAGAAAGAGCTGTGTGTGTGCTTTGTGAGAATGAATAAAGCGGCTAAATCATCTACAGATCACTGAACCAACACTTGGATATTTGGTGGAATCCCTAACTCGAGCTACAATCTACCTCTAACATCCAGGCCTTCAGAAGATCCTAAACACTGGGCAAGACCCATCCAACACTGGAGCATGCGGCTCTTAGCGCAAAGCGACAGACCAACGGCACAGGCGCTCAGGCACCCGCTGAGGCACCGCTCCACGCTGCCAGAGGCTGAAGCCATGATGTGTGTGTGCTCCTCCACAGATGTTCCTGCATATGATAAGCTGCGTTATGCGTGTGTGGACCCCCAGAGGAGACTGATCCCTTGCCAGATTTCTCTCTGTCTTTGGCGTTTTGGAATGTAGCGCGGTAGAGAGAGACTGAGATCATGATGATTGGTCTGAACTTCAGCTTGCAGGAGTTGCTGATGAAGTTTGAGGAGGTATTTTAAGGTTTGCGAGTGGATTGTTTGATTGTGGAGGAGTGGATTGGGTGGTGTGGCAACTGGGTCCGAAAGTTACACAAGTTCCAAATGTGACTGGAAACTGTTGCCCATTAGTTTGTTGAAGACTAACTGTCTATCTGTAACAACATAGTAGATCATTAGGGTTGAACCATTGAAAGTCATTGTTTAAAGGTGTCCTTATTACAATGTAGTTACACAAATAAGTATTAATTACTAATTAATTAGGGTAATTATCTGTCTGTCTGTCTGCTGTCTGTCTGTCTGTCTGTTTTAGCTAGTTGGCAAGGCAGTACATATACTTTTCAATTAGTTTAAGTTGGAAAAACTAAAACAACATAAACAAATAAATAAATAAAAACTGTAAATAAATAAGAGAAAGATGACAAAATTGCTAATACGTGAACTAACTCTAAAACACAACTTTAGGTAATAGGGTTAGTTGCTTGAATTGTGCCTAATTTATTGTTATTAATATAGTAAGTGCGTGTAATGTGTAACAAGGACACTAAAATGTGTTACCAAAATT